>JAJHSJ010000017.1:19870802-20154350 GCA_021015155.1 Magnolia officinalis
TTGGATGATGGAATCCTTCCTAACACTCATACTTCTTTTGATTGGTTATGGATTGGTATAAGTTCTGTTGTTTACCTTGTCTCTTAGGCATGGATTTGTGATGGAATCATACCTAATTCTTATACCTTTCATCTCTTGAAAACTATATCAAGTAAGTTCATTATAATATCCATGAAGCAGGCATAAGATCTCCCTGATCTCTACAAGTCGATCCTCTGAATCCCTAGTTCCCTCTCTCTGAATTCTTTAAGTTTAGATTAATATTTCACCATTATTCCTCAAATCTCAATTGGTTTAGATTTCATCTTAGCCTAGTTCTAGATCTGGTTATTTTCAGATAACGTACTGGTTTCAATCCCTGTGGATTCGACCTCGGTCTAACCGAGTTTATTACTACATCACAACCCAATACTTGGGGAGTGAACAAAATTTATAATAGGTTAAGGTTTAGGTTTAGGAAATCGGGTTCGGGTTCGGGTTCGGGATCGGGTTTAGGTCTGGGTTTTCAAGTTTAGGTTTAGGTTTAGGTTTAGGAAATCGGGTTCGGGTTCGGGATCGGGTTTAGGATTGTGTTTTGAAGTTTAGGTTTGGGTTTAGGTTAAGGAGTTGAGATTAGGATTAGGTGTAGGTTTAGGTTTAGGGATTTGAAAATAGGTTAAGGTTTAGGTTTAAGAATTCGGGTTCGGGATTGGGTTTAGGTTTGGGTTTCCAGGTTTAGGTTTAGGTTAGGGAGTTTAGATTAGGATTAGGTGTAGGTTTAAGTTTAGGGATTGGAGAATAGGTTAAGGTTTAGGTTTTGGAAATCAGGTTCACGTTCGGGATCGGGTTTAGGTTTGGGTTTTCAAGTTTAGGTTTAGGTTTAGGTTAGGGAGTTGCGATTAGGATTAGGTGTAGGTTAGGTTTAGGGAATTGAGAATAGGTTAAGGTTTAGGTTTAGGAAATCGGGTTCGGGTTCGAGATCGGGTTTAAGTTTGGATTTTCAAGTTTAGGTTTAGGTTTAGGTTAGGGAGTTGAGATTAGGATTAGGTGTAGGTTTGGTTTAGGTTTAGAGATTTGAGAATACATTTAGGTTTTTGGTTATAGGTTTTGGTTTACGTTGAGGTTATAGGTTTAGGTTAAGGTTTAGGTTTAGGTTTAGGTTATAACCTATGGGTTTAGGGAATTGAGAATAGGTTAAGGTTTAGGTTTAGGGAATCGGGTTCGGGTTCGGGATCGGGTTTAGGTTGGGTTTTCAAGTTTAGGTTTAGGTTTAGGTTAGCGAGTTGAGATTAGCATTAGGCGTAGGTTTAGGTTTAGGGATTTGAGAATACATTTAGGTTATAGGTCATAGGTTTAGGTTTTAGGCTTAAGTTTAGGCTATAGGTTTAGGTTTAGGTTATAAGTGTAGGTTATAGGTTTAGGTTTAGGTTAGGTTATAGGTTAAGGTTTAGGGAATTGAGAATAAGTTAAGGTTTAGGTTTAGGAAATCGAGTTCAGGTTCGGGATCGGGTTTAGGTTTGGGTTTTCAAGTTAGGTTTAGGTTTAGGTTAGGGAGTTGAGATTAGGATTAGGTGTAGGTTTAGGTTTAGGGAATTGAGAATAGGTTAAGTTTAGGTTTAGGAAATCGGGTTCGGGTTCGAGATCGGGTTCAGGTTTGGGTTTTCAAGTTTAAGTTTAGGTTTAGGTTAGGGAGTTGAGATTAGGATTAGGTGTAGGTATAGGTTTAGGGATTTGTGAATACATTTAGGTTTTAGGTTATTGGTTAAGGTTTAGGTTTTAGGTTTAGGTTAGGTCAAAGGCTTAGGTTTAGGTTATAGGTTTAGGTTTAGGTTATAAGTGTAGGTTATAGGTTTAGGTTTAAGTTAGGTTTTTGGTTAAGGTTTAGGGAATTGAGAATACGTTAAGGTTTAGGTTTAGGAAATCGGGTTCGGGATCGGGTTTAGGTTTGAGTTTTCAAGTTAGGTTTAGGTTTACGTTAGGGAGTTGAGATTAGGATTAGGTGTAGGTTTAGGTTTAGGGATTTGAAAATAGGTTAAGGCTTAGGTTTAGGAATTCGGGTTCGGGTTCGGGATTGGGTTCGGTTTGGGTTTTCAAGTTTAGGTTTAGTTTTAGGTTAGGGAGTTTAGATTAGGATTACCTGTAGGTTTAGGTTTAGGGATTTGAGAATAGGTTAAGGTTTAGGTTTAGAAAATCGGGTTCGGGTTCCGGATCGGGTTTAGGTTTGGGTTTTCAAGTTTAGGTTTAGGTTTAGGTTAGGGAGTTTAGATTAGGATTAGGTGTAGGTTTATGTTAGGAATTTGAGAATAGGTTAAGGTTTTGGTTTTGGTTTAGGTTTAGGTTAAGGTTTAGGTTTAGGTTATAAGCTATAGGTTTAGGGAATTTAGAATAGGTTAAGGTTTAGGTTTAGGAAATCGGGTTCGGGTTTGGGATCGGGTTTAGGTTTGGGTTTTCAAGTTTAGGTTTAGGTTAAGTTAGGTTAGGGAGTTGAGATTAGGATTAGGTGCTGATGTAGGTTTTGGGTTTCGAGAATATATTTAGGTTTTAGGTTTAGCTTATAGGTTATAGGTTCAGGTTTAGGTTTAGGTTAAGGTTAAGGTTAAAGTTTAGGTTTTAGGTTTAGGGAATTGAGAATAGGTTAAGGTTTAGGTTTAGGAAATCGGGTTCGAGTTCGGGATCGGGTTTAGGTTTGGGTTTTCAAGTTTAGGTTTACGTTTAGGTTAGGGAGTTGAGATTAGGATTAGGTGTAGGTTTAGGTTTAGGGATTTGAAAATAGGTTTAGGTTTAGGTTTAAGAATTCGGGTTCGGGTTCGGGATTGGGTTTAGGTTTGGGTTTTGAAGTTTAGGTTTAGGTTTAGGTTGGGAGTTTAGATTAGGATTAGGTGTGGGTTTAAGTTTAGGGATTTGTGAATAGATTAAGGTTTAGGTATAGGAAATCGAGTTCGGGTTCAGGATCGAGTTTTACGTTTGGGTTTTCAAGTTTAGGTTAGGGAGTTGAGATTAGGATAGGAGGTGTAGGTTTATGTTTAGAGATTTGAGAATACATTTAGGTTTTAGGTCATAGGTTTTGGATTACGTTAAGGTTATAGGTTTAGGTTTAGGTTATAAGCTATAGGTTTAGGGAATTGAGAATAGGTTAAGGTTTAGTTTTAGGGAATCGGATTCGGGTTCGAGATCGGGTTTAGTTGTAAGTTTAGGTTTAGGGATTTGAAAATAGGTTAAGGTTTAGGTTTAGGAATTCAGGTTCGGGTTCGGGATTGTGTTTAGGTTTGGGTTTTCAAGTTTAGGTTTAGGTTTAGGTTAGGGAGTTTAGATTAGGATTTGGTGTAGGTTTAAGTTTAGGGATTTGAGAATAGGTTAAGGTTTAGGTTTAGGAAATCGGGTTCGGATTCGGGATCGGGTTTTATGTTTGGGTTTTCAAGTTTAGGTTTAGGTTTAGGTTAGGGAGTTAAGATTAGGATTAGGTGTCAGTTTAGGTTTAGATATTCGAGAATACATTTAGGTTTTAGGTCATAGATTTTGGTTTAGGTTAAGTTATAGGTTTAGGTTAAGGTTTAGGTTATAAGCTATAGGTTTAGGGAATAAGAATAGGTTAAGGTTTAGGTTTAGGGAATCGGGTTCGGGTTCGGGATCGGGTTTAGGTTTGGGTTTTCAAGTTTAGGTTTAGGTTTAGGTTAGGGAGTTGAGATTAGGATTAGGTTTAGGTTTAGGTTTAGGGATTTGAGAATACATTTAGGTTTTAGGTCATAGGTTTAGGTTTAGGGAATTGAGAATAGGTTAAGGTTTAGGTTTAGGAAATCGGGTTCGGGTTCGGGATCGAGTTTACGTTTGGGTTGTCAAGTTAGGTTTAGGTTTAGGTTAGGGAGTTAAGATTAGGATTAGGTGTAGGTTTAGGTTTAGGGATTTGAGAATAGGTTAAGGTTTAGGTTTAGGAATTCGGGTTCGGGTTCGGGATTGGGTTTAGGTTTGGATTTTCAAGTTTAGGTTTAGGTTTAGGTTAGGGAGTTTAGATTAGGATTAGGTGTAGGTTTAGGTTTAGGGATTTGTGAATAGGTTAAGGTTTAGGTTTAGGAAATCGGGATCGGGTTTTAGGGTTGGGTTTTCAAGTTTAGGTTTAGGTTTAGGTTTAGGCTAGGGAGTTGAGATTAGGATTAGGTGTAGGTTTATGTTTTGAGATTTGAGAATACATTTAGGTTTTAGGTTATAGGTTTTGGTTTAGGTTAAGGTTATAGGTTTAGGTTAAGGTTTAGGTTTAGGTTTAGGTTTAGGTTTAGGTTATAAGCTATAGGTTTTGGGATTTGAGAATAGGTTTAGGTTATAAGTTTAGGTTAAGGTTATAAGTATAGGTTTAGGTTATAAGTATAGGTTTTGGGATTTGAGAATAGGTTTAGGTTAAGGTTATAAGTTTAGGTTAAGGTTATAAGTATAACTTTTGGGATTTGAGAATAGGTTTAGGTTATAGGTTATAAGTTTAGGTAATTGAGAATAGGTTTAGGTTATAGGTTTAGGGTGTGGTTTAGGTTAAGGGTGTGGTCCCTGCAAATACAGATATAAACACGGCCTGTCCAAATGGTCAGGCCCTCCAATGTTGTCCATAGGAAATGGACAGCTTCATCATGGTCATAACAGCGGTTCCCACCTTCCAGGGACTCATGCTCATTTGGATAGCTCCAACGCACATCTAGGTCTACTCCATTAATTTCGAGCAAATACATAAAACACGGCCTGTCCAAATGATCAGGCCCCTCCAATGTTGTCCATAGGAAATGGACAGCTTCATCATGGTCATAACAGCAGTTCCCACCTTCCACGGACCCCCGCCCAACACCCGAATAGCTCCAACGCACATCCGGGTCTACTCTATCAATTTCGAGCTAATACATTTAAAAATAACATAAATATATTTAAAAGCATCTGGATACCTGGGGAAGGCCTCCCATATTTGTATTGTTGGTTACTCATCCATTTGTCTACAAGCCACAATCGACCAACAATTTCTATCGCTACCTATACTCTGAAACCAACACAAATATAACTGGTAAACAATATAAGGAATAAGAAAAAATGAATTTACCTGTACACATGATTATTAGTTGTAGGTTTTAGGTTATAGGTTATAGCTTTAGGGAATTGAGAATAGGTTAAGGTTTAGGTTTAGGAAATCAAGTTCGGGTTCGGGATCGGGTTTAGGTTTAGGTTCGGCCCCTCCAATGCTCTCCATAGGAAATTGACAGTCTTTCATCCATCCCTGCATACATACATACATACATATACACACACATAAATTCATCCATGCATGTATGCATGCATACACACACATGCATAATTTGTCTATCCATGTATGCATGCATATGTTTCATCCATCCATGCGTGCATGCATACATATACACACATACATACATGTGTTTTATCATAAAACCATGCATGATGCATCCATATAAAAAAAATTAATGGAATTTTTTTTATATAAACAGATTTTTTTTTTTAATATTATTATATACAAAAACTGATTTCCCACCAACAAATGCAACCTATTGATCATAATCATAGACCATAAATAAAAAAACATTGAAATAAAACAAATATCTATATAAAAAAAAAAAGTTGCAATTATTCTAATTCTTATTAAACAGATTTTTTAGAAAAAAAATACAAATAATTAAAAATTGAGAGATGAACATGCTTCATCATCATATTAAAAAGTGGGGCCCCAAATACTTACTTTAGAAAAGAAAATTTCCCCTATTTTCTCAAATTTTCCATTTCGATCTTTTTTGGCCCAAATCCATGTCAATGCATGAGAATCATGCATAAACATGGATTTTAAGCAAAATGCATGAGGGGAATACATTTATTGTCATGGAGGGACTAAGATAACCCGACTTTAATGGCAACAATGCGGGTATAAATGGACAAACATAAGGTGGTGGCACTACACTATCCATGCTTCTAGAGGCATTGGAGCCGGTCCCACATCTTATCTACCAAAAATAGAAATGAACAAATGCCCCCCTAAGAGCCTAACATAATATATCTGGGCTTGCTTGTTCCTTGTAGTTGAGAGTAATTTTCTCTAACTTTTAAAGGGATGTGAATGAAATTGCTATACCCTCAAGGAGGGAGTGATGAGAGAATCACTCATGATCAGTTGCACATTCTGATCCTCTAGAACTATATCTTTTTTTTTTTTTTCTTGTTTTAATAATATTAGTAATCTTTCTATAGAACTATATAGTATGTTGGCCAATAATTGGTGGCAATCCCATAGGAACAAATGCCCCCCTAAGAGCCTAACAATTGGTGGCAATCCCATTGGAAACCATCTCAACTCCTTGTTAGCCAATAAAAAGAATCACTTAAAACTGGAGAGAGAATTAGAAATTTTACTTGTCCCAGTTGATATCCCTATGACCAATGGATTGACTTGGAGGAGGAGAAAATCTATGGATGACAAAATAAAATTTTGCTGAAATTTTTTAGTAGATAACACAAAGATAGCTACAACTTACAGTTAATATATTGGAAATGAGCACATGCCACCACCCGTAAAAAAGCTTCCACATGTGTTGCAAGTGGAGCAGCTCCAGATAAAATAAGTCGTACTTTTCCACCTAATCCTTGTTTTACCTAAAGAAAGCATGGAAATAAAGGTTACGGAAGCATACAATGGTTTTTATTCAAAGCCGCTATTATGATCAATAACAAAATTAGGGTACGTAGTATCTGCTGATGGACAATGGCAACCTTGCTGAAAACTACTTTGTCAAAAAGTGGTGTTGCCTCTACATGTTTAGATCCCTTCCGCATGTTATGTTGTTTGCTGAAGCATTTCCAAATTATAGATGAAAACAACTCGAAGTTGGGTGAAATCAAGAAACAGAATAGTAACAAAAAGGAAAAGGAGGGCACAATGCAATGAGCAGACAACAAAAAGGAAAAAAATGGAATATAGTGATGTCGAGGACCCTAGGCAGATTATTCCAAGTAGGAATGTGGGACTAAGCTTCCTATCGAGATATTCTTTGAGGGATAAATTGATCATGTTCTTTCTATTAAGAATACAAGTTGCAGAACTTACTCTGCATATGCGATGTTAAACAATGTATGCTTCAAGAAACCTCCTAAAGAAATCTTCTATGTGAGACCTGGAAAAAGAATAACAATGGTTTAAGAACACATCCATAGGAAGAAGTAAGATCAAAAGTTCCATTCTCTTTTTATGGTGAACAACTAGTGCAAGATAGAGTATAGACCATAGAGATTAACAAACTTGAAGCATGCAAGAGAGACAGTAGCTTACAAATCTTCCTCAATGATGGGACACTTCAAAAATAACAGAGTCAACCCAGCTCTTGGAGCTGTGAACAGATCAGCACTTCTAATATGAGATTAGAGTTCCTATTGATTTGTGCTTTGAAAATACAAATCAAACAATCTCAGTGTTGACGATTTGTTGAAAAAAAATATATGAATACAAAATATCCATTAGGGCAATGGATATGGATCCCAATAAAAAGCAAAGGCCTAGTGAATCCTTAGCTAAGATGGCCAAGGAATTCATTTCTCTTGACACTTGCGTAATGCAAATTATAATTCAATTGGACTCGTATTTGGAAAAAGGATATCAGGTAACAAATTTTGTCAACACATAATATCATGTGCTAGATAAAAAAAAAAAAAAAAAAGGTAGGGCATAACATTATAAGAATATACACAAAAGGATAAGAGAATATAGAAGGCAATGAAATTATTTAGTTATGCTTTTACCATAGCAAAACTATAACTATAATGACACACACACACACACACACACACACACACACACACACACACACACACACATATATATATATAAAGACATCAAATCTGCTTGTTTATTAATGCATCTCTAAATAATCTTCTATATCTAACATTCAAATTCTAGCATTAAAAGTTCAGAAAACACATCAAATCTACTAGTTTCTAAAGCATTTCAAGACAGAGACATACATCTCAAGAGCTTGGAAAATGCAACAAATCTGGTGGATTTTTTGAGCATTTCAAGTGAAATCTAAGACATCCCAAGTTCTAATTACGACATTGGAGGGCTGAGAAAATTCATCAAATCTGCTAGTTCTCAGAGCATTTTAAGTGGCCTCTTCCACATCCGCAGTTCTACTTCTGACATTGAAAACTCAGAAAATGCATTGAATCTGTTTTTTTCTAGTGTAATTCCAATGTCGAAAGATTGGAAACCGAATGAAATCTATTGGTTCTCAAATCATGTCAAGTCAAATCTCGAACACCTGAAGTTCAACTACTGACATTGAAAACTGACAGAAAAATTTACAATCTGCGGGTTTTCAGAGCATTTCAAGTGAAACGTGCCACATCTGAAGTTTAAATACCAACATTGAAAGAAAATGTATAGAATTTGATGGTTTCCAGACATTTCAAGTGCAAATGCATAAAATCTGATGATTCCGATACCGACAATGGACAAAAAAGAATAGTCTGTTGGTTTTTGTAGCATTTCAAGCGAAATCTTCGATACCTGAAGTTCTAATCACAACATCAAAAACTCTGAAAATGCACAAAAATAATTCAAGCGGTAGCTACTATAGCCGAAGTTCAAATTCAGATGCTGAAAGCTCAAAATAGCACAGAAAAATGCCCCAACTCTAGATATCTTCACTAGCATTCTTAGAAGGCCTCTTTGAAAACATCCTTTGCCCAAATACCACCTGAAATCCCCAATTACAAAAATCCTCAAGATCCCTAAAATTCTAAAATTCCCAAATCCCTAATTTGTAATATCAAAAAATCCTCGATTCGGGGTCCACATTCAAATCTATAAGCCCTAAAATCCCTAAATCCCTAAATGGGGGTCCACATTCAAATCTGTAAGCCCTAAAATCCCCAAATCCCTAAATCGGGAATCCAAAAATTACTAAATCCCCCAAATTCGTAAATCAACATTGAGATTGAGAGAGATGAGAGAGAGAGAGAGAGAGAGATACCTCGAGTTTGTGAAAGAATCTTCAACCGAGCTTCACAGCGAGAGATAGGGCATGCGTGGGTAGGGAGGGCGTCGTTTTAGCTCCCTCCCTTCTTTGGATCAAACACAGAGAGAGAGTTTAGGGGGCAGAGAGAGAGAGAGAGACAGAGGGCCGGGCGCAAGAGAGAGAGAGAGAGAGGGTTTGGGTTTCAGGGGGGGGCAGGCGAGAGAGAGAGAGATGGGGTTTGGGTTCTGGAGAGGGGGCGGGCGCGCGAGAGACAGACTGGAGGAGGGATTTGGGTTTTGGGAGGGGCGGGTGCGCGCGGGACTTTTAAGCGGAAACAGATTTGGGTTCTGATTTCTCTGTGGGCCCCACCATGATGTTTGTATTTCATCCATGCCGTCCATCTAGTTTTCTAGATCATTTTATGGTATTAGACCAAAAATGAGTTATATCCCAATCTCAAGTGGACCACATTACAGGAAATAGTGTTTAATGAATTTTGACGATTAAAACTTTTTTGAGGCCATAAAAGTTTTGGATCAAGCTGATATTTGTTTTTACCCTTCATCTTGATCTATGTGACCTAATCAAAAGATTGGATGTCAAATAAATAATACAGTGGGCCTTAGGAGGATTTTAATTATGGATATCCAATCAATATTGTTTTCCTGTGGTGTGGTCCACCTGAGATTTATATTCCTCTCATTTTTGTGGTCAAGCCCAAAAATGATCTTTAAAAATGGATGAATGGAATGGGAGAAACCACATACATCATGGTGGGGCCCATAGATCACCGACCACCAGCCACGGGGCTGATGGCAGGGAGAGTAGTCAATTCGTTCCCCTTTTAAGCTTAGTTTTTAAGTTTTGTGGGGCTCACCGTGATGTATGTTATTTATCCACTCCGTCCATTCATTTTAACGGATTATTTAATAGTTGATCCGAAAAAGAAGTCAGATCGAAGTTGTAAGCGGACTACATAACATATTAACGATACAAATTTATTTTTTATTATTTCTTATAGTGTGGTCGACTTAGACCTTTGATCTACATAATTTTTTGCTCATCCACTGAAATTATATATCAGAATTGATGGGCGGTTTAGATCAAACACATATATTCCAATGGGCCCCATGGACCCCCTTAAGGTGGGTCATACCATCTAAAATCATGTAAAGAAATGCCTAAAACATATAAAATGACTTGGTGGGGCCCACCTGAAAATTTGATGCATATGAAACTTGGTCTAACTCCTCATCTAAGTGAGACACATATAATGGATGGGCTTGATTTGTGAACCACATAAAAATCCTCCTAAGGCCCACTATACTATTTATTTGACATCCAATATGTTGATTAGGTCATATAGGGCAGATGAAGGGGAAAACAAAAATCAATTTGATCCAAAACTTTTATGGCCCCAAAATGTTTTTTAATGGTTGACGCTCATTCAACACTGTTTCCTGGAATGTGGTCCACTTAAGATTTGGATATATCTCATTTTTGATCTCATACCGTAAGATGATCTTTAAAAATAGATAGACGACATGGATTAAACATATACATCATGGTAAGGCTTACAAAAGTTTTGGATCAAGCTGATATATATTTTTTCACTTCGTCCAATTTTTTACACCTAATCAATAGGTTAGATGTCAAATAACCATTACAGTGGGCTCTAGGAGGTTTTTAACTAGTGGACATTCAATAAAAAAAAATTCATGGTGTGGTCCACCTGAGATTTAGATCTATCTCATTTTTGGGATTAAGACATAAAATTATCTTTTAAAATGGATGGGCGGCATGAATAAAACACATACATCATGGTGGGGTCCACGTTGCACCGACTACTAGCAACCTGGCTAGTGGCAGCGTAACTAGCCAAACCACGTACGCTTTGGATGGAAGCGGATTGCGTATAGAGTAACTCGGTACCCTAAGCGTGCTGAGTAAATCCTGTGGGGCCCACCATGATTTATTCATTTATTTACTATCCCACTCTTTTCTATGGTGGGTCCACTTGAACTTGGGATCTGCCCCGTTAGTCAGATGCACCATTCCATGGTGGGCCACGAGCTTAAAAATAAAGTCTCAAGTGGGCCATACATATTTTAGGATGTGATTTCAAATCATAAGAACTCAATAATCTCAGGTGGGCCATACCAATCAAAACAATGAATTTATGGCCCCCCGAAATGTTTTAAATGGTTAACGCTCATTCAATACTTTTTCCTGTAATGTGGTCCATTTCATATTGGGATATGCCTCATTTTTTGTCTCATGCCGTAAGATGATCTTTAAAAATAAATGGACGGCATGGATTAAACACATACATCATGGTGGGGCCCACATAGCACGAACCACAAGCCATTGGATGGTGTCAGGGGGAGTAGGGAATTTGTTCCCCTTATTTGTGGTGTGGTTCATTTAATTAATCTTTGGATATGAATCATTTTTTAGATAGTTCTCTAAAATGATCTCGAAAAATGGATGAACAGTGTGGGTTGATCCCGAATTTTCATTATTTTAGGACTTGTGGGGCTCACCATTGTGTATGTTAATTATCCACTCTGTCCATTAATTTTAACGGCTCATTTTTAGGGTTGATCCAAAAAATGAGTCAAATCAAAGCTGTAGGTGGACCACACCACATACTAATGTTATAAATTTATTTTTCATTATTTCTTATGGTGTGGTCCACTTAGACTTTTAATATTTTCTACTTTTTGAGCTCATACACTGAAATAATATTTCAAAATTTATGGACGGCTGAGATAAAACAAATATATTGAAATGGGCCCCATGGAGCCCCTTAAGCATCGTCAGTCTCTAATAAGATCCTATGGGGAGGTACGTTTTAGAGCTTAAAAATAAATTCGATCCATGACTTGGGTGGGTCACACCACATACTATAGTTGAGAGGGTTACCCTCCCATTAAAACATTCATAATCATTTATTGGGCCCACCTAGATGTGCTTCATAGATCCAGCCCATTCATTATGTGTGTCCCACTTGGATGAGAAGTCAGACCAAGTTTCATACACATCCAAAACTCAAGTGGGCCCCACCAAATATTTTTATATGTTTTAGGGATGTCTTCACATAGTTTTAGATGCTATGGCCCACCTAAGTTTCGTATACGACTGATTTTGGAGTTAAAGGGGACACATCAAATGCATGGTGTTGATGTTCTACACACATCATGGTGGGGTGCACACAAATTAACCTCATGGGAAGTTCCCATGAGGTGACCTTATAGTACCATTTCACTATTTAGGTAACTCCTTCATGGGTGTTACTCTAACCATGTAGGGCCCACCTTAATATATTTTATGTATATCGACACCGTCCATATATTTTCCATCATATTTTAGGATGTGATTTCAAACACTACAAGAAATCTCCGTATCATCAGCGCAATATCACTGGCGGCCCCAACAAAACGCCCGTGTAGATGTATAATGAGCGGCGTTTTCACGTGGCCACCAGTGTACGGATAAGCCACCGCCGCTGGAATTAAAAAAAAAAAAAAAAAGGCTTTTTCCCTCCTGGATAGCATCCCCAAATCGCGCCCGCCATTTTTCTCTCCAAAACCCTTTTTTACCTCCTCAAATCGCCCCATCCCCAAATCGTGCACGCGCCAATATTTCTCTTCCAAAACCCTTCTTCCTTCTTCTCTCCCAAATCCGCCCCGACTCTCTCTCTCTCTCTCTCTCTCTCCTCTCTCTCTCTCTCTCTCTCTCTCTCTCTCTCTCTCTCTGCAACTCCACGACACGATGGAGTCATTTTAGCTAGATGGGAAAGACTCTGAAACTGGCAGCAGCAGCTTTAGGACGATCTCCTCTCCCTCAAGGAAACGGGTCAGCAGATCCAGGATCGGTTCGAAAATCGATGGCTCCACCAGCACCACCTCATCTCCTCCCTCCAATCCCTTGTCCCCAACCTCGTCTCCTCCCTCAATCTCTCCCTCCAGCTCATCTTCCTTTAACGGCCAATCCTACACTCCAAACCCTAACCCTAACCCTAATCTTATAAATGCCTTTGAAAATCGACCTTTCATCCCTCGTTGCGATCTAAAACTCCAATCCCTTGTTGTCAAACCCTCATCCGATCCGCCTTAGCAACCCTGCTGATCTGACAGTGATAAGAAGGCATTGGATGATGATGGAGATGCGGATCCACTGTCTGTCGTCCGATCCATGGTCGATGTCTGCCTCTTTTGAGATGCAAGTTAAGAACCCCACACACCATTATTGGATGGTGGGAGATATGTCCAGCCGACTCCCACTGCATCCTGTGCTAACACAATGTTTTACCTATTTTATCAGAACCCTTTATTGAAAGGAAAGAAATGGAAACAAATGCATCTGGTAGTAGGTAGCGGTATACTCTAATTAATCTGCTAGAATTGAATGGCAGAGTAAGATTTGTGTAGCTGACCCCAATTAGTTGGGATAAGGCTTAGATGATGATATTATTACATCGTTCTGTTATTATTATTATTATTCTATGGAATTTCTGTTATTGAAATGAAAAATGCTTGCAGTTTCTTTGATTTATTAGAATTTCTATCCATGTTTTGTGTTGCTTGAGTCAAGTCGATGTTCAACTCGATCAATTTATATCCATATATCGATTTATATCAAGTTGAACATCGACTTCCAGTTTTTTTTTTTTAAAAAGAAGAATTTATATCCATGTTTTTTGTTCAGTAATTTGCGAGCTGATAACTGTGTTGACTATGGTACAGTCAGCAAGTGTAAAGTTCTGTGTAACGAGGACACTTATTCTTCCCTATGTCGTGTCCGATACCAGTGGTGCATGGACACTAGTTTCAGGGTACATGTTGACTCAGCTATTAGGAAAAGAATATTTCATTTATTTATATATCGGCTGTTTGTTTTGTGGACTGCAAAATTTTTGTTTGATATGAATTGCAAGTGGGTTGTGCCACCTGTGTGGGGTTCATAATGTGTAGCATTTGAACTTTGGGTGTCTTCAATCTGCCATGGGTAATTTGTAATATTTTCTAGACATTTTACATGTAAGCCTATTTTCAGGGAGATGAAGGATGATAAGATAAAAAGTATTTCATGGTCAGGTGTATACAAAAGTTTTATTAGGGTGTGTTTGGTAGTTGGCATTTGGTGTATTTGAAGGGATTTCAGTTTGTAGGTGCATTTGGCAGTTGGAATTTGGTGTATTTGTATTTTAATCTAATCTAAACCCCCATTTTGGAGGGTTTTTGAAAATGCAGTCTTGAGGTGAGTCTCTTTTTGCAATGTGCTCTGTTCAATCCTGGACTGCCATTGCCTTCTGCAACTCCTTCTGCGAGTGTCAAATGTGTTATTGATTCTGGCAGCATTAGCATTAGCCTAATGATGGCATTAGCATTAGTGTGGCTTTCTATTTATGTGGTGGAACTGATTGTGCCAAAAGCTTGGTGGGTGTGCATGTGTTGATCTTTTATTTTACCTGTGTGAATTTTAGGTGCATTCCTTTTGTAATTAATCTCATGTTGCTGTGAATGCAGATGGGGATTCCGATTCAAACTTCATCAAAATCAAGCCCATGGAGAAAGGTAAATTGTGGAGCTATACTTGTATGTTCTTACCCTGACAATTTTGGGCTTACAGTTCTTATGATCATTGCTAGTTTTACATGGGGCAGTTTTATTGTTGTTTTTATATGTTGAACTATGTTCAGCCTGCATGAACTCTCCACATGCACCCATACACAGTTGTGGGACACCATGCTACAAATCAAAGATCTATATGATTGCTATTGTACCTTTTCTCTTGATGTATCTACCTATGGACTGAAATTTCAACGCTGATGTGTTGTTCGTGATGGGAATTAGAAGAGTTTACATGGACCCTGCATGAATTCTGGTTAGTCAATCTTTCTTTTAGACCTTTCTTAGGCATTAGACCTATCTACTAGTTGGATTTTGATTAACTCGAAGAGATCATTGTTTCCCTAGATAATATCCAAGATTATTGTCTTTCTTGGAAGGTTAGAAGCCATATCACTGCCTTTGGGTATGGCCACAAAGAAGGGCTGAACTCATGGTACCCACTTCCTATGATCTGTACTAATGCTCTAGGCTAGCCTAGTTATTTGTTGGTTTTTAACTGAAGAAGCATGAAAATATATATATTTTTTTTAAATAGCAATTTGCAGATTGTGAAATAATATCCTAAACCCAACAGTATTTTCAATTTGTGGGAGGTTAGAGTAAACTAGGAAGGATTAGTTTTTACCCCAACATAAGTGTGCGTGTGTTGTAACTAACCGCCGTTGTTTGGGTATAGACTGATTTTGATTGCAATAATTAAGTTGCAACATGATATTTTAGCTAGCACACTTCATTTCAGATTTACCAAATAATGTTTGCACCTTTTCATCAATTTACCAAATAACATTAGTGCAACCACTTCATGTCTGCATGTGTCTCATTTTACATTTGGCTGATTTAGAAGTTTGACAAATTAGAGATTTTTATTTTGTTTATTTATTTGCTGTTTCATTTTGTATTTCTTGACCAAGTCACCTCTAATATGTATGAACAATTCCAACAGGGTGTTGAAAGTGCCACTTTATATTTTTTATGAAAATATATTATCTCAAATACACAAATTTGTCCTTTAAAAAAAGTTGAAATTGGGAATCTGTGTGAAATTGGGTTGGCGCATTAGGGGGCCAACTTCTAATTGAATTCTCATGATCTGCCTTCAATTCAACAAAGGGGTAGCTTTGATGCATTCAGATTCTAATTGTCAAACATCGTTAATTGAAATTTTTTTTTATTTTTTATTTTTTGTTTTTGTTTAGGAAGAATAGGACTTAAGCTGAAATTTGTGCAGGCTGCATTTAAATCACTTGTTGGTGTGGGTTATCAAACATTGCAGAGTTTACTTTGGTCTTGCAATAAACTACATTCAGTGAAAGTCTTGTGGGAACTGGATATTATATACATACTCATATATTTTTATTGGGGATGCAGTCTTGCATTTTGTCTTTAATATATTTTTTTTGTTTTTGGATTCTTTATTTTTTTTTTTGTTGTTTTTTTTTTTTTTGTTTTTGTTTTTTGTTTGTTTTTTTTTTTTTTTTCTTTTTTTTTTTTTTTTTTGTTTTTTTTTTTTGTTTGTTTTTTTTTTTTTTGTTTTTTTTTTTTTTTTTTTTTTTGTTTTTTTTTTTTTTTTCCTCTTTATAGGGTTTTTGCTCCTTTTGCAGTTTTTCTGCCCTTTAATAAAGTTGCTTATCTTTCAAAAAAAAAAAAAATGATTTCTTCTAGCTATCCACTGTGAACCACCATGATGTATGCGTTTTGTCCACTCCATTCATCCATTTTTTGCGGATCATTGCAGGGCATGACCCAGAGAAAATGAGGCAGATCCAAATGTCACGTGAGTTTCAAACTTTGTCCTATGCCACTGTCCCGACTCATACCCATTGTGTGTCACCAGCCATCCGGACCCACAAGCTGAGATAGTCCGATGATCTGTCCATGTTATTTCACTATTGTAAATATGCTATTACCTCATAATCAAGCTTTTATGATGGTTCTAGCTTTCGATTTTTAGAGTTGAGTGCAAGCTATTGAATTTTCTTTTCATTGGTCTATTTTTTCTGCAATGGTCAGGATCATCCACTCAACCTGTTCCTTAGGATGGCCCATTAACATATATCCCAAATTAGTATGAATGGTTCCGATCAGTAAGACTTCTCAGCATATAGGCGTGTGTGTGTATATATATATATATATATATATATATATTTTAAAGGATCAAAACTCCCCATATATTAATGCAATGGACGTAGGGTTAATCAACCCTATTCATTGGTTAGATCTTGGTTTTTTAGATTGAAAATTTAGAAAATTAAAAAAACTAAATGTAGAAAACTTATTAGCAGAGTTTTCTCCTTTGCAGGGCTACTCTCATTGCATGTATACGTGTGTTAGAAATCAATCCTCTAACCTTACCTTATAGCAAGACTATCTCTATCATTGAGATAAGTCCTTGTTTTTTTTTTTTTTTTTAAATCTTATAAATCACAAAATTAAACTCTTAATTCAATTGCTCTGAAATCTTATGTAACTGAAAATCAGGGCCATTACATCACTAGTGAGGAACATGTTACATGTGCTGAGACTAGGACAAAAGTACATGCCGAAGCGTGTGGCACACAAATTTTCACGTGGAAAACCCATTGGTTGAATTTTTCTCTAATCTCCAGGAGACTCATCCAATGGATGAAGAGGATTTGTTTAATGCAGCAGATAAAACACCAAGCTCTGTCGGGCCTATCATGTTGCATATGTAAACTCCGTCCAGATGAGAAGCACTATTTTCACTGTAAACACAAATGAGTAGCCCGGTAGATAACTCAGCTGAGTCAAAACAATGAGAAAAATGTAAAATTGCTCCTAAAACCCCAATTTCAAGTGGTGGGGTGCTAGATTACTTAGGCATGTATTGTAGCACTGGTACTTTCTCTTTTTCATAATCAAGCTGGGATGATGTGGGTCCCCTGCCATCAAAGCAACCAGAGAGAGAGAGAGTCCCCTACCGCATCAAAGGATTACTGTGCACGTGGCAAATATGCACAGGTCCAAATTGTTCAAATGGTGGCGGCATTTTAGATGGGTCGACTATGGGACTCGGATTTCTTACATCATTTTGGGGTGGGTGCACAAGTGGGAACGGGATGCCCCGGATTCATTTCTTCTCCTCCAGAAACGTGGCCCACCTTTCTTGTTGTGTTTGATTGGTTGGGTCATATTGCATTATCAAGTTGTAATTTAGTAAACTAGTCTCTCAAGCCAACGGTTTCTGTATGTTTGGCTATAGCAATCTTCCTTGATTATGGTTTCTTAAAGGCATCAGTCCTGTGGCGATATTGAAGAATGCAGCTCAAGTGACAAGATATTCCAACAAAAACCAGCAGCAATCTTCTAAGATATAGCAAGACGTGTAAAAGCCTAAGAACTGCAACTGCAACCTTTTTTCTTTTCTTTTTTCTTTTCTTTTTTTTTAAAAAAAAAAAAAAAAAACTGCTACCACTGCTTGTATTAATCACAGGAAATTACATCATTTCGGCTGGGGTCGAACAAAAAGGACACAGCCCTCACCTCTCTAAGTAACTGCAACCTTGTTATTTCTAATATACAGCTGATTTGGTGTGTCATTTTCTCAAAATGCGTTAAGCGGCTAAGCTTCTTTTCCTGTATTCTCTGATGCTTGTTTTTCCAAGAGCTTGCGAGTCTCAGAAACGAGGGCTGAGATGTTATGCATCAAATCCTTGCTATTTTTAGCAATGCCCTCAGCAAAAAATAATTTGGAGTTTCGGTCCTCAGTATTAAGCGAAATGAGAGTTTTGTTTCGCAGGGAAACCACTCGTGTCCATCAAGGCGTCGTTTAGCAATGTTGCTAACATGCTCCTCGACTGGAATGCTGATGGCAACGAAGATCATTGCTCCTGGCGCGGGGTTGCTTGCGACAATCTCTCCTTCGCCGTCGTTTCTCTGTAACTCACATACCTTATGTTTTTTCTTCTTCTTTCTTTTTCTTCTTATCTGATTTCAACTTTTAATTCGTTACAATCATGAATCTTCTATGAAGGAATTTCTCGAATTTGAATCTCGGTGGGAAGATTTCGCCAGCCATTGGGGATTTATAGAGTTTACAGGCACTGTATGTTTTACTTAATTGCATTAGGATAAATATGCATTTGGATGAAATCATTTTAAGCTTAAATGCTTATGTTGGTTGCATTGATGTGTAGAGATTTGAAGGGAATCAGCTGACCGGGTCAATCCTGATGAGATCGGCAATTGCGTCTTGCCGAAATCTCTGTAATCTCTCTCATTTACTTGCATTCTGAAGTTATGGGATTGAGAATGTAATGGCGGATTTAACTGAAATCTGTGTTGGTTTGTTTTCTATAGGATTTATCCGGTAACTTGCTATATGGAGATATTCCGTTCTCAACATCTAGGCTCAAACGCTTGAGGAATTGTTAATATCATGTCTGCTTTTATTTGGTAGATTGGTCATTTTCACGAATCTTGCTTGCCCCTTTGTAAGGGATAGATTGGTCATTTATGGTGATGTTACTATGTAGGACATTGAAGAACAATCGGTTAACAGGGCCTATCCCTTCAACCCTTTCACAGGTGCCAAATCTCAAAACTCTGTAAGGTTGTTGTCACTTATATTTGAGTTGCTTGTTCTATTTTGTGGTTTATGCTTTCCAATATCTACTTGAAAACATTGAATTAATTTTTTTTTTCTTCTCATTGGGGTTTTTCTCAGTTACACATTTGCATTGGGGGTTTGTCTAATAGAACATACCTGAACTACAATTGTTTGCTTTCAATGGTGTGGATTTGTGTGTACAAAGTGATTTCAATGAGGTCCCTTGCTGTTTAATTTTTTTTTAGGGATCTTGCTCAGAATCAGCTCACTGGTGACATTCCGAGGCTAATTTACTGGAATGAAGTATTGTAGTATCTGTGAGTAGTTCCTCCACTCTGTGTACTCCATGTAAATCACAATTTATAAGTCTATCTCAAATTAGTTCTAGTTCATCTAGTAATTTGGTATGTTTTGGAGTTGCCCATTATTGTGACCACACTATGGGTTGTGTTATGTAATGTGATGGCCACTTTGATTCTTGTTATGTAAGATGGACATTGATTGTTATGACTTCCAGCATGTCTTTTGGTGTGGGTGTTGTTCTAGTTCTTTCTTCAATTGTTTATGGACTATTGATTGTTATGAGTTCTAGGGATATTTCTTACAATCAAATCACTGGAGAAATTCCTAACAATGTTTCATGGCAACTTTTTGCAGCACTTTACCACTTTCGGCGCTTCTTACAGATTTTCACGGCATTTGTTACAAATTTTACTGCTGTTTTTTCAATATTTAACGGCGTTTTATATAGCTTTTATGCGGCGTTTTTACTACTTTTAGCGGCGTTTTTAGCGGCAGTTACCAGAAGCGCCGCAAAGAATAATAAACGCCGCTAAATGTTACTATTTTAGCGGCAGCCACCAAAACGCCGCTAAAAACTTCGACCGCTGGTATAATACACTGTGACGTCCCTTTAGCGGCATTTGTTCAACCGCCGGTAATTCTTATACCGACGGTTTTTGGGACTTTTAGGGGCGGTTTCGGCCACCGGTAAAGCCTGTTTTTCTTGTAGTGAAATCATAAGAACTCAATAATCTCAGGTGGGCCATACCAATCAAAACAATGATGAATAATTATTAAAAACCTTTTGAAGGCCACAAAAGTTTTAGATCAATTTGATCTCTGTAGTTTACCTTCATCTAGATCTTCTTTACATTATCAACGAGTTGGATTGCAAATAAACATTACTAAAACCTTACGATGGGCTCTTTATAATTTTTAATTGTGAGGTACTATATTATCATTCTTTCCAGTGGTGTGGTCCACTTAAGATTTAAATCTACACAATTTTTTATACCCGCCCCAAAAAGGGGTTGGAGAAACATAGGGGCGGCAAGGATATACAACACATCATCAAAATCTCACTTTTGTTATCTAACTTTTCAATTTTTCTTGTCAAAATACAAAATCTAGCTTTCTTTTTTAAAATATATATTTTTTACAATTTGTCAATTTTTTTGGCAATTTTGTTTCATTTTAAAAATTTTCTTTTTCAAAATATCATTTTTAAAATCTCACTTTTGTTATATAACGTTTCAATTTTTCTTGTCAAAATACAAAATCTAGTTTTCTTTTTTAAAAAAATATATATATTTTTACAATTTATCAATTTTTTCACAATTTTGTTTAATTTTTTAAATTTTCTTTTTCAAAATATCATTTTTTTATCGAAATCTTGTTATATAACTTTTTAATTTTTCTTGTCAAAATACAAAATCTAGTTTTCTTTTTTAAAAAATATATATTTTTTTATAATTTGTCAATTTTTTTCACAATTTTGTTTAATTTTATAAATTTTCTTTTTCAAAATATCATTTTGTTATCGAAATCTTCTCTTTCTTTTCAAAATTATCAACATTATTCAAAGTTCTTAATTTCTTTTTTCAAAATCTAGATTTTTATAAAATTACATTTTTTTTTTCAAAATCTAAATTTTTTTCTTAAACATTGTTAATTATTTTTCTAAGCTTTTTAACTTTTTTTTTTCAAAATTCATAAATTTTTTTGTTCTTAATTTTTGACCTGAGCATTAGAGATGGTTTAGGACCGTCTCTAATGCAGAGGTTTAGGACTGTCTCTAATACAGACGGTCTTTGACAGCCTCAAATGACCACTATGAGACGGCTAAGGACCGTCTCTAATAGAGACGGTCTTCGACAGTCTCAAATGGAGACTGCTAAGGACTGTCCCTAATACAGACTATTTTTTACGGTCTCTATTAACCAGTAAAAGACGGCCGATGACCGTCTCTAATTGAGACAGTCCTTGAGACTATATTACTAATAAAAGATGGCCAATGACCGTCTCTAATACGGACAGTCTTTGACCGTCTCAAATGGCTGCATATGAGACGGTCGAAGACCGTCTCTAATAGAGACGGTCTTTGACAGTCTCAAATGGAGACAGCTGGGGACCGTCCCTAATACAGACTATTTTTTACAGTCTCACATTACAGGAAAAGACGGCCAATGACCGTCTCTAATTGACACGGTCCTTGATAGTCTCAGATTACCAGTAAGAGATGGCCAATCACTACGCCAAAACAGCGAAAAAAGGACGGTCCAAAACCGTCTCAAATGACCAAAAAGGACGGTCATGGACCGTCACATAGGCAGTCAAATTTTGACGTGTCCTATTACTTAAAGGACGGTTGAAAACCGTCATTCTTATTGACGAAAAAAAGACGGTCATAGACCGTCCTAAAAAAGGACGGTCATGGACCGTCCTTACAATGGACTGTCATGGACCGTCTCTTATGAGTCCAAAAAGGACGGTCATAGACCGTCCTTTAAAAGGACTGTCATGGACCGTCCTTAAAAAAGACTGTCATCAACCGTCTCTTATGGGCTTTCAAAGGACGGCGATAGACCGTCCTTTAGACGGACGGTCATGGACCGTCCTTTAAAAGGACTGTCATGAACCGTCTCTTATGGGCCTTCAAAGGACGGCGATAGACCGTCCTTTAAACGGACAGTCCTTTAAAAGGACTGTCATGGACCGTCTCTTATGAGCCTTCAAAGGACGGTTATAGACCGTCCTTTAAAAGGACTGCTATGGGCCGTCTCTTATGACCCTTAAAGGACTTTTCAATTTGACCTGTTATACAATATATTCATCACATTCACATTCACATTCACTTCTTCTTCCTGATATACACCTGTTATACAATTCATCACATTCACATTCCTGATATACAATTCATCACATTCACATTCATCACATTCCTGTTATACAATTCATCACATTCACATTCATCACATTCACATTCATCACATTCCTGATATACAATTCATCACATTCCTGATATACAATTCATCACATTCACATTCACATTCACATCCATCTAAACCCAAACTACGTAAATCCATCCAAACACAATCTTCCTGATATACACCTGTTATACAATATATTTCATTACATTCACATTCACATCCATCTAAACCCAAACTACGTAAATCCATCCAAACACACAATCTTCCTGATATACACCTGTTATACAATATATTTTCACCATTCACATCCATCTAAACCCAAACTACGTAAATTCATCCAAACACACAATCTTCCTGATATACACCTGTTATACAATATATTTCATCACATTCACATTCACATCACACCATCTAACCCAAACTACTTAAATCCATCCAAACACACTCTTATCCACATTACATTCATCCACGCATAATACACATAAGTTTAACTTCATAAGTAAAAAAAACAATCTTATCCACATTTCATCACATTCACATCCATCTAAACCCAAACTGCGTAAATCCATCCAAACATAAACTACATCCATCCAAACACAAACAATCTTATTCACATTACATTCATCCACGCATAATACATAAATAAGTTTAGGTTTAGGTTAGGTTATAGCTACAAGTTTAGGGAATTGAGAATAGGTTTAGGTTTAGGAAATCGGGTTCGGGTTCAAGTGTTTGGGTTTTCAAGTTTAGGTTTAGGTTTAGGTTAGAGAGTTGAAATTAGGATTAGGTGTAGGTGTAGGTTTAGGGATTTGAGAATAGGTTAAGGTTTAGGTTTAAGAATTCAGGTTCGGGTTCGGGATTGGGTTTGGGTTTTGAAGTTAAGGTTTAGGTTTAGGTTTAGGTTAGGGAGTTTAGATTAGGATTAGGTTTAGGTTTAGAGATTTGAGAATAGGTTAAGGTTTAGGTTTAGGAAATCGGGTTCGGGTTCTGGATCGGGTTTAGGTTTGGGTTTTCAAGTTAAGGATTAGGTTTAGGTTAGGGAGTTGAGATTAGGATTAGGTGTAGGTGTAGGTTTGGGATTTGAGAATATATTTAGGTTATAAGTTATAGGTTCAGGTTAAGTTAGGTTAAGGTTAAGGTTAAGGTTTAGGTTTAGGTTATAAGCTATAGGTTTAGGGAATTGAGAATAGGTTTAGGTTTACGAAATCGGGTTCGGGTTCGGGATCGGGTTTGGTTTGGGTTTTCAAGTTTAGGTTTAACTTTAGGTTAGGGAGTAGAGATTAGGATTAGGTGTAGGTTTAGGTTTAGGGATTTGAAAATAGGTTAAGGTTTAGGTTTAAGAATTCGGGTTCGGGTTCGAGATTGGGTTTAGGTTTGGGTTTTCAAGTTTAGGTTTAGGATTAGGTGTAGGTTTAGGTTTAGGGAATTGAGAATAGGTTAAGGTTTATGTTTAGCAAATCGGGTTCGGTTCGGGAGGGTTTAGGTTTGGGTTTTCAAGTTTAGGTTTAGGTTTAGGGAGTTTAGATTAGGATTAGGTGTAGGTTTAGGTTTAGGGATTTGAGAATAAGTTAAGGTTTAGGTTTAGGAAATCGGGTTCCGGTTCGGGATCAGGTTTAGGTTTGGGTTTTGAAGTTTAGGTTTAACTTTAGGTTAGGGAGTTGAGATTAGGATTAGGTGTAGGTTTAGGTTTAGGGATTTGAAAATAGGTTAAGGTTTAGGTTTAAGAATTCGGGTTCGGGTTCGGGATTGGGTTTAGGTTTGGGTTTTCAAGTTTAGGTTTAGGATTAGGTGTAGGTTTAGGTTTAGGGATTTGAGAATAGGTTAAGGTTTAGGTTTAGGAAATCGGGTTCAGGTTCGGGATAGGTTTTAGGTTTGGGTTTTCAAGTTTAGGTTTAGGTTTAGGTTAGGGAGTTTAGATTAGGATTAGGTGTAGGTTTAGGTTTAGGGATTTGAGAATAAGTTAAGGTTTAGGTTTAGGAAATCGGGTTCGGGTTCGGGATCGGGTTTAGGTTTGGGTTTTCAAGTTTAGGTTAACTTTAGGTTAGGGAGTTGAGATTAGGATTAGGTGTAGGTTAAGGTTTAGGGATTTGAAAATAGGTAAGGTTTTAGGTTTAAGAATTCGGGTTCGGGTTCGGGATTGGGTTTAGGTTTGGGTTTTCAAGTTTAGGTTTAGGATTAGGTGTAGGTTTAGGTTTACGGATTTGAGAATAGGTTACGGTTTAGGTTTAGGAAATCGGGTTCAGGTTCGGGATAGGTTTTAGGTTTGGGTTTTCAAGTTTAGGTTTAGGTTTAGGTTAGGGAGTTTAGATTAGGATTAGGTGTAGGTTTAGGTTTAGGGATTTGAGAATAAGTTAAGGTTTAGGTTTAGGAAATCGGGTTCGGGTTTGGGATCGGGTTTAGGTTTGGGTTTTCAAGTTTAGGTTTAACTTTAGGTTAGGGAGTTGAGATTAGGATTAGGTGTAGGTTTAGGTTTAGGGATTTGAAAATAGGTTAAGGTTTAGGTTTAAGAATTCAGGCTCGGGTTCGGGATTAGGTTTAGGTTTGGGTTTTCAAGTTTAGGTTTAGGATTAGGTGTAGGTTTAGGTTTACGGATTTGAGAATAGGTTAAGGTTTAGGTTTAGGAAATCGGGTTCAGGTTCGGGATAGGGTTTAGGTTTGGGTTTTCAAGTTTAGGTTTAGGTTTAGGTTAGGGAGTTTAGATTAGAATTAGGTGTAGGTTTAGGTTTAGGGATTTGAGAATAAGTTAAGGTTTAGGTTTCGGAAATCAGGTTCGGGTTCGGGATCGGGTTTAGGTTTGGGTTTTCAAGTTTAGGTTTAACTTTAGGTTAGGGAGTTGAGATTAGCATTAGCTGTAGGTTTAGGTTTAAGAATTTGGGTTCGGGTTCGGGATTGGGTTTAGGTTTGGGTTTTCAAGTTTAGGTTTAGGATTAGGTGTAGGTTTAGGTTTAGGGATTTGAGAATAGGTTAAGGTTTAGGTTTAGGAAATCGGGTTCGGGTTCGGGTTCGGGATAGGGTTTAGGTTTGGGTTTTCAAGTTTAGGTTTAGGTTTAGGTTAGGGAGTTTAGATTAGGATTAGGTGTAGGTTTAGGTTTAGGGATTTGAGAATAAGTTAAGGTTTAGGTTTAGGAAATCGGGTTCGGGTTCGGGATCGGGTTTAGGTTTGGGTTTTCAAGTTTAGGTTTAACTTTAGGTTAGGGAGTTGAGATTAGGATTAGGTGTAGGTTTAGGTTTAAGGATTTTAAAATAGGTTAAGGTTTAGGTTTAAGAATTCGGGTTCGGGTTCGGGATTGGGTTTAGGTTTGGGTTTTCAAGTTTAGGTTTAGGTTTAGGGATTTGAGAATAAGTTAAGGTTTAGGTTTAGGGAATCGGGTTCGAGTTCGGTAGGGTTTAGGTTTGGGTTTTCAAGTTTAGGTTTAGGTTTAGGTTAGGGAGTTTAGATTAGGATTAGGTGTAGGTTTAGGTTTAGGGATTTGAGAACAAGTTAAGGTTTAGGTTTAGGAAATCGGGTTCGGGTTGGGATCGGGTTTAGGTTTGGGTTTTCAAGTTTAGGTTTAGGGAGTTGAGATTAGGATTGGTGTAGGTTTAGGTTTAGAGATTTGAGAATACATTTAGGTTTTAGGTCATAGGATTTGGTTTAGGTTAAGGTTATAGGTTTAGGTTAAGTTTAGGTTTAGATTTAGGTTAAGATTTAGGTTAGGGAGTTGAGATATAGGTTTAGGGAATTGAGAATAGGTTAAGGTTTAGGTTTAGGAAATCGGTTCGGGTTTAGGTTTGGGTTTTCAAGTTTAGGTTTAGGTTTAGGTTAGGGAGTTGAGATTAGGATTAGGTGTAGGTTTAGGTTTAGGGATTCGAAAATAGGTCAAGGTTTAGGTTTAAAAATTTGGGTTCGGGTTCGGGATTGGGTTTAGGTTTGGGTTTTCAAGTTTAGGTTTCGGTTTAGGTTAGGGAGTTTAGATTAGGATTAGGTGTAGGTTTAAGTTTAGGGATTTGAGAATAGGTTAGGGTTTAGGTTTAGGAAATCGGTTTCGGGTTCGGGATTGGGTTTAGGTTTGGGTTTTCAAGTTTAGGTTTAGGTTTAGGTTAGGGAGTTGAGATTAGGATTAGGTGTAGGTTTAGGTTTAGGGATTTGAAAATAGGTTAAGGTTTAGGTTTAGGAATTCGGGTTCGGGTTCGGGATTGGGTTTAGGTTTGGGTTTTCAAGTTTAGGTTTAGGTTTAGGTTAGAGAGTTTAGATTAGGATTAGGTGTAGGTTTAAATTTAGGGATTTGAGAATAGGTTAAGGTTTGGATTTGAGTTTAGGTTAAGGTTTAGGTTTAGCTTTAGCTTGTAGGTTTAGGTTAAGGTTTAGGGATTTGAGTTTAGGTTTAAGTTATAGGTTTAGCTTTAGCTTTAGGTTTTAGGTTTAGGTATAGGCTTAGGTTATAGGTTATAGGTTATATGTTTAGGTTAAGGTTTAGGAATTCGGGTTCGAGTTTGGATTCGGGTTTAGGTTATAGGTTTTGAGATTTGAGAATAGTTTTAGGTTATAAGTATAGGTTTAGGTTTGGATTCGGGTTAAAGAGTAGATTAGGATTAGGTGCAGGTTTAGGTTTAGGGTTTTTCTAGTATTATCTACTATTGAACCTAATATTATCTACTACATACTAGTAACATACAACCAATATGGGGCACCATACCATAAGCTACAAGAATTTCATGTCCCCCTAAACAAGGTATCCTCCTTTGATAACATATATATATATATATATATATATATATATATATATATATATATATATTATATATATAAATTAGTTTTTTATTTTCATTTACATTCCCAAATACATTCATCATCCATCCAAGAAAATTGAAACAAGTATTGTCAATCTATCTTATCTTACCGACCGCCTTATGTTTCTTTTCACCTTTGTAGCTCTCATATTTGTTGCAGCTGCTAGTTCACCATCAGTAGTCTCCCTAACCAAATCTTTGTGTTGTCCCTCCATTTGAAGCAGTGGCTGAAGTTACAAGAAGTAGGACTGATTAGTCTTTCCATGTTTTGAAAAAAATCAAATTCTTTATTTTTGGCAGCAAGTCTACTTATAATTGTCATTGGCTCTTAATCTATTTATAATGAAAATCTTAAATATCACCCAATAGTGCTCCTTTGATAAATGTCCTGTTTGGAACAAATAATTTCTGTAAAACTCTTTTATGTTTTTTCAATCCATCTTCCATTTTCTTCTTAATAAGAAAATCCATATTTACTAATATTCCCATTTTTCTATTTTTCAAAAGAACGAGTTCGTTAAAATTTACTAATAAGAAAATCCAAATTTCCACTGTTGAAACCTTCCTAAGGTCTAAAGTAATTTTTATTTGTCATCCAACTTGTTAATATGATCACAAAGATATGGATGAAGAGAAAGCACAAACATAAGCTATAGGTTTAGGGAATTGAGAATAGGTTAAGGTTTAGGTTTAGGAAATCGGGTTCGGGTTCGGGATCGGGTTTAGGTTTGGGTTTTCAAGTTTAGGTATAAGTTTAGGTTAGGGAGTTGAGATTAGGATTAGTTGTAGGTTTAGGTTTAGAGATTTGAGAATACATTTAGGTTTTAGGTCATAGGATTTGGTTTAGGTTTTGGGATTTGAGTTTAGGTTATAGGTTTAGGATTAGGTTATAGGTTTAGCTTTAGGTTAGTTATATAGCTTAGGTTATAGGTTATAGGTTATATGTTTAGGTTAAGGTTTAGGAAATCGGGTTCGGGTTCGGGTTTGGATTCGGTTTTAAGTTATAGGTTTTGGAATTTGAGAATAGTTTTAGGTTATAAGTATAGGTTTAGGTTAGGTTATAGGTTAAGGTTTAAGGATTTGAGAATAGTTTTAGGTTATAAGTAAGGTTTTAAGTTTAGCTATAGGCTTAAGTTATAGGTTATAGGTTATATGTTTAGGTTAAGGTTTAGGAATTCGGGTTCGGGTTCGGGTTTGGATTCGGGTTTAGGTTATAGGTTTTGGGATTTGAGAATAGTTTTAGGTCATAAGTATAGGTTTAGGTTAGGTTATAGGTTAAGGTTTAAGGATTTGAGAATAGTTTTAAGTTATAAGTAAGGTTTTAGGTTTAGGTATACGCTTAAGTTATAGGTTATAGGTTATATGTTTAGGTTAAGGTTTAGAAATTCGGGTTCGGGTTCAGGTTTAGGTTTTGGTTTTGGTTTTGGTTTTGGTTTTGGTTATAGGTTTTGGTTTAGGTTAAAGTTTAGGTTTAGGTTAAGTTTAGGTTTAGGTTATAGGTTATGGGATTTGGGAATGGGTTTTGGTTTTGGTTATAGGTTTTGGTTTTGGTTATAGGTTTAGGTTTTTTAGGTTAACAGGTTTTGGGATTTTAGAATAGGTTTAGGTTAAGGTCATAGGAATTCGGGTTCGGGTTTGGGGTTTGGGTTTGGGTTTAGTTTAGGTTTGGTTTAGTTTAGGTTTAGGTTATAGGTTTTGGTTTAAGTTAAGGTTTAGTTTAGGTTATAGGTTATGGGATTTGAGAATGGGTTCGGGTTTAGGTTATAGGTGTTGGTTTTGGTTATAGGTTTTGGTTTAGGTTTAGGTTACAGGTTTTAGGATTTGAGAATAGGTTTAGGTTAAGTCATAAGTTTAGGTTTAGGAAATCGGGATCAGGTAAAAGTTCTCGTGACTTTTGAACAATACCATATACAGAAATATGCCACTATCATATATGTTGTAGAGAAGACAAAACAATTTGCAACTATGTCATATATGTTGGCATCCCACATTTAATGTAAGGGTAAGCCTACCATTTTTGCTTGATGGAGATGAGGCCAGATGCATGCATGAGATGTATGTGTCAAACGGCTCGAACCTAGAGAAGCAAGTCATGAGAACTAGTATGGGGCATTGGCAGAAATGTGTCATGCACTAGAGAAACACTGGGAACAATAGTGATTGGATATCCACCATTAAAATCCTCTTAAGGCCCACTGTACTGTTTATTTGACATCCAATCTGTTGATTTGGTCATACAGGACCAGATGAAGGGAAAAAACAAAAATTAGCTTGATCCAAAACTTTTATGGCTACCAAAATGTTTTTAATGGTCGACGCTCATTCAACACTGTTTCCTATAATGTGGTCCACTTGAGATTTGGATATATCTCATTTTCGGTCTCATATCGTAAAATTATCTGTAAAAATATATGGACGACATGGATGAAACACATATCTCATGGTGGGGGCCACAGAGCATCGACCACCAGCCATTGGATGATGTCATAGAGAGTAGTCAATCCATTCCCAAGCGTACTAAGTAAATCCTTTGGGGGCCCACATCATAGGAAATAGTATAAACTAAACGTCTGCCATTGAAAAATTTTGGGAAGGTCACTGAAGTTTTGGATCAAGTTGATATTTTAGTTTCCCTTCATTACTGTATTTGTAAAAATACATCATGGTTGGGCCCACACAGCACCAATCACAAGCCATTGGATGGTGTAGGGGGGGAGCCAATTCGTTCCCCTTATTTGTGGTGTGGTCCATTTAATCTTTGGATATGATTCATTTTTTGGATAATTCTATAAAATGATCTTGAAAAATGGATAAACGGTGTGGGTTGATCCCAAATTTTCAGTAAATCCATAACTCAAGTGGACCATGCCACACAAAATAGCAAGTGCCAAGACCTATGGCTAAAAAAATAATCGTTGCATGGATTAACAATCAAACAACAATGGTAAAGGGAAGAAAACTAACTTCTTTCTTGCTCCACATAATCTAGTTGGGGCGTCGTATTAGTTCATGTAAGACCTGCGGACACCACATGCATATAAATACAATCATTAAAATCTGAAAAACATTAAAATCAATCAACGTGCATCAGTTAACTAGAAAAAGCCCCTAATTACCTTAGTTCCAATCAAAACACCTGAAAACAAATACCCGACATCCTGAACTCCCATTGATTTTCATCAAATAAACACAAACTTCAAAAACTAATAAACAGAAAAGTATCTACATGACCACTCCATTTTTTAGATAATCCAAGTATGAAGAACATCTGGGTCAATACATATGCATCAAATTGCTTGAGAACATCCCAAGTTCCCTTTATTTTGGTACCAAAAAAAAAAAAAAAAAAAACCCCGGAAACAAGTACCCATCATCCTAAATTCCCATCAATTAATATAACATGATCACATAAACTTCAAAAACTGCCAAATGCAAAAGTACCCACATGAGCTTCGCTTCCATGTAACATAAATGATGTGTACAACACTCCATTAATTATGCCGAGTCCAAATAACACTGAAATCAATCAACTAGCATCAAATAACTTGAAAGTGCCCCAAATTCCATTGGTTTCAGTCCAAGAACACCCAAAAGCAACTACTAATCATCAAAACTCCCATTGATTCACATCAAGTAATCCCACAAATTTTAAGAATTGATAAATGCAAAAGCACCCACACGAGATTCCATCATCTAAACCACAAAAATTATAATAAATCTGCATAACACTTCATTTTTCAACCAATATGCATCAAACTGCTTAAGAACATCCCAAATTTCATTGATTTTTCATCCCAAACAATTGAAAACAGCCCACACATCATCCTAAAGTCACATTGATTTTCACCAAATCAAAGAAAGTTCAAAAGGAGAGAGACCCATATGAGATTTCCTTCTTGACAATAGAAAAAATTACAGTAGAATCCAAATGGATTCACATCAAATGATTACACAGACTTGAAGAACTGATAAATGCAAAAGCACTCAAATGAGATTCTATTACATATAATAGAAAAAACCCACATAATACTCCTTTTTTAAACTAATCCAATTTGATGAACATTGAAATCGAAAAATATGCATAAAATTGCTTCAAAACATCCCAAATGTTTTAGATTGTTGCTGAAAATGTTTAAGATCTTCACCCTGAAGATCCTTTGCACTAGGACAATATAAATAGTTATCATAAGACTCCTCTCTAGCAGCGGCTTCTCGCAACTTCCCATCAAATCCCATTGCTTGATCATGCATGCCGACACAAAAGGGACAGTAGGAAGAAGCATGTAACATTTTAGGAAAGTCATAACTACAAGCTATTTCTTCTGCACTTATTTCCAGCTGTTGTATCCAATCCAATGGGAAAATGCATCTCAAATCGAGATTGCAAGCGCCACAACCTCCGAGCTCCTTGGGAGGACAAGGAACACTGCCATTGCCATCATTAGCTTTCCATTTATGCTTGAGGTGACACAGAAAATGGAAACCGCATTAAGCAGGTTCCCATTTTCATGCTTTTCAACCCCAAATCCATAGTAAGACAACAGCAGGTAATACTTGTTCTTATCTCACTATCATTTTAATGCATCTCCTATAAATATAACTAAAAAAAAATGAAAGAATTAATATTTAATAAAGACGAAGTACTAGTTCCAGTGAAGCAAAAACATGCCAATAAACTGTTCAGATACCGGCAAATCATGATAGTGAACAAAGACATGAATAAAGGAAAACATGCATATCAGCTTGATCCAAAACATCTAGGGCCCACAGGAAGTTTTTCTACGACAGAGGATCACTTCACACTGTTACCTGTGGTGTGGTCCACTTGAGCTTTGAATATGCTTCATTTTTGGGCTTAAGCCATAAAATTATCTTGTAAAATGGATGGACAGGGATGATAAAATACATAAATCAAGGGGACCCCACAGAGATTACTCAGTACACAATCCAATTCCCATACAAACTCCTGTGGCCCGCAGGAAGTTCTCATTGGTGGGGATTCAATCTCCACTGTTTCCTGTAGTGCAATGGGCTTCATTTTCAGGGCCATTACCTAAAATGGGCTGGCAAAACAGAGATGGCATGGATATACAACACATACATCAAGGTGGACCGCATGAAACAGTGGAGATAGAAATGCCCACCTAAATCCCCAAATCTCCAAATCCGTAAATCCCCAAATCTCCAAATCCCCTAAATCCCAAATCCCTAAATCCCTAAATCCCCAAATCCCCAAATCCCTAAATCCCCAAATCCCTAAATCCCCAAATCGAGATTGACAGAGATGAGAGAGAGAGAGAGAGAGAGAGAGAGATAGAGATACCTGGAGACCCGATCACGGTCCACCGAGAGAGACAGAGAGGATGCGCGAGAGAGAGAGCACCGAGAGACAGAGAGAGACAGAGACAGAGAGAGAGGGACCGAGAGAGAGAGAGAGAGAGAGAGAGAGAGAGGGTGCGCGAGAGTGAGAGAGAGAGGGAGAGGGTTTCGGTTTTGGGAGGGGCGAGCGCGCGGGAGAGATTTTTGGGATGGTTTTTGGGGTTGTGGGAGATGGGCGCGCGGGAGGTGGAATTTGGGGGTGGGTAGAACGGATTGGCTACTCCCGCTGACACCAGCCCCGTGGCTGGTGTTCGGTGGTCTGTGGGCCCCACCATGATGTATGTGTTTCATCCGATCCGTTCATCCATTTTTACATATAATTTTAAGTTTTCGTCTTAAAAATAAGATGGATATAAATCTTAGGTGGACCACACCACAGGAAAACAATAGTGATTGGATATCCATCATTTAAATCCTCCTAAGGCCCACTGTACTGTTTATCTGACATCCAATCTTTGATTAGGTCATAAAGGCCCAGATGAAGGGAAAAAACAAAGATCAGCTTGATCCAATACTTTTATGGCTCCCAAAAAGTTTTTAATGGTCGACATTCATTCAACACTTTTTCCTGTAATGTGGTCCACTTGAGATTGGGATATAACTCATTTTTTTTGTAATATCATAAAATGATCAATAAAAATAGATGGACAGCATGGATGAAACACATACATCATGGTGGGGCCCACAGACCACCGAACACAAAAGTTGAGAGGGGTTACCCTCCATTAAAACATTCATAATTATTTTTTGGGCCCATAGAGATGTGGTTCACAAATCTAGCCCATCCATTATGTGTGTGCCACTTGGATGAGGGGTCATACCAAGTTTCAGACGCATCCAAATTTCAGATGGGCCCCACCAAGTGCTTTTATATGTTTTAGGCATGTCTTCACATGATTTTAGATGGTATGGCCCACCGGAGTTCTGTATACGGCTGATTTTTGGGATATCCCATAATTTAAAGGGGACCCATCAAATGCACGGTGTTGATTTTTGACACACATCATGATGGGGCCCACACAGCTCGACCTCACTGGGAGTTCCCATGATCTCGACGGATAGAACCTTTTTCATATATATAATATTTAAAAAATATAAAAACTTATGATGTATTTGTTATATCCACACCGTCCATCCATTTTGAGATATTATTTTAAGTCACGAGCCAAAGAATGAGACAGATAAAAATCTGTAGTAGACCCCACCATAGAAAACAATGGGAGGGTGATTCCTACCATTGAAACTATCCTAAGGCCCATCGTAATGTTTATTTGAAATCCAACTTGTTCAAAAGTTTAAAAAAAATGGTCGTAGGGCCATACATCATGGTGGGCCCACAGTAATGTTTGCCATCCAACATGTTCATAATATGAAAAAGATATGAATGAAGGGAAAACACAAACATCAGCTTAATCCAAAACTTCTATTAAATGCACAGTGTTGATGTTCGACACACATCATGATGGGCCCTACAAAACTTACATTAATTCTTAGAGTTTCAGGGTGTCAATAAGTTGGGTCACAATTTTGACTAGAATATTTGACCCGTTTTACATGTCTGGTCCATTCAATTTATTTTACTGATCATTACCCTCAATTTGACTAGTTATTAACCTCGATCATGTTACATATGAAAAAGATATTGGGCAAACAAGAATGATCAACAATTTGAGTGAATTTTGATTAATTTAAACATCTGAAGTTATTTACTCTTCAATCTGGACTAATCAGATTGTCCAAAAACAGTTAAAGGTTGTTCATAATATCAAAAATATATGAATGAATAGAAAACACAAACATCAGCTTGATCCAAAACTTTTATGGCCTCCAAGAAATTTTAAATGGTAGAGGTTCAATCACACTAGTTCCTGTGGTGTGGTCCACTTGAGCTTTGGTTCTTCCTTCGACTTTTACTTTATGAATTACTTATTCAATTATGACATAAATGAAATGTGAAATTATTGAGTAGTCTACTTCCCTGATATGCTTCCTTTTTGTTCTTTATACCTCAAATTATCTGTTAACATGGATGAATGGAGTGGATAAAATAAATAAATAACAGTGAACCCCACAGAGTTTACTCTGGTAAGGATAACGAGTAACTCACCTAAATGTAGTAGAGAAGGGTTTCCTTAAAACATTCATAATTATATATTGGGTCTGCCTAAATGTGATTCATATATCCAACCTACTCATTATGTGTGTCCCACTTGGATGAGGGGTCAGACCAAGTTTCAACACATCAATGTCTGTATTAACTTATAAATAGGTTGGATCTCAAATAAACATCACGGCGGACCCTAAGAAGGTTTCAATAGTGGGTGTCACTATCCCACTCTTTTCTATGGTGTGGGTCCACTTGAACTTTGGATCTGCCCCGTCAGTCAGATGCACCATTCCATGGTAGGCCACGAGCTTAAAAATAAAGTCAATCCATGACTTGGGTGGGTCACACATAGTTTTAGATGCTATGGCCCACCTGAGTTTCGTATATGACTGATTTTTGGACTTAAAGGGGACACATCAAATGCGTAGTGTTGGTGTTGTACACACATCATGGTGGGGCGCACACAGATAACCTCATGGGAAGTTCCCATGAGGTGACCTTATAGTACCATTTCACTATTTTAGGTAACTCCTTCATGGGTGTTACTCTAACCGTGTAGGGCCCACCTTGATATATTTTATGTATATCGACATCGTCCATATATTTTTTTCATCATATTTAATGATGTGATTTCAAATCATAAGAACTCAATAATCTCAGGTGGGCCATACCAATCAAAACAATATGATGAATAACCATTAAAAACCTTTTGAAGGCCACAAAAGTTTTGGATCAATTTGATCTTTGTAGTTTACCTTCATCTAGATCTTCTTTACATTATCAACAAGTTGGATTGCAAATAAGCGTTACTAAAACCTTACGATGGGCTCTTTATAATTTTTAATGGCGAGGTACTATACTATCATTCTTTCCAGTGGTGTGATCCACTTAAGATTTAAATCTACACAATTTTTTATACCCGGCCCAAAAATGGGTTGGAGAAACATATGGGCAGCAAGGATATACAATACATCATCAAAATCTAACTTTTGTTATCTAAGTACTTTTCATTTTTTCTTGTCATAATACAAAATCTAATTTTCTTTTTTAAAAAATATATTTTTTTACAATTTGACAATTTTTTCACAATTTTGTTTAATTTTAAATATTTTCTTTTTCAAAATGTCATTTTAAAATCAAAATCTCACTTTTATTATCTAACTTTTCAATTTTCTCTTGACAAAATACAAAATCTAGTTTTCTTTTTTAAATAAAATATTTTTTTTTACAATTTGTCAATTTTTTCACAATTTTTTTTAAATTTTTTAAATTTTCTTTTTCAAAATATCATTTTTTTAAATCTCACTTTTGTTATCTAACTTTTCAATTTTTCTTGTCAAAATACAAAATCTAGTTTTCTTTTTTAAAAAATATATTTTTTTCAATTTGTCAATTTTTTCACAATTTTTTTAATTTTTAAAATTTCTTTTTTAAAATATCATTTTTTAAATCTCACTTTTGTTATATAACTTTTCAAATTTTCTTGTCAAAATATAAAATCTATTTTTCTTTTTCAAAAATATATATTTTTTTCAATTTGTCAAAATTTTTCACAATTTTGTTTATTTTTTAAATTTCTTTTTTCAAAATATCATTTTTTTTTTATCGAAATCTTGTAATATAACTTTTTAATTTTTCTTGTTAAAATACAAAATCTAATTTTCTTTTTAAAAAAATATATTTTTTTACAATTTGTCAATTTTTTCACAATTTTGTTTAATTTTTTATTTTTTTTATCAAAATAGATGGATGGCATGGATTAAACACATACATCATGGTGGTGCCCACATAGCACCAACCACAAGCCATTGGATGGTGTAAGGGGGAGTAGCCAATTTATTCCCCTTATTTGTGGTGTGGTTCATTTAATTAATCTTTGGATATGAATCATTTTTTAGATAGTTCTCTAAAATGATCTCGAAAAATGGATGAACAGTGTGGGTTGATCCCGAATTTCATTATTTTAGGACTTGTGGGGCTCACCATTGTGTATGTTAATTATCCACTCCGTCCATTAATTTTAACGACTCATTTTTAGGGTCGATCCAAAAAATGAGTCAAATCGAAGCTGTAGGTGGACCACACCACATACTAATGTTATAATTTTTTTTCATTATTTCTTATGGTGTGGTCCACTTAGACTTTTAATATATTCTACTACTTTTTGAGCTCATGCACTTAAATAATATTTCAAAATTTATGGACGGCTTAATAAAACAAATATATTGAAATGGGCCCCATGGAGCCCTTAAGCATCGTCGGTCTCTAATAAGATCCTATGGGGAGGTACGTTTTAGAGCTTAAAAATAAAGTCGATCCATGACTTGGGTGGGCCACACCACATACTATAGTTGAGAGGGGTTACCCTCCCATTAAAACATTCATAATCATTTATTGGGCCCACCTAAATGTGCTTCATAGATCCAGCCCATTCATTATGTGTGTCCCACTTGGATGAGGAGTCAGACTAAGTTTCATACACATCCAAAACTTATGTGGGCCCCACCAAATGCTTTTATATGTTTTAGGTATGTCTTCACATAGTTTTAGATGCTATGGCCCACCTAAGTTTCGTATACGACTGAGTTTTGGACTTAAAGGGGCCACATCAAATGCATGGTGTTGATGTTCTACACACATCATGGTGGGGCGCACACAAATTAACCTCATGGGAAGTTCCCATGAGGTGACCTTATAGTACCATTTCACTATTTAGGTAACTCCTTCATGCGTGTTACTCTAACCATGTAGGGCCCACCTTAATATATTTTATGTATATCGACACCGTCCATATATTTTTCCATCATATTTTAGGATGTGATTTCAAATCATAAGAACTCAATAATCTCAGGTGGGTCATACCAATCAAAACAATGATGAATAACTATTAAAAACCTTTTGAAGGCCACAAAAGTTTTGGATCAATTTGATCTTTGTAGTTTACCTTCATCTAGACTTCTTTACATTATCAACAAGTTGGATTGCAAATAAACATTACTAAAACGTTACGATGGGCTCTTTATAAATTTTAATTGTGAGGTACTATATTATCATTCTTTCTAGTGGTGTGGTCCACTTAATTTAAATCTACACAATTTTTTATACCCGCCCAAAAATGGGTTGGAGAAACATAGGGGTGGCAAGGATATACAACACATCATCAAAATCTCACTTTTGTTATTTCAACTTTTCTTTTCCTGTCAAAATACAAAATCTAGCTTTCTTTTTTAAAAAATATTTTTTTTTAATTTGTCAATTTTTTCACAATTTTGTTTCATTTTTTAAATTTTCTTTTTCAAAATATCATTTTTTTAATCGAAATCTTGTTATATAACTTTTTAATTTTTTTTGTCAAAATACAAAATCTAGTTTTCTTTTTAAAAAAATATATATTATTTACAATTTGTCAATTTTTTCACAAATTTGTTTAATTTTTTAAATTTTCTTTTTCAAAATATCATTTTTTAAATATCACTTTTGTTATATAACTTTTTAATTTTTCTTTTCAAAATACAAAATCTATTTTTCTTTTTTAAAAAATATTTTTTTTTACAATTTGTCATTTTTCACAATTTTGTTTAATTTTTTAATTTTTCTTTTTCAAAATATCATTTTTAAAATATCACTTTTTTTATATAACTTTTTAATTTTTCTTTTCAAAATACAAAATCTAACTTTCTTTTTCTTAAAAATATATTTTTTTACAATTTGTCAATTTTTTCACAATTTTGTTTTTCTTTTCAAAAATATCATTTTCTTATCGAATTTTTCTTTTCAAAATCTAAATTTTTTTCTTAAACATTGTTAGTTATTTTTCTAAGTTTTTTAACTTTTTTTTTTCGAAATTCATAAATTTTTTAGTTCATATTTTTGACTTGAGCATTAGAGACGGTTTACGACCGTCTCTAATGCAGACGGTCTTTGACAGTCTCACATGACCACTATAAGACGGCTAAGGACCGTCTCTAATAGAGATGGTCTTTGACAGTCTCAAATGGGACCGGCTATTTGCTTGTACGGAACTTATAAACCAATAAAAGACGACCGATGACCGTCTATAATTAAGACGGTTCTTAGCAATCTTAGATTACCAATAAAAGACGGCCAATGACTGTCTCTAATACGGACGGTCTTTGACCGTCTCAAATGACCGCATATGAGACGGTCCTTGACAGTCTCAAAAAGAGACGGCTAAGAACCATCCCTAATACAGACATTTTTTGACAATTTTTGGCAGTCTCAAATTATTGGAAAAGACGGCCAATGACCGTCTCTAATTGAGACGGTCCTTGACAGTCTCAGATTACCAGTAAGAGACGGTTGATGACCGTCTCTAATACGGACGGTCTTTGACCGTCTCAAAAGGTCGCATATAAGATGGTCAGAGACCGTCTCTTATTCCTGACGGTCACTGGCCGTCTTTTATCCGCAGTTAATGACGGTTTTTGACCGTCTTAAATGATTTATAGACGTTAAAATTTTTAAGACAAAATTAAGGACAGTCAAGGGCCGTCTAAAAGTTTAGAGACGGTTTACGACCGTCTCTAAAGCGTCTTTAAACCAAGCAATTTTAGAGACGGTCCAGAACCGTCTCTAAATCCGTCATTTTTTTCCATTTTTCACGTAGTGAATGACCATCTCTAATACAGATGGTCTTTGACCATCTCAAATGGTTGCATATAAGAAGGTCAGAGACCGTCTCTTATTCCAGACGGTCAATGGTCGTCTTTTATCCTTAGTTAACGACGGTTTGACCGTCTAAAATGATTTGTGGACGTTCAAATTTTTAAGACAATATTAAGGACGGTCAAGGGCCGTCTAAAAGTATAGAGATGGTTTACGACCGTCTCTAAATCCGTCATTTTTTTTTCCATTTTTCACGTAGTGGATGGTCTGAATTTGTGTCTTGCTAGAGGTTTCAATCAGATTATTATTAAATCCGACTCTTTGCAAGTAGTGAATGTCATGCCCCAAACTCGGAAACCGGGCTCACAAAATTCCCGATCGCCGAATCTGGTGCCGACAGCCTCTGTAGTACCCCATTCTCGGCTCCCAGCATCCATACGCCAGGTTCTGATCCTGGGATCCTACAAGGAGGATTTTTCAACGTACTTTTATCTCGTAGAAAGCATAACCACAAGTGTACCCAAATCACAAGGACAACATCATCACATATCCACTAATATAAACATATGAACACAATGTTGAAAGGGAAATACATATATCGAAAATCAAAACTCCAGAAGACAACTACATGCTCCAAGCTCAACGCTGCTGTGACCTAACGCCACCTGCCCGCATCTATCGTGCGTAAGCTTATAAAAATCTTAGAGGGTGGTGTAAGTGTGTGCGATGCACGTGCCAAACATATAGATATCAGAGGAAGTGGAAATACTGGCAATCCATAAATCGTACAATATCAAAGTAATGCGGATATATACTGGTAAGTCCATAAATATCATCAGCCTTATCCAGACTATGCAATGTAAACACATAATAGGCCAATATCATATACTGGGGAAGCAACGTAGATCAGCTATCCAATGTGGAGACATAGTAAGCCAAATATCAGATACCAAGTCTATGAACACCATCAACCTTAATCAGGTTGGGCAATATAGAAGCACAGTAAACCAAATGTTATGTGCTGAAGATTAAATGCAATATACGATGCGAATGAAATGACCAAACTAGAGTGTGAAGTCAGGATGATAGTACGTAGTATCGCAGGCTATGGGGTCCACCACAAGGGACTTTTATCCAAACCAGTCCCATACCTAAATTTGGATAATCAGACTTAATGTTATAAACTCCTGATCTCAGGTTAGTCGGGCGCCCCAACCAAAATCCCGACCATTACGAATGTACACATAACAAATAGTTACGTACCACCAGCCCGAGTGGATAGTGAATGAATGAGTATACAACTCCTACTTAATATGTCCACATATCAGTACCATACATCTCTAGGATCATCACCGGGGTCTAATACACTCTACATGTAATCACCACCTACTAAACGCATAACCATGTAAGTGGAAGAGACCCCACTATCCGCCTGACCAGTGGTCAGCCAATATTTACCCAACACATCGATAACAGACTTAATCGTGAGCTGGTCAAACTCAGCTTAGCTATGCCCACTGCTCTTGGGCGGGTAAGGCCACCACACCTTCTCAGCCGACCATGACACAGTAGGAGCCGTAGCCTACTGGTATTCGGCACTTGGGTGGTCATGTATCCACTCGGTCTAGACGTTAGGGCGTCCTCTGGTACCAAAAGGGTATAGGGATTTTCACCCAGGGCCATCTATGAAGGCTCGATGCTAGTAACAAATTTTCGGTGTCCCATCTGTCCATCCATGACATGACTGTGGAGGCCACGGCCCTGATGTCATTAGGGCGTACAGTAATCACAACACACAATGCAAGATGCATGAATCATACAATCCAGTCATGCATCAATCCTGCGCATATTGTGCACTCATGTGAGAAAATCTCCACCTATTAAGGAGTCTTATAACAACCTACCCAATGACATATGCAATGGTCAACCACATCTCATAGCAAACATGCAGATGATACGTATTGGCATATATCATGATGTTATGTTGTCACATACTCATAATCGGTATCAACAATCAACATCGATAATCGGCCTCAATAATCAGCATCGGCCTTGACAATCAGTCTTGACAATCGGAATCGGCCTCAATAATCGAAACCAGCCTCGACAATCGAAATCGGCCTCGACAATCGGAATCGGTAATCAACCTAACAAAGGGCCCAAGGGAAGGTCACAATGTGGACATTTAACCATCATCGCCCATCAATGTGGACATTTAACCAACATCGCTCCGCAGTGGGCCACATAAACATCATTACATACATTATAGTGAAATCACACATTACATCGGTCCGCACGTTCAACGCATTGGGCCTCACTCAAGGGCCACATATATACCATATCGAGCCTCGCCATATGGGCCACAAATACATCACAATGAGCCTTATCAAATGGGCCACAAATACATCCCAATGGGCCACATTCCTGGGCCTCAAATACATCACAACGGGCCACATATCTGGGCCTAATACACATCACAATGGGCCGCATCACATGGGCCTAATACACATCACAAGGGCCGCATGCCATGGGCCTAATACACATCACAATGGGCCGTATCACATGGGCCTAATACACATACCATAGGCCACATCACATGGGCCTAACACACATCACTATGGGCTGGTCACACTGGCCTAAAAATCATCACTCACATGGGCCTAATACACACCACTATGGGCTGCTCACATGGGCCTAAAATACATCATTATAGGCTGCTCACATGGACCTAATACACATCACTATGGGCCGCATCAGATGGGCGTAACACACATCACTATGGGCTGCTCACATGGGACTAACACTCATCACTCACATAGGCCTAATACGGCCGCATCACATGGGCCTAATACACATCACAATGGACTGCTCATACGGGCATAACACTCATCACTCACATGGGCCTAATACACACCACTATGGGCCGCTCACATGGGCCTAATACACATCACATGGGCCTAATACTCATCACTATGGGTCACATCACATGGGTCTCATATACATCGAGGTGGGCCACAACAACGGACCTCATATACATCAAGGTGGGCCGCAACAACGGGCCATAAATACATCACATGTAGAGTCCACGGGCTGGACGGTGCTGATAAAATGCATATATCACAGCGGGTCGCAAGGATGGATGGTGTGGATGTAAAATACATACATCTAGGTGGGCCACACAAGTGGACGGTATAGATGAAACACGCACAACATGGTGGCCTTGAGACTTAAAATCAAGTCAATCTATGGCTTGTGTGGGCCACATCATGCACAACAGTTGAGAGGTTTACCCTCCATTAAGGCATTCATAATCATTTTTGGGCCCACCAAGCCCTGGTTCACAAATCCAGCCCATCCATTATGTATGGCCCGCCTGGTTAAGGGATCAGGCCAAGTTTCAGATGCATTCAAATTTCAGGTGGGTCCCGGCAAGTACTCTTATATGTTTTGCATACCTTCACATGACTTTAGATGGTGTGGGCCACCTGAGTTCCGGATCTGCCTCAGTTTTAGTCTCAGGCCATAAGACAAGCTCACCATTGGGATGGACGGTTTAGATGTAACACATACATCGATGGTGGGTCCCACCTGATGGACAAATGGCATGGATTTTCACATACATCACAGCTGGCCCCCATCGTCCACGTGGACGGTGGGAATATTCAACACATCCACTAAGTAGGGGCCCACCCGTCCAGGAAACGGATGGGTGGTGTGGCCATAGAACACATATATCAAGGTGGGCCCCACCTTACACGTGCAGCACATGTGGGTGGGTCCCACGTCCTGCCCAAAACTGGCGGACGGATTGGATGGAAAATACATCATGGTGGGGTCCTCACAGATGTATGGACAGTGTGATAAGACCCATACATCATGTGTGGCCCCTCAGAAATAGATGGACGGCATGGATATAGAATAAATACATCAAGGTGGGTCCCACCCACACGTGTGGGGTGGGCCCCCACACGTCCAGCAATGGAGGACGGCAGGGATAAGGTACATATATCATGGTGGGCTACACCACCATCTAAGTACGGACACTGTGGATTTAAAACACTTACATCAAGGTGGTTCATCATAGAATCAGCCACCTCGAATTCCTTCCTTCCTCCTTCCACCTATAGGCTTTAGAGCTCTAAGGAGTTGTTCTAATGGTTGAGATCGGCTTTAAAGGGTTGGATTGGGTGGTAGGGAGTGGGCCACACAAAGCTTCTCTTCCTTGGACGTTGGAGTTTTCTCCTCTCCTTGGGGTTGCTTGAAAATAGAGAGAGAGAGAGAGGTGATGTGAGAGAAGCGATGGGAGAGAGGGATGGTGAGTGATGGATGGGTGTATTTGACTAGGCATGGGTTATAAGAGAGAGAGAGTTGACTTTGGGGTTGCTCTTTTACTTGACATAATGGGATGTGTGTGATTGATTGATGGGACATTCTCTTTGGATTGCAAATGCGTGGCGTTTTCCTTGAACCGAACGCGGGCACACATCTCCTGGCCTGGGTATTGCCTCAGCGTGTAATACGCGACGTCGGAACCACGGCGACGACGCGGTTCCAATGGTATAAGTCTCGGGTCGAGCCGACTTTGACATACGGGACACGACTCAGGGCTACGTGCAAATGCCTATTACAGGTCGCGGGTAGCTAAAATTCGACCAAGAGGACCGCAGAAGCATACGGAATGGTACGGTCTAAGATACGGGCCTTACAATGAAAGTGTTAAATGGGCTTTCCCAGTCGGGTTAGAAATGGAGCTACTGGTTGAAACAAATAAGTAGGTTGATGCGTAGTGGCTGTATTGAGTTTGCTCACATCTTTAGGGAAGGCAATGCCCCTGCAAACGCCTTGGTGAAGCAAGGTAGTGATTCTCGGTCCTCCTCCTTCTTTGAGCTTTTGGCGAATCTCCCGCCCAAGATCCGAGGTCTCTTATTTTTGTACAAGATGGGGCTAGGGGCGATTAGAGAGTGTTTGTGAGCTTAGCGTATTTTGCTCGAGGTTTGTTGGCTCTTATTTAGTGTTTACCGATAAGATAAGCTTCCTTGAGTCCCTTTTTCTCCCAGGGAACCCCGAATCAACCTTTTCGTATCTTCTCTTTTATCAATGAAAAGTGCATTTTTAAAAAAAAGTTGGGTCACTGATTCTAATGATTCCAAGTCTATCAGTGGATGAATTTTTACACTTGGAGGAGCTGTCATTTCTTAGGGACCCAAGAAGCAAACTTGCATATCTCACTCTACCATGGAATCTGAATTCATAGCTTTGGCAGGTAGTAGTAAAGAATTAGAATAGTTAAGAAACCTGTTATTAGAAATACCACTATTGGTAAGGCCTTAACCACGGTCTCTATCTATGGTGATAGTGAAACGACACTATCAAAGGCATATAACATGACTTATAATGGAAAATCCAGACATATCAGTCTAAGGCATAGTTTTGTGCAGCAACTACTTGGTGATAGTGTTATATCAATACAATATGTACGATCTATCCAGAATCTATCGGACCTGTTCACCAAGGGACTAGCAAGAGATGTTGTCAGTAGAACATCAAGAGGAATGAGACTTAAGCCAATTTCACAGACACCGGATGAGGGAAACCCAACCTAATTTAATAGGTTCAATGGGCAAAATACCTCATAGGAAGTGTCTGGAGCAGCGTTGTACATTTTCTATCTGTCTTATTCCGGGATGTACATATAGTGTTGGGTACCTGTAATGATAAAAAGGAGGATGAGCTGGTGCTCTTAATGAGTTCTTTCAAGGGTGCTATAGTTACAGGGGCATTCATAAGGACTCACTTATATGAGTATTGGAAGTGGGGTCGTTTCCTAATGTTCGAGAGTTTTGGCTACTCTCATGAACTCATGAATCAAGGACAGAGCACAAGACCATTAATGTGCTATAATTTAAGAACACATGACAATTGAAATATATGTGTGTGTAACATGTTCGGTTATGTCATATAGAATACTTAATTCAAGACCATAGTCACTAAATATTCTGATTCAACTTTGATTTGTTTACACTAAGTGAAAGTTCATGTTCATAAGACACCTTCTCCTATGCATATGTTTTCCTTACATACCCTGACCTCTGTATTTTGAAAAATAGTGGAGGATTGTTATGTTTTTTCAAAATAAGAAGAAAAGAAATTTTAATTTATAAAGGATTTTTGGGAAAAAGGGTTGTGGCTTTGGTGATTGTTGGTGACCATTCATTTGTGAATGGTAATGCCTCTTGGTAATGGAGCATCATTTGAATTTCAAATGGAGGGATGCCATTGTTGAAAAGACACCACTATTGTTGAAAAGATACCATGGAAGATGTTTTTATATGAAAAGAGTCTTTAACATCTCTTGTGATTCTATATAAACTCATATTTAGGTCAATCCGAATTCACAATTCCAACAATCTCATCTCCATCTTCTTCTTCTTCTCCATTTTCGTTTTTAGATGGTTTTTAGAAAGTTACAGTTTTTAAGCGTTAAACTGTAAACAGTTTTCAGGCGCTAAACTGTAAACATTTTTTCAGGCAGTAAATTGCAAACAGTTTTCAGGGGGTAAATTGTAACAGTACAGAAGTCAGGGGTGTATGCTGTAAAAGTGTGTTCGGGGTGCGGTTTTTCTATTTTGCAGACCGAAATCCACATTTATATAGTCTTTGGAGAAGATGCTTATTGTATCCTAGAGGTAGATTTGTTGTAACCCTATTAAAAATTGGTTTAATCACCAGTAAAGTACGAATATCGCCTTAAAGAGAGCGACATCGTAATGCGTCTTAAGCCTATTTTTAAGTAATTTATTTTTTATTTTTCTACCTTAAAAATAACATTCTACTTACACCAATATCCATAGGTCAACTGGTGGACTGAGTGGAGGTGTCTCGTTTCAACACTTGAGGTCTTGGTACCGATCCCTAGTGGGGGCGGCTAACATGGAGTGTGTGTACTGACATGGGTGTGGACTAACAAGCTAACCCAAAAAAAAAAAAAAAAAAAAAAAAAAAAAAAAAAAAAAAAAAAAAACCAACCAAACATTCTACACGTAGAGCTTGTAGAATAGTGAAGAAGTTTTACCTAAAAGTTAACTGGGCATAATTGGCTTTAGCAAAAACGGCAGTCTTGCTTCTATTTTATGCATAAATCTACGTTAATATTAAAATGTACTTACCATTCTCTATCCATACTATCAAAGGAAAGTTTAAATATAGAGGCTCATAGATTACTTTGAGGTATGGTTAAGAAATTTTTAAGTAAAAACTTCTTTTATCTTCGGTGAGAATTTATACTTATACCTAAGAAAACCCTAAAATTTTGAAAATATCAGTAGAAATTACTGGGAACGAGATTTCGTGACTTAGCTAAGAACAGATCATCGAGCAGCCAAAGTAACCGACGGTTAGCATCACTCACTGACACTTTTCCAGCCTGAGTTAAAATAAAAAAGACGAGTACGTGGCAACACCCTTCATTTGGAAAGGACAGCTATTTTTGGCAGCACCCTTTATTTCAAAAGGACAGCAGTTTTTGGCATATTTGAATAATTGAAGATATTTATAAAAGGCAAGATGAAGTCCACGCCCTTGCCACGGATGCGCATTGGGTACTACCGCACCAATGCCTAGCTAGAGATGGACGGTCCTGGCGGTGGCTCCGTTGAGTTGGTTGTTATGTTTGTATTCTATTCATGCAGTCCATCAGTGCCATTCATCAATTTTGAAAAACCATTTTAGATGATGAGTGTAGAACCAAGGAAGATAGAAGATTCATGTGAATCACACTACAAGAAATAATTAAAATTTAACTCTTAATGTTGAAATCCTCTTAGGACCAAAAAAAAGTTAGTTTTGGATTAAGATGATATTTATGTTTTCCTTTTATTCTCTGTATAACCTTATAAACATGTTAGATGGCAAATAAACATTGCCATGGACCTTAGGAAAGTTTGAATGGTCGATATCATTGTTACCATTGCTTCTCGTGGTGTGATCTACTTGAGTCTTCAATCTGCATATTTTGGCTCATTAAATTAAATGAACAGTGAAAATAAAATAAAATAAAAATAAATAAAATTTACATTGCTGTGGGCTCACAAAACCCTTGCCAGGACTATCAATCTTTACCAAGGTCCTGATCAGGTTAGTACCCAATCCACGTAGTTGCGACTATTATTCTGGGTTGGACTGTCATTCTTTACCAAGGTCCTGGTCAGCTTAGTACCCAATCCACCTAGTTGCCACTGTTATTCTAGGTTGCATTAATGACCTGCAACAGACATACACGAGAGAGCTCTTGATAAGGTGGGTCATACCACATATAATTTCTTGGGAAACTTTGGTCCGGCCTGCTCATCTTCTTTGTTAAACATTTTGTAGAATGTGGACCATTGCTGCATTAATTTAGCCGTCCACTTCTTTCGTGGATGTGTGGTCAACGTATGGAGAAGGATGGCCTGAGGTTCTGGTCATGGGCATCTACAAGATTTGGTTTTTCATTCAAGCAAATTTATTTTTACTCCACTTGAATGATTGGGTACTACCTCCACCAGGACCTAGGCAGAGAGGGAAGGTCACTAGTGTAACTTTGTGGAGCCCACCATTATGTATGTGTTCTATCCACGCCATCCATCCATTTTGAAATATCATATTAGATAATGAGCCCAAAACATAGGCAGATCGAAGGCTAAAGTGGACCACACTAGAGGAAAAAATCTGGATTTAGCACTTAATGTTGAAAGCCTCTTGACGACACGGATGTTTTGTATCAAGATAATATTTATGTTTTACCTTTAACATGTCTATGTGACCTTACAAATAAGTAGGGTGGCAAATAAACATCACGGTCCGCCTTCGAAAGGTTTCAATGGTGCACATCGTTCTCACCATTGCTTCTTGTAGTGTGGTCCACCTGAGTCTTTGATTTGCATCATAATTGGGTTCATCACATAAAATGATCTATCAAAATGGATTAACGGAGTGGATTAAAAGAATACATCACAGTGGCCCCACAAAGCCCCTACCAAAATTGTCGGTCTCTTGATAGGTCCTGGCAGGGGTTCTATACAATCACTGTCCAATTGCCACTTTCATTCTTGGTCCCATTGCTAACCTGTAACAAGTGTACACAAGAAAGCTCTTGGTAAGGTCGGCCATGCCGCATATATTTTCTTGGGAAACTTTGGTTTGGCCTGCTCATCTTATCGGTCTGACATTTCGTATAGGGGTGTCAATGGGCCAGGCTTAGGCCAGAAAATCAGAATTTTGAATAGGATGAAACGGTTCAAAATCCATGCCAACGCCTACCCATGCCTCATCCATTGACCACCCTAATATTGTAGAATGTGGATCATTGCCAGATTTGTTTTACTGTCCACATCTTTGGTAGACGCGTGGTCAGCATTATGAGAAGGCTTGCCTGAGGTTTCTTCCAAGCACATGCATTTGGCTCCATTTAAATGCAGAACTGAGGATACGTTCGCATCCTTGTCCATATAAATCTTTCTATTTTAAAGGATACATTCAAATCCCTCAAATGCAGAACTGAGGATACGTTCGCATCCTTGTCCATATAAATCTTTCTATTTTAAAGGATACATTCAAATCCCTCAAATGCTTTTGTTCAGTAGCTACTTGGAATAAGTTAGGAAAATTGTAATTTAATTCCTTATATTACTCCAGAGACGAATGATATGCAGGCACTTTGATTTTGTGTAAGGTGTAACTTGGAAAGGAAAATTGTAACTACAATTTTGGGATACTTCTTAGGTCTGAAATAAGGGGCGTCTTATATTACTCCGACCAACGATGCTTGATAAGCAGGCACTTTGATTTTGAAGCATGGCATGCGTTAACTAAAATTAAATTAATTAAATTGTAGAACCTATCAGTTGAGATGGACCGTACAATTATGGAATCATAATACTCCAAGAATATACTTCATTAGATCCCTACCGTCAGTGGAGTGTTGTGTCTGTTTTATCTTATTATAAGGCACAGTCAAACAACGGGACCCACTTGTCCTAGTTGAAAACACGTATGTAACCTGCAAAAGCAGGCGACGTATCATGTAATTCTAGGTTGAGGGATTCTCGCACGTGCCTTGGGAAAAGCATTCACAACACACTTGCTAACATGTCCGGCACAAAATAGGTGCTACCACAGTGAATGAAGATTTGACATGTTAGCCTAGAATCTAGAGTAGTTGGTACCGCAAACGAGTAAGATAAGTCCGTCCTGTCCGCTCATCAGGACGGCAGATGTGTGCATTTAAAGTGTCACGCACCAGAAGGGAAGGTGATTGCGTACTGAGTAACTCTGTTGGTTTACCGTGATTATGTATTTTATCCCTTCATCCACCCATCCATTTTAGGTTAATTTTAGGCCTCTGGTATAAAACCGAAGCATATCCTTGGCCCACCATAGGGAATAGCATGCATTGAATGTCCACCGTTGAAAATTTTTTTAATGCAACGACAATTTTGGGTTAAGTTGATATTAATGTTTCCCATCAAGGGGCATTTGGGGTACAGTATTAGATGGGATAGAATTGCATTTGGTATGTGCAACTCCATTGAGCTTTTGGAGATGAAAAAAAAGTTAGAATTAGACGAAATGGGATTTCACTTAGTCCGGTTGGAAATGCATTTGCTCGTATGTAGGGTTTTTATGAATTTTGAAATTCACTACACATGTAGGCCCTATATTAATGCATGTGTTTATCCATGTCATCCATACATGTACACCATTTACACGTTTTGGTTATATATGTGTATAAGTGAACGGCATCGGTTATAAATTTGGTCCATTGATTACAATTTCATGGTCCACCAAACATTATTTTGCTTAATCTAGTACTTTCTGTTGGCAAAAATTTTATCCTAAGAGGGAATGGCTACTATACCATGGCATCACCAGACACAATGTGCCATAATGATGTTAATCCCGTCTAATATCATTGAATTCCACGGACCATCTATGCCCGTTTGATTTGAGGAATCGTGGATATCATTATTCCCACTATTTCTTGTGGTGCGGTGTACATGAGCTTTGGATGTGCTTTGATTTTAGGTTGTGCCCGTTAAATGCTCTGAAAAAATAGATAGATAGTCTGACCCAACACAATTTACTCAGTAAAATAAAGGCCTGCGTAATCCAATTTCCACCTGATTAGTTTCTGACATACGTACGATGGTGACTATTCCTCTTTACAGCAATGAAAATAATGAAAACGAAAAAGATAGATGGATACGGACGAGGATCGCAATGTTCCCCTGTCGAAGACCAAGACTGGCTACTATTAATGGGTCGGACTAATGTGTGTGTTTACCATGCGTTAGATAATTATTCATCTTCTCTGCCAACCGACGACCAGTCCCCTTCCAGACGCGGCTTGGGAACTACCCCACCACGACCTAGATAGAAGCGTACCGTCCTATCAGGGCCCTGTAGGGCCAACCGTTGGGTATATGTTTGCTTTGTTCATATCCTCCGTCCTTTTTAACCTATCATTTTACGACGTTATCTAAGAAAGGAAGCAGATGAAAGGCTCAAGTGGGCCACACCTTAAGGCTGAAACTTCGTAATTTCCTCCTGAAGTTTATTTGCCATCCATGCTGAACATACGGTGACATAAATCTCGATGGATGAAAGGAAAACATAAATATTAGATTGATGCAAAACTTCCGTTACCCATGAAAACTTTTCGGTGGTAGGTTTTGAATCCCCATTGCCTCCTGTGGTGTAGATCAAACTTCAGCGTTTGATCATCTGCCTCATTTTCGGGCCTATCCGCTAAAATAATATATTAAAAAGGAAGCATCATGTGGACAAAACATATTCATCACGGTGCGCCCATATATAGAGCCCATGACATGATAGTCCATCTCTAGATAGGTTGGTGTAGCACCTAGGGGTGTACACGAACCAAGCTAGATCGGTTGGCTCGCTCGACTCGACTTGAAAAAGCTCGATTCGACTCGGTTCAAAGCTGAGTTTGAGCCGAGTTGAGCTGATTTTTTGAGCTCAAAAATGAGTTCGAACTGCCCCAGCTCAACTTGACTCGGATCGAACCCAACTTGAATCAAACTTCGATCGAACCAATTCGGTGACTCGGTTACTTTGATATTGATGTTGCTCACCAAGTGTTTAATGAAATGACTCAACGAAGTGTGGCTGGTGGCTGCTGGCATTGAGTTTGTGCTCGAAGTCATTTGTGGATTGCTTGCATTTAAGAGTGAATAGGTTCTTACTGGTGGCACTTCTTAGAAAGTGTCCACTAGTTCTTGGCTAGCACATGCATCCATATGCCTGTGTTGTGTGCTGTAAGGGTGCTCCATATGCCTGTGTTGTGTGCTGTAAGGGTGCAAGCTGTGTTTCCTAGCAAACTTTGTGCTCACAACCAAAACAAGCCTAGCTACCTCATTGACCAGCTTGCCTCACTACACCAAAATCACCAAACTGGAACGCGACAGAGTTTGGTTTGGAAACGGCTCTATGCCGTTTTTGATCGGAAACGGTAATGAACCGTACTCCTATTGCTTCTTGTGTTCCAACTCTGTCATTATTTACACTGTTTTATTAGTGTATCCTAATTGAGTGTTGGATCTTCTTAGTTTTTATCATTTTGTTTTATTGTTTTATTTTAAAACAGATGAATGGAATGAATTCAATTAGAAACCTCTCAGTGGACCCCACAATCCCAAGAGGCACACTGCTCTATATCTGCCGCAACCTACCGAATCATTACCATCCTTTTCTTACGCCAAAATCCCCAAAACCTCATTTCACATCCGGCCGTATCCCTCTCCCTCTCCCTCTCCCTCTCCCGATCTCCCTCTCAATCTCCCTCTCTTGCGATCTCCCTCTCCCGATCTCAACCCTCTCTCTCGATCTCCCTGTCACTCTCCCTCCCTCCCTCTCTCGATCTATCTCCTCTCCCTCTTCCGATCTCCCTCTCCCTCTTCCGATCTCTACTCTCTCTCTAGATCTCCCTCTCAATCTCCCTCCCTCTCTCGATCTCCCTCTCCCTTTTTTGGTGAGCTGTTGCTGAATTGATCAGCTAGCATGCGTATTTATGGTGAAGTTGTATGGCTTGGATCCTGCAGAGTCCAAGGCACGTAACATATGGTGAGTTGTAGCTCAATTAATTCATCCCTAGGGCTTGTCTAATGGCTAGTTTGTTATGGCGAGAATTTTCTCTATTGATCGTATTTTCTTTTATTTTGTCCATTGTTTTTGGTTCATTTAGTTTCACACAACTATTTTTCTTGATATTGTTCAGGCCCTAACTGAAGTGGTTCGGATTTCTCAACAGGTAATTATATCTACTCCGTTGTTTATATCTCTGTTGGCTATCTACCTCCACTTCATGCTCACGGATCCTTTAGATACCTGTTTCAATTCAGTAATGGTGTATGACATTGTATCTACCTCCAGTTGTTTATATCTCTGCTGGCTCTCTCTCCTAGCTCTGCTGACATATGGAGTGTTGGATGTACTGTCTGCTGGCTATCTCTCCTATCTCTGTTGGATGTACTATTATCGAGATGGCTACAGGAAAACCTCCCTGGAGCCAGCAGTACAAAGAGGTACACTTAAAAAAAAACTTGTTTAGGGTTTCAGAAGTGTTATAGCAGATTCAGTGAGGAGAGATTGGACAAGGTGCGATATCCAGGCCATTGATCAGGTGCGTCCACCTTGTTCATGTTTTGGTACAAAAATCTGGCCATTTCTCTGATCAAGTGGGCCACACATGTATGAGAAAAGGGATGCTTGTAAAGGGACCAACAACTATATTCAATGTACTTGTGTGGCCTACCTGACAAGTGTTGGGTTCTAGTTTAGGGCTTAAGAACTGGTAAAGGAAATTCACATGAGGAGAGTTGGACATAGTGTGACATCTGGGCCATTGATCAGGTGTAGTCCACCATTTGAATGCCTTACTCCAAAAAATTTGGCCATCTGCTGATCAAGTGGGCCCCACTAGTATGAGAAAATAGGTGGTTGAAAAGTAGGACCAACGTTATACTCAATGTACATGCATGGCCCACCTTACAAGTGGACTCCCTTGATTTTCGGTCTGGGAATTTGAATGCTTGCAGTTGGGCACATCTTAGTTATGATTGGCTCCTGTCTTGCACTTGTGCATTATTGGCATGTATTCCATGAATGGCCTGCTCAATATCCCTTCGTTCAAGTTGCTTCAGCATTTTTCTTTGGGTTTTGGATTTGATATTGAGAAGAACTCTTTTCACCTCCATAGTTGTTTAGAATCTACAGACTACATTACTGTTAGGAAAAAAAAAATCTGTATTCTTTCTTTGATGGTTTCATTGTGAAGGGCTTTGAGGTTTAGGTGAAGACGAACCTTTTTGTGTGTGTGTCTTGAAGTCTTGTATAGGATCTTACAAGCTACAACAAGGTTCAAAACTTAAGTAACAGTGGATTAATGAAACGTCTCATAAAACAATATGATGACTCGTCAGTAAAACCATGATTTTCCCCCAATTTGTGCACATAACAATGATCTATGCAATGGGACTCATCTTATGCATGGGTCAGCTGTCCCACATACATGCAATGTTGAAGGTGAGCAAAACTGAGCAAGTTGGCCTATTATTTTTAAGCAAACACATTTTAGTAAATATTTGGTCCTTGTCATGTCTTATATGATTTTAGATTAAAAATTTTTTCATCGGGTTATGAAGACAGAAATCGGAGGATGAGTAGTGGCAGCCCTCATACTGATGAAAGTGTTAGGATTAATAAGTCTTTATACTCCTTCCAGAAAGTTGTTTACTCTTTGAATGCCAATGACAGTCACATCCCATATCGAGAGACCAAACTCACTCACATGTTGCAAGATTCCATAGGCGGAACAAGCCAAGCTTTGTTGATTGCTGTTTTGGTGAGAGTTTTTGTTATTGTATTATTAGGATTTTCTGATTTTTCTTAAATTCTTTCTGTACCTTATTGTTTTCAATTCAAATTGGGGAGTGGATATGACAGTTGAACACTTATATCTTGGTTATGAAGCACTCCATCTCTTTGCACATGTGGCACGCATGCACAAATCCAAGCCGTTCATTTATTAGATTACCATGATTTACAACAACTGGATGACTTTAGTTACTAATAAGGATGTTCTTTCTTACCTGTCAGATGCTGACTGTTGGTTAAATTTCCTTTAAAACATCCATTTTTAATAATTGAAATTCCTCCAACCAGTGTGGCTAAGATCCAGCTAATTTATTATTTAAAAAAAAAAAAAATTGATACAATCTGTCACTGCAACTACAAGCATGTGTGGGCTCAGCAAACCTCAGCCAAAGCTTATTCTCTGGTCCAAGAATCAGGCCAGTCACATATCAGATTTCTGTATGCACAATATAAGAGCAAGTGCCAGCTGAAGGAAGAACTGAGCAAGGATTTCCTTACTTTTATATTACAGGTCTTGTAGTCGTTTGTGGGCTAGAAGGAGATTAGTGAGTGCCTCAGCTCTCAAAAGGAAAACGAGATGTCCTTCCTCACCTCTTCTCTTTCTTCATTAGTTCGCTCTAAACGCTGCTGAAGTTTCTCTTTCTTCCCTTCCAGCCAAATTAGCTTATTTTTCGTTGTTTCGACGAAAGCTTCTGATTTTTGACGAACGGAGAAGAAGAAGGGATTCCGGGCAGATATATGAAGTAAAGGTAGATAGCTCATATCTCTCCTTCTTTTTTGTTTGTCTCGTTTTCTTCGCTCTTTTCTTTTACTTGGTATGTAATTTTTATTTCCGGCTTATTCTGATTTTCTCTTCATTTTACTGATTTTCTTTATAAAAAGATTTTGCTAATTTTCTTTTTTCTTTTCTGTTTTTTTTTTTTTTTTTTTTTTTTTTTTTTTTTTTTTTTTTTTTTAAATTTCTATGACGGTCTATTGCTGCTCCTGTAGATTGCATTGCTTCTTTTAATTTCTTGATTCTTATAAATTTCCTCCTACAAAGGATATAGAGTCTTTAGATCCTGAAGGAGATTACAAAATACTGTGGAATCAATGCAGTTACCAAGGAAATTGTTGTGAAGATGACTGAAATAACCAAACGGCACACAGTAAGGGATTTTATTGTTAAATCTTAAACGATACTGCATTTATCTGGAATTCTTACTGAATCACTCCAAGCCATTTGGTTTTTGGGTCTTATCTCTTAAGAATCCAAATTGCAGAAATTCTCAATTCTAGGAGCTATAAATCTCCATTTTTGATTGACAGGAATCCAAGAAGCCCATTTGTCATTACTGGCACACTAAAAAAATGGATTACTTACTTGGGAAGAAGTTTTGGGTAATTCTACCTTACCTAGTTAATTCCCTGTTGTTTATGAAGTTTTAGCCGCTTGAGTCCAATCAGAACTCATGATACTATGATACACCTGGTGTTATTGAGAAGAAAATGCACAAGTTGGATTCTATTGTGATGAAAAATGTCCGCAGTGCTGCTATTAATGCTGACTGTGTTCTGGTATTTGTTGATGCATGCAAGGTACCCCAGCAGGTACGAATTTATTTATTTCTATATATATTTATTTATTTATTTATTGTGAGAAGGAATCTGTGGAATAAAATGCACAAGGGTGGGCCTGTTTGGGAGCTTGGGAAATATTTATGCGGAAAATACTTTCCAAGAAACGAGATTTTTCCCCTTATTGGGAGTTTACTTTGAAAGAAAATGTTACTTTCACCTTTTATTTTCCAAGCTCCCAAACACCACCTAGTGGGATTGGGTTTCTCCACCTCAAATCAACATTTGTTATGTTTCAGGCCAGTATCTGACCATTCATCATCTGGAAAACAACAGATATTGATTTGGGCATGGAAGGATTCTGTCTGCCTCGCCTTCCTGGTGAATCAAATTGAATATTGGATTTGACCTGGGTCAAGAACCCCGCGCATTCTGAACTGGGAACCAAACATGAACCAAAAACCCTACTAAATAACTTCCTCTTTATCTCCAGTCGCACCAACGCAACGCTAATCTCCATCTCTCCCTCTCTCCCGCTCCCTCACTCCCTCGATCCCCGGTTCTCGATCTCTCTAGCTCCCGCTTCCTCACTCCCTCTATCATTACCTCTCGATCTCTCTCCCGCTCCCTCCCTCTTTATTCCCTCTTTATCTCCCTCCCTCTTATCTCTCTCGCTCCCTCTCGATCTCTCTCCCTATCGCTACAAGAAAAACAGAGCCCTAATTACCCGTTCTCTCTCTCTCTCTCTCTCTCTCTCTCTCTCTCTCTCTCTCTCTCTCTCCTCTCTCTTCCTCTCTCCTCTCTCTCTCTCTCTCTCCTCCAACCAGCCTCACTTTACATTTTTGCTCGGTAGGTATATAGTATTTGCAGGCGAAAAAGGTTATTTCAAGGGTTAGGGTTTTTTTAGGGTTTTGATCCATTCTCTTTCAGAGCAACTCCAATTATAGGGTTTCGATCTCTGCAACACTCTCCTCATCTCTCTCTCTCTCTCTCTCTCTCTCTCTCTCTCTCTCTCTCTCTCTGGTTTCGGAGTCAGATTCTAGAACTGTCAGCAGCGAGAATGAGGTTACTGATTCTAAAATATTTTTCTACTCTCTAGGAGTATTTTCTTGCCATTTGGCATTGCGTAATTTTGCGCATTGGAAGGCTTACTGATGTTTCCTTCGTAGCCAATTTGGTTGAATTGATTTATGTGAGCTTACTATTGATCAAAAGAAATAATATACATGAGCTTACGTGTCCCTGTGTGTGGTCGAAGGGGCATGGGATCCAATGTTGACAGAACAAAGGTCATTGTTAGTATTGAAACTGCCCCTCTTTTTTGTGCTGTTGAGATCTTATCATGGTTCCATGATATCTGTTTATTCTAGAGGAATTTCAATCTTTGCTGAAATCATCTGCAAATTGTTGTGGTCTTGTATCATGGATAGAATTTGTTTCTGCAAAAGCAGATTTTGGATCTGAACCAGCTATAAGTATTATAAGCAGATTTTGACATTTTGCTTGTAATGTAGTAAAATGCACCATTACTCACTTGCATTTGTGTATTCTATGTTAATATCCCATTACTCTCCCCTGCATTTATGTATTGTATTTTAAGGCATGTTTAGATGTATTCCAGAATGAGAATGAAATCGAGTATGCATCAGCTGGTGCACATTCACTGGATTTGAGCTGTTTGGTGCATCTAGAAAAATATTAATAGTTGGATGTGTTAATGCTCGTCTGCAAAATGTGCCATAAAAAACATTTCTGTTACAGGTTCATTACTATCATTGTGCTTTCTCCATGCAGAGACCTCAGCTTTAACAGCCTGACTGGCGATATGCCAAGCTCCTTTGAAAGCCTTGATTGTTTGTTTGTTTGTTCGTCTTTTTTTTTTTTTTTTTTTTTTTTTTTTTTTGCACATGCTATACCCATTAGCATTTAGCGCCATTATGCTAATTGTAGTAGATGATTTAGCTGCAAACCATGATGTTATGCAGATAGTAGAGGTACCAATTAAGAAGATTTATCTTTTTAAAACTAGTTTATTGTAATTATTGCGATCTATCCTAGATGTTTATTTGTGTGCTCTATGGCTGTGGCGCAGAATTGTTGAGTTTCTTGGAATTTTGAATTGAGAAGCTTTTTAGGAGTCTGAAACTGAATTGAACTGCTATTAGCATGAATTGTGAACAACTCATCTACTGATTATTTTTGGTTCTTTCATGGTTTCAAAGCAATATGCCACTGAATCTTTTGTGCTTTTAGAGAACTAGGCTGTTATATCCATAACTTGCTTAAAAAAGAAAAAGAATAGAAAAAAAAAAAGAAGATGAACAAGAGGTGATGGCAAGGGGAACCTTTTGCTAATATTCGCATTGTTAACAAGCTCTTGAAGGGAGAAGCCAAAGACAGTTCACATTCTAATAGGCGAGAAGCTCTATGTTTTTTATAAGGCGATGGTGAGTTCATGGATGTTTCTAGAGTACTAGAAGAAGCTAGTTCTTGGGAAGAGAGTGCTAGGCATCTTCTTTGTAGCATGGGTCAGATGTCTGAGTTTGAGGATGCCCTAAGGTTTTCATTTACTGTGCTTTAGTTCTTGTTACTCACCCTTCTGATCATTTGATAAATCCCTCAATTTATGATTGTTGTCTTTGAATATTTCTGGGCTTCAGAAAGCATATTTGCACAGCTGCCTTCTCTCCAGGATGTCAAGGATGCATTATCGATGGCTGAATCATGGATAAGGGCATCTCAACCCTTTTTAATGTCTGCTGTTTGTTCTGGGCATGCTCTGAATCCTCTGCTGAAAGTTGATGCCTTGAATGTTGATGTTGTTTTATCATTTTGAGTCATCTGTTTTCCAAGCTGGTGGGTTTGTTGTATACTCATGCACTTGATTTTGCAGGAACTAGTCACTCAGTCAAAGCTTCTGAAAGTCTCTTTGAAAGCACCAGAGATGCTTCAGAGCATTCTGAAGGATATTGAAGAATGGGAGCTTGATGCCTGTTCTTTGTTAGAGCATGCAGATTCTTTGTCTAATATGCAGATTCCCACTCTACAACATGGGGTTGGTCATGGCACCTGTTAACTACTGGTATGGGGCTTTCATGCAGGGTGCTAGATCCAGTAACTCTACCATCAGAGGCAAGCCAAGCTGTTAAGCAACGACTTATGAATTTTGTAAGATCGTTATCAACTGTGATGGCCTTTGCATATTGTCTATCAAGGTGAGTGTGTTTGCTGTCACTTTCCTTAAGAAACAGTTTGATGAGGTTGCTGGTCCAGTGATAATCTAGTTTTTTACTGAATAGTGACAATCTAGTTTTTTCTTGACGTTGATTTCAAATCATATCTATCATTGTTGTTGGCTTGCAAAGTTCTTTTATTCTACTATTCTGATATATGAAGTGGTTGTTTATTTCCGTCGACCGTACACCTAGACCAGGCCGGCATTGATATCTGCACTGATTGTTGGGTCCTGCAGGTTGTGGAGACGGCAGTCGCTCTACAGGAGGCTGGATGTTTCACCGTCGTTCTGAAATGTTTGCCTGCACCTGTAGCTGCAGCTGCAACCTCAGGAAGGCATTGGAGCTGGCCCTTTCTGCAGCGGCCAGGTTAGTTGATTTTCAGCCTTTCTGCTATAATAATACCATCATGAAGGCATCTTTCTTTCTTTTCTTTTCTTCCTTTTACTGTTGGAAGAAAGTGGATTCATTTGTTACTCTGGTGAAGCATGATACTCCATACACTTGCACCTAAAAATTGTTCACGCGACATATGCCTCAAATTAGACTGTCCAAATAGTGGGAATGTTTGATCAATATATCCTGACCACAAATTAATTCCTCTTTGTGGAATTCAAAATTTAAAATATTGCGATCTATGGTTAATGGGTGGCCATTGGATTTCCACAGACCTTGTTTTTATTTGTTGTTGTTAATAGTGCTGCTGCTACTAATATATTATTTCTATATTCAGTTGACTCAGCCTAGTCAAGGTCAAGCAGGCACAATGAAAATGTTACCCATCTGTTGCAACTAGAGGTGGTGCAGTGATACGGCCAATCAACTGGTAATGGCTTAACGATGTAGTAGTTTGGCTGGCTTTTCACAGTATTTCCAGCCCTGCAACTTAAGCTGCATTTGGTTGATATTTCACATCAAATTAGATTGATTAATCATGAAATATCATGATATTTGGTGCAACCACACAGCCTAATTTTGAGTTGTATTAACAAGCACCCATGGTTAGGAATTGCCAGGAGATATATGAAACAAGGGATCACCGTTTGGTTAGTGCCTCTCGAAGCTTTGGTAAGGCAGATTGCTGCTGTAGGGACTGATTCTCGTCCTCTTTTGCACCAAGAATCTGGCGATGCTCACACAAAGGTGCCTATATATATCCTGCCATTCTAAATATGTTTTTTTTTTTATTTTTAATGTCACTATTCTCCAGGTAGAGGCGGCAGAGACTGTAACATGCATGAATGAACCAGGTTGGGTCCCTGGATGTCTTACTCTTGCCGTTTAAACCTCACTTGGTAATTTTTTTAAAAAGAAAAAAGAAAGTGCTCATTTGGTACAGGCCAAGGCTCTTGAGTGGGATTTGGAATGGGTCAGGCCCATCTCAGCTTGGAAGGTGGGCGGGTAGCTGAAAGCCCTACCAACTGTCATCCATGATTTGCCAGTAGACTTCAAATTCTACCTCAAAAATAGAACAATAGTTCTCTTATATGTTTGAATATTTTCAAATCTTTCATGATTCCACAGGCAATTATTCATCCAGAAGCAATCATTTTTAGATATTTGATTTGTTAGCAATCATTTTCAAAAAAAGGTCCTTTGTTGTGCATCAGTTCTCCCTGGTCTGGTGACAGTTGACTTGGTTGCTGGAAGATGTTGAAGTGCAACCTTAGTTCTTCCATTTGTCTGGTTTAAAATGTTCCACCAGTAAGGAGCATGTATTTGTGCTCTTCTAATATGTTCCTGATTTTTGTCTTCTATTGGAATTTCCACAGACAAGGCAATAAGGATCTCCGTTCTTAACAGAGCTGAAGCAAAGACTGCTGCTTCCTTAGGGTGAGGCTGCACTGGCTGGGACTCGATACAACGTGCCCCTAATAAACTCCCTTGTGCTTTACGTAGGAATGCAGGTAACTTCTTTTGCGCCATTGGTTAGGCAGGATTTCTTGGCAATCATATGCTTTGCTGCTGTTTGTTTCCTTGCTCTGCTGCTTTTAGGCTTTGCCGTTTGGTTTTTTAGCAATTGTGCTCTCAGGTTTGGCTAAATTTTCAATTCAAGCTAAAATTAGCTGCCTTTGTTGAATCTCTAATCACTTCCTTGTCAAAGGTTTCTCAACCCTTGGAGTGGAGTACTACAACAGGCACTTACATTCTTTTAACATCCAGGTCCATCTATAAAATGAGATTCATAGTTGATTGATCCATTGTATGGAAATCGATTAGGTGGTGGCCTTAGATTCAAGTACTTTAGACTCTGTTACATCTGCTTTTATAACCATTGGTGGTACTTGAACTAGTACCCAAAGCAAACTAAATGGACATGAATTAAAAATATGAAATGATACTGAATTCACTTTAGTTGCACCACCACTATCAAATATCAACAGACATTCAAGACATTTGCTCTATATGGATCATGTGCACCTTGGGTAAATAACTTTTTCACAACGATTGATTGATTCTAAGTTGTTTGGAATCTTATATGATTTGTGATATTTGGGATATTTTGATAAACATGATGCATAGGTGCAATATATGCCTTTTGTTAATGTTTGGAGCAATCAATAGTTGTGAAGCTAGTTCCATTACATTAACTAGGTTTCTTTGCTTGCTTTACTCCTATTTTCAGGAAATGTTGAAGGGTGGGAAGCTAATCTTCTCATTTGATGAAACAAAGAAAGCTCGCTTTGGTGTACTCCCACGATATGCAAAAGATGAGCTTCAAATCAGATGGTTTGAGCTCCCAAATTGCTTTATCTTCCATAATGGTGAGTTTTCTTTTTTTCCTTTAACAGACCAACAACAATGTCTCGGGAAACATTTCAAGCTTACTATGCCTGATGTGCATTTTGCATCATAATCTTGTATGTCATATCAAGCAGGGTTAATTGGCCTAGGCACTGAGGGGTCTCAGATGTGTGTTTGTGTTTCTAGTCTTTTGTAGCATGCTCCCGTTCTTCAATCTTGATCATTAGTGGGGAGACTTTTCTTTTTCACTCAATTACCAATTAACTTCAATTTCTATAGTTATTTATATTATTAGGTGGGAAGCGCCTTGTTCATGTGGGTCTAGGAGATGATGATCAATGCATCGAGGAGGGAGCTTCACACGTCATCTCTGCAAAGCTATAATTTAAAGTGTAGCTTATTTTGTTATTTTGATTTTGCAATGAAACATCTTCAAGCACATTATTTTCTCATGTTTTTATTTGGATTAATCTTTATTTTGATGGAATGTAATAAACTTCTGTTAATTTATTTCCCTTGACCCTAAATTTCATGTGTTTATCAGGGTTTTAAATTGTTCTTAAAATTCCATCCTAAAATCTGACCGTCGGCAACATTAATAGGCATTAAAAAACGTTTCTAAAATTGTGCCTGAAATGTGACCGTTGGCACCAGAACGGTTTAAAACCGTTCCTAAAATTCTGTTTCTAAAAATTGAAACGGTACCCAAAACGGTTCTGAACCGTTCCTGTTTTTCTGCGACGCCTCATTTAGGAACGGTTTTAAACCGTTCCTGAAGCATTTAGGAACGGTTTTAAACCGTTCCTAAATGACGATTTTGGTGTAGTGCCTGTTTGTGATAATAGGTGATTAATTGGAATTCAAGCCATCAAATGGATGTGTTTGCAACATTTGAGCTTCCAAAAGAATTTCTCGTGACTATTATGAAAGGTGATATGTTTATCTTGTCTGCAATTAGTAACATAATTACTCATTATGTATTTGTCCAATGAAATGCATTTCGAATGGTTAGGATCATCTAGTTTTGTATGTGTGTTGATTAGGCAAATAACTATTATTATTTAAAAAAAAAAATTTATAAGAAACGCCAACAGCTTTTCGTCGTCGAAAATGCCGACAGTTTTTTCCGTCCTCCACAGCTGTCGAAAATGCCAACGGTTTTAGCCATCATAGCCGACAACTAAAATCGTCACCCTCAGCCGTCGGAAACGCCGACGGCTAAAATCCGTCGGCAAACAACGCCCACACCCCTTTTCCCGACGGATTGTCCGACGGCTAAAAGCTATCGGAGAATGTCAATGCCGACGGTTTTTAGCCATCGGCATTGCCCTGTTTTTTTGTAGTGAAAAATTCATAAGTATTCTTCAAAGGCGTACTAACGGCTACCCATCTCTCAAGGGTATCAGTAGGTTTTGTTTTAAAGATGTGCTTTGTAGAAGAAATTTTCATACAGAGTTGACCTGAGGAAGGGGCGCGATCTACCCCTTCGAAATGGCCAATGCCTTACTCTCTCTGCAAACTCCTTAGGCGAGGAGGGAGAATTCATATAGGATTATTAACCAGATAACAATATTTTACTAAATAATACTGATGAACCCAGCATCGCATTTAGCAGTAAGAAGCACTGAAAGGGTAATCATAGCCAGGAATTATTAAGTGCGATCCGGTGAGAACGATCAAGAGTTGCTTCCATACCAAAGCCCAATTATATGGCCCGATGTCGTAACTTGTCATTGCCCTGGTAACGATATCGAGTGTCTCCAGTACCGTTTGGATGAATCCAAACTGGCGATCAAACCTGTTAGGATAGTATGGCTCGCGCCAGAATACATCGCCTTCTCTCCAAGGAAGGGTGTTGGGCCTAATGGAGACAAGAAATGAATGTTTGCCAAATGAAATAAAATCATCATCAACAACTGCCACATCGTCAGAATAGCTAGAGAAAGGGAATTAATAGAAATCAATAGGATCATTGCTCGCTATTTTTCTGGTGACCCAGCCGTTCGATTTCTTGATCATCTCTCTCAGCTGATAATGTTGGAGAGGAAGTCAATCAAGGTGTAAGTACGCTCTGTCGGAATCAACAAATGTCCAAGGGAAATAAACTCCTAGCCAACCCACAAAGAAATACCATGTTGCACATATAGCAAAAGAGTCGGAAGAAGAATTTTTGGAACTAGAAATGGTGTCTCGGAAAGCACGATACAAGGAACATAGGATTGGGGGAGCTAGTGAATATTTTCGATCTTCTGCCATTGCACCTACTATCACGAAGAAGGATGGCTTGATAATGTCTGTCAGAATTCAGGAATATCACTACACTTAGCCAGTAGGCTAAGAAGGCAATCAGTTCGCAGGAGGAACTGTATTCAACAGTGCTCTTAGTATTCTTACGAATCGTCTTAACTTCTTAGTGATTATGGCTTGCAAAGCTGTCAGGGTGAAGAAATAATCATTAAAATTAGACCGCACAAGATTGACGTTGTGAAGGAAGAAAGTAGAAAGGAGAAAATATACCGCAATTTTTGAGAAAAACAAGCTAGCCATTCGAGAGAAGTAATGCGATCAGGTTTAGGGAAGTTGGCCCATGCACTGAAGAGTTCAATAGTGGTCTTTGAAATTTCAGATTTACTCTCCTGCAAAAGCTAGAGCGAGCTCTCCATTAGAGGGTACATAGGCATCAAAGATAATGCCCATAATGGGAAGACCTGTTATGCGAAGAAGATCCCATAAGGGGATACTCATTTCGCCTGAAGGAAGATGAAATGAGTTGGTGATTGGAGACCAATGGTTGAGGAAGCCTCTGAATATAGCAACATCGCCGTGAAAATGCTCTGACATATCTATGATTGCATCAAAGAGGTTGATTTGTTCCAAAATGGTTGTATGCTTTCGAACGATAGTTCGAGCCCAGGCGCTATAGAAATTGCAAAGAGATAAGAGTCCTATTGTTGAGAATTTTTCAGTGTTCCAAGGCAATCTTTCAGAGAAGAAGAGTTGTTGAGCGGTCTCAAAATAGTGGGCAGGGAAAGGTTATTGAGGATCGTGACATGGACGTAAAAATCTCATTTTGTGAATCCTGCCAACTCTCTGACGGGGCTCATTCTTTTCTAGATAACCTGTCAGAATTCTTGGTTCTTTCATGATCTAATTGTCCACGAAGACAAAGATATTTTGGTCGATCGAATGGTTCACCGTGAAGAATTGACCAGTGATGCCACAAGTTGATGGGAATAACAGTCAGTTTGTTGGTAAAGGGGTTATGAAGCTCCAGAGTTTCTTCGTTTATTTCTACGTATTTCCAAGAATGATGGAATGACTGTTTAGACCCTGAGGAAGATGGATGATTCTTTCTTCTCGAAGAGAATGCTGACGAGTGATGCATGATCTTGAACTAGAAACTGTTGGGTTAAAGATGAAAATTTTGAAGGGTATAAGTGATAAAGGCAGAAGATAATTCAGCAGAGTTTCGGAATAGGGGTTTTGGTACTAAGTGTAGGCGAGTTGTGCGGGTGACTTACATGGATGAGTTGCGAGGGAGACTTGCGCGGAAATGGAATTCAGGTTGAAGAAAGATTTCGAAGTGAAGAAATGAGTAGAGGATTGGTATTTATAGACACTCTAGGACTTGGCCAGGGTCATATGTGACCACGGAAAGGGAGTTGCGTGGGTCCGCGCAACTCGATTCAATGATAAAGGATTTTGATCCTTCAAATTGACTTAACAAGAAGTCAAATCTCGAATCAAGGGGACATTTGTTAGAGCATAGAAATTCAATGGAGAAAAGAAAAGAAGAATGTTTAAAAAGAAGAAAATGAGGAAAAGGACCGAGTTGCACGGGTCACGAGTTGCACAGGGATCGAGATGTGCGAGTCACTGAGTTGTGCGGGTCTGTGCAACTCGCTGAAGTTGCGACACGCCGCGCTACCCTTTGCAGGATATGATTGAGTCGGTGATGCGAAGTGGGGTCCACGGAACGGGATTGGAGGGCTTACACGTGGGGAAACCTATAAATACCCCCTACCCCCCTCATTTATAGGATCGGATGTTCGGAAGACCAGTGCCTCTGACAAGTATTGGATATGAAGAGAAGGAGAGGGAATGGAGAAGGGTCGGGCCATGCCACTCAATGCGAGTTGCGCTGGCCCGCGCAACTCCTCGGCTCGCGCAACTCATGAAGGAGTTGTATGGGTACTCTTTGAGGCAGCATTATGCTGAATTTTCTCAATTCTTTGGGCCGTACCTGGTACTCCCTTTATCATGTTAATGAGGGACGAAGTGCATGGAAAGCCCGCACAACTCATCTTCCTTGGAGACGTGACTGATATGAGCCGAAATGTTGTCAAAATTTATATTTGAGCCTATTCAATACTTGCGCTTTTGTATTTTTTAGAAATTTTATATCGAAATCAGGGGATCAAAAGGATGTAAAGAACTCAGAATGAATAAATTCGATGATTATTCTCTTAGTTCTTTCTTTTTTTCATTATTGAGTGAGATAGTTCCCCAAATCAAATGCTTTTCGTTTCTAGTCGAAACACTATGGAGTTACCTTTGGGAGCTTTAACATTTAACTCATAGGTTTGAAGTGAACCAACTAACTCCTCAACCTTTAATTGATCTGTGTCTCTTAGTTCCTGATTGGTAGTAACTTTGCAATTAAACCTCTTAGGAAGAGATCGTAGTATTTAGCATGGACTTTTCTTTCTGAGATCCCATCTTGTAGACCCCATATAGAATTGACTATGTCATTTAGTTTCATATAGAAGTCCATGAAAGACTTATTTTCGAATTTCCTCAAACTTAGTAGTGAGGATCTGAACTTTAGACTTTTTAACAATAGTCGTTCCTTCGTATGTCATTTCAAGAATGTCCTAGGCTTGTTTAGCTGTATCACATGAAATGATTCTTTTGAATTCATCAGGTGATAGAGCACATGTAATTGCATTTAAGGCCTTAGCATTAGCACTGCTTTCACTTTTCTGAGGTATGATCCATAAAGAAAAAGGTGTTTCTTTAATGGTCTTAGTTCCATCACTACCTAGAACCTCAGACACACTACAAGAAATAGGGTTTTTAGCGACGAAACTTCTTTTTCATCGCTATTTCGTTGCTAAAAGTTTACTTTTAGCGACAAAACTATAAATTCGTAGCTAAAAGTCACTTTTAGCGACGAAAATTTTCGTCGCTAAAGGCTGTAAAAAATTTTCTAACAAAATTGAGACTTTTAGCAACGAAAAGTTTCGTCGCTAAAGGCTGTAAACAATTATTGAAAAAAATCGAAAGGTTTACTTTTAGCTACGAAAATTTTCGTAGCTTAAAAACGTTGATGAGACTTTTAGCAATGAAAAGTTTCGTCGCTAAATGCTATAAACAATTATTGAAAAAAATCGAAAGGTTTACTTTTAGCTACGAAAATTTTCGTAGCTAAAAAACGTGAATGAGACTTTTAACGACGAACATTTTCGTTCCTAAAGGCTGTAAACAATTTTTGTAAAAAAATTGAAAGGATTACTTTTAGCTACGAAAAGTTTCGTAGATAAAAAACGTTAATGAGACTTTTACCTACGAAATATTTCGTAGGTTAAAGTCTCTTTTAAAAAAATATATATATTCTATCTCAAATTTCCTGATATACACCTGTTAGAATATAATTCATCATATTCTGCCTGATATACACTGTTATATAATATATTTCATCATATTCATATTTACATCCATCAAAACCCAAACTACGTAAATCCATCCAGACATAAACTACATTCATCCAAACATAAACTGCATCCCTCCAAACACAAACAATCCTATGGAAAAAAATAAATGAAAAGAGAGATAACATATGAGAAGTGATCCAGACAAATGAAAAGAAAAACAACCTAAACCTAAACCTATAACCTACACTTATAGGTTTAGGTTTAGGTTTTAAGCTTAGGTTAAGGTTAGGTTATAAGTTATAAGTTTAGGTTATAGATTATGGGTTATAGGTTAAGGTTAAGGTTATAGGTTTTGGTTTTGGTTTAGGTTATGGGTTATAGGTTATACAATTGGGGAATTGAGAATAGGCTAAGCTTTAAGTTTAAGAAATCAGGTTCTGGTTCGGGTTTGGTATCGGGTTTAGGTTTCGGTTTTCAAGTTTAGGTTTAGGTTTAAGTTAGGGAGTTGAGATTAGGAGTAGGTATAGGTTTAGGTTTAGGGATTTGAGAATACATTTAGGTTTAGGTTATAAGTGTACGTTATAGGTTTAGGTTTAAGTTAGGTTATATGTTAAGGTTTAGGGAGTTGAGAATAGGTTTAGGTTTAGGAAATCGGGTTCGGCTTCGGGTTTAGGTTTGGGGTTTCAAGTTTAGGTTTAGGTTAAGGAGTTGAAATTAGGATTAGGTGTAGGTTTAGGTTTAGGGATTTGAGAATACCTTAAGTTTTAGGTTTAGGTTAAAGGTTTAGGTTTAGGTTATAAGTGTCGGTTATAGATTAGGTTTAAGTTAGGTTATAGGTTAAGGTTTAGGGAATTGAGAATAGGTTAAGGTTTAGGTTTAGGGATTTGAGAATACATTTAGGTTTTAGGTTTAGGTTTAGGTTTAGGTTTAGGTTATAGGTTATAGCTTTAGGGAATTGAGAATAGGTTAAGGTTTAGGTTTAGGAAATCAGGTTCGGGTTCGGGATAGGGTTTAGGTATGGGTTTTCAAGTTTAGATTTAAGTTTCGGTTAGGTAGTTGAGATTAAGTTTAGGTATAGGTTTAGGTTTAGGGATTTGTGAATACATTTAGGTTTTAGGTTTAGGTTTGAGTTTAGGTTTTAGTTTATAAGTTTAGGCTTTGGTTTTAGGTTTAGGTTAAGGTTATAAGTTTAGGTTATGGGTTATAGGTTATAGGTTAAGGGTTAGGTTATAGGTTTTGGTTTAAGTTAAGGTTATAGGTTTTAGTTTAGGTTTAGGTTTAGGTTTTAGGTTTAGGTTTAGGTTTAGGTTATAGGTTATAGGTTATAGCTTTAGGGAATTGAGAATAGGTTAAGGTTTAGGTTTATAAAATCGGGTTCGGGTTCGAGATCGGGTTTAAGTTTGGGTTTTCAAGTTTAGGTTTAGGTTTAGGTTATGGAGTTGAGATTAGGATTAGGTGTAGGTTTAGGTTTAGGGATTTGAGAATACATTTAGGTTTTAGGTTTAGGTTTAGGTCTAGGTTTTAGTTTGTAGGTTTAGGTTATAGGTTTAGATTTTGGTTAAGGTTATAAGTTTAGGTTATGGGTTATAGGTTATAGGTTAAGGTTTAGGTTATAGGTTTAGGTTGCGGTTATAAGTGTAGGTTATGGGTTATAGGTTATGGGTTAAGGTTTAGGTTATCAGTTTTGGTTTAGGTTAAGGTTATAGGTTTTGGTTTAGGTTAAGGTTATAGATATAGGTTATAGGTTTTCGTTAGGTTTATGTTTAGGTTATAGGTTATAGGTTATAGCTTTAATGAATTGAAAATAGGTTAATGTTTAGGTTTAGGAAATCGGGTTCAGGTTCAAGATCGGGTTTAGGTTTGGGTTTTCAAGTTTAGGTTTAGGTTTAGGTTAGGGAGTTGAGATTAGGATTAGGTGTAGGTTTAGGTTTAAAGATTTGAGATTACATTTAGGTTTTATGTTTAGGTTTAGTTTTAGGTTTTAGTTTATAGATTTAGGTTATAGGTTTAGGTTTAGGTTTTGGTTTTAGGTTAAGGTTAAGGTTATAAGTTTAGGTTATGGGTGATATGTTGTAGGTTAAGGTTTAGGTTATAGGTTTTTGTTTAGGTTAAGGTTATAGGTTTTGGTTTAGGTTTAGGTTTAGGTTAAGGTTATAGGTTTAGGTTATTAGTTTAGGTTAGGTTTACATTTAGGTTTAGGTTATAGGTTATAGGTTATAGCCTTAGGGAATTGAGAATAGGTTAAGGTTTAGGTTTAGGAAATCAGGTTCGGGTTCAGGATCGGGTTTAGGTTTGGGTTCTCAAGTTTAGGTTTAGGTTTGGTTAGAGAGTTGAGATTAGGATTAGGTGTAGGTTTAGGTTTAGGGATTTGAAAATATGTTTAGGTTTTAGGTTTAAGTTTAGGTCTAGGTTTTAGTTTATAGGTTTAGGTTATAGGTTTAGGTTTTGGTTTTAGGTTTAGGTTAAGGTTATAAGTTTAGGTTATAGGTTATAGGTTTAGGTTTTAGTTTTAAGTTTAGGTTAAGGTTATAACTTTAGGTTATGGGTTAAGGTTTAGGTTATAGGTTTTAGTTTAGGTTAAGATTATAGGTTTTAGTTTAGGTTTAGGTTTAGGTTTTAGGTTAGGTTAAGGTTATAAATTTTGGTTATAGGTTTTCGTTAGGTTTAGGTTTAGGTTATAGGTTATAACTTTAGGGAATTGAGAATAGGTTAAGGTTTAGGTTTAGGAAATCAGGTTTGGGTTCGGGATCGGGTTTAGGTTTGGGTTTTCAAGTTTAGGTTTAGGTTTAGGTTGGGGAGTTGAGATTAGGATTAGGTGAAGGTTTAGGTTTAGGGATTTGAGAATACATTTAGGTTTTAGGTTTAGGTTTAGGTTTAGGTTTTAGTTTATAAGTTTAGGTTATAGGTTTAGGTTTTGGTTTTAGGTTTAGGTTAGGATTATAAGTTTAGGTTATGGGTTATAGGTTATGGGTTAAGGTATAGGTTATAGGTTTTGGTTTAGGTTAAGGTTATAGGTTTTGGTTTTGGTTTAAGTTTAGGTTTTAGGTTTAGGTTCAGGTTATAGATTTAGATTATAGGTTTTCGTTAGGTTTTGGTTTTGGTTATAGGCTATAGCTTTAGGGAATTGAGAATAGGTTCAGGTTTAGGTTTAGAAAATCGTGTTCGGGATCGGGTTTAGGTTTGGTTTTCAAGTTTAGGTTTAGGATTAGGTTAGGGAGTTGAGATTCGGATTAGGTGTAGGTTTAGGTTTAGGGATTTGGGAATAGGTTTAGGTTTAGGTTTTAGGTTATAGGTTTAGGTTTAAGTTAGCTTATAGGTTTAGGTTTAAGTTAGGTTATAGGTTATAGGTTTAGGGAATTGAGAATAGGTTAAGGTTTCGGTTTAGGAAATCGGGTTCGGGTTTGGGATCGGGTTTAGGTTTGGGTTTTCAGGTTCAGGTTTAGGTTAGGGTGTTGAGATTAGGATTAGGTATAGGTTTAGGTTTAGGGATTTGAGAATATATTTAGGTTTTATGTTTAGGTTTAGGTTTTAGGTTTATGTTATAGGTTTAGGTTTAGGTCATAAGTGTAGGTTATAGGTTTAGGTTTAAGTTAGGTTATAGGTTAAGGGAATTAACAATAGGTTATAGGTTAGGGTGTTGAGATTAGGATTAGGTGTAGGTTTAGGTTTAGGGATTTGAGAATACATTTAGGTTTTATGTTTAGGTTTAGGTTTTAGGTTTATGTTATAGGTTTAGGTTTAGGTCATAAGTGTAGGGTATAGGTTTAGGTTTAAGTTAGGTTATAGGTTAAGGGAATTGAGAATAGGTTATAGGTTTGGGTTTAGGTTAGGTTATAGGTTATAGCTTTAGGGAATTGAGAATAGGTTATGGTTTAGGTTTACAAAATTGGGTTCTGGTTCTGGATCGGGTTTAGGTTTGGGTTTTCAGGTTTAGGTTTAGGTTAGGGGGTTGAGATTAGTATTAGGTGTAGGTTTAGGTTTAGGGATTTTAGAATATATTTAGGTTTTTGGTTTAGGTTTAGGTTTTAGGTTTTGGTTTAGGTTATAAGAGTAGGCTATATATTTAGGTTTAAGTTAGGTTCTATGTTACGGAAATTGAGAATAGGTTATAGGTTTAGGTTTAAGTTAGGTTATAGGTTATAGCTTTAGGAAACTGAGAATACGTTAAGGTTTATGTTTAGAAAATTAGGTTTAGGTTCGGAATCGGGTTTAGGTTTGGGTTTGGGTTTTCAAGTTTAGGTTTAGCTTAGGGTGTTGAGATTAGGATTAGGTGTAGGTCTAGGTTTAGGGATTTGAGAATACATTTCGGTTTTAGGTTTAGGTTTAGGTTATAGGTTTAGGTTATAGGTTTAGCTTTAGGTTATAAGTGTAGGTTATAGGTTTAGGTTTAAGTTAGGTTATAGGTTAAGGGAATTGAGAATAGGTTATAGGTTTAGGTTTAAGTTAGGTTATAGGCTATAGCTTTAAGGAATTGAGAATAGGTTAAGGTTTTGGTTTAGGAAATCGTGTTCGGGTTCGGGATCGGGTTTAGGTTTGGGTTTTCAGGTTGAGGTTTTGGTTAGGGGGTTAAGATTAGGATTATGTGCAGGTTTAGGTTTAGGGATTTGAGAATACATTTAGGTTTTAGGTTTAGGTTTTAGTTTATAGGTTTAGGTTTAAGTTATAGGTTTAGGTTAAGGTTAGGTTATAGGTTATAAGTTTAGGTTATAGGTTATAGATTATAGGTTAAGGTTTAGGTTATAGGTTTAGGTTAGGTTTTGGTTTAGGTTATAGCTTTAGGGAATTGAGAATAGGTTAAGGTTTATGTTTCAGAAATCGGGTTTGGGTTCAGGATCGGGTTTGGGTTTGGGTTTTCAAGTTTAGGTTTAGGTTAAGTAGTTGAGATTAGGATTAGGTGTAGGTTTAGGCTTAAGGATTTGAGAATACATTTAGGTTTTACGTTTAGGTTATAGGTTTAGGTTAGGCTTAGGTTTAAGTCATAGGTTATAGGTTATAGCTTTTGGGAATTGAGAATAGGTTAAGGTTTAGGTTTATAAAATCGGGTTCGGGTTCGGGTTCGGGTTTAGGTTTGGGCTTTAGGTTTAGGTTATAGGTTTAAGTTTAGGTAATAAGTGTAGGTTATAGGTTTAGGTTTAAGTTAGGGTATATGTTATGGGAATTTAGAATAGGTTATAGGTTTAGGTTTAAGTTAGATTATAGGTTATAGCTTTAGGGAATTGAGAATAGGTTAAGGTTTAGGTTTAGGAAATGGGGTTTGGGTTCGAGATCGGGTTTAAGTTTGGGTTTTCAGGTTTAGGTTTAGGTTTAGGCTTAGGTTTGGGAATTGAGATTAGGATTGGGTGTAGGTTTAGGTTTAGGGATTTGAGAATACATTTAGGTTTTCGGTTTAGGTTTAGGTTTTAGTTTATAGGTTTAGGTTATAGGTTTAGGTTTTAGTTTTAGGTTTAGGTTAAGGTTAGGTTATTAGTTATAAGTTTAGGTTATAGGTTAAGGTTTAGGTTATAGGTTTTGGTTTAGGTTTTAGGTTTAGGTTATAGGTTATATCTTTAGGGAATTGAGAATAGGTTAAGGTTTAGGTTTAGGAAATCGGGTTCGGGTTCGGCATAGGGTTTTGGTTTGGGTTTTCAAGTTTAGGTTTAAGTTTCAGTTAGGTAGTTGAGATTAAGTGTAGGTATAGGTTTAGGTTTAGGGATTTGAGAATACATTTAGGTTTTAGGTTTAGGTTTGGGTTTAGGTTTTAGTTTATAGGTTTAGGCTATAGGTTTAGGCTTTGGTTTTAGGTTTAGATTAAGGTTATAAGTTTAGGTTATGGGTTATAGGTTATAGGTTAAGGGTTAGGTTATAGGTTTTGGTTTAGGTTAAGGTTATAGGTTTTAGTTTAGTTTTAGGTTTAGGTTTTAGGTTTAGGTTTAGGTTATAGGTTTTGGTTAGGTTTAGGTTTAGGTTTAGGTTGTAGGTTGTAGGTTATAGCTTTAGGGAATTGAGAATAGGTTAAGGTTTAGGTTTAGAAAATCGGTTTCAGGTTCGAGATCGGGTTTAGGTTTGGGTTTTCAAGTTTAGGTTTAGGTTTAGGTTATGGAGTTGAGATTAGGATTAGGTGTAGGTTTAGGTTTAGGGATTTGAGAATACAGTTAGGTTTTAGGTTTAGGTTTAGGTCTAGGTTTTAGTTTGTTGGTTTTGGTTATAGGTTTAGGTTTTGGTTATAGGTTTAGGTTAAGGTTATAAGTTTAGGTTATGGGTTATAGGTTATAGGTTAAGGTTTAGGTTATAGGTTTAGGTTACGGTTATAAGTGTAGGTTATGGGTTATAGGTTATGGATTAAGATTAAGGTTATAGGTTTTGGTTTAGGTTAAGGTTATATATTTAGGTTATAGGTTTTCGTTAGGTTTAGGTTTAGGTTATAGGTTATAGGTTATAGCTTTAGTGAATTGAGAATAGGTTAAGGTTTAGGTTTAGGAAACCAGGTTCAAGTTCAGGATTGGGTTTAGGTTTGGGTTTTCAAGTTTAGGTTTAGGTTTAGGTTAGGGAGTTGAGATTAGGATTAGGTATAGGTTTAGGTTTAGGGATTTGAGAATACATTTAGGTTTTATGTTTAGGTTTAGTTTTAGGTTTTAGTTTATAGATTTAGGTTATAGGTTTAGGTTTTGGTTTGAGGTTAAGGTTAAGGATATAAGTTTAGGTTATGGGTTATATGTTGTAGGTTAAGGTTTAGGTTATAGGTTTTTGTTTAGGTTAAGGTTATTGGTTTTGGTTTCGGTTTAGGTTTAGGTTATAGGTTTAGGTTATTAGTTTAGGTTAGGTTTACGTATAGGTTTAGGTTATAGGTTATAAGTTATAGCTTTAAGGAATTGAGAATAGGTTAAGGTTTAGGTTTAGGAAATCAGGATCGGGTTTAGGTTTGGATTTTCAAGTTTAGGTTTAGGTTTGGTTAGAGACTTGAGATTAGGATTAGGTGTAGGTTTAGGTTTACGGATTTGAGAATACATTTAGGTTTTAAATTTAGGTTTAGGTCTAGGTTTTAGTTTATAGGTTTAGGTTATAGGTTTAGGTTTTGGTTTTAGGTTTAGGTTAAGGTTATAAGTTTAGGTTATAGGTTATAGGTTATAGGTTAAGGTTATAGGTTTAGGTTTTGGTTTTAAGTTTAGGTTAAGGTTATAAGTTTAGGTTATGGGTTATAGGTTATGGGTTAAGGTCTAGGTTATAGGTTTAAGTTTAGGTTAAGGTTTTAGGTTTTGGTTTAGGTTTAGGTTTAGGTTTTAGGTTAGGTTAAGGTTATAAATTTAGGTTATAGGTTTTCATTAGGTTTAGGTTTAGGTTATAGGTTATAACTTTAGGGAATTGAGAATAGGTTAAGGTTTAGGTTTAGGAAATCGGGTTTGGGTTCGGGATCGGGTTTAGGTTTGGTTTTTCAAGTTTAGGTTTAGGTTTAGGTTAGGGAGTTGAGATTAGGATTAGGTGTAGGTTTAAGTTTAGGGATTTGAGAATACATTTAGGTTTTAGGTTTAGGTTTAGGTTATAGGTTTTGGTTTTGGATTTAGGTTTAGGTTAAGGTTATAAGTTTAGGTTATAGGTTATAGGTTATGGGTTAAGGTATAGGTTATAGGTTTTGGTTTAGGTTAAGGTTATAGGTTTTGGTTTTGGTTTAAGTTTAGGTTTTAGGTTTAGGTTCAGGTTATATATTTAAATTATAGGTTTTCGTTTGGTTTAGGTTTAGGTTATAGGCTATAGCTTTAGGGAATTGAGAATAGGTTAAGGTTTAGGTTTAGAAATTCAGGATCGGGTTTAGGTTTGGTTTTCAAGTTTAGGTTGAGGATTATGTTAGGGAGTTGAGATTCGGATTAGGTGTAGGTTTAAGTTTAGGGATTTGAGATTAGGTTTAGGTTTAGGTTTTAGGTTATAGGTTTAGGTTTAAGTTAGGTTATAGGTTTAGGTTTAAGTTAGATTATAGGTTATAGGTTTAGGGAATTGAGAATAGGTTAAGGTTTAGGTTTAGGAAATCGGGTTCGGGTTCAGGATCAGGTTTAAGTTTGGGTTTTCAGGTTTAGGTTTAGGTTAGGGTGTTGAGATTATGATTAGGTGTAGGTTAGGTTTAGGGATTTGAGAATACATTTAGGTTTTAGGTTTAGGTTTAGGTTTTAGGTTTAGGTTTTAGGTTTAGGTTAAGGTTATAAGTTTAGGTTATAGGTTATAGGTTTAAGTTTAGGTTTAGGTTATAGGTTAAGGGAATTGAGAATTGGTTATAGGTTTGGGTTTAGGTTAGGTTATAGGTTATAGGTTTAGGGAATTAAAAATAGGTTATGGTTTAGGTTTACAAAATTGGGTTTTGGTTCTGGATCGAGTTTAGGTTTGGGTTTTCAGGTTTAGGTTTTGGTTAGGGGTTGAGATTAAGATTAGGTGTAGGTTTAGGTTTAGGGATTTGAGAATACATTTAGGTTTTAGGTTTAGGTTTAGGTTTTAGGTTTTGGTTTAGGTTATAAGAGTAGGTTATATATTTAGGTTTAAGTTGGGTTCTATGTTATAAGAATTGAGAATAGGTTATAGGTTTAGGTTTAAGTTAGGTTATAGGTTATAGCTTTAGGAAATTGAGAATACGTTAAGGTTTAGGTTTAGGAAATTGGGTTTGGGTTCGGAATTAGGTTTAGGTTTGGGTTTGGGTTTTCAGGTTTAGGTTTAGCTTAGGGGGTTGAGATTAGGATTAGGTGTAGGTTTAGGTTTAGGGATTTGAGAACACATTTCAGTTTAAGGTTTAGGTTTAGGTTTTAGGCTTAGGTTATAGGTTTAGCTTTAAGTTATAAGTGTAGGTTATTGTAAGTGTTATGGTCTCATGCTCCTTTGGTTGTCAAATTTTGATATGTCAAAACATCTATCTGTGTCCTGTACTTGTATGATGATTTATTTGAAGTCAAGACACTGCATAAACTCTTCAAGAAGCTACATGTTGAAGTCTCAAGAAGCTACATTGTTGAAGTTCAAGTCTGAAGAAGCAACGCATGAAGTAGTTTTATGTTGATGAAGATCTCAAGTTTAAAGCTACAACAAGTTCATGATCTCAAGCCTGATATGGTTCAAACAATCTACATTCGTTGAATTGTTGAAGTTCAATGTCCATACGACATGGTTCAGGTTTGAATGACCTTAGGTTGACCCTTTAAGTAGGTCACTTTGGATACATCAATCAAATATTTATTTTACATAAGTTTGGTCTATTCTACGACCAGTCCTAGCTCTTGTTCGACCAGTCCTAGCATTGGTTCGACTAGTCCAAGAAATTCCTCGACCAGTCCTAAGTAGTTGAAGATTTTTCGGAATTTTTGGTACGCCCACGACCAGTCCTGGAGGTCCTTCGACCGGTCGTAGGTGTGGCTTCGACTCGTCCACGACCAGTCGTGGATCTACGACTCAAAGTCCAGCAACGTAATCCTTGGTCCTACGACCAGTCATAGGTGACCCACGACCAGTCGTAGGATACTCACGACCAGTCGTGGAACGGCTTTCAAAGATCGTGCTTATTTTTTCAAAAATCTGTTAGAGCTACGACCAGTCGTAGGTTTCTAAGACCAGTCGTAGGAGCGATTTCTGCTTCTATAAATTGAACACGAAATTCAGAGTTTTCATACTTCAACGCTATTCAATTCAAGATTTTTCAAGTGATCACTCTGAGATAAGTCTGTGTTTATTTTAAGCTACATTGTGCTTATTTAATATTCCTTTTTGCTAGCTTATTTAATTTGATTTTGTTTCTATATTCCAATCTATTTGAAAAGAGGATTTATCTTATTCCTTCTTCTTGGAATCAAAATCAAATATAGCTACGCCCAACGAGTTAAATCTAAAATCTATTAGAATTTAGAACCTTATGAATGTGAGTATTGGAAATTGAACTTTGACATTCAATCATCTACTCCGATTGGTTCTACCGGGCTGTTACGAAAAGAAGAAATCCAGGTATTTTACAATTCTGTAAAATTTCATTTCTTTTGGTTTTGTTTGAGGTTGAGCCAGAAAAATCTCATTGTACTGGTTTTGTTTGAGGTTGAACCAGAAAAATCTCATTGTATTGGTTGTCTGAGGAAAACCAGAAAACTCAGAAAAGAGGGGTTTTTTAATTGTGTAAGCCCAAGTGAAAAAGACACAATTGTAAAGGTTTTTGGTGAACCTGTGAAAACCTATTTGATAGTGAACGCTAATATCCCCTGTGTGAGGATATTAGGAGTGGAGTAGCTTTCTGTGTGGCTGTTGAAAGACAGTTGGTGTACACACAGGCGAACCACTATAACTCTTTGTCTTGTGGATTGAATGCTTGCTAAATTTTCATATCTTTTATCATTCGACTGTGTGGAATGTACAAGTGAATGTGAATGTTGTAACTATTTACATTTCAAGCAAGTATGGGGATTGTTGTAATAATTTAGATCTTACTTCTGTATTTAATTTCAATTCCTTGCTATTTCATTTACTTCTATTAAAATTGAGTTCTTGATCCAAAAGAGGTTCTAGAAATAAGGTTGTCTTACCATAAGCCCTTGTTTATTATGGTGTAAGGTTGTCCTTAGAACTGAATTTGAATCAATCTCTCAATACTTATTTATCAAGGTGATTTAAATTTAGCATTGTGAATTGATTTATAATTATAAGGATATTGGGTTATTCTATTTCCGCTGATTTTATTTTAAATTTGGCATAGTCCTATTCACCCCCCCTCTAGGACATATAGCTTGGCCTTTTCAAGTGGTATCAGAGACTAATAGCTCATATTTGTTGCTTTTTATTTGGATTTATTTCCTGAGCTAACGATCTAAGCTATATAAAAAGATGTCAAATTTTGATAGCCTTTCAGTTACTCGGCCTCCACCCTTTGATGGCTCCAACTATGCCTATTGGAAAGCCAGAATGAGGATCTTCCTAAAATTAATGGATGAAAGTGTGTGGCAAGCCACAGTGACTGAATGGAATCCTCCTACCATGGAAGTAACTGGAGTTGATGGTTCAAAGTCTATGAAAATTACACCGTATTTCCAATGGACCACACTTCAGAAAAATGAGAGTAGTGCTAATGCTAAAGCACTAAATGCAATCACTTGCGCACTATCACCGGATGAGTTCAAAAGAATCATATCCTGTGATACTGCAAAGCAAGCCTGGGATATTTTAGAAATGACACACGAAGGTACATCAATTGTCAAGAAATCTAAAGTCCAACTCCTCACAACTAAATTTGAAGAAATTCATATGGAGGAAAATGAAATGTTTATGGACTTTTACACTAGATTGAATGACATTGTAAACTCAATGTGGGGTCTTGGTGATAAGATCCCAGAAAGTAAAGTGTGTGCAAAAATACTACGCTCTCTTCCTGAACGGTTCAATTCTAAGGTAACCGCAATCCAGGAACTTCATGATACGGATAATATGAGGGTAGAAGAATTAGTTGGTTCTTTACAAACCTATGAATTAAGTTTTAAAGCTCCTAAAGGAAAATCTATTGCTTTGAAGTCATCTAAAAGTATTACTCAAGAAAATTCAGATTCAGAAAAGTCTGAAGATGATATGGCCCTTTTGGCGAAAAAGTTTTATAAGATTTTCAAAAGTAAGAAAAGAGTCGATTTTCAAAAGGCAAATGAAAAGAAACGTTCCAAACCTAAGTCTAAAACTTGGAAATCATTGAAAGATAGTCAATGCTACAACTGTCAAGAATATGGGCATTTAGCAAACAAATGTCCTAAAAAGGACAGATTCAAAAGGAAGGGTATGTTGGCTACTTGGGATGAATCGTCTGATTCTGAAGCCTCTTCTGAGTCAGAAAATTCAGAAACCGAGTCGGGCAGTGAACTTAAGGCCCTTATGACTCTAGCCAAGTTTACTTTTTCAGATCACGATGATTCAACAAGTGAAGAAAATTTGGATAGTGATCATGAATTTGATGAAGATCTTCAAGATGCTTACAATGCCTTATATAAAGAAAGTTGTAAAATTGCTGTCAAACTTAAACTTCAAAAAGAAAAGTTTTTTAAACTTAAAGAATGTTTTGAAACTCTTGTTTTAGAAAAATCCCAAATTTCAGATTGTTTTGAAAAATCAAAATGTGATCTAGAATTCAAAACCTCCCTAATTGAAAATTTGAAATCAGAAAATGAGAAACTTAAATATGAAGTATCTTCTCTTTTGAGTTTAAAGGACACATGGAGATATGCCCAAGGTGATCCAAAATTAGAAAAATTATTATCCGGATCAAGAAAATGTGGCGATCGATCCGGGTTGGGCTATGATAAAAACACATCTCCTAAACAGAAGAATACTCCTTCCAATTTTGTGAAAGGAGAGACTTCTAACTCAAAAGGAAAAGGTACTAGTCAAGTTTTTTCTAAAAATACTAAAACTTTTCCTAAACCCAAAAGCAGCTATATAAATTTCAAAAATCAGATTCGAAACCCACTAGCTGAAAAAATTGTTGATTTACTTAAGGAGCTATTAAAATCTAATTCTGTAGGTCACTCTTACAACTATAAACATAAGAAGACCAATTATTCTCCTAAACCCAAAACAGTACTGAAATGGGTTCCTAAGGTTGCCTGTTTGGTTGCTCACACTGCTTTCAAAGCTACAAGCCATTCGAAATGGTACCTAGACAGTGGATGCTCCAGACATATGACAGGCGACAAAGCACTATTCACCGATCTTAAAGATATGGCTGATGGGTCAGTTACATTTGGTGATGGTAACAACTGCAAGATTATTGGCAAAGGTACGGTCCAACTCTATAACCTTCCCTTATTCAAAAATGTTTTATATGTTGAGGGTTTAAAACACAACCTGTTGAGCATATCTCAAATATGCGATAACAACCATAATGTTAAATTTTCTAATCAAGGTTGTGAAATTATAAATGAAAAGGGTTCTGTAATATTAACTGGTCGCAGAACTTCTGAAAACTGCTATATTGTAAGCAATGGTAGCTCATCTAAACAAACGTGCTACATGGTCCATACCGATGAGACAGAATTATGGCATAAACGCCTCGGACATGTACACTATCGAAATTTATACAGATTGAGCAAAGGTGAACTAATTAGAGGTCTACCTATGATACAAAAAGTAGACAAGATTTGTGGTGAATGCCAGTATGGTAAACAAACTAGGAGCTCTCACAAAAAGGTGAACTCCAATACCACCACAAGACCACTCGAGCTTCTCTACATGGATCTTATAGGACCAACAAGAACGGAAAGTCGAGGTGGCAAAAAATACATCTTAGTTATTGTAGATGATTATACAAGATTCACTTGGGTTTCATTCTTGAGAGACAAATCAGAAACCCTTGATGAAGTGAAAAAGGATTATAAAAACGGGATTCAAACTCAAAAAAATTCTCAAGTTAACAAGATCCGTAGTGATCATGGATCCGAATTCGAAAATAGAGGTTTTGAGAAATTCTGTAGCGATCAGGGAATACGCATGAATTCTCTGCACCTAAAACTAACTCCTACAACAAAATGGAATTGTCAAGAGGAAGAATAGATGTGCTTCAAGAAATTGGAAATGTTTATTTTAAATAGCATGAACTCCCTAGAATCCCTGGCTGAGCAGCTGAATATACCTGCTACTTATTAACCTTGAGTTTTCTATTTATGGGGAAATCCAATAATGAAAACGCTTATGAAATGTGGTTTGAAAACGCCTTCTGTCAAATACTTTAGATGTTTTGCAGCAGTGCTTATTTTGCGTGACCGTGAAAATTGGAACGAGTTGTGACACCTAAGTGATAATTGATCTTTTATGATATTCTTTAACAGTCGTTGTGAGACCCGACCCTAGTTCCCATGTTTGCATGTATGTGTATGAGTATGCATCTTGTTCATCATGGTCTCGCGGTCCTACCGGTCGAATTCCGGTGACCCGCGACCTTCGAATTGTTTTATGGTCACCTTGAGTCCGTCACGTAGACCTGACTCGGATCGACCCAAGACCTATGCCATCTCGTTCGTATCGTCGTTGCGGTTCCAACGACGCGTCTTGTGTGTCAATCCGACCTATGGATCAAAAGTTATGAGCATTTCATCTTGTGGCCCACTTTTTGTACAAAAACATGTGGACCACCTCCATGGCACAATTTCCCATGCACACCACACACACACACTACACTATTGCATGGAATAAACACTACCCAACCTAAACACTACCCATACCTAGCCTACCCTAGCAACATTGTTATTGTCACCATAGGTATTATTATTATCTTCCTTTAAAAAGATTTTCCTCTCTTTTTCCCTCTCATTTCTCTCTCTCTTCTCTTCTTCTCCAGCAACTTCTCTCCCATCTCCCTCTCTTCTCCAGCCCCATTTCCCCTTTAATCTTCCAAATCCAACCATCCAAATCCAATCTCACCCATTGATATGGATCCCTTGGTGCACTAGGAGCTAGGAGGTCCAAGTTTGGAGCAATCTAAGGTGGGTGTATTCTTAGGACTTAGGATTTCTATTTTCATATTCTTAGATCTCCTTTTTTTTGTGTGGGAAGTGTAAGGCCCACCAATCCATGGTGGAGATCCTACATCATCCCTTAGTTGTGGCCAAATGGCCTTTTTGATGCATGCATGTCCATGCATGGGGTTTCCCCTCTATAGGCCCCCATCATGGAGGATTACTTGGATTTCATAGTATGATGGGTCATCTAGACCCTAGAATCATGGTTGGGATGACATCCCAACCATTGATCTTGAATCTAGAACATGCATGTGGTGGATCTATGTTGTAACATATGAATAAAAAGAATGTATGGTGTGATTGATGAAGGGGAGGGCCTCAATGTGGCGGAGCCCCTCCTCTTGTGGCCGATTCTTTATTATTATTATTTTTTTCTTTATGATAGAATTTTGATCTTGCATGTGTGGCCCACCTTGTAGGCCAACAAAAATCCAGACCAACCATGGAGCTTGGACGCCCATAGCGGTCCATCCTTAGACATGTGGCCCCAAAATCCACCTAAATGGGACACATGCAAGGGGTATTTGATGATGGGGAAGGTCTGGACATTTGTGGGGCCCACTGGGGTGGTCCACCAAACAAATTCCTGGGGTTAAATCCCATGGAAAACCATGTTTATATTTTAATCATTTCTGTTACATATTGCTGTCCAAATCTGCCTGGACAGATTTTTGGGCCACTTTGGGGCCTGATTTATAGGTCTTTGGTGGGAATAATGAAATAAAATAATATGTGATTCTTGTAGCCTTATGACCCACCTACAACCATACCAAATTTCAGCCCCATCTGACCTTCATTAGGGTCCCAAAGGTGTGGTCCAAATGAGGTGGACAGTCTGGATTTTTCTGCACTGTTCCAGCAATATTCTACCCTGGACAGGTTGGAATTCTAAAATTTATTAAAATACTTTTGGGTGTCTAAAAATTATAAAAATTTACAGGGAGGTGGTCCACTCATGTTAGGACCAACCTACAAAATTTTGGGGCTAATGGACACCTGTACACACCATGGTGGTGGCTGGACCGGCCCATTACAACATGGTGTCCAGATCAGTCCGATTTTTAGGATAGATTAAATTCTTTAAATAAATTAAAATATTTTTAAATCTCCAAAAATTCTGAAATTTTTTGGGAGTGTGTCCCACCTATTGAAGTATCACTCTCTGAAATTTCAACCCCAACTGACCCCATTTGGGCACCCCAAAAATGGGCCAATGATGGTTGGCTTGCCAGAATTTTCTGCTGTGCAGTCCAGCAATATGCCTTGATAAAAATTATAATTCAAAAATGTTTCCTCTGATGGTGGGCCACCTTTTTGGGTTTTCTCTCTCATGTATGCATGAGGGGACCTTGGCCCTCAATTTCCAGAGTTTTAGAGGTCCTGGGCCCACTCCAATGGAGTGCCCAAATTTAGGACAGCAACATGTTATAATTATGTTTGGCCTTTGGGCTGAAATTTTGAGAGTGGGGCCCAACACATTGTGAAGAATCTTAGAGGTAATAATTTATACATTTAGTTCCTTAAATGTTGGGCTTAATAAATGCACTTTTGAGGCCCACCACAGTTGAATTTAATTGGGTCCATGAATGTGGTTAGTTGTTGAACTCTTTGAGCCCAATTGGGCTGGAACTTTCTAGATAGGCCTATTGAATTCTTGGGCCATTTTTACCATACTATTGTATTGGATTAGTGGGCCAGATTACACAAGTATATGGGCCCTTGATTGCCCACCAAATCAACTTTATACTTGGGCCGGGTTGTAGGCCCAACTTACTTGACTAAGAACATGACATTTGCCCATGTGATTTGAGCAATGGGCTGCCCACTAGGCCACCACAATATATGGGATTAGTAGCCTTTATGTTGGGCCCTAACCTTTCCCCTATGGGCCCATAGTGGTATATATGGGTTGGGCTATGTGTGTTCCCCTTGGACCCATGTTTTGGTTGGGCCTTGGGCCGCCTTTCTGAAGCCCAACATGAATGTATGTGGTATGTAATGGCTGCCCATTTCTTATTTCTAATGTTATGTGGGCCTTGGGCCTTGATCCGTAATCAATTAGAGATGGGCTACCTCTTGGGGACCAATTGTGGTTGGATGTCCACATTGGTGGCCCTAAGGTAGGCTCATGGGCTTCTATGGGTGGTTAAAGGCCCACCATAGACCCTTGCTAGGCTCGTTTCATCTATTTAGGCCCATATCATTGTTCTCCTTAGTCTCATGGGCTACCCCAGGTATATGGGCCCCCACTAGAGGTTGTATTCCTTATGAGGAATTGGTTAAGTACCTAGACCCTTCATGGTTAGGTAGAGAGTTCATCTTCACTTCATTGGCACCCCTATTCATCTTCATGGCCCACTCCCATACGCATCATATGCATGCTTGGTTGAGGTATTATTGGCCATGGTTGTGTCATTGTGTAGGACATGTTGGTATCTCCCCCCGAGAGATGGATGCTTGGGACTAATGCATGGGTGATTGTGTGATTCATGCATCTGGCATTGCATAGCTTATGGATATCCGCCCTTACTTCATCAGGGCTTGCCTCCACAGGGGTATTCGTGGATGGTTGTATGTGTGGACACCGGAAATATTAGTTGAGCATACCGGGTGCATAGGATGCCCATGGGTGAAATTCCCAAAACTTCCATGGTACCAAGGATCTGCTCCAACGCCGTGACCGGGTGGAATATATGAGCGCACGAGGGCCTTATACCATTAGGCCGCGTCTCCCACTGTCGTGTAGTCGGTTGGATAGGGGTGTGGCCTTACCTGCCTGATGTGAGGAGGCATTGCTAGGCTGAGTCTGACCAGCTCGTAAATGGGTCCGCTACCGTCAGGCCTTGTTGGTGATTGGTTGTCCACAAGCGGGTAGTGAGGTCTCTTACGCTCGTTTGACTGTGCGGGGTCTGTAGAGCGGCAGTCATTCAGCAGTGTAATGGACCCCGGTGATTTCCTTATGATTGGAAATGTACTTGACATATGGTTTGGATATGAGCACTGACATTACTTGCATCACATTAGCATTGGCTTGTAAGCCCCTTCATGCATTGCCTTGGTATGGCATCCAGTACTCATCGCATCTTATTCATGATAAGCCTTGGTAAGGCTAGTGATATTCTCATTGAGCATGTTCTCCTTCTGCATCTCCTACTATTGTTCTGTGCACCATTATCACACACTTACACCACCCTCTAAGCTTCTATAAGCTTATGCACGATTGATGCGTGCAGGATACTCTAGGCAGGCGACACAGTAGCAGAGCGTGGAGTAGAGCTGAGCATTTGAGGACTCCAGTGTTGCCGACCTTTTTCTCCTTTCCTTTTTGTCTCATGTATGTCCTTTTGGACCTTATGGATGATTGTAAAAGTTTAAATTCTTAGTGGATTTTGTGATGTGTGCCTTGTTATTCTCAGATTTACTTGCAGTGATCTTGGGTATGCTCGTGTTAGAAATGATTATACTGTTATGAAAATCCTCCTTGTAGGATCCTAGGATCGGAACCTGCCTCAGGAACCGAGAATGGGGTACTACGGAGGCTGTTGCGGCCAGAACCGGCCATCGGGTTCCATGTGAGTCCGATTACCGAGTCTGGGGCGTGACAGGAGTTGGTATCAGAGCATCGCAAGTAATTCTGGAATAACTCAGGATAACATCGCATGTCTGCCAAGAACATAGGACAAGTATTGTCCCGAGATTCTTCCTTTTGCTCCGTATTGAGCCTGCAATTGTCCTGATTCCTTGCGTCGTCATTATTTTGTAGACGATGCCGCGTGGACGTGGCGCCCGTGGTCGTGGCACCCGTGGTCGTGGTGCCCGTGGGCGAGGCACCCGAGGTACCCATCCTACTCGAGCACATCCTGCTCCCATTATTGAGGATCATATTCCTGAGGTCCCGATCCGGCCTGCTCCCCCCGTTGAGCCCGTAGCACCCGTACCTCCAGTTGCTCCAGTTCCCCCACCTATTCCCCCTCCTCAGCCTGCAGTTCCAGTTACTGAGGCTCATGCTCCGCCGGCCGCACCCGTGCCTCCGCCCGAGGCGAGTGCCGCCCCTGCCTTTCCGACAGTACCTATAGGAGCTGAGCATTTCCAGCAGCTGATGCAGCTGGTTGCCACCGCATTGCAGACCCGTCAGCCAGCTACCACTGAGGTTTCTGGGCAGTCTGACCTACCGCGTGCTAGTGCGATGGCCCGAGAGTTCCGGCAGCATGATCCCCCGAGGTTTAGTGGTGATCCTGACCTTCTGCAGCTGAGGCTTGGCGCACTGAGGTTGCGAGGATTTTTGACACTATTCAGTGTCCTGCGGGCCAGAGAGTATCCCTTGCCACCTACCTTCTTCAAGGTGAGGCCCGACACTGGTGGTCATCCGTGTCCAGGATGGTCGGGGCTCAGTTCGTTTGGACATGGGAGGAGTTTGTGACCCGCTTCGACCAGAAGTTCTTCCCTGAGCATGTTCAGATCCAGCGGGCGATCGAGTTTGAGACCCTAGTGCAGGGCGATATGACTGTATCTCAGTATGAGGCCCGTTTCTTGGCCTTGTCTAGATTTGCTCCTCATCTCACCAGCGATGAGAAGATGAGGGCCCGTCGTTTTGTGACCGGTTTGCGTCCTGCCCTTCGCAGTCGTGTAGTGGGGCATTGCTTGGAGACATTTGATCAGGTTGTGCATCGGGCACTAGTTTATGAGGACGACTGGGCTATGACCCAGAGATCGAGAGAGCAGAGTTCCGGTGGAGACCGGAAGAGGAGTGCACCAGCCAGCAGTTCTAGGCAGCATCGTCAGCAGAGGCGGAGGGGCAGATCAGGGTATCGGCAGCCTACGGCTCAGTCAGTAGCCTCTTCATCGTCATCAGCACCGCCAGCTGCTTCATCTTCTGACCCATTTTCCGGTGTATGCTTCGGTTGTGGACAGGCCGGGCATCGGAGGCGTGAGTGCCCTCTCCCCATTCAGCAGCAGCGGCCACCGCAGTTGCCCCCTCCTCATCCTCCTCAGCAGCACAGAGAGCACAGCTTCCACCCGCCGCTCCTAGGGCTCCTCCGCAGCAGCAGAGGCAGCCAGGCAGACCACCTCAGCAGAGACAGCAGCAGCATAGGCAGCAGCAGCAGCGACAGCAGCAGCCGCAGCACCAGCAGAGGGGATATCCATATGTTTTTCGATCCCTGGGTCCAGTGTGTATAGCAGCCCATCAGGCTCAGATTCAGGACCCTCAGTCTTCCGGTTTGCTTCCCCTACCAGCTCAGGGTCGTTTTTATTCTGCGCAGCAAGCGTCAGGACAGGACCCGCAGTCATCGACTGGTGGAGTCGTTGAGGGTATTCTTCTTATTTCTGCTTGTGTTGCTCATGTTTTGTTTGATTCTGGCGCTTCCCATTCTTTTGTGGCCGAGCAGTTTTGTCGATCGACCGGTATTCCGTCGGAGGCCGTGTCTGAGGCCTTGACTGTTTCGACTCCCATGGGGAAGTCTATTGTGCTAACCCGTCGCTGTCCTTCTTGTCCGGTGTTAGTGGGCGAGATGTTCCTCCCTGCCGATCTATTCATGATGCCGATGGCAGGATTTGATGTGATTCTGGGTATGGACTGGCTTGCAGAGTATCATGCCATCTTGGACTGTGCCGCTAGGACAGTCACTTTTCATATCCCAGGCTTGCCAGTGTTCCAGTTCGTCGCCAAGCCCAAAGGAGAGCTGCTATCTAGTTTATTGGCTTCGGTCGTTGAGGATTCTATCGTAGAGGGTATTGAGAAGCTGTCAGTTGTTTGCGAGTACCCAGATGTGTTTCAGGAGATACCGGGTTTACCGCCGCGTCGGCAGGTGGAGTTCCAGATTGATTTGGTGCCCGGTGCCGCGCCTATCTCGAAGGCCCCCTACCGGATGGCACCGTTAGAGTTGAGGGAACTGCAGGAGCAGTTAGATGAGCTCCGGGAGTTAGGTTTTATTCGTCCCAGTAGTTCGCCTTGGGGAGCCCCGGTATTGTTTGTGAAGAAGAAGGATGGTTCGTTGCGACTCTGTGTAGATTATCGTGAGCTCAACAGAGTCACCATCAAGAATCGATACCCGCTCCCCCTCGTATTGATGATCTGTTTGATCAGTTGCAGGGTGCGCAATATTTTTCCAAGATAGACTTGCGTTCCGGTTACCATCAGATTCGGGTCCGAGAGGAGGACATTCCGAAGACGGCTTTCCGAACACGCTATGGTCACTTTGAGTTTCTGGTCATGTCATTCGGACTGACCAACGCGCCCGCCGTATTCATGCAGCTGATGAATGAGGTTTTTCGGCCGTTCCTCGATCAGTTCGTGGTGGTTTTCATTGATGATATTCTTGTATATTCGAGAACCCGAGAGGACCATGCTGAGCACCTGCGGATTGTGCTTGAGACCCTCCGTGCCCACCAGCTGTATGCGAAGCTGGAGAAGTGCGAGTTTTGGCAGGAGGAGATGAAGTTCCTCGGTCACGTAGTGACGAGGGAGGGTGTCGCTGTGGACCCCTCGAAGGTTGATGCAGTGCGTCAGTGGGGCCAACCCACGAATGCGTCTGAGATTCGCAGCTTCCTTGGTCTAGCGGGATATTATCGACGATTTATCGAGGGTTTCTCCCGTATTGCAGCACCGCTGACCCGGTTGACGCGAAAGGGCATCGAGTTTGTCTGGAGTGACGCTTGTGAGAAGGCATTTGCGGAGTTGAAGGACCGCCTCACGTCCGCTCCTGTTCTCACTCTTCCGGATGGGAGTGAGGGTTTTGTTGTTTTCACCGATGCCTCTAGAGTTGGCTTGGGTGCTGTACTGATGCAGCACGGGAAGCCAGTGGCGTATGCCTCGCGCCAGCTTAAGGTCCATGAGCTGAACTACCCCACTCATGATTTAGAGCTTGCAGCAGTTGTCTTCGCACTGAAGGTGTGGAGGCATTATCTATATGGGGTCAGGTTCGAGCTCTTCTCAGATCATAAGAGCTTGAAGTATCTATTTTCGCAGTCCGAGTTGAACCTGCGTCAGAGGCGATGGATGGAGTTGTTGAAGGATTATGATTTTGACCTTCAGTACCACCCAGGCAAGGCAAACGTGGTGGCGGATGCGCTCAGCCGTCAGCCACGAGGCCTGGTGGCACATATGATGGTCCGACAGTGGCAGATGCTCGAGGATGTTTCAGAGTTTGACTTTGAGTTCGGTCTGCAGTCTTCCATTGTTCAGCTTTCGAGCTTGTCGATTCAACCCTCTTTGGTGGCTAGGGTGATCGAAGCTCAGCAGTCGGACGAGTCACTTCAGGAGTACCGAGCAGAGGCCGCATCCGTGGAGCAGTCAGACTGGCAGATTGGTTCCGATGGTGGATTACGCTTCAGAGGCAGATTGTGTGTCCCGAATGTGCCAGAGTTGCGTCGTGATCTGATGACCGAGGCACACCGATCGAGACTTACTATCCACCCGGGCTCCACGAAGATGTATCGTGATATGAGGAGGCAGTACTTCTGGCAGGGGATGAAGCGTCAGATTGCAAGTTTTGTGGCCGAGTGTGACACATGCCAGCGTGTCAAGGCCGATCATCAGAGACCTCCTGGTCCCTTGCAGCCGTTGAGCGTTCCAGAGTGGAAGTGGGAGCACGTATCGATGGACTTCATCGCAGGTTTGCCGAGGACTCAACGCGGTCACGATACCATCTGGGTTATTGTCGATCGTTTAACAAAGTCGGCTCATTTCATTCCAGTGCGTGCTTCCTGGTCTATGGACCGGTTGGCAAGGATATTCATTGAGGAGATAGTGAGACTGCATGGCGTCCCAGTTTCGATCGTTTCAGACCGAGACTCTAGATTTACGTCTCAGTTTTGGAGGAGTTTCCAGCAGGCGTTGGGGGTACTTTATGCCTCAGCACTGCTTATCATCCGCAGACAGATGGGCAGACTGAAAGGGTCAACCAGATCCTTGAGGATATGCTTAGAGCTTGTGTGATCGACTTTGCGGGTAGTTGGGATGAGCATATGCGCCTCGCAGAGTTCGCGTACAACAATAGTTATCAGGCGACTATCGGCATGGCTCCTTTTGAGGCACTTTATGGTAGACCATGCAGATCTCCTAGTTGTTGGACTGAGGTTGGAGAGCGTCGTCTCTTAGGTCCTGAGCTTGTGCTGCAGACGTCAGAGGCTATTGATGTTATCAGGCAAAGGATGCGCACAGCTCAGAGCCGGCAGAAGAGTTTTGCTGATCGTCGGCGTCGACCCCTCGAGTTCGCAGTCGGGGACATGGTATATCTCAAGGTCTCGCCTATGAAGGGTGTGGTACGCTTTGGTGTGAAGGGCAAGCTCGCCCCAAGATTTATTGGACCTTTTGAGATTACCAAGCGCATAGGCGCTGTGGCCTATAGGCTTGCCTTACCTCCTGAGTTGTCCGCGATCCACGATGTCCGTTCCATGTTTCTATGTTGCGGAAATGTGGGTTGGACACTATTCCCGTGATTGATTGGCAGCCACTTGAGGTCCGTGAGGATGCTTCCTACATTGAACAGCCTATTCGTATTCTCGATCGAAGGAGCAAGTCCTCAGGACCAAGGTCATTCCCTTGGTGAAGGTGCAATGGGGTCATCATTCGGAGACCGAGGCGTCTTGGGAACGCGAGGCCGAGATTAGAGAGCGTTATCCCCATTTGTTTGATGATTGATAGATATATGATTGTTTGTATTGCCTTCCTTGTAAGATGATTGTTATATGATGGTGGTGTTTTATTTTTTTTCTTTTGTCCTGATTGGTCAATTTCGAGGACGAAATTTCTTTGTTGGTGGGGAGGATTGTGAGACCCGACCCTAGTTCCCATGTTTGCATGTATGTGTATGAGTATGCATCTTGTTCATCATGGTCTCGCGGTCCTACCGGTCGAATTCCGGCGACCCGCGACCTTCGAATTGTGTTTATGGTCACCTTGAGTCCGGTCACGTAGACCTGACTCGGATCGACCCAAGACCTATGCCATCTCGTTCGTATCGTCGTTGCGGTTCCAACGACGCGTCTTGTGTGTCAATCCGACCTATGGATCAAAAGTTATGAGCATTTCATCTGTGGCCCACTTTTACAAAAACATGTGGACCACCTCCATGGCACAATTTCCCATGCACACCACACACACACACACTACACTATTGCATGGAATAAACACTACCCAACCTAAACACTACCCATACCTAGCCTACCCTAGCAACATTGTTATTGTCACCATAGGTTATTATTACTTCCTTTAAAAATTTTTCCCTCTCTTTCCTCTCATTTCTCTCTCTCTTCTCTTCTTCTCTCTTCTTCTCCAGCAACTTCTCTCCCATCTCCCTCTCTTCTCCAGCCCCATTTCCCCTTTAATCTTCCAAATCCAACCATCCAAATCCAATCTCACCCATTGAATGGATCCCTTGGTGCACTAGGAGCTAGGAGGTCCAAGTTTGGAGCAATCTAAGGTGGGTGTATTCTTAGGACTTAGGATTTCTATTTTCATATTCTTAGATCTCTTTTTTTTTTGTGTGGAAGTGTAGGGCCCACCAATCCATGGTGGAGATCCTACATCATCCCTTAGTTGTGGCCAAATGGCCTTTTTGATGCATGCATGTCCATGCATGGGGTTTCCCCTCTATGGGCCCCCATCATGGAGGATTACTTGGATTTCATAGTATGATGGGTCATCTAGACCCTAGAATCATGGTTGGGATGACATCCCAACCATTGATCTTGAATCTAGAACATGCATGTGGTGGATCTATGTTGTAACATATGAATAAAAAGAATGTATGGTGTGATTGATGAAGGGGAGGGCCTCAATGTGGCGGAGCCCCTCCTCTTGTGGCCGATTCTTTATTATTATTATTTTTTCTTTATGATAGAATTTTGATCTTGCATGTGTGGCCCACCTTGTAGGCCAACAAAAATCCAGACCAACCATGGAGCTTGGACGCCCATAGCGGTCCATCCTTAGACATGTGGCCCCAAAATCCACCTAAATGGGACACATGCAAGGGGTATTTGATGATGGGGAAGGTCTGGACATTTGTGGGGCCCACTGGGGTGGTCCACCAAACAAATTCCTGGGGTTAAATCCCATGGAAAACCATGTTTATATTTTAATCATTTCTGTTACATATTGCTGTCCAAATCTGCCTGGACAGATTTTTGGGCCACTTTGGGGCCTGATTTATAGGTCTTTGGTGGGAATAATGAAATAAAATAATATGTGATTCTTGTAGCCTTATGACCCACCTACAACCATACCAAATTTCAGCCCCATCTGACCTTCATTAGGGTCCCAAAGGTGTGGTCCAAATGAGGTGGACAGTCTGGATTTTTCTGCACTGTTCCAGCAATATTCTACCCTGGACAGGTTGGAATTCTAAAATTTATTAAAATACTTTTGGGTGTCTAAAAATTATAAAAATTTACAGGGAGGTGGTCCACTCATGTTAGGACCAACCTACAAAATTTTGGGACTAATGGACACCTGTACACACCATGGTGGTGGCTGGACCGGCCCATTACAACATGGTGTCCAGATCAGTCCGATTTTTAGGATAGATTAAATTCTTTAAATAAATTAAAATATTTTTAAATCTCCAAAAATTCTGAAATTTTTTGGGAGTGTGTCCCACCTATTGAAGTATCACTCTGAGAAATTTCAACCCCAACTGACCCCATTTGGGCACCCAAAAGAATGGGCCAAGATGGTTGGCTTGCCAGAATTTTCTGCTGTGCAGTCCAGCAATATGCCTTGATAAAAATTATAATTCAAAAATTTCCTCTGATGGTGGGCCACCTTTTTGGGTTTTCTCTCATTGTATGCATGATGAGGGACCTTGGCCCTCAATTTCCAGAGTTTTAGAGGTCCTGGGCCCACTCCAATGGAGTGCCCAAATTTAGGACAGCAACATGTTATAATTATGTTTGGCCTTTGGGCTGAAATTTTGAGAGTGGGGCCCAACACATTGTGAAGAATCTTAGAGGTAATAATTTATACATTTAGTTCCTTAAATGTTGGGCTTAATAAATGCACTTTTGAGGCCCACCACAGTTGAATTTAATTGGGTCCATGAATGTGGTTAGTTGTTGAACTCTTTGAGCCCAATTGGGCTGGAACTTTCTAGATAGGCCTATTGAATTCTTGGGCCATTTTTACCATACTATTGTATTGGATTAGTGGGCCAGATTACACAAGTATATGGGCCCTTGATTGCCCACCAAATCAACTTTATACTTGGGCCGGGTTGTAGGCCCAACTTACTTGACTAAGAACATGACATTTGCCCATGTGATTTGAGCAATGGGCTGCCCACTAGGCCACCACAATATATGGGATTAGTAGCCTTTATGTTGGGCCCTAACCTTTCCCCTATGGGCCCATAGTGGTATATGGGTTGGGCTATGTGTGTTCCCCTTGGACCCATGTTTTGGTTGGGCCTTGGGCCGCCTTTCTGAAGCCCAACATGAATGTATGTGGTATGTAATGGCTGCCATTTCTTATTTCTAATGTTATGTGGGCCTTGGGCCTTGATCCGTAATCAATTAGAGATGGGCTACCTCTTGGGGACCAATTGTGGTTGGATGTCCACATTGGTGGCCCTAAGGTAGGCTCATGGGCTTCTATGGGTGGTTAAAGGCCCACCATAGACCCTTGCTAGGCTCGTTTCATCTATTTAGGCCCATATCATTGTTCTCCTTAGTCTCATGGGCTACCCCAGGTATATGGGCCCCCACTAGAGGTTGTATTCCTTATGAGGAATTGGTTAAGTACCTAGACCCTTCATGGTTAGGTAGAGAGTTCATCTTCACTTCATTGGCACCCCTATTCATCTTCATGGCCCACTCCCATACGCATCATATGCATGCTTGGTTGAGGTATTATTGGCCATGGTTGTGTCATTGTGTAGGACATGTTGGTATCTCCCCGAGAGATGGATGCTTGGGACTAATGCATGGGTGATTGTGTGATTCATGCATCTGGCATTGCATAGCTTATGGATATCCGCCCTTACTTCATCAGGGCCTTGCCTCCACAGGGGTATTCGTGGATGGTTGTATGTGTGGACACCGGAAATATTAGTTGAGCATACCGGTGCATAGGATGCCCATGGGTGAAATTCCCAAAACTTCCATGGTACCAAGGATCTGCTCCAACGCCGTGACCGGGTGGATATAGCGCACGGGGCCTTATACCATTAGGCCGCGTCTCCCACTGTCGTGTAGTCGGTTGGATAGGGGTGTGGCCTTACCTGCCTGATGTGAGGAGGCATTGCTAGGCTGAGTCTGACCAGCTCGTAAATGGGTCCGCTACCGTCAGGCCTTGTTGGTGATTGGTTGTCCACAAGCGGGTAGTGAGGTCTCTTACGCTCGTTTGACTGTGCGGGGTCTGTAGAGCGGCAGTCATTCAGCAGTGTAATGGACCCCGGTGATTTCCTTATGATTGGAAATGTACTTGACATATGGTTTGGATATGAGCACTGGCATTACTTGCATCACATTAGCATTGGCTGTGTAAGCCCCTTCATGCATTGCCTTGGTATGGCATCCAGTACTCATCGCATCGTATTCATGATAAGTCTTGGTAAGGCTAGTGATATTCTCATTGAGCATGTTTCCCTTCATGCATCTCCTACTATTGTTCTGTGCACCATTATCACACACCTACACCACCCTCTAAGCTTCTATAAGCTTATGCACGATTGATGCGTGCAGGATACTCTAGGCAGGCGTCGTAGTAGCAGAGCGTGGAGTAGAGCTGGGCATTTGAGGACTCCAGTGTTGCCGACCTTTTTCTCTCCTTTCTTTTTTGGCTCATGTATGTCCTTTTGGACCTTATGGATGATTGTAAAAGTTTAAATTCTTAGTGGATTTTGTGATGTGTGCCTTGTTATTCTCAGATTTACTTGCAGTGATCTTGGGTATGCTCGTGTTAGAAATGATTATACTGTTATGAAAATCCTCCTTGTAGGAAAGAAATCCTAGGAATCGGAACGGGGAGACTGCGGCTCCGGTCGGGGCGACCGGAGAATGGGGATACTACGGAGGCTGTTGCGGCCAAAAGAACCGACCATCGGGTTCCATGTGAGTCCGATTACCGAGGAGTCTGGGGGTGGATGCAGTCGTGCGTATATCGTGTTCTGAACAACAGGACCGGTGTGATTCAAGACAAAATGTGTGATGTAAATGTTGTAATTGACGATCTTTTGAATACACCTGTCCCTAGTTCAGATAATGATGAAGTGCTTATACTTGAAAAATAAGAAACTTCATCAAGTGAACCTAATTCTGAATTAAGGACTGTTAAAGATCATCCAACTTCACAAATACTTGGAAACCCTCTCACTGGTGTGCGCACTCGTAGACAATTAGAGGACATATGTAACTACGTATGCTTTACATCCCAGATTGAACCGGTTAACGTAAAAGAAGCACTTTCGGATGAAAACTGGATTCTTGCGATGCAAGAAGAACTTAATCAGTTTGTCAGAAATGATGTTTGGTTCCTTGTTCCTAGACCTAAAGAGAAACATATTATTGGAACAAAATGGATTTTCAAAAACAAATCTGATGAACTTGGAAATATTATTCGAAATAAAGCAGACAAGACTGTTGTACAGGGGTATACACAAATTGAAGGTATTGATTATAATGAGACATTTGCCCCTGTAGCTCGTCTTGAATCAATCAGACTTCTTATCTCCATTGCATGTTTTAGAAAGATTAAAATTTATCAAATGGATGTAAAGAGTGCCTTTCTGAATGGTGATTTACATGAAGAGGTATATGTTGAACAACCTACAGGGTTTGAAGATCCTAAATTTACTGATCATGTGTATCGTCTTAAGAAGGCTCTCTATGGTCTGAAACAAGCTCCTAGAGCATGGTACAAAAAACTGACTAAGTTTTTACTGAGTCATAATTTTCAGATGGGATGTGTTGATAAGACGCTCTTTGTTAAGAAACATAACGATGATATTCTAATGGTTCAAATATATGTTGACGATATTATTTATGGATCAACCTGTACTAACATGAGTGTTGAGTTTGCAGATTTGATGAAGTCTAAATTCGAAATGAGCATGGTTGGAGAATTAAACTATTTTCTAGGGTTGCAAGTAAAATAACAACCTGATGGAATTTTTATCTCTCAAACCAAATATGCTCTGAATTTAATTAAGAAATTTGGATTTGAGAAAGGTAAAAATTTTGATACTCCTATGAGTACAACTTTGAGACTCTCAAAAGACTCTACAGGTAATGATGTGGATCCTAAATTATATCGTAGTTTGATTGGTAGTTTAATTTATCTGACTGCTAGTAGACCAGATATCGCTTTGAGTGTTGGTATTTGTGCTCGTTATCAATCAAATCCTAAAGAATCTCACTTAACTGCTGTTAAGCGGATTATGCGATATGTCGCAAGTTCTACTAAACTGGGTCTTTGGTATCCACATGAGACTAATGTTCAATTAGCCGGGTACGCAGATGCTGACTGGGCTGGAAACAGTGATGATAGGAAATCAACCAGTGGTGGTTGTTTCTACATTGGAAATTGTCTTGTTTCTTGGTTTAGTAAGAAGCAAAGTTCTATATCGCTATCAACAGCTGAGGCTGAATACATTGCTGCTGGAAATGCATGTACTCAACTTGTTTGGATGAAACGAATGTTGAGCGATTATGGAATTACTCAGGATTCTATGATTTTATTTTGCGATAATTCCAGTGCAATAAATATCTCTAAAAATCCAGTTCAGCATTCACGTACTAAGCATATTGATATTAGATTTCATTACATTCGTGAATTAGTGGAAGAAAAGGTAATATATTTGGATTACATTCCAACCGAGACTCAACTTGCGGACATTTTCACTAAACCGCTCAACAAAAGCAGGTTTAATAAATTAAAGTTTGATCTCGGTATGTGCAATTTAAATTGAATTTGCATGATTTGGTGTATCATAATGTACATAAGTTTGATGATTTATTTGCTTAAATTTGAAAATTATTTGAAAAACAAAATTTTTGCAAATTTTGAGTCGTACTCGACCAGTCGTGAGTGTACACGACCGGTCGTGATACGACAGGTCGAACACTTACATGACCGGTCGTGAAACTCGGGATTTCACTTTATTTTGGGGGTTTTGACTCTTCTTCCTCATTTTCTTTTACCCTCCAACGGCTCTAGCTACGACCGATCGAACCCACCATCTTAGTACTTCAAGGTTAGTGGTTTCTTTGCATTTTTATTGTAGATTCTTGATATTAGTATTTCAAATCACATTCTTGTAAAATCTATTTGGTCGTTCATTGCAAGATTGGGGTTTTATCTTGAAAAAATCTGATCTATCAAAACCTCATCTCTTCTATCTTGCATTTTGTTGTTTCCTTGAAATCTTCATTTGAAAATGGATGCTAGAGGTAAAAAGAAAATTACTAGAGGTCCCTCTTCATCTAGATCAGCTTCTATTGTACAACGTCATCTTCGGTCTCCCGAAAATGATCCTTCTAATGTTCGAGATTTGCGTATGCGCAATGTTATTGTTGAACGTTCTGTGAATGTTAATCACATTGCTTCATTTGGTATCCCTCATCTGTTGGAATCTGTGGGATGGGATAACATCTTGCATTGGGGTGGAGCTGCATACCAGTCCATTGCCCAATCCATGTTTGCATGTATCTGTGATTTTTCTCTTGAGAATTTAACTTTTAAAGTTGATACTCAAGAAGGATTGTTTTTAGTGGATCGACATTTGATTGCTGACATTATGGAAATACCTGTCAATGATGAGAGCATTCCAATTAATATTTTACATGACAGTCTCTCAGAATCTGAACGAAGAATGCTTACTAGAGATTTATGTAATTTGGATGTTCATTGGACTCATAAAGGTCATGCACTTCCCTCAAGGTTTTTGTTACCCAGACACAGAGTACTTCATAAGATATTCATCTCAAATCTTTATCCTCGTTCTGGTAATAAAACCGAACTCACTGCTTTTATGGTTCATGTTTTGCATTCTGTCATCTCTGGTGCAAAAATATGTTTACCTTCTTTAATTTGTCATTCCATTATTCTGTCTCATCACCATCCTGGACATAGTGATATACCCTTTGGTTATTTATTGACTATGCTAGCAAATCATATGCTCTTGGCTATGCCTACTAGAGAAAAACCCATCCATCATCTCCCTTTTAATAATTCCAATCTTAACAAGATGACTTTAGAATTGGTTGATGGCCAAGTGGATGCCGGTAGCGGTGGTGCTGAAGCAGGAGATGCAGGTCAAGCTGGTGATCCTACTGAAGACGTGAATATGGATGATTTATTTGAAGAACTTGAGTCAGACTCGGCTGATGATCCTGATTTTCAGCCGTCTGATTTTGATGAGAGATTGAATTCCCTTCAAGAGCAGGTGGCTCAAATTCGTGTTACCCAAGCCTCGCAATTTTCTTATCTACGCAAATATATGAGGCGTATTACTAAGGGTTTACACAACATTGATCCATCTAATCCTGCTCCCTCTTCTGGTTCTGACCGAATTTTTGATGGGTCTGTAATATTTTGTTTTGTCTGAACTTTACATGATTACTGACTTTTTGAATTATGCACTAAAACTCTCTTGAATCTATATTCTAACTGCTATATTCATTATCATTGCTACCCTTCTTCCTTTGTCATTTTGTGACAAAAAGGGGGAGAGGTTTTGGAGGTTTTGGAGTGGCTTTATTTGGCTTTCTTTGATTTTAAGGATTATACTCCTATTACTCAGGGGGAGTTAAGCTTCTCAGGGGTAGTTATAGGAGAATGATGCTAGTTATTACTTATTATATATATCTGTGCATGCTTCTCTATTGATGAACTTGTGGTGTGTATGCTTCTCTATTGTTGAACTTGTTGTGAGTACTTTGTTTCAATTTGAAGTATTATAATTTGGGTGTTTTGTCACAAATTTGACAAAGGGGGAGATTGTAAGTGTTATGGTCTCATGCTCCTTTGGTTGTCAAATTTTGATGTGTCAAAACATCTATCTGTGTCCTGTACTTGTATGATGATTTATTTGAAGTCAAGACACTGCATAAACTCTTCAAGAAGCTACATGTTGAAGTCTAAAGAAGCTACATTGTTGAAGTTCAAGTCTGAAGAAGCAACGCATGAAGTAGTTTTATGTTGATGAAGATCTCAAGTTTAAAGCTACAACAAGTTCATGATCTCAAGCCTGATATGGTTCAAACAATCTACATTCGTTGAATTGTTGAAGTTCAATGTCCATACGACATGGTTCAGGTTTGAATGACCTTAGGTTGACCCTTTAAGTAGGTCACTTTGGATACATCAATCAAATATTTATTTTACATAAGTTTGGTCTATTCTACGACCAGTCCTAGCTCTTGTTCGACCAGTCCTAGCATTGGTTCGACTAGTCCAAGAAATTCCTCGACCAGTCCTAAGTAGTTGAAGATTTTTCAGAATTTTTGGTACGCCCACGACCAGTCCTGGAGGTCCTTCGACCGGTCGTAGGTGTGGCTTCGACTCGTCCACGACCAGTCGTGGATCTACGACTCAAAGTCCAGCAACGTAATCCTTGGTCCTACGACCAGTCGTAGGGATCTACGACCAATCGTAAGTGACCCACGACCAGTCGTAGGATACTCACGACCAGTCGTGGAACGGCTTTCAAAGATCGTGCTTATTTTTTCAAAAATCTGTTAGAGCTACGACCAGTCGTAGGTTTCTAAGACCAGTCGTAGGAGCGATTTCTGCTTCTATAAATTGAACACGAAATTCAGAGTTTTCATACTTCAACGCTATTCAATTCAAGATTTTTCAAGTGATCACTCTGAGATAAGTCTGTGTTTATTTTAAGCTACATTGTGCTTATTTAATATTCCTTTTTGCTAGCTTATTTAATTTGATTTTGTTTCTATATTCCAATCTTATTTGAAAAGAGGATTTATCTTATTCCTTCTTCTTGGAATCAAAATCAAATATAGCTACGCCCAACGAGTTAAATCTAAAATCTATTAGAATTTAGAACCTTATGAATGTGAGTATTGGAAATTGAACTTTGACATTCAATCATCTACTCCGATTGGTTCTACCGGGCTGTTACGAAAAGAAGAAATCCAGGTATTTTACAATTCTGTAAAATTTCATTTCTTTTGGTTTTGTTTGAGGTTGAGCCAGAAAAATCTCATTGTACTGGTTTTGTTTGAGGTTGAACCAGAAAAATCTCATTGTATTGGTTGTCTGAGGAAAACAAGAAAACTCAGAAAAGAGGGGTTTTTTAATTGTGTAAGCCCAAGTGAAAAAGACACAATTGTAAAGGTTTTTGGTGAACCTGTGAAAACCTATTTGATAGTGAACGCTAATATCCCCTGTGTGAGGATATTAGGAGTGGAGTAGCTTTCTGCGTGGCTGTTGAAAGACAGTTGGTGTACACACAGGCGAACCACTATAACTCTTTGTCTTGTGGATTGAATGCTTGCTTAATTTTCATATCTTTTATCATTCGACTGTGTGGAATGTACAAGTGAATGTGAATGTTGTAACTATTTACATTTCAAGCAAGTGTGGGGATTGTTGTAATAATTTAGATCTTACTTCTGTATTTAATTTCAATTCCTTGCTATTTCATTTACTTCTATTAAAATTGAGTTCTTGATCCAAAAGAGGTTCTAGAAATAAGGTTGTCCTACCATAAGCCCTTGTTTATTATGGTGTAAGGTTGTCCTTAGAACTGAATTTGAATCAATCTCTTAATACTTATTTATCAAGGTGATTTAAATTTAGCATTGTGAATTGATTTATAATTATAAGGATATTGGGTTATTCTATTTCCGCTGATTTTATTTTAAATTTGGCATAGTCCTATTCACCCCCCCTCTAGGACATATAGCTTGACCTTTTCAGTTATAGGTTTAGGTTTAAGTTAGGTTATAGGTTAAGGGAATTGAGAATAGGTTATAGGTTTAGGTTTAAGTTAGGTTATAGGTTATAGCTTTAAGGAATTGAGAATAGGTTAATGTTTTGGTTTAGGAAATCGTGTTCGCGTTTGGGATCGGGTTTAGGTTTGGGTTTTCAGGTTTAGGTTTTGGTTAGGGGGTTGAGATTAGGATTATGTGTAGGTTTAGGTTTAGGGATTTGAGAATACATTTAGGTTTTAGGTTTAGGTTTTAGTTTATAGGTTTAGGTTTAAGTTATAGGTTTAGGTTAAGGTTAGGTTATAGGTTATAAGTTTAGGTTATAGGTTATAGATTATAGGTTAAGGTTTGGGTTATTGTTTTAGGTTATAGGTTTACGTTAGGTTTTGGTTTAGGTTATAGCTTTAGGGAATTGAGAATAGGTTAAGGTTTATGTTTAGGAAATCGGGTTCGGGTTCAGGATCGAGTTTGGGTTTGGGTTTTCAAGTTTAGGTTTAGGTAAGTGGTTGAGATTAAGATTAGGTATAGGTTTAGGTTTAAGGATTTCAGAATACATTTAGGTTTTACGTTTAGGTTATAGGTTTAGGTTAGGCTTAGGTTTAAGTCATAGGTTATAGGTTATAGCTTTTGGGAATTGAGAATAGGTTAAGGTTTAGGTTTATGAAATCGGGTTCGGGTTCGGGTTCGGGTTCGGGTTCGGGTTCGGGTTTAGGTTTAGGCTTTAGGTTTAGGTTATAGGTTTAAGTTTAGGTAATAAGTGTAGGTTGTAAGTTTAGGTTTATGTTAGGGTATAGGTTAAGGGAATTTAGAATAGGTTATAGGTTTAGGTTTAAGTTAGATTATAGGTTATAGCTTTAGGGAATTGAGAATAGGTTAAGGTTTAGGTTTAGGAAATGAGGTTTGGGTTCGAGATCGGGTTTAGGTTTAGGGATTTGAAAATACATTTAGGTTTTAGGTTTAGGTTTAGGTTTTATTATATTGGTTTAGGTTATAGGTTTAGGTTTAGGTTTTAGGTTTACGTTAAGGTTAGGTTATAGGCTATAAGTTTAGGTTATAGTTTATAGGTTTTGGTTTAGGTTAAAGTTATAGGTTTTGGTTTCGGTTTAGGTTTAGGTTTTAGGTTTAGGTTAAGGTTATAGGTTATAGGTTAGGTTTAGGTTTAGGTTTCAGTGTAGGTGATTGGTTATAGCTTTAGGGAAGAATAGGTTAAGGTTTAGGTTTTGGAAATCGGGTTCGGGTTCTGGATCGGGTTTAGGTTTGGTTTTTGAAGTTTAGGTTTAAGTTAAACAATTGAGATTAGGGTTAGGTGTAGGTTTAGGTTTAAGGATTTGAGAATACATTTAGGTTTTAGGTTTATGTTAAGGTTAGGTTTAGGTTTAGGTTATAGGTTATCGCTTTATGTAATTGAGAATAGGTTAAGGTTTAGGTTTAGGAAATCAGGTTCGAGATCGGGTTTAGGTTTGGGTTTTCAAGTTTAGGTTAAGGTTTAGGTTAGGGAGTTGAGATTAGGATTAGGTGTAGGTTTATGTTTAGGGATTTGAGAATACATTTAGGTTTTAAGTTTAAGTTTAGGTTTTAGTTTATAGGTTTAGGTTATAGGTTTAGGTTTAGGTTATAGGTTTAGGTTAAGGTTAGGTTATAGGTTATAAGTTTAGGTTATAGGTTATAGGTTATAGGTTATAGGTTATAGGTTATAGGTTAAGGTTTAGGTTATAGGTTTTGGTTAAGGTTTAGTTTTAGGTTATAGGTTATAGCTTTAGGCAATTGAGAATAGGTTAAGGTTTAGGTTTAAGAAATCGGGTTCGAGTTCGGCATCAGGGTTAGGTTTGGGTTTTCAAGTTTAGGTTTAGGTTTAGGTTAGGGAGTTGAGATTAGGATTAGGTGTAGGTTTAGGTTTACAAATTTGAGAATACATTTAGGTTTTATTTTTAGGTTTAGGTTTAGGTTAAAGGTTTAGGTTTAGGTTATAGGTTTAGGTTTGGGTTTAGGTTATAGGTTATAGGTTTAAGGATTTGAGAATAGGTTTGGGTTATAGGTTTAGTTTAGGGCACAAGTTATAGGTTAAGGTTTAGGGATTTGAGTTTAGGTTATAAGTTATAGGTTGTAGGTTGTAGGTTAAAGTTTAGGTTATAGGTTATAGGTTTAGGGTGTGGTCCCTACAAGTACAGATAAAAACATGGCCTGCCTAAATGGCCAGGCCCCTCCAACGCTGTCTATAAGAATGGATAGCGTCATCATGGTCATAACAGCAGTTTCTACCTTCCAGGGACCCCCGCTCATCCGGATAGCTCCGACGCACATCCGGGTCTGCTCCATTAATTTCGAGCAAATACAAAAACACGGCCTATCCAAATGGCCAGTACTCTCCAATGCTGTCCATAGGAAATGGACAGCTTGATCATGGTTATAACAACGGTTCCCACCTTCAACGGACCCCCGCTCATCCGGATAGCTTCGACGCACATCCGGGTCTGCTCCATTAATTTAGAGCAAATATAAAAACACGGCCTATCTAAATGGTCAGGCCCCTCCAATGCTCTCCCTAGGAAATGGATAGCTTCATCATGGTCATAACAGCGGTTCCCACCTTCAAGGGACCCCGCTCATCCGGATTGCTTCGACGCACATTCGGGTCTGCTCCATTAATTTTGAGCAAATACAAAAACACAGCCTGTCCAAATGGTCAGGCCCCTCCAATGTTGTCCATAGGAAATGGACAGCTTCATTATGGTCATAAGAGCAGTTCCCACCTTCCAGGGACCCTTGCTCATCCGGATAACTCTGACGCACATCCGGGTCTGCTCCATTAATTTCGAGCAAATACATAAACATGGCTTGTCCAAATGGTCAGGCCACTCCAATGTTGTTCATAGAAAATGGATAGCTTCATCATGGTCATAACAATGGTTCCTACCTTCCAGGGACCCCCGCTCATCCGGATAGCTCCAACGCACATTCGGGTCTGGTCCATCAATTTTGAGCAAATACATAAACACGGCCTGTCCAAATGGCCAAGCCACACCAATGTTATCCATAAGAAATGGACAGCTTTATCATGTTCGATTTGTAGAGAAGGACAATGTACTAAACTGGACATGTGAAGAGAGAGAGATATATATATTATTCATGTGTGACCCAACCCTAGTTCTCATTTGTGCATGTGTGTGTGAGTATGCATCTTGTTCACATGGTCTTGCGGTCCTACCGGTCGAATTCCGGGGACCCGCGACCCTCGGATTGTGTTTGCAGTCATCCTTGAGTCCGGTCATGTAGACCCTACTCAGATCGACCCAAGACCTATGCCATCTTGTTCGCATCATCGCTGCAATTCCGACGACGTATATTGTGAGTCCATCTGACTTATGGATCAAAAGTTATGAGCATTACATGATATAGTCCTTGATCATATGGCCCACTTTTATGCAAATGCATGAGGACCACCTCCATGACATAAGTCCCCATACACACTACACACACACACCACATAAATCCTATGAAAACACCACCCATCTTAACAAACACCACCCAAGCCTAGTCTAAAAGCCTAAACATTAATCTCCTCCCTATGTTATGATGGCTTCTCTTATAAAATAATGATGACATTTTTCTCTCTTTATTCTCTCCCTCCCTCTCATTTCCCTCCAATGCTAGAATTTTCAGCAACTTTCTTTCCATCTCCCTCTCTTCTCCAGCCCCCTTACCCCCATCATACTACCAATCCCTCCATTTGAAGTAGATCTCCACCATTAAAATCCATTCCTTGCTCCAAGAGCTTTATGGAGTAGAAGTTTAGGAGTGAGATCACAAGTGAGTAACTATGATATTGCTGATCTGATTTTCTACCTTTAAATCTTCTTATTTCTTTTGTGTGGATCATATGGGGCCCACCAATCCATGGTAGGGACCCCATTTGACCCCATGGATGTGGCCTTTTGGCCCATCCTACATGCATATCATGAAACACGATGGGGCCATTCTCCATGGACCTCATCATGATGTATTGTATCATCAACCTTATTTCAAAGGCATTTAGACTCTAGACGTCATGTTGGGATGGCATCCCAACCACCCATTCTAGTCATACATCATGCATGCATTAGTTTAATGTTGCATGTTCAAGTAACATTGTTGTATGGTTGAAATTGACTCTTGGGAGGGCCTATTAGTGGCGGGGCCCTACCCCTATGGCCGGATTACTGTCTTTTCTTCTTCTCTTTTATCTAATGTGTGGATGATGTTGTGTGTGTGGCCCATTTATTGGGCCTAGGATGTCCCAAAATAAATAAAAATAAAAATCCAGCAAGGTGGGACGCCCTTACTACCCAACTCCATGATCTTTAAACACCTTAATCAATCCATGCAAGTGTCCTAGTCTTAGTTTGTGATCTAGACTTATGTGGGGCCCACTGAGGAAGGCCACACACCCTTTTTATGGCTAAGATTATTGAGATATAGGCTGATGTGTCAAGCCATGTATTGTTGTCCAGAAATTTCTGGACAAATTTTCACCGGACTTGGGCTTGAATTTGGGACTGATTGGGGGACCTTTTGTACCCATCAAATATAATTTTCTAAAAGGTGGGGATCTCATCTTGACGTCCCCAAAATTTTAGCCCCATCTGACCTTCATTGGGGTGCCAAAGGTGTGGTCCAAGTGGGGTGAATAGTCTGAATTTTCTGCACTATTCCAGCAACATTCCACCGTAGACAAGTTGGAATTCCAAAATTTATTAAAATACCTTTGGGAGTCTAAAAATTATAAAAATTTATAGAGAAGTGGGCCACCCATGGTAGGACCCACCTACAAAATTTTGAGACCAATGGACGCCTGTACACACCATGGTGGTGGCTGGACTAGCCCACTATAATATGGTGTCCAGATCAGTCCGATTTTCAGGACAGATTGATTTTTTTAAATGAATTAAAATATTTAAAGATGTCTAAAAATTCTAAAATTTTGTAGAGGTGTGTTTTACCCATGGTAAGACCCACCTACCAAATTTTAGGTCCAATGGAAACCTGTACACACCGTGATGAGGGCCGGACTGGCCCACCACATTGGGACGTCCAGGTCAGTCCGATTTTCTGGACAGTCTATTCCATTTAAATAAATTAAAATATTTATAAGTGTCCAAAAATACTGAAATTTTGTGGGGGTGTGGGTTACCTATGGAAGTGTCACCCTACAAAATTTCAGACTTAACGGAAATTTGAACCGGCCGTGGTACCGCTAGAAGTGGCCTGCTTGGCAGGGACCCCCAGGCTGGGGTGTCCAGCCTGCTTCGTGGGCCCACCTTGATGTGTTGTATATCCCACCACCCATCCATGTGGGATCCTTAGGGTATTGATCATCCTCTTTTTTTTTTATTCAATTGAGGCCCATTAGTTAGATTTTTGGGCCAGATACCCCGGGCCCATAGGGCTACCTACACATGGGACATCCCTGCCTTAGGCTACTGTTGGGCCTGCATTCCAACGGCCTGGCCCATTTGATACATGTGTTGCATATCCTCTCTCATCTGGTGGGGCCCACAGTGATGTGTGTGGGCCATCGGAGATTAATTATACTAAGAATTACTTTTATTGTTGGACTCCAACCAACCTAGGAATTTGGGTGGGCTGGAATTTGGCATTGAGCCCAATAATTATTGTCTATAGATGTTCTTTTGGTACAATGTTGCCCACTAGATTTGAGGAGGATTTAAGTCAGCATTACCATCTTAATTTTGTATTTTTTTTAGGCTTAATTAGTGCATGATTAAAGGCCCATCTCAGATGGGATTCTTCTTGGGCTAGTCTCTTAGTTAAGTATGGGCCTTATAGCCTTGGTTGGGCTGAAACTTTTGATAGGCCCATTGAACCTTTAGGTCCTATATTTACTATGCCATTGTGATGTGTCTTATGGGCTAAATACTCAAGTAGTTGGGCCCTTGTTTGCCCACTATAATAAAATCCATACTTGGACCGAGATGTGAGGCCCAACTTACTTGTGTTAAAAATATAAGGATTTCCCATATGTTGGGATAATGGGCTGCCCATTACGCTCACCACAATGAATGAACCCATGACCCTTATGGTTGGGCCCTAACCATGTTCAAGGGCCCACCAGGTTGCCTATGTTTTGGGCTTAAGGTATGACCCACTAGGCCATGGATTGATTGTGCTTTGAACTTTTCTTTACAAATGTAGTAGACTACCTTTTTAGGACCCAGTTGAGGTTAGACGTCCTCCTTGGCGGACCTAAGGTAGGCCCATAAGGACCTGATAGGTGGTTGAAGGCCCATCTTCGACCTTGTTAGGCTCGTTTGCTCCTTGAGGTTTTAGGACTCCCTTAGCTTGTGGGTCATCACAAATTATTGGGCCTCCACTAAGAGAACTTCATTTCTCTTTAGAGTACTTGACCATAGATCTTGTCCTTGCCCCTCCTTGAGAAGAAGAAATACATTTTACAGGTAGCACACTTACATCATTTGTATGAATTGATTGCATTGTATGGTGGTCATTGAGGGACGGAGTTTCTCCCCTTGTGCACATTGAGTGCCTGAAGCTTGTTCATGATCTGTATGTATGACTCATGCACTGACATCGTATTTCATGATGATACCGCCTTTCTTCAACAGGGCCTTGCCTCCACAGGGACATTCATGGATGGTCGTATGTGTGGACACCGAAAATGTTACTTGAGCATACAGGTTGCATAGGATGCTCATGGGTGAAATTCTCAAAACTTCCATGGTACCAAAGATTTGCTCCAACGCCGTGACCAAGTGGAAACTATGAGCACACGAGGGCCTTATACCGTTAGGCCGCGACTCCCACTGTTGTATAGTCGGTAGGGGTGTGGCCTTACCTGCCTAGTGTGAGGAGGCATCACTAGGCTGAGTCTGACCAGCTCGTAAATGGGTCCGCTACCTTTAGGCCTTGTTGGTGATTAGTTGTTCACAGTCAGGTAGTGAGGTCTCTTATGCTCGTTTGACTATGCGGGGTCTGTAGAGTGGCAGTCATTCAGCAGTGTAATGGACCCCGGTGATTCCTTATAAATGGAAATGTACTTGACATATGGTTCGGATATGAGCACTAGCATTACTTGCATTACATTAGCATTGGCTGTGTAAGCCCCTTCATGCATTACCTTGGTATGGCTCCCAGTACTCATTGCATGGTATTCATGATAAGCCTTGGTAAGGATAGTGATATTCTCATTGAGCATGTTCTTTCCTCATACCTCCTGCTATTCTTCTGTGCACCGTTGACACACACTTTCACCACCCTCTAAGCTTCTATAAGCTTATGCACGATTGATGCGTGCAGGAGACTCTAGGCAGGCTTCGTAGCAGCAGATCGTGGAGTAGAGTTAAGTACTGAGGACTCAAGTTTTGCTGATTTCTCTCTTTTCTTATTACCTTATGTATGTCCTTTTGGACCTGATGTAAGCTTGTAAAAGTTTAAATTCTTAGTGGATTTTGTGATGCGTGCCCCTTGTTATTCTTAGATGTACTTGCTGTAATCTTGGGTATGCTTGTATTAGAATGATTATACTGTTATGGAAATCCTCCTTGTAGGATCCTAGGATCGGAACCTGTCTCAGGAGCCGAGAATGGGGTACTACGGAGGTTGTTGTGGCCAAAACCGGCCATCGGGTTCCTTGTGAGTCCGGTTACCGAGTCTGGGGCGTGACAATTTATAAGTCTCTTTTCTCATATGTGAGGGAAAATGACAAAAAATAAGGTTTTTTTGTTTGTTTTTTCTTTTAGTGTAGACAGAAATAAGTTTTTTTCTTTTCATAAGCATCCTCTACAGCTAGACGTGCCTCTTCAATTAATTGGAAAGGACCCACATTCCAAAGCTAAGGATATGCAATGGGATGATGAGGGTGTGCTCGTTTAGAGTATGAAAATCTTTTGAATGTTTATAAACTGCTTTATCAGCTAGTGTTTCCTAGTATACTCTGAATATTGTCTCTTGTATCCTGGTGGTCATTGCTAGGAATAAATTGAAAAAATGCATTGTTATGGATGCGTTTCTTAATATAATGTAAAGTGTAGAAGCACGTCCTCATTTAAATTGATATAACATAAAATCAGTACACATATTATAAAATTAGGGTTCCCGCATAGTGGCAGTTTGATAATTTTGGAGTCCTTGGTTAAGGTTTGGGTTGAAAGTACGAGTACTGGAGCCGACGCTTTCGGAGTCCGAACTCATTCTTTTGAAAAATAGAAAAATGGGAATATTAGTAAATATAGATTTTCTTGTTAAGAAGAAAATGGAAGATGGATTGAAAAAACATAAAAGAGATTTTTTTTTCATATTTTATTTTTTTTTGTTTCAAGAGAGAGAGAGAGACGAAGAGGTGAGAGTGGAAAAATCAAGGGAAATAGTGGGGGAATGAAGTGGCCGCATTGAGATTTGAAAATAACGAGTGTAGCTTGGTTTGAAAATGATGTTTCACATGCATGACGTGCATTTCTTTTAAGATAGTAATTTGATTTTACTGAAGACAATTGAATTACATAGGCAAGTGTTTAATGCAGGGAACTTCTCTGGAAATGTTATTCTGATAATTAACCTGATGAGGGTAATTTGTGGTTCAGTTCCTGGACCAATCTCTCTATCATATTCAAAGAAATCCACATTTTTCTTCGTGTTTCTTACATGGTTCTCTGTCCCATTTTTGTTTGACTTGAAAGTAAAGGTGATGCATTTTCTTATTTATTCAATCATGGAATGCAGGATGTTGCCGTTAAGGCTCTAACAGATCAGGACTTTCATGAGGATCAACTGAAGGACTTTATAAGAAAGGTATGCATTTGAAACATTGCTAATAATGTTCTATGAAACTGTACTCATTTGTATCCGGATGTGCGTCGGAGCTATCCGGATGTTGAACGGGGGTCCCTGGAAGGTGGGAACTGCTTTATGACCATGATGAAGTGTTTATTTCCTATGGACAACATTGGAGTGGCCTGGCCATTTGGACAGGCCGTGTTTATATATTGACTTGAAATTGATGGAGCAGACCCGAATGTGCGTCGGAGCTATCCGGATGTTGAGTAGGGGTCCCCGGAAGGTGGGAACCGCTGTTATAACCATGATGAAGCTATCCATTTCCTATGGACAGCATTGGAGTGGCCTGGCCATTTAGACAGGCCATGTTTATATCTGTATTTACAGGGACCACACCCTTAACCTAAACCTTAACCTATTCTCAATTCCCTAAAGCTATAACTTATAACCTAAACCTAAACCTTTACCTAAACCTTAACCTAAACCTATAACCTAAACCTAAACCTTAACCTAAACCTAAACCTATAACCTTAACCTAAACCTAAACCTATGACCTAAACCTTAACCTATAACCTAAACTTATAACTTATAACCTAACCTTAACCTTAACCTAAAACCTAAACCTTAGCTTATAACCTAAAACCTAAACCTAAACCTAAACCTAAAACCTAAATGTATTCTCAAATCCCTAAACCTAAACCTACACCTAATCCTAATCTCAACTCCCTAACCTAAACCTAAACCTAAACTTGAAAACCCAAACCTAAACCCGATCCCGAACCCGAACCCGATTTTCTAAATCTAAACTTATAACCTTAACCTAAACCTATTCTCAAATATCAAAACCTATAACCTAAACCTAAACCTAAACTTGAAAACCCAAACCTAAACCCGATTCCAAACCCGAACCCAATTTCCTAAACCTAAACTTATAGGTTATAGTTTAGGTTTAGGTTATAGGTTATAGGTTTTAAGTTTAGGTTACGGTTTAGGGTATTTTTGTTTATGATGCCACTACCAAAAAAAGGGGCAAAGGATACAGACCACGTTAGATTATTACTACGGATATAAACTGTAACTAAAGTTACTACGGTTTTAATCCATAGCTAAAAAGTTGTCACAACATTAATAATTAACGGTGTTATAAGGGGCTCTATAGGGCAAAAAAAAATATATGTGTCCTATCTAAGCCGTACATCTATTTTGAAATATTACTTTAGTGAATGAAATAAAAAATCAGCTAGATGGAAGGCTCAAGCAGACCACACGGTAGGAAACATGGAGATTAAATTACATTTACTTCCTATGGTGTGGTCTACTTGGGCCTTCAATCTACCTTAAGTTTGGGATCATGAAATAAAATAATTTACTAAAATTAATGGTCAGAATGGATAAACTAAATACATCATGGTAGGCCCCACGGATCCCCTGTTAGGACCGTCCACGTCCGTCTCATGAAACACGCCCAAATTTGGGCGTGCGCTTAAAACAGAGTCGCGCCCAAATAGGACCATCCATTTCTCTCCCTCTCTCTCCCTCCATTTCCTATTCCTCTCTCTCTCTCTCTCTCACTCTCTCTCTCTCTCCGTTCCCCAATCCTCCCTCTCCCTCCCGATCTCCGCTCCATATTTCTCATTCTCTTCCCTTTCTCTCCAATATCTCCTCTATCTCTTCTACCTCTCTCCATTGCAATAGCCGTGAAGATCCTACCCAAAGAAACACCCGCCATTCGAAACCCTTCTCATATCTTTGAGTCATAGGTTTGATATTTTCCTCTCTTTATGTCTCTTTTTCTGTCTTTCAGATTTGATGCGTGCTAACTGTTTGATGAAATGACATGCTATCTGTTTGATGAAATGGCTGGATGAAACGGCATGCCTTTATTTTTTAGCTTTTTCCTGGTGGTAGGTGGTGTGAAAGCTGGCCTGTTGGACAATCCCAACTAATCAACTAACTCCTAGCTTTTCTAGTTCTTTCCTATTATTTCAAGTACCACAAGAATCTCAAGGTGACCAGAGAAACAACCCTCCAACTGAGGTTCCCAGAGAGGATTCAGGTTCGGTATCCATCTCCAGCAATGATGGCAGGAAGGTTTCTCGCGAGGACACTGAACTTGTAAGACAAGTTAATACATTTTCCCATGACTCATGTGTTGTTAAGTTTTTGGAAGATCATAAAAGATAGTAAACTGGAGGAATCTTTGCTCATCCTGCACAACCGTGATCGAGGTTTGTTCTTTTACTGCTATTTTTCCTTTGTTTTATTTTTGATGGTTGTGAGGAATGTAGATTATTTAAGCTTTCTGAATTGTTGGATTTGATGGCGTTGCTGAATGGTATTTGATGTTGCGCAGCACGCCAACAACGCAGTGAGCCTAGATCCAATCTCAGGCCTCACCCACAAATGATAAACAAAAAGAAATATAAACTAGAAACAGATCAAAGCAATCCAAAACAAACCACAAGACAAGATATACGTGGAAAAACCCCAATCTTGGGTAAAAAACTACGGATGCAAACTTCCACTATGAAGAACGAAGATTACAAGGCAATATACTAACCTCTCCCTTGGAAGTACAGAGAAAATCCCTTGCCCACACCTTAGAAATATTTTCCAATATTCACCTTAACCCTAGAATAACCCTAGGGACCCCAATTTATAGTTTTGGCAACTTCCCTTTCGCATCCCAGTTGCAAAGGGACTTGCGACACGAAATCTGCGAAACTCCTTTCGTATCCCAGTTACGAAAGGACTTACGACACGAAATCCGCGAAACTCCTTTCGCATCCCAGTTGCGAAAGGACTTGCGGCATGAAATCCACGCAACCTCGACTGGTCGTGGGCGACCCCAGATGTGGCTCCACTTCTCAACAATCTCTCACTTGGAGACACATCACCATAAACCTTTGTCTTCCTCATCCGGAGTGCACCACCTCCCCATCTTCAAGCCTGAAGACCAATCAAAGTTGAACAGAGCTTTAGCTTCTCCCTTGTGACCGCCTTAGTCAACATATCCGCAGGATTCTCACTTATATGAATCTTCTCCAGAGCAATCGATCCATCTTCTAGTAACGAACGTATGAAGTGATATCTGATGACAATATGCTTGGTCCTTGAATGAAAGGCTGAATTCTTAGCCAAGTGTATTGCACTCTGACTGTCACTGTACAGCTTGCAATCTGCTTACTTCTTACCCAACTCTTTCATAAAACCTTGCATCCACACCATCTCCTTGCATGCTTCTGTGGCCGCAACATATTCTGCTTCTGTCGTACTGATAGATACTATCTTTTGTAATTGAGAGACCCAACTGACTGCAGCACTACCCAGAGTAAAAACATAACCTGTAGTGCTTCTTCTGCTATCGATATCTCCTACCAAATCTGAATCCACGTAGCCTTGTAACTTGATTTCTGATCCACTATAACACAGCCCTACGTCCTTAGTACCTACCAAGTACCTAAGGATCCACTTCACAGCTTCTCAATGTTCCTTCCCGGGGTTGTTCATGAACCTGCTAACAACTCCCACTGCTTGAGCAATGTCTGACCTCGTGCTCACCATAGCATACATGAGACTCCCAATAGCTGACGCGTATGGGACTTTATCCATGTAGTCCTGTTCCTCCTGCGTCTTTGCACCTTGCTCCTTAGATAGCTTGAAGTGGTTGGCTAATGGAGTGTTAACCAGTTTAGCACCTCCCATATTGAATCGATCAAGTACCTTGGCTATGTACTCTGCCTGTGACAAAACTAATTTCTTGTTTTCCCTGTCACGCTTTATCCTCATGCCTAGGATTTATTTTGTAACTCCTAAATCCTTTATGGCAAATTCTCTAGACAATTATCTTTTGAGATCTAAGATGTCCTTCATGCTTGAACCGGCCACAAGCATATCATCAACGTACAGAAGAAGGATGATGTAAGACGTATCAAATTTCTTCAAGTAACAACAGTGGTCTGCATGACATCTCCTAAAACCGTTTCCCGACATGAAACTATCGAACTTCTTATACCACTGCCTCGGGACCTGCTTCAAGCCATATAGACTTTTCTTCAGTCTGCACACCCTATTCTCATTACCTGGTGCTACGTATCCTGTCGGCTGATGCATATATATCTCTTCTTCAAAGTCCTCATGAAGAAAGGTTGTCTTAACATCTAGCTGTTCTAGATGTAAGTCCTCTGAAGCCACTATACTCAAGACCATGCAAATCATAGATATTTTCACTACCGGTGAAAATATTTCTGTAAAATTAATACCTGCCTTTTGTTGAAACCCTTTCACAACCAATTTGGCCTTGTACCATTTCGAACTATCGTGCTCCTCCTTCAGTCTGTAAACCCACTTGTTATGAAGAGCTTTCTTACCCTTAGGTAGAGTTACTAGCTCCCATGTACGATTAGACTCAAGAGAGTCCATCTCATCATCCATGGCCTGCTCCCACTTAACCGGTATATCTGCCTGTAATGCCTCTTCAAAATACTCTGGCTCACCATTATCCGTCAGTAGTAGATAATGTAAGGAGGGTGAGTATCGGACCGTGGGTCTCCTCTCCCGAGTAGACCTTCTCACAACCGGTGTATGTGGCTCTGCCTCATCCTGTGGCACTGTAACACCCATGTCCGGTAACTCTTCCAACTCTACGAATTCCTTTTTCTCGGCCTTACTTTCCTGCACAGTCTGTCACGCCCCAAACTGGGAAACCGGGCTCACAAAATTTCCGATCGCCAAATCTGGCGCCGACGGCCTCCGTAGTACCCCATTCTTGGCTCCCAGCGCCTATACGCCAGATTCTGATCCTGGGATCCTAGAAGGAGGATTTTCAATATGAAATTTTTTTTGTAATGGAGCATAACCACAAGCATAACCAAGTCACAAAATAACATCACCACATATCCACTATAACAAAAACTTCGAGTACAATGTAGAAAGGGTAATACAATATGAAGATATCAAAGAAAACTCCAAAAGCTCCAGAAGACTGCTGCACGCTCCGAGCTCAACACTGCTGCAACCTAACGCCACCTGCATGCATCTATCGTGCATAAGCTTATAAAAAGCTTAGAGGGTGATGAAAGTGTGTATAAGGCGGTGCCAAGTATACGATATCAGAGTAATGCGAAAATATGCGGTAAGTCCATGAATGCTATCAGCTGTACCAAAACTATATGATGCAAGGCATGAATGCTATCGGCAATACCAAGACCATGCGATGCGAGGCCTATGTAGCCAAATGTCATATGCAAGATGCAAAGCAAGCGTGCCAGTACTCATCAAATACACATATCAGTACAGTTCCTCTCTAGATATCACCGGGGTCTAATACACCTCACATTGACTGCCTCCTCCCTAGCTGCACAGTCAAGCAAGTGGAAGAGACCACATTATCCGCCTGACCAGTACTCTGCCAATACCTACCTGACTCGTCGATAACGGATACATTTGCGAGCTGGTCAAACTTAGCCTAGCTTATAGCCCCCTCACTCAGGCGGATAAGGCCACACCCCCTTCTAACAGACCACGACATAGTGGGAGACGCGGCCTACTGGTATTCGGCACTCGGGCGCTCGTGTTTCCACTCGGTCTAGACGTTGGAGCATCCCCTAGTACTAAAAAGGTTCTGAGACTTTCACCCAAGGACATCCTAAGTGCCCACAGTGCTAGAACCAAGTATTTTCGGTATCCGATACGGCCATCCACAATGTGCCTGTGGAGCCACGACCCTGATGTCGCTAGGGCGTGCAGTGATCAAGTCACACATATGCGAGATGCATGAGTCACACCGTACAATCATGCAGCAATCTCACGCGTACCACACGATCATGTGGGGCACTCTATCTCATAAGGAGTCCCGTAAATGTCTCAACCCAACAACCTATGCTATGATCAAACATTCCTCATATCAAGCATACAAATGATGCGTATAGGTATGAATCATGGAGCTATACTAAGCATGTTATAAAGTGGTGAACTATCAACAAGTATGGGCCTACTAATAGGCCCTAGGGAGAGTCATAATGCGGACATTTAACCAACATTATCCTTACAATGTGGACGTCAAACCAACATTGCTCCCAAGGCATGACCTGCCATCAAACATTATTATACACACTATCGAGGAATCACTCATTGCAATGGACCCTAAGGACATCCTGTTGGACCTCGACCCATGGGCCTTAAATACATCAAATGGGCCGCATCATATGGGCCTTTGATAAATCAAGTGGGCCGCATCAAAGGGGCCTTATGTACATTGCAATGGGCCATATCCCATGGGCCTTTGAATACATCACAATGGGCCTCGTAACATGTGCCACAAATACATCCAGATAGGCCTAATCACATGGGCCTTATATATATACCAAGGTGGGTTCCACTTGAACTATAAATCTATCTCATTTTTTTTAGCCTCAAGCCTTAAGACATGCTTGCCGAATGGTGGACGGTTTGGATGCAACACATGCATCATGGGTGGGCCCCAAAACAACCCACCATTATATATATATATATATATATATATATATATATATATATATATATATATATATATATATATATATGGGAAAAGGTACAATGCGTTAGAGCTGATTTTAACGTCCCATGAGGTCGAGTTGTGTGGGCCCCACCGTGATGTGTTTCGAACATCTACCCCATCAGCCAGATGCACCATTCCATCCTAAGCCTAGCTCTCAAAAAAATCAAGTCAATCCGTGACTTGTGCAGGCCACACCACATGCAGCTGTGGAGAGGGCCGTGCACCATTAAAAAAAAAAAACATTCATAATCATTTTTTAGGGCCACTGAGATGTGGTTTGTAAATCTAGCCCATCCAGTATGTGTGTCCCACATGTATGAGGGCTCAGACCAAGTTTCAGGCGCATGAAAACCCAGGTGGGATCCACCGTCCACTAGACGGTGTGCATAAAACACAAACATCACTGTAGGCTCCACTGTCTACTGGACGGTGGAATACAACACATACATTACAGTGGGCTCCCACCGTCCGCCTGGACGGTGGGAATAAAACACATAAATCACTGTGGGCTCCCACGTGGGGCCCACCATAACATTTATTTTACATCCAAACTGTTGATAGGGTCACACAGACCTGGGTGAATAGGAAAAACAAATATCAGATTGATTTAAAACTTTCGTGGGCCCAAAAAGAGTTTCAATGGTAGAGTTCAATTACCGCTGTTTGGTGTGGTTTGGGCCACCTGAGATCTGGATCAAGCTGATTTTCGGAGGGGACCCACCTCAGGGGGTGGTCCACCTCATGGACAGTGTGGATACAAAATATACATCATGGTGGGGCCCACGGCTGGAGCCGTGGGTTGCTATCCGCCCGCCCGCCCGCCCACCGTCGGCAGTAGGCGCTGCCTGCAGTAGCAGCCCTGCTGCTTACTCTTCTTTTTTTTTCTTTTTTTTTTTAAATGCGGTTTTTCTGCAGTTTTTCAGGTGTGGGGCCCATATCTGATGAATCCACTCCAGCCATTGGATTCCACAGCCCATAACAGAACTATCAAGACCAATATCGGGCCTCTTTCAGCGAGTAAAAAAAATATGGATAGATTTCAATGGTAATAATACCGTTTTCAACACTATGGCCCAGTAGCTACTCCGATCAACCTCATTTTTCGGCTCAACGCCTAAAATGAGTTGGTAAATGGAATAGATGGCGTGGATCGAATACATACGTTAAGGTGGGTCCCATATGAGTGGGCCTTCTCCAATGCTTGGAAAGCTAAGCTCATATTTGTGTTTTCTTTCCAACAACATCCAGACACTGGACGTTTTTGGGCTTAACAACCATATTTAAGGTGGGCCACCACATGATGGACGGTGTGAGTTCAACACATATAAGATGGGCCCCACTCATGGGCGGCTTGGATAAAATACTTATTTCATGGTGGGGTCCATCCGAGTGGGCCACATGGCCATATAATCATGTGAAAGGAAAAAAAAATTAAAAGAGAGAGAGAGAGAGAAGGAGAAAAGGGTGGGACACACGTGTGATGGAGGGACCCCGACACTATAGGCCCTCCCTTGCATCCAATCATACATAAAAAATAATAATCAAAGTGGGCCATCAGCCACATCTTAGGGTCCCAAGTGAGATCCATACCATTGATCGGTAGGCCTTACTTAGTCCATCATAAATATAGAAAACTACCCTATCAAAGCACCCACCGGTTGATCTCTTCGGTCCTTTGGAATGCCACCCTCCTTGTGCTCCTCTTTGATGGTGGAGATGGGAAATGGATGGCTAAGATGGGAGATCTTGGGATGGGGAAAGTGGGCCACACAAACTCTCTCTTTTCTCACTTGGAAGCTTGGACGTGAGCTCTCTTGCTTGGCTTGGAATTGTGTTGGGAAATGAGAGAGAGAGAGAGAGAGTTGTAAGGAGATGTGAGAGATGGGAGATGTGAGGTGAGTGATGGATGTGGTACTTGACATGTATGGTGGTGTAAGAGAGAGGGTGGGAGAGAGTTGACTTTGGAGAGAGAAAGCATGGGTTGCTTTGTACTTGACATTGAAGTGATTGATTGATTGATGTGATTGATTGATTGATGGGATTGATTTGACATTATGTAGAGATTCTCTTGGGATTGAGAAAGCGCAGTGTTTCTTCGAAATAAACGCCGGCTCACATCTTCTGGTCAGGGTATCGGATCGGTGCGTGAGTCGCGGCGACGGTGCGATCGCAATGATACAAGTCTTGGATTAAGTCGACATAAATTTAGAAGATACGACTTAAGGTCGATCGTAACGTTGATTATATGTCACAGGTTGTCGGAATTTGACGGGAAAGATCGTGAAAGTTGACGAAACAGTACAGAGTAGGATACGGGTCTTACACTGTCCTTATGCATCACTTTTTCATTGAAGACTACGTCCTTGCTTCTGATGATTTTTCTGTTTTCTGCATCCCAGAACCTGTAGCCAAAATCATGCTGCCCATAGCCTATAAACGTGCACCTCCTGGACTTCGCATCCAGCTTGTTTCTGTGCTCTGCATCAATGTGAACATATGAAGTACAACCGAACACTCTGAGATGTGTAAGGTTCACTTCCTTCCCAGTACACGCTTCTTCTGGTAGCCCACCATTCAATGGTACTGAGGGACTTCTATTGATGAGATATGCGGCAGTATTCACAACATCTGCCCAAAAGGTCTTGAGCAACCCTGCATGTAACCTTATACTCCTGGTGCGCTCAAGGATGGTCCTATTAATGCGCTCAGCCACACCATTCCGTTGTGGTGTCCCTGAAATCGTTTTCTGATGTTTGATTCCATTTACAGCACAATACTTCTCAAACCTCTTATCACAATACTCTCCCCCATCGTCAAATTTGAGACACTTTACTATTTTACCTGTCTCATTTTCTAACATAACTTTCCACTTCTTAAATACATCAAATACATCAGATTTATGTTTTAAGAAGTAAACCCACAGTTTTCTACTAGCATCATCAATAAAGGTAACAAAATAACTTGAGCCACCAAGAGATAATACCTGTGCCGGTCCCCACACATCAGTGTGTACAAGCTCCAACAGATGTGTCTTTGGAGCGCGTCCCGTCTTCTTGAAGCTTATCCTCTTCTGTTTGCCATACACAGTCCTCGCAGAATTCCAAGTCAATAGACTTCAGCCCTGGTAGCTTCCCTTTTGACAATAGAACTTTCATCCCTTTCTCACTCATATGTCCCAGCCTCTGATGTCATAACTGCCCATTCACTCCAGTTGATGCGACTGTGAGTGAACAATACGATCCTGAAGTCACGTACAAAGTACCTTCCTTCTTGCCTCGATATATCACCAAGGCACCTTTTGTGAACTTCCAGGAATCACTGGTGAATGTCGTTACATAACCGGTATCCGCCAACTGCCCCACTGAAGTCAAGTTACGTTTCAAACTCGGTACATGTCTGACATCCTTCAATTTCAAAGTTGTTCCGTCTTTTTGACTTATCTGAACATCTCCCTTTCTAACAATACTGCACAGCTCATCATCACCCAGGTATAATCTCCCAAAGTCACCTGATACATAATTACGCCGAACTCCTTTGCATGAAGTGGCATGAAACGAAGCACCTGAGTCTATAACCCAAGACTCATTCATCATATCAAGAGATAAGATCAACGCCTCTGTGTCACTCTCCTTAGATATATTCACTGAATCCTTCCCACCTTGAGAGTTTCCTTCTTATTTCTTAAGCGCCCTGCAATCACGTTTCATGTGCCCCTTCTTGCAGCAATGCCAACACCCATCTTTGTCTTTCGGTCCCTTGGACTTCTTCCTCGACTTAGAACGCCCGTGTTTATTATCTCCTTTGTTCAGCGATCTTCCTCTTCCTTCAACGTTTAGAGCATTCCCTGAATCCCCTGAAACTCCTGATGCCTTTCTTCTAGATTCTTCGCTGAGAATTAGACCGGCCACATCATCAAATTTTAGCTTTGTCGACCCTGAAGAATTGCTCACAGCAATCACCAAACCATCACATCTGTCTGAAAAATTGGATAAGATCAATAATGCTTTGACCTCATCCTCAAAAATAATTCCAACGAATTCCATCTGGCTCGTGACTGTATTGAACTCGTTTAGATGTTCAACCACATTCCCACCATATGACATCTTCATGTTGAATAGCTGTTTCATAAGATGAACCTTGTTGGATACTGAGGGTTTTTCATACATGGTGGCTAGGGCTTCCATTAATTCTTTTGTCGTTTTTACCTTGGATATATTGAAGGCGACGCTCTTAGACAAAGAGAGTCGGATTGTTCCTAAAACCTTCTTATCCAGTAAAAACCATTCATCATCTATCATCTTTTCTAGTTTCTTCTCTTTTCCTCCTAGAGGAATATAGAGGTCCTTCTGATACAGATAATCTTCCATTTGTATCTTCCAGAAGGCAAAGTTTGAACCATCAAACTTCTCAATTCTAGTTTTCCCATCTTCTGTCATCGCTCCCAATAGAACTAAACCAATAGCTTTGATACCAGTTGTTACGCAGCACGCCAACAACACAGTGAGCCTAGATCCAATCTCAGGCCTCACCCACAAATGATAAATAAAAAGAAATATAAACTAGAAACAGATCAAAGCAATCCAAAACAAACCACAAGACAAGATATACGTGGAAAAACCTCAATCTAGGGTAAAAAACCACGGATGCAAACTTCCACTATGAAGAACGAAGATTACAAGACAATATACTAACCTCTCCCTTGGAAGTACAGAGAAAATCCCTTGCCCACACCTTAGAAATATTTCCCAATATTCACCTTAACCCTAGAATAAACCTAGAGACCCCAATTTATAGTTTTGACAACTTCTCTTTCGCATCCCAGTTGTGAAAGGACTTGCGACACGAAATCCGCGAAACTCCTTTCGCATCCCAATTGCGAAAGGACTTGCGAAACAAAATTCGCGAAACTCCTTTCACATCTCAGTTGCAAAAGGACTTGCGACACGAAATCCGCGCAACCTCGACTGGTCGTGGGCGGCCCCAGATGTGGCTCCACTTCTCAACATTTGACGGTTTTCATATTACGGATTTATGAATTAGGATATTCTTTTGTATTGATATTGATTTTTAAGTTTTGCAAAATTGGTAATATCAGTGATGGAAATTGGGTATTGGGTGTTGTTCAGTAGAAAGAGTACATGAGAATTTCATGGGAAGGAATTGAATGCTTCTAAGTTACCAGATAGCAGAGTAAGAACATATGCTTAGAGTTTTTCTCTTGTCCTGCAAATACCCACGATGAGTTGAGGTTTGAACAACTATAGATTGTTCAATTTGATAACATTGATTACAGAATTCTGCAATTTTCAAATTCACAAAGTCAATTTCTTTGTACTGGCTTTCTAGTTTGTGAAACGGCCAGCAGGAGTTTTATGTGGGACTCATTATCTATCTGTGTATTATATTGTTGGGCATTTTCTTGTATGGGTCGATGACGGTTTTGTAATGGCTCGAAAGAGGGCCTGAAGATAAGGACCAGAAGCTATTGAATTCTTCTCTTCAATTTTCTAGAAGTTGGTATTTTGTACATATTCAATTCAACATGAATCAGCTGGCAGATCAGTTAATCTTACTTGAGTTTTAATTGTAGATATAGCCAGTTACTTTAAACCAGTTAAAATGTACATTCCTTGCATTGTGTGAGAACTGAAAGAAAACTAAATAAATGCCTATGAATATTGAAAAACATCTATCTATGATAAATTTTGTTCTTAAAATTTTGTTCGTATTTGTATATTTACTGGTTGCTCCAAAAAATTTTGATTTTGAGGTTGTGACTTAACGACAGTGACTTCTACATACACTGAGTTAATCTGGGTTGCTTTAGTTTCTGATTTTGATTGTGCTGAGAGAAGATAGGAATAAGGATGGATTTTATTTTAATTGAATTCTTATACACGACTGCCATGCATATGTGCCAACATGGCCTGCATGTTCAAGGTGTGAGCCGCTCATCAGGTGGGCCCATATGTCAAATGCCCCAGCATCATAATTGGGCAATTCAATCACCAGGTGAGATGCAACATGTGCTAAATATGGTGGATGCCCTTTCGTGTCTCTTCTGGTGGTTGATTTGCCCAACTTTTCTACCAGGGCACTTGCATGGTAGGAGCCCACCTGATGAGTGGCTTGTATCTTTGCACATGTACATGTGATCACGCATGTCGTCTTCACTCTTGATGCATATGACACATTTCAATTTCTCTAGTAAGGTATGTAGTTTTGTATGATTGCTTACCATTGACTCTTGATGCACATGACCCATTTCAGTTTCTTTAATAAGGTATATGTGGTACTGTATGATTGCTTGTCAGAGCAAAGAGCGAAACAACTTTTTTAGCTACGTTGTGGGGCCCACCTTAATGTGATGCAGAGGTGTTTTATGATTGCTTGGCAGATGAAAGAGCAAACCGATATTTTTCCTTGGTTGTGGGGCCCACCTTTATGTGATTCAGACCATTTATGAGGTATTTTATGATTGCTTGGCAGAGCAAGGAGCAAAACATTGTTCTTTTTTTTTTTTTTTTGCTCTATTGTGGGTCACGTACTGGTAAAAGAACATATAGTCAATAGTTAGACCCTTTCCACGGAGGTTTTAAGACTCAGACAAGTCCCATGCAACTCGTCCAAGTTGACTTAGATTCAGTCGAACCTGGTCCGATTCGACACTACAATCAGAACTGAAAATAGGGGGTGACTCAGATGGAGCCATATGTCCACCAGGTCTGTTTTTGTTTATGAATTGCCATAGAAAATGTGTAGGGTGCTTAATTTAGCAACATGAGTTAGTGCATAGACTAGATGTGATCTACATTCTTCTGGTCAGAAGACTTTCTGGCACAAATCCTTGAGGTCATTACATGTTCTCAATATAAGGTATCGAGATGTTGATTCTTTCTTCAGTTTTTGTCCATGCATGCATGCTTCTGCGAATAGTCTTTGACTAGGTTTGTAGGTCCAATCTCAGTTTTTGTAGTCACTAGAGTCAGTCTGATGGTAACTGATCCAATTTTGGCGTGCTCATGGTACGAATGAGAAACTGTAAAACCACAGGGTCTCTCCTATTCTAGTGCTAGGCGCTAACACAGAAGATCTGGGCAAGATCGCCTCTACAATGATTGATCTCAACTCGAGGCCAAACCGGATTCATGGACAGGCTTCAAATACACAGGTATGCATGTTATTGTCTTTCAATATGATATGTATATTTTGGTTTTATTTTTTAGAGGTTGTGAAGCTAAAGTTAACCAATCTGCTAGTTACGTGAAGTTTAGTGTATTTTTGTGTTCATAAGGTGCAGGGGATGAATGCTTTAAGCGATAGCAATCATGAGTGCGCAAGCGTAGTTCCAGTGGGATCTTGCAATCAAGATCTAGAGAAGTAAGCAAGGTAGATTCTATTCTTCTCATTTATGCTAGTTCATTGGTCTTTTTGTTTAACCATTTCTTGGTTAAAGGAAAAAAAAAAAAAAAAGAAAAAAAGGAAAAAAAAAAAAAAGAAAAGAAGAAAAAGATAAGGAGACTGACTCCTTTGGCCTTCTGAGTTTTGGATGTCCTGAAAAAGAAAAAGATTAGAGTTGTTTAGACTAATCATTGGTTAACATCTATAAACCAATGCCATGGTGCATGGGGTGTTTTTTTTAAAGCACGAGTGCATGGGACTGAAATGTACAATGCATCTCTTGAATTTTTGGGGGAATGCATGGGAACTGTTATACATGTTTTGTTGAGTTCTTTTGAAATGCTTCATTTTGTATGGTAAAACTTTCTTTAAAATGATGTTGAGTTAAGAAAAAAGGAAAGAAAAAGGATTGCGAGTTATGATTTCCCGAGATATTTAGAGTTTCATGAGTTGTATAAAAGTTCACACTTCGTTAAAAGCTAGGGAAAGTCTCAGTTGCTAGTTTGTATACTCATTTTATGATCCTATATGATTTTCAGAACAACATGTATCCTTCTATCAAAAAATATTAATATTTCTGTTATTAATTTCCATTCTCATTAGATTTGATACTTTTTCTTGTAATATAGATAAAGTGTTTTAAACTGGAGAATCCAGGGTATGATGACTGTTGATCCGGTTTTGATAACGTGTTTTAAAGTGTTTTACATGCCATCACATGTGCCTTAGATAGAAAACAACTGCAAGATCTAAGCTGTCCATCAGTTGGGCCCTGTTCCTAGTCAAATCTAGCAGTCGAATATCCATCAGATGGGGCAAAGTCTAGAAAACAAATGGATAGCTAAAACATGCTTGGACAACCATCAATTTGTCCCATATGTAGTGGCCTACACAATCATATATATAGATGGGCCATAGTCCAAAAATCAGGGGAATCGACTATGTTAGTCATCTAATCATCAGGTGGGCAATTGTGTGTGCAACTACTATTTGGATCCTCAGCCATCCACTTTTCAACTGACTATATTCCTGGATATGCATCATTTTAAACAGCCTGATTTTTTTTGGAATCATGCAAATTCACTACAAGGTTGGTGTGATGAATGGCTTGTATCTTGCATGCGTTTGGGTGCTTGTTTTGCAGTTGCAGCTTGTAAGTAACATTCCACGAATTCCATACATTGTTATTTTTCTTTGTTTATCTGGTGTTATTTGGTATTCTAGCATGAAAGAGTATGAAGAGAAGGCAGTAGAATTCGCGAAAAATCATGCCAAGCTCCAGGCGCTTACAAATAAGCTCAAGGCAGTCCGAATGACTTGCCCCTTATTCGATGCAGCACGCTGAGTAAGTTACTAGGGAGATGTATAGGTACTTGATATAGAAGATGTAGAGCTATTATTATTGCTTGCAAATGTTTCATGTGAATTAATCCTTGTGTTTAGTTCCTGCCCAAACTCCACCTGTTAGTTACATGCATGAAACAGGATTTGTAAAGTTGTTCTGTCTTACTCTGCTCAACCAAGGGATCACATGGTGCTAAAAAAATATATGAAAACACGGTGGTGCCCAAAATAGGTCCTTACCACCAGCAAGTCACTCATATAGGTTTCAAACAAGCTCCGATTAAGGGCTTAAAGTTAATTGATGAGTCAGAAACAACCCTTTGGCACTGGAATGTAAGGTGACTACAGATGATGTGTTTAGGAGATGTCTACAGCAGGTGCCTGTGGATGAAACTGAACAATGGATGAGTCTTAGTTAATCTTTAACTAGCTGCATGTTATGAGCCTTTGCCACTATCATAATGGCCCCAAGCACATAACATAAGCCCCCGTTTTAAAATGGGGGCTTTTTCTGAGATTAGTACCTGATAGTTGATTTCTTATGGTCTTCCGTATATTATCAGACATTTATCTTTCCTTTTATAGTACTTGCATAAAATATTGTTGCAATCTCCATTTAGTCATAAAGACTTTCACTCATATTATTATGTAACATAAATTTTTGGAATATTCTCTCTCTCTCTCTCTCTCTCTCTCTCTCTCTCTCTCTCTATTGTATATTCAAAGGGATGATGCATCTAATGGACCACGATAAAGTGAATGAAGATCTTGCAAAGCTGATGGAGACTGAGGGTCTAAATATTCAATTGAGCTATGATGGCCTACGGATACCGGTAATTCTCTGATAATCCATGAATTTTGGATGGTTATCATGGTATGTTGGCTGTCCCCATTTTTAAATTTCTTAGAAATGTTGTCTGCACCCTTTTCCAACTTTTCTTTTTAAATATGGGAGAAACTAGAAAAATCAACATCATTGCCTGAATTGCTCAGCTCCATTAAACCTTTGTCTTCCCATTTATAATACTGAGATGTTTTGTTTGTTCATATTGGAATTGCCCTATTCAATGATAAAAAATTTAATTCCCTTGACATTTTGGCTGCATTTAGCTTAAGCCATGGGAAAATCATTCTTAATTTTTAGGATTACTAGACTTGTAAGAATTTCTGGGAAAACATGAAATGATTTTTATGTGTACAAGTAAGATCTCTTTGTTTCCAATATGACAAAAAAGAGCTCCATCTCACAAAATTTGAAAATTCTACTAAAGAGTAGAAGATCCAAAATCACAAATTATTTCTCAAATGGCCAAGAGTAGAAGATCCAAAATCACAAATTCAACATATTAGACTTCATTTGGTCGTCACAAACCAAATGGAGCCTAAGCCCCTTTTTAACTCAAGCCCCGGTAAAGGAGGAGGGAGAATGGGCATCAAGGTGAGTTGTGTACTTTTCCATCATTTTCTAAGAGGGATTTTAAAAATGCTTGATGGTTAATTTCAATAGTTTTCTGGCTTCTTCTACTATCATTTGAGGACCTCAAAGGCCCAACTAACTTGAGATTTTTATATGCAAGCTGATGTATTTTTAGCCCCACAGATCAATGTTGCGACTACAAGGTTCAATATTGAAATGGTAAAGTTTTTAACTATTTATTTTATCTTTGTTTTTTCCTGTTCTTCATAAATAATTTGATGTCTTAGCCTCCTGTCATTACCAGCTAGTCTTGTCACTATTTGTACATATGTCATCCCATGAGTCTTACTATTTATAATTTTCTTACCCCTGTAGTGATTATCAGAAGCAGTGGGCCATCATTGAAAGATTACCCTTGTAGTGAGTCCAATTAAGGTATGGATAATATATGGTTTTAGTTCATGGTAAATGGTACCTATAGTTGTAAGTTCGTATTGATTTCGCTAATTGTAATAGAAAATAGACTCAAGCTTAAGCTGGGGGAGATTGTTACCACAATTCCAACTATCGGTAAGTATAATTTAGAAGGCAGATTTAAATTTTATTTATTTATTTAGTTTTAAATTTCCTTTAGAAATCCTAATTGCATTAATAGAGGTGTTGTTATTGGTGTTGTTTATTAATCTGTCCTGCTAGTGCAGATAAAACCTTTGGTGAAGCCAACCAAAGACATAATGAAAGTTCGTCGCATTAAATATGCTTGGCATGAGTTTTTTCTTGAGGGTACTCATCTTACTCTTGGTCCATGATATCCTTGCTTTTTGTCATTTCATTCGTATAATATTTTTGTTCTGTCAATGCAGCTAGGTACAACATTGGTGCAGTTATTTTGCTTTGGGCACCTATAGCTAAATTGGTAAGTCTTCTTTTCTTCATAATACTATATGATTCATTAATGAAGTGGCCTGGCCAAGCCCATGTTTATATATTATCTCAAAATTTATGAAGTAGATCCGGATGTGCGTCGGAGCTATTCGGATGTTGAGCGGGGGTCCTTGGAAGGTAGGAACCGCTGTTATGACCATGATGAAGCTGTCTATTTCCTATGAATAGCATTAGAGGGGCCAGACTATTTAGACAGACCGTGTTTATGTATTTGCTTGAAATTAATGGAGTAAACCCGGATGTGCGTCGGAGATATCTGGATGAGCGGGGGTCCCTGGAAGGAGGGAACCGCTGTTATGACCATGATGAAGCTGTCCATTTCCTATGAACAACATTGGAGGGGCCTGGCCATTTGGACAGGCCGTGTTTATAACTGATTTGCAGGGACCACACCCTTAACCTAAACCACACCCTCAACCTATAACCTAAACCTAAACCTTATCCTATAACCTAAACTTTAACCTATAACCTAACCTAAACCTAAACCTATAACCTAACTTAAACCTAAACCTGTAACCTAAACCTAAACCTATAACCTAAACCCGATCCCGAAGCCGAACCCGATTTCCTAAACCTAAACCTTAACCTATTCTCAATTCCCTAAAGCTATAACCTATAACCCATAACTTATAACCTAAACCTAAACTTAAACCTAAAACCTAAACCTAAAACCTTAATCTAAACCTAAACCTAAAACCTAAATATATTCTCAAATCCCTAAACCTAAACCTACACCTAATCCTAATCTCAACTACTTAACCTAAACCTAAACTTGAAAACCCAAACCTAAACCCGATCCCGAACCCGAACCCGATTTCCTAAACCTAAACCTTAACCTATTCTCAATTCCCTAAAGCTATAACCTATAACCTATAACCTAAACCTAAACCTAACCTATAACCTATAAGCTAAACCTAAAACCTAAACCTAAACCTAAACCTAAACCAAAACCTATAACCTAAAACTTAACTTAAACCAAAAACCTAAACCTAAACCTATAACATAAACCTGTAAACTAGAACCTAAGCCTAAACCTAAAACCTAAATGTATTCTCAAATCCCTAAACCTAAACCTACACCTAATCTGAATCTCAAGTACTTAACCTAAACCTAAACTTGAAAACCCAAACCTAAACCCGGTCCCGAACCCGAACCCGAACCCGAACCCAATTTCCTAAACCTAAACCTTAACCTATTCTCAATTCCTTAAAGCTATAACCTATAACCTAATCCTAAAACCTAAACCAAAACCTATAACCTAAACCTTAACCTATAACCTAAACTTATAACTTATAACCAAACGTTAACCTAAACCTAAAACCTAAACCTATAAACTATAACCTAAACCTAAACCTAAAACCTAAATGCATTCTCAAATCCCTAAACCTAAACCTACACCAAATCCTAATCTCAACACCCTAACCTAAACCTAAACCTAAACTTGAAAACCCAAACCTAAACCCGATCCCGAACTTGTACCCGATTTCCTAAACCCAAACCTTAACCTATTCTCAATTCCTTAAAGCTATAACATAAACATAAACCTAAACCTATAACCTAAACCTAAACCTTAACCTAAACCTAAACCAAAACCTATAAACTAAACCTTAACCTATAACTTAAAACATATAACCTAAACTTATAACCGATAACCTAACCTTAACCTAAACCTAAAACCTAAACCTAAACCTATAACCTAAAACCTACCTAAATGTATTCTCAAATCCCTAAACCTAAACCTACACCTAACCCTAATCTCAACTCCCTAACCTAAACCTAAACCTAAACTTGAAAACCCAAACCTAAACTCGATCCCGAACCTGAACCTGATTTTCTAAACCAAAACCTTAACCAATTCTCAATTCCCTAAAGCTATAACCTATAACATACACCTAAACCTAACCTAAACCTATAACCTTAACCTAAACCTAAAACCTAAACCTAAACCTAAAACCTAAATGTATTCTCAAATCCTTAAACCTAAACCTACACCTAATCCTAATCTCAACTCCTTAACCTAAACCTAAACTTGAAAACCCAAACTAAACCCAATCTTAAACCCGAACCCGATTTCTCAAACCTAAACATTAACCTATTCTCATTTCCCTAAAGCTTTAACCTATAACCTATAACCTACAACCTAAACCTATAACCTAAAACTAAACCTATAACCTAAACCTAAACCTTCACCTAAACCTAAACCTATAACCTTAACCTAAACCAAAACCTATAACTTAAACCTTAACCTATAACCTAAACTTATAACCTATAATCTAACCTAAACCTAAACCTAAAACCTAAACCAAAACCTATAACCTAAGACCGAAACCTAAACCCATAACCTAAATGTATTCTCAAATCCCTAAACCTAAACCTACACCTAATCCTAATCTCAACTCCCTAACCTAAACCTAAACCTAAACCTAATCCTAATCTCAACTCCCTAACCTAAACCTAAACCTAAACTTGAAAATGCAAACCTAAACCCGATCCTAAACCCGAACCCGATTTCCTAAACCTAAACCTTAACCTATTATCAATTCCCTAAACCTTAACCTAAATGTATTCTCAAATCCCTAAACCTAAACCTACTCCTAATCCTAATCTCAACTCCATAACCTAAACCTAAACCAAAACTTGAAAACCCAAACCTAAACCCGATCCCAAACCTAAACCCGATTTCCTAAACATAAACCTTAACCTATTCTCAATTCCCTAAACTTTAACCAAAATGTATTCTCAACTCCTTAAACTTAAACCTACACATAATCCTAATCTCAACTCCCTAACCTAAACCTAAACCTAAACGTGAAAACCCAAAACCTAAACCCGATCCCGAACCTGAACCCGATTTCCTAAACCTAAACCTTTACCTATTCTCAATTCCCCAAACCTAAACCAAAATGTATTCTCAAATCCCCAAACCTAAACATACACCTAATCCTAAACTCAACTACATAACCTAAACCTAAACCTAAACTTGAAAACACAAACCTAAACCCGATCCCGAACCCGAACCCGATTTCCTAAACCTAAACCTTAACCTATTCTCAATTCCTTAAACCTTTACCTAAATGTATTCTCAAATCCCTAAACCGAAACCTACACCTAATCCTAATCTCAACTCCCTAACCTAAACTAAAAACCAAAACTTGAAAACCCAAACCTAAACCCCGATCTTGAACCCGAAACCGATTTCCTAAACTAAACTTAACCTATTCTCAATTCCCTAAACCTTAACCTAAATGTATTCTCAAATTCCTAAACCTAAACCTACACCTAATTCTAATCTCAACTCCCTAATCTAAACCTAAAACTAAACTTGAAAACCCAAACCTAAACCCGATCCCGAACCCGAACCTGATTTCCTAAACCTAAACCTTAACCTATTCTCAATTCTCTAAACCTAAACCTAAATGTATTCTCAAATCCCTAAACCTAAACCTACACCTAATCCTAATCTCAACTCCCTAACCTAAACCTAAACCTAAACTTGAAAACCCAAACCTAAACCCGATCCCGAACCCAAACCCGATTTCCTAGACCTAAACCTTAACCTATTCTCAATTCCCTAAACCTTAACCTAAATGTATTCTCAAATCCCTAAACCTAAGCCTACACATAATCCTAATCTCAACTCCCTAACCTAAACCTAAACCTTAACTTGAAAACCCAAACCTAAACCCGAACCCGAACCCGAACTCAATTTCATAAACCTAAACCTTAACCTATTCTCAATTCTCTAAACCTTAACCTAAATGTATTCTCAACTCCCTAAACCTAAACCTACACCTAATCCTAATCTCAACTCCCTAACCTAAACCTAAATCTAAACTTGAAAACCCAAACCTAAACCCTACCCCGAACCCGAACCCGATTTCCTAAACCTAAACCTTAACCTATTCTCAATTCCCTAAACCTTAACCTAAATATATTCTCAAATCCTAAAACCTAAACCTACACCTAATCCTAATCTCAACTCCCTAACCTAAACCAAAACCTAAACTTGAAAACCCAAACCTAAACCCGATCCCGAACCTAAACACAATTTCCTAAACATAAACCTTAACCTATTCTCAATTCCCTAAACATAAACCTAAATGTATTCTCAAATCCCTAAACATAAACCTACACCTAATACTAATCTCAACTCCCTAACCTAAACGTAAACCTAAACTTGAAAACCCAAACCTAAACCCGATCCCGATTTCCTAAACCTAAACCTTAACCTATTCTCAATTCCCTTAAGCTTAACCTAAATGTATTCTCAAATCCCTAAACCTAAACCTACTCCTAATCCTAATCTTAACTCCCAAACCTAAACCTAAACCTAAACTTGAAAACCCAAACCTAAACCCGATCCAGAACCCGAACCCGTTTTCCTAAACCTAAACCATAACTTATTCTCAATTTCCTAAACCTTAACCTAAATGTATTCTCAACTCCCTAAACCTAAACCTACACCTAATCCTAATCTCACCTCCCTAACCTAAACCTAAACCTAAACGTGATAACCCAAAACCTAAACCCGATCCCGAACCCGAAACCGATTTCCTAAACCTAAACCTTAACCTATTCTCAATTCTACAAACCTAAACCTAAATGTATTCTCAAATCCCTAAACCTAAACCTACACCTAATCCTAATCTCAACTCCCTAACCTAAACCTAAACCTAAACTTGAAAACCCAATCCTAAACCCGATCCCGAACCCGAACCCGATTTCCTAAACATAAACCTTAACCTATTCTCAATTCCTTAAACCTAAACCTATATGTATTCTCAAATCCCTAAACCTAAACCTACACCTAATCCTAATCTCAACTCCCTAACCTAAACTTAAAACTAAACTTGAAAACCCAAACCTAAACCCGATCCTGAACCCGAACCCGATTTCCTAAACCTAAACCTTAACCTATTCTCAATTCCACAAACCTAAACCTAAATGTATTCTCAAATCCCTAAACCTAAACCTACACCTAATCCTAATCTCAACTCCCTAACCTAAACTTAAAACTAAACTTGAAAACCCAAACCTAAACCCAATCCTGAACCCGAACCCGATTTCTTAAACCTAAACCTTAACCTATTCTCAATTCCCTAAACCTTAACCTAAATGTATTCTCAAATCCCTAAACCTAAACCTACACCTAATCCTAATCTCAACTCCCTAACCTAAACCTAAAACTAAACTTGAAAACCCAGACCTAAACCCGATCCCGAACCCGAACCCGATTTCCTAAACCTAAACCTTAACCTATTCTTAATTCCCTAAACCTAAACCTAAATGTATTCTCAAATCCCTAAACCTAAACCTACACCTAATCCTAATCTTAACTCCTTAACCTAAACCTAAACCTATACTTGAAAACCCAAACCTAAACCCGATCCCGAACCCGAACCCGATTTCCTAAACCTAAACCTTAACCTACTCTCAATTCCCTAAACCTTAACCTAAATGTATTCTCAAATCCCTAAACCTAAACCTACACATAATCCTAATCTCAACTCCCTAACCTAAACCTAAACCTAACCTTGAAAAGCCAAACCTAAACCCGATCCCGAACCCGAACTCGATTTCCTAAACCTAAACTTTAACCCATTCTCAATTCCCTAAACCTTAACCGAAATGTATTCTCAACTCCCTAAACCTAATCCTGCTCCTAATCCTAATCTCAACTCCCTAACCTAAACCTAAACCTAAACTTGAAAACCCAAACTTAAACGCGATCCCGAACCCGAACCCGATTTCCTAAACCTAAACCTTAACCTATTCTTAATTCCCTAAACCTAAACCTAAATGTATTCTCAAATCCCTAAACCTAAACCTACACCTAATCCTAATCTCAACTCCCTAACCTAAACCTAAAACTAAACTTGAAAACCCAAACCTAAACCCAACCCCAAACCTAAACCCCGATTTCCTAAACTTAAACCTTAACCTATTCTCAATTTCCTAAACCTTAACCTAAATGTATTCTCAAATCCCTAAACCTAAACCTACACCTAATCCTAATCTCAACTCCCTAACCTAAACCTAAACCTAAACTTGAAAACCCAAACCTAAACCCGATCCCGAACCTAAACCCGATTTCCTAAACCTAAACCTTAACCTATTCTCAATTCCCTAAACCTAAACCTAAATGCATTCTCAAATCCCTAAACCTAAACCTACACCTAATCTTAATCTCAACTCCCTAACCTAAACTGAAACCTAAACTTGAAAACCCAAACGTAAACCCGATCCTGAACCCGAACCCGATTTCCTAAACCTAAACCTTAACCTATTCTCAATTCCCTAAACCTATAACCTAAACCTAAACCTATCACCTTAACCTAAACCTAAAACCTAAAACCTAAACCTAAACCTGAACCTAAACCAAAACATATAACCTTAACATATAACCTAAACGTTAACGTATAACCCATAACCTATAACCTATAACCTAACCTTAACCTAAACCTAAGCCTATAACCTAAACCTATAAACTAAAACCTAAATCTAAACCTAAATGTATTCTCAAATCCCTAAACCTAAATCTACACCTAATCCTAATCTCAACTGCCTAACCTAAACCTAAACCCGAACTTGAAAACCCAAACCTAAACCCGATCCCGAACCTGAACCCGATTTCCTAAACTTAAACCTTAACATTTTCTCAATTCCTTAAAGCTGGATACCTAGAACAACATATAACCTAAACCGAAATCTAACCGAAAACTATAAACTAAAAACTAAAACCTTAACTTAAAAAAAAAAACCCTAACCTAAACCTAAACCACCTAACCTAAAAAAAAAAACCTAAAACTAAACCTTAACTATAACTTATAACCTAAACTTATAACCAAAAACTAACCTATGGATTTTGCCATAATTTAGAAGATTTGTAGGTACATTTTTGATTTCTTCACATATAATTGTTTTTTTTTTTTTCTTTTGTCTTTCTTCCTTTTGAGATGTGTACAAAGGCATGCTTCTTTGATTGTGTTTACAATTGTTGTTTTATACAGGTTGACAAGCTAAAGAAGTCAGTGGAGGATGAAATTGATTTTCTCAAGGGAAGAGTTTCAGAACTTGAAAGTGATCTTATGTCGAAGTCCACAGAAGTTACATCTGCAGTTTCAAGGAAAGAAGAAGCTCTATCTTCTGTGTTTGCTGAAATTGACCGTCTAAAGGAAGAAAATTTTATAAAAACGTGAGCATTGTTGAATGCATATGGAGGGTGTTTACTGTGTTGGAGTGTATTTGTTTCTTGCACATGAGGGCACGCCTTAGTTGTAATTCTTATAATAGGTCGAGCAAAGTGAAGTATTGTTTATTTAGAAATGTGAATGTAGGATGCATTATAGATTTGATTGCTATTGTAATAAATGCATCGTTTTTTTCTCTGATTGCATTTTATGTACTATTTCTATCATTAAGATGAGTTATCAATCACAGCAAGTTCTTACAATGGAAACAGGTAAACGAAAATAATCCGTAACTTTAGCTACGGCTTTTGTCTGTAGCTATTTCTATCTATTGCTACGAATATGATCCGTAGTTATTGCTATCTATAGCTACGAATAGAATTCGTAGCTATTGGTATCTATTGCTACAGATATTATCTATAGCGATTGACATCTATTGTTACGGATATTATCCGTAGCTATTGGTATCTATCACTACGGAAAATATCCGTAGCTATTGGCATCTATAGCTACGGATCGAATCCGTAGCTATTGGTACCTATTGTTACGGAAATAATCTGTCGCTATTGGTATCTATGGCTACAGATAAGGTCCGTAGTGATTGACATCTATTACTATGGATATAGTCTGTAGCTAGACCTTTAGCTACCCCACCACTAGTGACGGACGTGCTATGGATTATATCCGTAGCAAAAGGTATTTTGCTACGGATTTTGGCTGTAGCCTTTGCCCATTTTTCTTGTAGTGATGTTAAGCTTATATGTATTTATACGTGAATGAATGTGATGTGGATAAGATTGTTTGTCTTTGGATTAATGTAGTTTATGTTTGGATGGATTTACTAGTTTGGGTTTTGATGGATGTGAATGTGAATATGATGAAATATATTATATAACAGTTGTATATTAAGATGAATATGATGAAATATATTATAACAGGTGTATATCAGGAATTTTGTGCAGGAATTTTGATCTATCTCATTATTATAAGTTATTCATACAATTATAGCTCATTATACTTCAGTTATAATATTAAATTTTCGAAATCCTATGTTTTTTTTTTCTCAATTCTTTTCAAAATCTCTCTCTCTCTCTCTCTCTCTCTCTCTCTCTCTCTTCTCTCTCTCTCTCTCTCTCTCTCTCTCTCTCTTTTCTTAAAGATCGTTTTTGTCCCAAACTTTTGAACTTTGTTTTTCAAAATCACAATTATTTTTAAACTTTTCATTTTTTTTTTTTCAAATTTATCCTCTTTACTCAAATTTCTTAATTTGTTTCAAAATGTTAATTTTTTTTTTCAAAATCTCAATTTTTATTGAATCACTAATTTTCTTCAAAATCTCAATTTTTATCAAACATTGTCAATTATTTTTTGTAAACTTCTCAACTTTTGTTTTCAAAATCATAAAAATAAAAATTAAACTTCTCAAATTTTTTTTTTCAAAATGTCAATTTTTGTAAAAATGACGATGTTCCTTAAATACTATTTTTTGTTCAACATCTCAAATTTTCTCAAACAATGTTATTTTTTTTTCAATTTTTTTTTTTACTTCTTAATTTTGTTTTACAAAATGCCGATTTTTTAATCAAAATCTCTATTTATTTAAATCTTTTTTTTCCAAAATATTTATTATTTTCAGAATTCTCCATCATTTTTTTTAAATGTCATTTTTTTCGAAATTCTCACTTTAATGTCATTTATTCCGAACTTCTCACTTGTTTTTAATCAAAATAGTAAATTTTTATTTCAAAATCTCAATTTTTTATGAAAATTTTCAATTTCTTTCAAAATATAAAATCTCAATTTCTTTTTAAAAAACTCTATCTTTTTCAATATCTAATTTATTTTCAAACTTATTATTTTTTTCAAAGTGCGAAGATTTTTTTTTTTTTAATGTGAATAGTTTTCAATATCCCAGGTGTTTTTTAATATCAATTCTTTTCAAAATCTGGATTTTTCTTGGAAATTGTTAATTTTTTTTTTCACTTTTTCACTGTCTTTCGAAATCATAATTTTTTTTAAACTTCTCAATTTTATTTTTTAAAATGTCATTTTTTTTTGAAAATCTAATTTTTCCAAAAAAAACTTTATTCAAACTTTTCTTTTCTTTTTAAATTTTGAATTTTTTAAATCTTTATTTTAATTAAATTATTTTTTTTCAAAATCTCAATTTTTCTCAAATATTATCATTTTTAAAAGACTTTTATACTCTCTTTTTTTTTTCAAAATAATATTTTTTAAAAACCTTTCATTTTTTTTTCGAGAATGTCAATTATTTTTATCAAAATCTCCATTTATTTAATCTCTAATTTTTTAACCTTATATATTTGAAATCTTGATTATTTTTTTTTAATTCCATTTTTTTTTTTTCAATATCTACAACTTTGTGGAGTCCCGATGTAGCATAGGATTTTTCTTGTGATATTGCCAATCAATGAAAAAATGGTTTATCTACTAACAAGAAAATGTTTGGTGCATTCAATCAATTAATTAAAAAAAAATTGTAGATACGAAAAAATACTAATAAATCACTAAAATTCTATTAAAATTTACATTATAGATTAAAATAATGTACAATTTTGTATCAAATTCTATAAAGAAAATTATAATTTTGACGTTAGGGCGAAAGTCGAATTAGGTAGGATCTGTGACGGACCATGGTCTATCAAAAAGGCTACATAATTTGTCACTAACTAGTAAAAATCGAAAAAACATAATTTTCGACAGATGTAATCCGTCGCTAAATTTACATTGGATGATATCCGTTGCAAAATTATGTTTGTAGTGGATTCTAGTCTGTCCAAAAAATCTTGCCTGAAATTCTGGCCAAGCAAGATTAAATGATTTAGTGACAAACTTTTTTCTACTTTTACGATGGCATGGTCCATCGTAAAATTTAATGACAGACCAAATCCATTGTCGAACAAAGTTTTTTTTATAGAAGGACGAGGTTCGTGGTAAAACTAACCATTTTTGTGTCGTCTTTTCACTATTTTGACAAAGTGATAGCTAGATGAGTGATACAATCAATGGAATATGAACAATCACAAAGGTGTGTACTAACAAGCTAACCCAAAAAAAAAAGAGGGGAAATGTAATGAAAGAAGGAAGTAGAGAGAGGCTTTTTGACTGACATAATTGTTGACAATAAATGAAGAAACATTTAGAAGAAAGCTACAATAAAACTCTATAAATACAGGATCAATCAAACAAATTACAAACCCAATACAATCCAACAAGTAAATCTAATCTATCAATAAACCCAATACAATTTAATAGGTAAATCAAATTTATCTTTCATATCAGTTATCCTAAGAGTAATGATAATCAAGTAGCGGTAATTATTAGCTATAGTCTTTTAGTTGTAATCCAAATCTATGCTCAAATGCTAGATTTGTCCTTTATCCAATATTATGCAGTTTTTTCAAGAGACATTCTTATAGTCGCTCCCAATGGGTGATTGTGAGCTTTTTCTTTTTGTTTGATTTGCAATAGTATATTAAAAGTCCTTTCTTGTAGAAGGCAAAGCACGATCCATCTTCAGAGAAAGAACCCCACCTTCTGATTATCATCTGATCATATAGAATTCTGCAAGTGGCTGAGTAAGCAACCAATCTTCCCCAAATTCTAGTCACATTCGCCGAAGTTGATCGGTTTGGATAAAGTCGTTATATCGATTCTGGCACACCCATACATGTTACACTTGACAGGAAACAAACCAAGCACCAATAGGGCCAAATCTCATGAAATTGGATCCACATGGCTGTGTGGGACCCTTTTCGAAAGAGGGAAGCCACCCATTAAAAAACAAGGAAAAACAAATAATCAGGGATGAGGGAAAAAGGCAATCTTTTACCTTCTTTGAAAGAGAAAAAATGAGCTTTCAAATCTAATGAAGAATGTGCTAAAAAAAATCTAGCCAATGACAACTCAAGGAAAGTGTGTTCTAGTAGGATTTGATAGGAAAGGGAAGGAAAAAAGAAATTAAGATGGAAAGAAAATGATAGAAAGGGAGAGATATGGAAGACGAAAACAAGAAATAAAATGAGTGAAGAAGAAATGAGAGAGAAAGAGAGCAAGATGAGAGAAGGAGAAGAGAATGGCAAAGAAAGGAATGAAGAAACAACCCTAGACAATGTCTATGGACTATGGATAAAAAGGACAAAGAAGGGCACTACCCTAATTCCAAAAATACCCAAAACGGTCCATCGGGGATTGTTATTGGGTTTAACACCAACAATGGCGCTGCCACGGGTAGGCACTTGCCATTCATGTGTCCAATCGCTTCGAGTTGTCTGTACTTGCCATTTAGATGTTAGATGATAGATCGAATCACCCCAAACCCTTAGAATATGTCCAATCTTGACCATCCGCTCTCGATCAGGACCTAATCACGAAACGATGGATTAAATCATTAAAAGAGAGAGAGAGAGAGAGAGAGAGAGAGAGAGAGAGAGAGAATGGCTAAACAAAAACTACCTTACGAAGTGGGTGGGTGGTAGGGCAAAGGGCAAAGAATTCTATCTCTAAAGCCCATCGAAATACCAAACCAATGGTGAATTTCGGGAAAGGAGGAAAGCATCTCTACCCAAAAACGGTCCAGCATGGACTGTTTCTATGTAAAATAGCCCAAAGTGGGTAGTATTTGGGAAATACCAGCCCCACAACCACCATTGTTAAGTATGGCCCAAATTACAACCCGTTCCAGCTCCCAATTCCTTTAGAAGTGCAATTGGAAGGGTGAGGAGAAAGTTCGTATGCCGGAATACAACCCTCGAAGGGTAGTTATTAGATTTTCTTATGCCTATTTAAGGCGCTAGCTGCAAACAGAAAAAGGGAGAAAATTCAGAGGCAGAATGAAAGAATTGAGAAGGCATTAGTTGTATGAAGTATGTTTGTTACAGAACTATGCAGGAATTAACTCTCACACTAACTTTTGGCCACGAAATGCTATCACTTGCTTACAAAAGTACGCATGTCCAAGCTTACTAATCATTTACCATCTCTGGAATTCTCTCTATAGGGCCGATCTGTCCTACTGAAGCATGAACCATCTAAAGTCAAATAAGATATTGAAGTTAGCGAGTTGAGTCAGAACTAGGGACATCCGACCGTCCATTTTAACCTAATAGGGTGTCTGATTTTTTCTTTTCCTTCTTATATCTTGAATCAAACCGTACTACACATGCACATACCCAGAATATCAATAACTTCTACATGCACATGCATACCCTTCTTTACTTCTCTTTTTATTTCCTTTGTTCACCCTAATTAAGGACTTAAAATTCAACACCTGTGGCTAAACACATGATACTTTATATTCGTCTACTCTTTTTTTCTAATTTTCTAATTACACCTACTCGAGGCCCTGAAGCCCAACATAGTATGGCTTATTTCAGTAACACCGAAAGCTCTACTATATCCCCTAAAAATTATAGTCCCGTAAAATTGAGATTGTGCATCTCACTGAAAGAAAATGGTTCTTAACCTCTTCCATTTTCGTTATCAAGTCCCTCACCTATAAACTATTGTGCAGACCAACACAGGAATCACTCAAGCTGAAAAATCTTCTGATTTTTTTAACTTAAGGTGATTCTATGAGTCCTAGCCATCCATAGATTTTGAAGTTACATTCTACTTGGTGGTGACTCCAAGTCAAGTGCATCTCTACCACTGAGCCAACTCCACATTTAAATCAAACCAGTAAACTGGAATAAGATAAAGAAAAGAGAAAGCCGACGAAGTAAGGGTATTTTCATGCACACATGCGAGAGTGTTCACACAATCATCTAAAATATAATTACAAAACAAACATTAAAATCGATCTTATGCTAAAAAACTTTTTAACCTTTGACTCTGATACTAATTATTATTGAAAAATATCCACATACAATCGATGTAAGAAAAGCTAAACCATATAAGGAAAATGATCAAATAAAACATCAAATAGCAAAACAAAAAATAAGAGACATATCATAATTATTTATATTAATTTTGCGACATGCATCATCTATGGGTTAATAACAAATCTTTCTTATTCACTAAAACAAGAAAAAATAAAAATTAAGAATTACGTTTCTCTAACTTTTTCACTATAATGGAACTTTGTCACCAAATTTTTTTCAAAAAAAAGTTGAATAGATTACCTCTTCCAGTTCTACTCCTTATATAAACTTAAAGGAGATAGCTCAAAATGTTAGAAAACTAGTCTTTGTACTCTTACGAGGGAGAACATGTGATGCAGGACATGAAATTTAAATATGATATGCAAGATTTCAGGCTTAGATCATACCAATTCAGAAACAATTACACAAATTCCACATCCCACATGAAAATCCAAACAGTCAATTAAAGGGGAATCTATGCAGGTCCAGGCCTACACATGATAGGGCTGGATCAATAAAAATTATGAACCAAACGATACTCAAAGATAAGAAATAATCATCCACACATGCATAGTAATCAGTCCCTAATCCAAGGGATTCAACAATTTCAAATCAAGGAACCCTAGGATAAGAAAAGGGGCATATAACTTAGGGAAAACGTAATCTAGGGCTAGGTTTCATGAAAAACGGTTATGAGAGGATAAAAGAGGATAAAAACCTGAGCCAAAAGACAATCCTGCGTGTGGACAACTACACTGGCCCAGACGAATGTGCGTGTGATCCCGACCTCATGTGTGGCGGCCACTATTCAGAAAAAAGGTCACCTTGGCCCTGGTCGGCTAGGGATGGACTCCAAAACTCCCAAATCTCAGCTCGATTCGATGTACGGTTTGTGCGTGGTACTCCGCCGAAGTTTCAGCCCTCCTGTAGGGCTAGATTTTGAAATTTTACTGTGGGGAGGAGAATTACTGCAATACATGATTGATTCGAAGTGTAGATGATGAAGTGAGATGAGAAGATGGGTTGGTAGAAGATGGGTAGTAGAGATGACGATGGATGGGGGCAAATCAAGATAGATGTGGCTTCGCACCACGGTAGTTAACCCTTCGATGAAGGGAGGGCTTCGCACCCAATTAGGCTTTACAACTCAGAGAGTAGGAAAAAATAAAATTTTTATTAATCTTCAATGTATCAAAAAAGCTACAAGGGGTGCCTATTTATAAGAAAACTCTATACCTCAAAACTCGCGCCATGTGCGTAACCTATTACTTGGCGATGAAGTAAACTAAAATAAAAACCAATCAAAGAAATTTAAAGCGTTCACGATATTCTAAATAACATAAATAAACAAAACCTAAAATATGAAATCGATCCGACTAGTGGGCCATGATCACGAGATCCTATGATGGACTTTTCTTGACTATCGAGCCCACTCTCTTGAATCAAACTCCATCTTCTAAATAGGAGGCCCTCTCTGGACGTCATCATCGATCCAGATCGACAGTGGGGCCCTCCTTCTTCTGGCATACGTGCATAGGGGGCGGCGTGAGTGCGCATGTGCACGTGATGTCCCCATAAATTCTTCCCGACTGTGAAGATTTTGCCACTGGCGAAATAAAACTCCTGAACCACTCTAAGATGTCAGGATCAAGTCTCTGAAGCTCTTCCTCAGTGAGCCACGTGCTATCTGAAGCCGGGCGTGACTTCCATTTAATCAGGTACTTCTAAGACCCGCTGTCCGACGTTGAAACTATCTTATGGTCCAGGATATCCTCTATATCCTTTTTGGGTGTGTGAAGGTTAGGTATGAGAGGTAGAGGCTGAGAAAATGGGTTGGAAAGGATAGGTATGGGAGGTAGAGGCTAGGAAGATGAGTCGGGACGGGTAGGTATGAGAGGTAGAGCTGAGAAAATGGGTTGGGACGGGTAGGTATGGGAGGTATAGGCTGGGAAGAAAGGTCAGGAAGAGTAGGTATGGGAGGTAGAGGCTGGAAAAATGGGTCGGTACGGGTAGGTATGGGACATAAAGGCTGAGAAAATGGGTCGGGAAGGGGCCATGGTTCAAGGGATAAATATAGGGAATGAGGACGGGTAGGCGAAGGGCCGGACAAAGTATTAGTAGTCCCCTGAAAAGTAACTAGATCTTCCACGTTGAATGTAAAACTAATTCCCATATAAGGTGAAAGATCTACCTCATACGCATTGAGACCGTTTCGTTTTATAATTTCGAAGGGTCCAGCGCTACGCGCGTGTAACTTACGAACGACTCCCGGAGGGTACCGCTCGGGCCAGATGTGGACCATCACAGAGTCCCCAATATTGAATTCTTTGAAACGTTTATGTTGGTTTACAGAAAATTTTTAATGTTCATTACTAGTAGTGATCTTCTGCCTGATTTTTTGATGTCATAAATGAATGTGATGCGCAAAAGACTATGCAGGCTCTGACGACCTATGGGACAGTGACATAGGGACAAGATCAATAAGTTTCTCAGGTTTATAACCAGTAACGACTTCATAAGGATTGAGACCTGTGGACCTATCGACAGAACTATTAAACACAAACTCGACTGTAGGTATTATGGTGTCCCATGTTCTTGTGTGCTCTATATCCCTCTTAAAGGGGAGACTCATCTGGTAGATAATCAGGAAAGACATCACATAACTCATCCATTACCGGAATGACCTCAGTGGGTAATTCTACACTAGCCTCTGGTGCACTCTCTCCAGCCACAAGGCCGCACATGTTGTTCCCCTCAAAATAGTGGTCTTGATGTCCCTCATGGGGTGAGTGCACGGGTGCATGCCCATAATTGATTCCTTGACCAGCTCCATTCATTGGTCTATCCTCCAGGCCACCTGCTGAGATTGGACATCTATCCTAATGGTGGGGTTTGTCCTAGTGATGGTCTTTAGTCGGGTAATGCGCACATCAAGTTGATCAAAGCATTGGTCTATATGTTGTTCCCAGTGCTTACCCAAAACCTCAATCTTCTGGGACAGTTTGTTTAGTGACTCTAACAGTTGCTCCATGTTTAGTGTAGGGTGCAAGCCAAAATTCAGCAATATAGTTGTTAAAATATAAGATTTTAAAAAAAAAAAAAAAAAACAACCTAGTTTTTAAAAACGAGAAAGGAAAGTTTTTTTAAACAATTTAGGAAAGTTTCTTTTTAAAAAAAGCAACCTAGTTTCTAAAAATGAAAAAGGAAAGTTTCTAAAAAAACAAATTATGAAAGTTTCTAAAAAAAAAAACAAATTAGGAAGTTTCTAAAGAAACAAATTAGGAAAGCTTCTAAAAAAAAACAAATTAGAAAAGTTTCTAAAAAAAAACAACCTAATTTCTAAAGAAAAAGAAAAAGGAAAGTAAACTAGTTTCTAAAAAAGAAAAAGGAAAGAAAATTAGTTTCTAAAAATAAATTAAGAAAGTTTCTAAAAAAAACAGAAAAGGAAAGTTTCTAAACCTATAAATAGAAAACTAAGTTCTAAAATAATTCAAATAAGGGGATAACAGAAAATTTCAGCAGCTTTTGTCAGGGTTTATAGACCTCAAACAGCCATTTGTGATGAGAATTGCTGTGTAATGGACATAAACAACCAAACCCTAAACATGTAATGAACTCCCCTACAAGAACCCTAGGCTCTAATACCAAATTTGATGTAGGACATGAAATTTAAATATGATATACAAGATTTTAGGCTTAGATCATACCAATTCAGAAACAATTACACAAATTCCACATCCCACATGAAAATCCAAACATTCAATTAAAGGGGAATCTATGCGGGTCCAGGCCTACACATGATAGGGCTGGATCAATAAAAATTATGAACCAAACGATACTCAAAGATAAGAAATAATCATCCACACATGCATAGTAATCAGTCCCTAATCCAAGAGATTCACCAATTTCAAATCAAGGAACCCTAAGGTAAGAAAATGGGCATATAACTTAGGGAAAACGTAATCTAGGGCTAGGTTTCATGAAAAATGGCTATGAGAGGATAAAAGAGGATAAAAACTTGAACCAAAAGATGATCCTGCGTGTGGACAACTACACTGGCCCAAATGAACGTGCGTGTGATCCTGGCCTCATGTGTGTGTGGCCCACTATTCAGAAAAAAGGTCACTTTGGCCCTGGTCGGCCAGGGATGGACTGCAAAACCCCCAAATCTCAGCTCGATCCGATGTACGGTTTGTGCGTGGTACTTCGCCAAAGTTTTAGCCCTCCTGTAGGGCCAAATTCTGAAATTTTGTTGTGGGAAGGAGAATTGCTACAATACATGATTGATTCGAAGTGTTCATGATGGGGTGAGATGAGAAGAAGGGATGGTAGAAGATGGGTAGTAGAGATGGCGATGAATGGGGGCGAATCGGGATAGATGTGGCTTCGCACCACGGTAGTTAACCCTTCGATGAAGGGAGGGCTTCGCACCCAATTAGGCTTTATAACTCAAAGAGTAGGAAAAAATGAAATTTTTATTAATCTTCAATATATTAAAAAAGCTACAAGGGGTGCCTATTTATAGGAAAATTTTATACCTTAAAACTCGCGCCATGCGCGCAACTTATTACTTGACGATGAAGTAAACTAAAATAAAAATCAATCAAAGAAGTCTAAAGCGTTCACGATGTTCTAAATAACATAAATAAACAAAACCTAAAATATGAAATCGATCCGACTAGTAGGCCATGATCATGAAATCTCATGATGAGCTTTTCTTGGCTATCGGGCCCACTCTCTTGAACCAAACTCCGTCTTCTAAATAGGAGGCCCTCCTTGGACGTCGTCATCGATCCAGATCGACGATGGAGCCTTCCTTCTTCTTGCATACGTGCGTAGGGGGGCGGCGTCAGTGCACATGTGCGCGTGATGTCCTCATCAGCATGGGTAGGAGGGAATGAGAAACGTACGAGAGAACAAAGGAGGGAAGACATCTCCCAACAGGAGACGTCAGCCCAAGTCTGAGGAAACTATGGACCAGCTGAGAAGAACTATCGTTGTCTTTCTATCTTCTTACAGGCACAGCGAATCACTGCTGAGCCACAACAGCTCAATGGTATGGGCTATCAAACGAATGGAACCACTAGCCCGAGTTGGAAGGTTGCATGTAACGTGCAAATGCAGTAATGTCTCAGATAATTCGTGGATGAGGGATCCTCATTTGACGCATAGGGAAGCACATTCACACCACACATGCTAACGTGTCAAGCATGTGGAGTCTTATAATAAAGTGTACCACAGTGAACGAAGGTGGGCCCACAACGCAGGCTTGTCCACTGATAAGGACGGCAGATCGGAGTTACTTTATGGTTAACGTGTCACACACCTGATAAGTTCCTGGCGCACGTAGATTGTGACACTGACATTCGTCTTTACAGAAAGCCGAGATATAAAGAGAATTGAAAAGAAGAAAAGATAAGATCGTGGTCCCGTCCCCCACAGATATGTTGTTTTACTTTCTTTTAGAAGACCAGGCTAGCTATGTAATTATTGAAGGGCTCAACTAAGGAATGCGTTCACCACGCGTTAGATCCTTATAATTCATTTACAGTACCCAGCAATGATTGCGTTTGGTAACATGGGATCCTGGTTTTAAATATCAGCCGATACAAATAGTAAATCAGCTATGTTTGCATTCGGTAAATCAATACTTTTTTTATGGTTACCTTGGTAGTACACCCACTGTCAGTTCATACATTACTGTTAGCCACCTACTAGGGAATCAATACCAAGACCTCCGTGTTAAAACGATGTATCTTTCACTCAATACACAATGCATCCACTCGAAATACCACTTGAGCTACGGATCAGGGTTTTGGTGAATCAATACCAAAACCTCTGTGTTGAAACGATGTATCTTTCACTCAATATACGATGCATCCACTCAAATACTACTTGAGCTATGGATAGGGGTTTTGGTGAATCAATACTTATGGCTGTGTGATAAAGAAAAATCATTAGATCCAGTATCCATTCATGGCTCAGTGGTAGACAGACTCACAAGAGTATCAACACCAAGGCCAGGTACTGAGTGCTGATGTAGTGTGAGTAGGCGTCTTAAAAATATGAAAAAAGAAAATTTATTCTTTTGAAAAAAATAGGAGATAAACTTTTATTCACTTGAAAAAAAATTAATGCCATGTATCAATACATAAACAAAAACCGTCATCCTACCAACGGCACATAAACTAATATGGAAATGAATAATTAATTAATGTTAAGAAATATGAGGGAGGAAAGGAAAAGGAGCAACCTCAGTGGACACCACCACGGTGTTTATTTTAAATCTACATTGACAACTATGTTCATTAACCCATGTTAGGAGGACCTAAAAATCAATCCCATTCGTGAATAAGGTGGACAATACAATTAAAAGCAGTATAAAGTAAAGCATACTCGCCAATTTGTTTCCATTGGTGTGGCCGACGTGAGTCATTAATAGACCTATTTTTAGGTCCTAGGACTAGTTTTAGTGTGGAGTCTAATGGTGGGAGTGGATTCAATATAATAATAAAAATCAATGGCAATCGTCTCTCCCAACTGTTTTTATTGTTGTCCCACCTAAATTAGAGTATATTTTCAATATGTGACTACCATGGGATTACAAATCCAATGGTCGGAACAAATCTCACATATACATCATGGTGGACCCCTTCAAAAATCAAGAGGTGAGCCTCCCTCTTGCACCTGTTCCAAGAAATAAAGTTTATTCCCGAAGATAGTTTGTAAGTTGTCACGCCCCAAACTCGAAAACCGGGCTCACAAAATTTCCGATCGCCGAATCCGGCGCCGACAGACTCCGTAGTATCCCATTCTCGGCTTCCAGCGCCCATACGCCAGATTCCGATCCTGGGATCCTACAAGGAGGATTTTCAGTATGAATTTTTTATTTTTATTTTATTTTATTTTTTTTATAATATAATGGAGCATAACCGAAAGCATAACCAAGTCACAAAAACAACATCACCACATATCCACTATATTAAAAACTTTTAAGTACAATGCATAAAGGGAAATACAAGGTGATCAAAAAGCTCCAAAAAGATCTGATACGCACTCCTGCCTCAGCGCGGCTGTTGTCCAACACTACCTGCACGCAACGGTCGTGCATAAGCTTACAAAAGCTTAGAGGGTGGTGTAAGTGTGTGTACAAGGCAAACGCCAAGTGTACAATATCAGAGTAATGCAGAAATATGCGGTAAGTCCATGAATACAACCAGAGCTATGTAATGTAAGGCATGAATGATATCGGCCATACCAAGGTCATGCGATGCGAAACATGAATGCTATCGGCCACACCGACACAATGCAAGGCCTACGTAGCCGAATGCCATATGGGAGATGCAATACAAGTATGTCAGTCCTCATCATGTACACATATCAGTACGGTTCCTCTCTGGATATCACCGGGGTCTAATACACCTCACACTGACTGCCTCCTCCCGAGCTGCACAGTCAAGCAAGTGGAAGAGACCACACTATCCGCCTGACCAGTAGTCTGCCAATACCTACCCGGCTCGTCGATAGCGGACACATTTGCGAGCTGGTCAAACTCAGCCTAGCTTATAGCCCCCTCACTCAGGCGGATAAGGCCACACCCCCTTCCAACCGACCACGACACAGTGGGAGACGCGGCCTACTGGTATTCGGCACTCGGGCGCTCGTGTATCCACTCGGTCTAGACGTTGGAGCATCTCCTGGTACCAAAAAGGTTCTGGGACTCTCACCCAAGGACATCCTAAGTGCCCACAGTGCTAGAACAAAGTATTTCCGGTATCCGATACGATCATCCACGATGTGCCTGTGGAGCCACGGCCCTGATGTCGCTAGGGCGTGCAGTGATCAAGTCACACATATGCGAGATGCATGATTCACACCGTACAATCATGCAGCAATCTCACGCGTACCACGCGATCATGTGGGGCACTCCGTCTCATAAGGAGTCCCGTAAATGTCTCAGCCCAACGGCTTATGCTATGATCAAACATTCCTCATATCAAGCATACAAATGATGCGTATGGGTATGAATCATGGAGCTATACTAAACATGTTATAAAGTGGTGAACTATCAACAAATGTGGGCCTACTAATGGGCCCTAGGGAGAGTTATAATGCGGACATTAAACCAACATTATTCTACAATGTGGACGTCAAACCAACATTGCTCCCAAGGCATAGCCCGCTATAAGACATCATTACACAAACCATGGGGAAATCATACATTGCAATGGACCCAAAGGACCTCCCGTTGGGCCTCGACCTATGGGCCTTGGATACATCAAGTGGGCCGCATCATATGGGCCTTATATAAATCAAGTGGGCCACATTAATGGGCCTTAGGTACATTGCAATGGGCCATATCCCATGGGCCTTTGAAACATCACAATGGGCCTCGTAACATGTGCCACAAATACATTGAATAAACCTAAACACATGGGCCATGTATACATCAAGGTGGGTCTCAACAACGGGCCACAATTACACAAGATGGGCCTCACAACATGGGCCTTATATATACCAAGTGGGCCGTATACATATTAAATGGGCCACATCAATGGGCCGCATCAATGTAAGTAGTGAAAAAGAATTCCACCATTAAAGTTCCTAGGGCCCACCATAACATTTATTTCTCATACAATCTGTCCATAGGGTCACCAAGAACTTGGTGGCCCAAGGGTCTAATGGTGGACGTTCAATCGTCACTATACAGTGTGGTCCACATGATAACTAGATCTATCTTATTTTTGGCCCCAAGCCTTAATACAAGCTTGCCAAATGGTGGACTGTTTGGATGCAACACAAGTATCATGGTGGGGCCCACATGAAGGCCCACCATCCCTTATAATATAAATAATATAACATATAATTTATATATATTATATATACACATACATATATATATATATATATATATATATATTATATAATATATATATATATATATATATATATATATATATATATATATGTACAACATACACACACATCACACACGTATGCACACTCACACACGCACACTCACACACACACACCCTGCACACTCACACACACAGGGCCCCACCGTCCACTGGACGGTGGAATACAACACATGCATCAGGGTGGGTTCCACCGTCCGCCTGGACGGTGGATACCAAATACATACATCAGTGTGGGTCCCCTGTGGGGCCCACTGTAACGTTTAATTTCCATCCACCCTGTTCATAAGGTCACGTGGACCTGGATGAAGGGTGAAAACAATTTTCACCTTGATCCGAAACTTCTGTAATGCCCAAAAGGGCTTCAATGGTAGAGTTCAATTCACACTGTTTCATGTGGTGTGGGCCACCTGAGTCTTGGATGTGGCTCAAATTCGGAGGGGGCCCACTTAAGGGAGTGGCCCACCTCATAAACGGCATGGATGACAACATACATCATGGTGGGGCCCATGGCAGAGGCCGTGGGTCCCTGCCTCTTGGCCGCCCGAAAACGGAGGACGCCTGCGCGTCCTTCAGTGTCAGCGGCAGCAGCAGAAATGCTGCTGCTGTTTTATATATATTTTTTTTTTTAAAACAAAACCTTTTTTTGTGGTTTTTCAGGTGTGGGGCCCGCTTCAGCCGAATCCACCCCGGCCATTGGTTTCCATGGTCAGAGATGGACCCAACAAGTCCAATATCGGGTGTATTTTGGTACGTAGGAGAACTTTAGGTGCGTTTAAACGGTGAAAACCACTGTTTTCAAGAGTAGGGCCTGCCCAAAAGTCGGATTGACTTCCAATTTCGGCTCAACGCCTAAAATGAGTTTGGGAAAAGGATGGGCGGCTTGGATTGGATACAAACATCAAAGTGGGTCCTATACAGATGGCCCACTTCCAATGCCTTGAAAAGGCTAAGGTATTGTTTTCCTTTCAAACGTCCAGACAGTCCCTGGACTCTCTTTTCCTTTTTTTTTTTTTTTTTTTTTTTTTTTTTTGCTTAGGCATGCAATGCCTTTAAGGTGCATCCTTTGTAGGTGGGCCACCACATGGTGAGGTGGTGTGGTCACCATACATATGTAAAGTGGGCCCCACCTTTAGATGGTTTGGATCCAATACATGCTCCATTGTGGGGTCCATTCAAGTGGGCCATACTCATAACTTCACAAAAAGAGAAAGAGAGAGAGAGAAAGAGAGAAAGTGGGACACACGTGTGATGGAGGGACCCCGACACTATGGGCCCTCCCTTGCATTTAACCGTACATCAAATGAAAATCAAGTGGGCCATCGGCCACATCTTAGGGTCCAAAGTGAGATCCATACCATTGATCGGTAGGTCTCACTTGGCCCACTTAAGAAAGCAAGAAAACTACCCTTTCAAAGCACCCACCGGTTGATCTCTTTGGTCCGTTGGAAAGCCTATCTCCTTGTGCTTCACTTTGACGGTGGAGATGGGAAATCAAGGGCTAGGATGAGAAGTTTTGGGAAGGGAAAGGTGGGCTACACAAACTCTCTCTTCTCTCACTTAGAAGCTTGGACGTGGGATTTTTTTTTTGTTGCTTTGAAAATGAAGGAATGAGAATTAAAGGAGAGGGAGGGAGAGATAAGAGAGAGGGAGATTAGCTTAGGTAGGCAATGATGACTTGTAAGAGAGGGTGACTAGCATTAAATGCTTTTAAGAAGGGCTAGGGGTAGGGTGGCTAGCCATAAGTACTTGTAAGAAGGCTAGGGGGTAGGGTGGCTATAGCTTGGTTAGGGTGGCTATAGCTTGGTTAGGGTGATGTCATCCATCACTCTCATAATTACCTAGGGATTTGTGCCACATGGGGGATGGTGGGTCCCGCAATGTGCGGTCCACGGTTATTATAATGTATGGTCCACATCTTATAATCTAAGCGTCGGATTGGCGCATGAGACGCGGCGTTGGAATCGCGGTGACGGCGCGGTCACAATGGTATGGGTTTCGGATTAAACCGACTCGAATCTAAAGGATACGACCTACAGTCGTGCGCAACGTCAATTATCGGTCACGGACTGCCGGACTTCGACGGAAAGGATCGCAGGATTCATCGGAACAATACGAACTAGGATACGGGTTTTACATAAGTCCAGCCTACTGTACCACGAAGCTAGCTATAGTTCACCCATGTGATAATTTTCAAAGTATTAACTGCATGTAAAATCAAGCCCTTTCAATAGGTTGCCCACTTCATGATGATCATGATCGCCTACGGTTGAGGATCATTCCTGTCTACATATCAGCTATGCCACATCATAAGAAAAACATCTAGACATTAAATAGTGAAATACCAATGCGGTACACTCAATGAATGACTGTTATGGAGTTTTTCAAAAAGCAATGATCATGATGGGTTCAACCCATTAGATGGATTGGATGACATATACACATGAAGGACTTGAAGTTATCTCTAATGGGACCATAATCTATAGTCTAGCCTAAGAATTTTAGAAACAATGAGTTTTGCAGACCCCTACCCTTAATTTTTAATGGTCCACCATGATGTATATTGGAGACCTACTCTAAACCATTAGATGGGTAATCTCATATTAGGCTCGGAACCAAAAAATCAGGTTAATCTATTATTAAGGTGGGCCACAACCAGGGACATCCACCTGTGATTTTTGCAGGGCCCATCATGATGATTATACTAAATCCACTCTAACCAATAGATGCCACACTAAAACTTAGGACAAGGGTCCAAAAGTCAAGCCTATTGGGGATTTAGGTAAACCACGCACTAAAGGAAATAGTGTGAAGGGTGAGCTTTGCCACGTACACTATTCCAGCTATGTCGTTTATCTCTATGACGGGTAGAGCTAGTTTTTGTGCCCTAGTATTAAAACAATGTGAAGCACCCGATGGATGGGATAGATTTCACATCAACACCATGATGGAGCCCAATCATGCCCAATCATGAGTCTATTGGATGAAAGTCCCTGAAGTCAAATTAATACCTCTTCAAATCTTTACTACGTGGGCCACATTAAAGAGCATGTCTCTAGCCAGGTGGGAGAATAGTCTAACCAGCTAATGGTTAAAAGGTTCCCTCACTGCGTAGGTCGCGTTTATAAGCATGTCAGGATTGCAAAACACTATGACCTATACAGGTTTATTTTGCCTCTAGTTTTCAAGCATTGCATTGGATTTTATGATGTTTTGATAAAGATTTTTATACTAATAGAATAAGTTCTCAAACTTGTATAGGATATACTCGCTGAATTGTTGAACTCATTCTTTACTGTGTAATTTTAATCGTTTGTCTAATTTTAGTTTTGTTTTCAAGTTTGAATTCATTATAAAAAGATTATAGTGTATCATGTACTGATTAACTTTTTAAATAGTAATGGTTGGATATTTTGTTATGTGTATGGAAAGTATATGTTTTATTGAATAATATTGTATGTTAGATTGTAGTTTATAGAATATGTTTGTATTATATTCAAGTCATAACCTGGGATGCAGTTTCAGGGGGTGGCCAACTTGAGAATCGGATTTCGAGACACAATACTGGCTGCCTAGAACTTATCCCTTAGGCACACTATTCTCGAGGTGCTCAAAGCAACCAGGTGTTATTTCGGTGAGAGATTGTTCCAGTAGTGGACATGTCAACCTAATTAGGTACTGGTGGCACCCGAGAACCTTGGATGTGATGCCATATGGAGACTTCGAGGTGGTTGTTGTAGGCTTAAACATGCATGACCTAATCTTGTAGGAGAGAGACTATGCATGGTATGCGTATCATGGCCTAAGTTACGTTCTCCCAATAATCATGGATTTGAGAGGTTCTCAATTTGGGGAACACTTGTTAGCACCCCACATGGGTGATGATGACTAAGTAGAGACATTTCTTCTTTTCTTTTTCAGATATGTACAAAACACATAATTCTCTTTCTTACGTCCCCTGCTTGTCTTGTGCTTAAATTTTTCAGTAGAACTTTTTATCACACCGCAAATTTTGTTGGTGTTCTTTCCTACATATCCACCCATTCGTTGGAGTTCCTTAACCCTTTATCATGTCGTGGGGCTTATTGGACAATTCAAGAATCACGGTGGATATGTATTGTATCAGCCAATGTTCAAGAATCATGGGTGGAAATGTATTGTATCAGCCAATCTTACTACTTGTTAGTTGTGACCCGTATGATGGTGTATTAAAGAAAAATTAAAAGAAAGAAAAAAAAGAAAAAGTAGGTATTTTATTAGGAATTTTGACCAAATTAATAACTTTATGGTATGGCCAAAAGCAGCAAATGGATTCTCTTTGGATTTGTTTTCTTTTTAAAATCTCTAATGATTTTTTTAAAGTTTAAGGGACGAAAATGCACCTGTTGAACACCATGACCCGTCAGGCAACGAGTGCGCCCGGGAGATGTAGATTTTTTCACACAAAGTTCCTATGCTTTGAATCTAGGTGGGGCCCACCCTGATATTTGTAAGAAATTCATGCCATCCATATATTTTCTAAACTCATTTTAGGAGATACGGCCAAAAAGATCCTGATCCAAGACATAAGTGAGCCACATGAGAGGGAAACTGGCGAAAGAAATGCCTATGGTTGAAACCTTCCTATGCTCCACCTTGATGTTTATATGACATCCAAACCGTATATAAGGTCATTCCCACTGGCATGAACTGAAAACACAGGAAACTTAGCCTGATAAGAAACTTTTGTGACTATTCGAATGTTTTAACAATATTTGTTCAATTGTCACTGTTTCCCATGTGGCCCACTTGAGTTTGGATCTATCTCATTTTCCGTCTCATGTCTTAAAATGATCTTGCAAAATAGTTGCATGGGTTGGGTTTCTTACAAATATCATGGTCGCCCCATCTAGGATGTCATAGCAGAAACTTCCTGTGAAGGCTTTCACATGCTCTATCACAATCGGCATTCCTTAGGGAAGTGGATTATGTCCTACTATCGCTCACCTGGCTTTCCAGGTGGTGCAGTAACGGGTGCAGCGGCTAATAGGACGGCTGGAGAGAGACGGACTATCCCTTGTTCCACCTTGGCTCGCAACTTATTGGCTTTGGCAGCTTGCAGATCTTCCTCGTTCAATCGAGTCTCGTTCCACTAGTGCTTGGGAAGCACTTCGTCTCATTGGGTCAAGTCTCTAGCCAAGAATGGGCACATCTTTATGGGACCCACTATGTTGTATCTGTTTATCCACACTATCCATCCCTTTTCTTAAATCATTTTAAGATATAAGCTCAAAAATGAAACAGATCCAATCAATGCTTGGGTTATATTAATTAATATACAAACCATTATATGCATGTCAACGTAATAAAGGAATTTATGGGCTCATACCTTAAAATGATATAAGAATAGAGATGAACGGCGTAGGTAAATAGATACATCATGATGGCCCCACAAAGATCTTGTTGTTCACGAGATGGGTGGGGATAAGTCACAATCCGCTTCCATCCACTGGAGGGAATGAGGAATGGATTCGGTGAGACCGGACCTCACTCAGGACAGTGTCACCCTTACCGTTGGGCCCACCTTTATGTATGTATTTTCTATTCATGCCATCCATTGGTTTTTCCATATCATTTTAGGGAAATATCCCAAAAATGAATCAGATCTAATAATCAGGCGGACCATACAATGGGCAATAGTGGTTACGGAGGGTCCTACCATTAAAAACTTCTTTAAGAGTGCCTTAATGTTTCCACGGTGTTTATTTTCCATTTCTTAACAGTACCTTAATGTTTCGATAGTGTTTATTTTCCATCCAATCTGCTGGTAAGTTCACACAAGCCAGGATGAATGGAAAACAAAAATATCCCCCAAAAAATTTTCAACAGTAAGCATCTAATTCCTACTATTTCTTATATTGTGTCCCACTTGAGCCTCGGATATGACTCGTTTTGGGTCTAATACTAGAATGGTGTGAAAAAATGGATGAATGGTTTAGATCAGATACATACATCGCTATCGTTATGGACGCTAAGGAAGTCTCACATGTCAGCTTCCGGTTTTCTTGTCTCTCCCTGGAATGTACTGCACCAAACAACAAGCAACCCAAATTTGAAATTTACGTGGGCCACCTGATGATGTATTTCTTACATCCACACCATTCATCTATTTTTATTTTTTTTTCAGATGATTCTAGGATATTAGCCCAAAAACAATGCAGATCCAAAACTAAAGTGGACTACATTACACTAAAAAAGTAGGAATTAATGCTACCGTTGCTAAATTTTTAAGGCAACAGAAGGTTCTGATCAATCTGATATTTGTGTTTTACCTTCATTTAGGTACGTGTGACCTTATGAACAGGTTAGATGGAAAATAAGCCTCAGGGATGGCCCTAGGAAGGTTTCAACAGTAGTTTGTTCAATCTCCACAGCTGCTTGTGATGAGGTTAACATAAGCTTTGGATGTACTTCGTTTTTGGGCCTACGGTCTATAAATATCTGAAACAAATGATGAACGCTGTGGATTTAATCATGTGACCCAGACAAGTTCGACACGGTAAAAGTCATCTTGTGTGGCACCTAATCTCTGTGGGACAGAGAAATGCGTTGTATTTTGTGAGCAGGAGTCATCGGAAATGAAATGACGTGGACCAATTAGAAGCGATAGCACTGGAATTTCCTTAGCCTTCCAAGACAGACGATCCGCATTCTTTAAATAATGGTGCAAAACTTTCATTGAATTCGGGTCTTTTAAAACGCTTGGTTTTCTCTAGTGCAGCCATGCTGTGAAATCTTCAGCTGGTAATCATGTATGCTTCTTCTTCACATCCTTCTTTGATTTCTTCCTCATCGAACTCATTGTTTCCCTCACATATATTTCCGCATGGATTAATTACAAAGCTTCATGTCTTAGTCGATCGATTTCGTTTCTACACGCAGGGAATCTTTTATAAATGGATTTCTATTAAAGGGTGTTTAGATGTTCATGGAGAAGTATCTCTATTGAAATCCTCGCTGCCCAAGTAAGATAAGGTTGGAAGGTACGTGGTTGTTATGTAATTCTATCTGTAAAATGGTACAATACAGCCTGATATATTATATTTTCGTATGCCTCCGGTTAGGGACGGGCAAGTGTGATATCTACACCCATTGGTTGAGATGAAGATTGCCTGCAGCCCTAAGCTGTGAGGCCTTTCGCTATGTATGTGCTCTCCTTCCATCCGTTTGGCTAGCTTGCGTTTGGACATAAAGCAAATCCAAAACTCAAGTTGACCACACCAGTGGAAATTGAGTGGGGATTGAAACATTCATCAGCCTCCAAGACTGATAAATTCATCCTCTCTTTTGTACTAATGTGTTATGCGCAGTTAAGTGAATATAGTTTTTTTTTTTTTTATTGGGTTAGCTTGTTAGTACACACCCATGTCAGTACACACACTCCATGTTAGCCACCCCTGCTAGGGATTGATACCAAGACCTCAAGTGTTGAAACGAGGTATCTCCCTCAATCTGCCAGTTGAGCGATGGATCTGGGTGTGTTAGGTGAATATATTTTGATAATCCATGAAATAAAACATTCATCAGCCAGGGTGGATGAAATTAACCATGTGATCCCATCCATCCATCAAGCGCGCCATCACATCTTTGGCCTTAATCCGAAACAATCTTTTTTCCTAAACCTCAAACATCAAAGACCCACCTAACAGGGAGCAGCAAAAATTCATGTATTTTTCCAAATTCTTATGGTGTGGTTTTCCTGAATTATGTAAGAATGTGGTTTTCCACGTTCCAACGCCACACCTATTGTATCTCCAACTCAAAAGTTTTGGATGTGCCTGGTTTTTGCGCCCCTAGCAGAAATGATGCAGCATACCTGATGGACGGTTGGGTCTCATGCACATTCCCCCACCGTGATTTTTTTGTTATCAGCAGTCACGGTCATGTATATGGACGCGAGTAACGTAGTGCTGTCCATTAAAATAGTGGCTCCCACTTATCTCTCCTGCAGTCTTATTTTTTAGTTTATTTATTTATCTAATTTCCTTCTCATTCGTTCTTCAACTGTGAATTTTTCAAGTAGCATAGGAATTTTTAAGATATTATTATGCATGAAGAAATAGGGTAGTGGAATACACTTTTTATTTTCTTCTTTCTTTCTGTTTTCCTTCTTATATTGAAAAATGGTGACGAGGTTAGCCCTGAGAAGTAATAATGCACGTGATTCATCTTGTATTTCCAACCCTAGATGGGAGAATGACAAAATCCTGAATTAAAAGTTAGGCTTGTTTGATTATCTGATTATTCAATTGAGGGATAATTATTGGACGGTTAAATATGAAAAATATCCAATCAACAATTTTGACAAACAAGTGTCCACTAACCAGAGATTAGGAGTTTGCAGCGAATTTCAATTTTTGAATGTGACTTTATGACGGTAAGCTCTAAAGGTAACCAATTTAATTTAAGTTTGTGCCATGTGTGGAATTTTTCGGTGCCTGTGTATAGAGGGGCACATGCTGCTGGAGTATAAAAAAACTCCACTTTTGCAATTTTTTAATATGTTAGCACTAGCTTTAATTGAGCATTACTCAATAATCTAATTGATTGGTGACCATAAACAATGTCACGGGCGAAAAGATGGTTGGGCATCTATTATCTTGGAAAGAGATCCAATTATTGATATAGGCAATCCAGTACCCGGTTTGGCTTGTGACGATGCCAATAGCTAGGTGGTTACTGGTCGGTGCTATGTGGGCTCCACGTAATGTTTGATTTTTAATCAGGTTGTTAATCCTTTTTTCCATATCACTTTATGACTAGGGGAAAATCTAAATCTTGGGTGAACTACTCGGTAGGAAAATAGTACTGATTCAATGTCCACCATTAAAAATCTAGTAGCTAGGGCCACCCTAATGTTTAGGCATTCAATCAACATTATTTCCTGTGATGTGGTCCACTTGAGATTTGGATCTATCTCATTTCATAGTTCATGCCATAAAATGGGACGTAGATTGCGTCCAACCCCCACCTATACGGTAATCGTTCCGGGCAGGGCTCTTTGGGGCCCACCATGATGTAAGTGTAAGTCCACACCGTTCATCGCTTTTCTTAGATCATTTTCAGGCATGATCCTAAAAATGAAGCAGGTCCACAGCTCTAATCGACCACACCAGAGGAAGCAACAGTGATAATGACACCCACCGTTGAAACTTTTCTAAGGGCCACCGTGATGTTTATTTTACCATCCAACCTATTCATGAGGTCATGTAGACGTGGATGAAGTGAAAACACAAATATCAGCTTGATCCGAAACTTCTCCAGCTCCCAAGAAGTTTTTAATGGTAGACGTTAAATCTCCACTTTGTGGTCCATTTATGCCCTGGAACTGGATCATTTTTCGCTCATAATCTAAAATTATCTGAGAAAAACGATGAACGATGTGGATAAAACACTTACATAACGGTGGGCTCCAAAGAGCCCTGCCGGGCGGGGGTAGGACGCAATCCGCGTCCCATGAAATGATATGGAAAAATGGACGGACAGCGTAGACGAAACACATCACGGTGAGGCCACTGAACACCGATGAGTAGCCAGGCAACTGACAGCGTTAGTAGCCAAACTGGGCGCGGATTAGGTACTGCTCCGTGGGCCACTGAGGGGCCAATGTGATAGTATGACTTGTATCCACGCCGTCCATCCATTACAATACCAAAAATAACGCAGATCGAAGGCTCAAGTGAACCACACCACATAAGCAGACGCCCACCATAAACCTTCTTAGGTCCACCGCGTCATTTATTTTCCATCCAACCTATCGATATGGTCATATACACCTGGATGAAGTGAAAAAGAAATATCCTCTTGATCCGAAACTTCTGTAGTCCTTTAAGATTTTTCAACGGTAGAAATTTAATCTCCACCGTGTGATCCATTTGAGCATTGGATATTCTCTATTTTTGGGATAATAATTTAAACTTATATGAAAAAATGAATGAACGGTGTGGATAAAATTTATACATTTCGGTGGCCCCTCAGTGGCCCTCGGATCCTCTGCCTATCCTGATCTCCAAACAGCCGGGGGCAGTACATTAATCCGGGACGCGGATTTCCTGCGAAAGGCTTTTGGCAGGAAGTTCCTGCGCATGGATGCTGGGTAGGGCCCACCGCCATGTTTGTGGGAAATCTACCCGTCCATCCGTTTTGGGAGCTCATTTTAGGACAAGCCTCCAAAAATGAGTTGGATCTAATACTCAAGTGGGCCACGCGAGAGGGAAAATTACGGAAAGAAGTATCTACCATTGAAACCTTCTTGGGCTCCACCTTGATGTTTATATGTCATCCTAACCGTCTATAAGGCCATTACCACTGGGATAAAGTAAAAATACCAAAATAATAATAATAATAATAATAATCAAGCCTGAAACTAAGTTTTTATGGCAATAAAAATATTTCAATGGTTCTCACTGAATCCCCATTGTTTCCTCTGTGTGGTCCACTTAAGTTTTGGATCCACCTTATTTTTGGTTGAATGTCGTAAAATGAGCTTACAAGACGGATGAACGGAGTAGGTTTCCTACAAACATGGCGGTGGGCCCCACCAGCATCCTTGCGCAGGAAATGTGGGGTACATTGCGATGACCTTGCAAGGATTATGTGTGGGGCCCACTGAGATGTTTATGAGAAAGTCACTTTGTTCATCCATTTTTAGAGCTCATTTTAGTACATGAGACTAAAAATAAAATGCATCCAAAACTTAAATGGGCCACACTAGAGGAAACAGTGGGGATTTAGTGACCACCGTTGAAACATTTATATGGCCACAGAAGTTTTTTATCGGCTTAAGTTCTCGGTGTTTTCACTTCATCTCCATGAAAATGACCTTATAAACAGCTTAGATGGAATATAAACATCAAGGTGGAGCCTAGGAAGGTTTCAATGGTGGCCATTCCTTTCTCCCACTATTTCATCTCATATGGCTCACTTAAGTGTCGGATCCTCCTCATTCTTGGTCTCATGTACTAAAATGTGCTCGAAAAATGAATGGATGGGTTAGATTTCTCACAAACATCGTAGTGGTCCCACCCAAAATTCTTGTGCAGAACCGTCCTGCGAAAGGCTTTCGCATGAAGTCCGCGTCCGTTAATCCGCGCGCATCGACGTCCATCTATCATGCATGCATGCTACCTTGGACTGGAAACGGATACCACGCACCACCGAGACCTGGATGATGCTTTGACGCCACCAAATTCTGTGGGTCCCGTCATGAGGTATTAGTTATATCAAAACCGTCGGTCCACTTAAGCGATCTCCTTGTAAGTCTTAAGCAGAAAAATAAGACATCAAAAAATCAAGTGGATCACAATGTAAAAAAGCATTTGGTTATTGAACACCTACCATTGAATCCGTTTTGGGTGTCACCAAAATTTTGGATTAATATAGTATTTGTTTTTACTTTTCATCTGGGTTTGTGTGACCTTATAAACAAATTGGATGGAAAATAAGCGTTACAGTAGATCCTATAAATTTTAACGGTGAGAATCATTGTGGTCTATTTAAGCCTTCGAAATGATACATTCTTGTGTAAGAGATCTAAAATGATCTCTCCAAATGGATGAACAGTGTGGATACGGTAAATACATCATTGTGGGGCTACGTAACTTTGATCTGCTTTGAACCGTTCTGCAGGAGCGTCAGCGTTCGTCTTCACAGCACACGTTTCTACACCATCAAAGTTGGTGGTGTGGGGTACACCAGCCAATCTGCTTCCCCCTTTTTACTACCCTCTTGAAATTTCCCTCGCTGGTGAAGCGGATTGGCTGACCGGCTCAAAAGAGCTCAAAGTTACATTGGCATCACAGTGATGTATTTATTATATCCACAAACGTTCATCCATATTTTGAGATCATTTTAGAGCATTATCCAAAAAATGAATCATATTCAAAGATTAACTTGGCCATACCACAAATAGCATCAGGGATATTGATTTTCACCGTTAAAAATTTCATACGGTCCACAGTAACATTTATTTTCCATTCAATCTATTCATAAGGTCATGAAGACCCCGATGAAGAGGAAAAACAAATTTCGTATTAATCCGAAACTTCTATAACCGTGAAAGGGTTTCAATGGTAGACGTTTAATCTCCCAATGCTTTTGCCAAATGGATGGACGGTTTGGATATAACACATACCTCACGCTAAGACCCATAGAACTTGATGACCTCGATGCAGCAGCTATATACCTGCTGTGTGGTACACCAGCCAAAAAAGTACATTTGGTAGTGATGATGGACGCGGATTGGCTAGTGACTCTGCCACTAGACCTGGCGAGTGGTTGTTGCTCTGTGAGACCCACCATTGTCTATGTATTTTATCCACACGGTCTACCCACTTTTACACATCATTTTAATAATCTATTCCATAAATGAGGCAGATCAAAATCTCAGGTGGACCACACCATGGGAAAACAGTAGTGATTGAATGTCTACCTTAAAAACCTCCTAAGGCCCATTTAAATGTTTATTTGACATCCGACCTGTAGACAGACCTCAACTGTAGATTTTGATCTACCTCAGTTTTGAGTTCTTACCGTAAAATTAACTGGAAAAATGGATGAGACACATACATCATGTTGGGGCCACGGAGCACCGACCACTGGTTGCAGGGTCGGTAGCCAATCCGTTTCCAGCAATTATACTTAGAGAAAATTAGGTCTGTGGACCCCACCTTTTAGCCAGCTGGTTTTATGAAAGAAGACAAACCTTGTTTTGCAAGTTGGACCTCCACGTGCGGTGACAGAATTTTTGGACGAAAATACCCCTCCTTTCACGTAAACGGATTGGGTACTCCCCAGCCACCACGCAATGGTGGATGTTCGGTGGTCTATGAGCCCCACCATGATGTATGCTTTTCATCCATGCCATCCATATATTTTTCCACATCATTTTATGGTATGAGACAAAAAATGAGGTATATGCAAATCTCAAGTGTACCACATTACAGGAAACAGTGTTGAATGAGCATCAACCATTAAAAACTTTTTGAGGGCCCACTGTGATGTTTGTGAGAAATCCTCCCCGTCTAAGTTCATTCATAGGGTCACAAAGACCTGGATGAAGAGGAAAAACAAATTCCATAATGATCCAAAACTTTTGTAACCCCTAAAAGGGTTTCAATGGTAGACATTCAATTCCCCACTATATTTTACAGTGTGGTCCACTTGATAGTTAGATCTATCTTATTTTTCATCTCAAGCCTTAATATGAGCTCGCCAAATAGATGGACGGTTTGGATATAACACAGACATCATGATGGGACCCACAAAAGCAACGCAACATATATAAAAAAAGGAAAAAAAAAAAAAAAAAAAAAAAAAAACAACACAGACTGCATCGATATATCGACAATATGTAGATATATCGACAAAATAAAGCATCGATATATCGACATATTGTCGATATATCGACGTTACATGGAATTTTTTGGTTAAGTCACTGGACAAATGAGGACTTAATTCGATATTATCGACCATATGTCGATATATCGACAAAATCAAGCATCGATATATCGACATATTGTCGATATATCGACAATACATGGAATTTTTTTTGCCCCGCCAATTTTCATGCTTGCCCCGCCGATATATCGATATATCGACATATTGTCGATATATCGACGATACATGGAATTTTTTTTGCCCCGCCGATTTTCATGCTTGCCCCGCCGATATATCGATATATCGACATATTGTCGATATATCGACGTTACATGAAATTTTTTTTGCCCCGCCGATTTTCATGCTTGCCCCGCCGATATATTGATATATCGACATATTGTCGATATATCGACGTTACATGGAATTTTCTTCCCGCCGTTTTCTTGTTTGCCCCGCGGTTTTTCATGCTTGCCTCGCCGATTTTCTAGTTTGCCCCACCGATTTTCTAGTTTGCCCCGCCGTTTTTCATGCTTGCCCCGCTGTTTTTCTAGTTTGCCCCGCCGTTTTTCATACTTGCCCCACCGTTTTTCATACTTGCCCCGCCGTTTTTCTAGTTTGCCCCGCCGTTTTTCTAGTTTTGCCCCGTCGTTTTTCATGTTTGCCCCGCCGTTTTTCATACTTGCCCCGCCGTTTTTCATACTTGCCCCGCCGTTTTTCTAGTTTGCCCCACTGTTTTTCATGCTTGCCCCGCCGTTTTTCATGTTTGCCCCGCCGTTTTTCTAGTTTGCCCCGTCGTTTTTCATGCTTGCCCCGCCGTTTTTCTAGTTTACCCCGCCGTTTTTCTAGTTTTGCCCCGCCGTTTTTCTAGTTTGCCCCGCCGTTTTTCATGCTTGCCCCGTCGTTTTTCTAGTTTGCCCCGCCGTTTTTCATGCTTGCCCCGCCGTTTTTCATGCTTGTCCCACCGTTTTTCATGCTTGCCCTGCCGTTTTTCTAGTTTGCCCCGCCGTTTTTCTAGTTTCATGTTTGCCCCGCCGTTTTTCTAGTTTGCCCCACCGTTTTTCATGCTTGCCCCGCCGTTTTTCTAGTTTGCCCCGCCGTTTTTCATGCTTGCCCCGCCGTTTTCTAGTTTGCCCCGCCGATTTTCTAGTTTGCCACGCCGTTTTTGCCTCGCCGTTTTCTTGTTTGCCCCGTCGTTTTCTAGTTTGCCTCACTGTTATTATAGTCTACGGATATGGCTACGGTTATAATCCGTAGCTATAGATTTTTTTTTTATTTTTTTTTTGTTGTTGTAATCCCATCGTCTTTTGTGGGTCCCGTTATAAGGTTTGTGTTATATCCAAACCGTCCATCGATTTGGCGAGCTCATATTAAGCTTGAGACGTAAAATAAGACAGATTTAACTATCAAGTGGTGGGCCCTACAAAATTTTTAACGGTGAAAATCAGTTTTCCCACTGCTCTTTGTGGTGTGGTCCATTTGATTTGGATATGATTTTTTTTTTTTGGATAATGCTCCGAAATGATCTCTAAATATGGATGAACGTTGTGGATATAATAAATACATAATTGTGGGGCATGTAACTTTGATCTGTTTTGAGCCGTTCGTACAACTCTTGGCTGGAGGAGCGTCAGCGCTCTTCTTCGAAAGCGAGGGGTATTTTCGTCCTCAAATTCACTCTCCGTACGTGGAGGTCCAACTTGCAAAAGAAGGTTTGTCTTCTTTCATAAAACCAGCCGGCTAAAAGGTGGGGTCCACAGACCTAATTTTCTCTTATACTTACAAAAGTCTGAAGGTCGTTGCGGACAATCGGATGCGGATTTCGTGCGAAAGCCTTTAGCATGAACTTCCTATGCTAGGATGCTAGATGGGCGCCACCTTGATGTTTGTGAGAAATCCAAACCGTCCATCCGTTTTAAGAGGTCATTTCAAGGCATGCAAGTAATAAATGAAGTGGATCCAAAACTCAAGGCAGCCTCACGGGAAGGAAAACTCGAGAAACAGTTCCCTTCCCTTGAAACTTTCCTAGGATCTACCTTGATGTTTATATGCCATCCAAACCATTTATAAGGTCATTCCCACTTAGATGAAGTGAAAACAACAAAAACTTAGCCTAATATGAAAGATATGAAGCTTTGTGGCCACTAAAAAATGTTTCAAATGGTGGTCACTGAATCCTCACTGTTTCCTCTGGTGTGGCCCACTTGAGTTTTCGATGAACATCATTTTTGGTCGCATGTGCTAAAATGACCTCTCAAAAGGGATGGACGGTATGGATTTCTGACAAAACATCACATTGGCGCCTATCATTCTTCAAATCCACCTTGATCAAGTGATTCTGACCTTAGGCCAATAGATATGGAAATGGATGTTTCCAACTAATTAAAATAGAAATGAGGAATTTCAGTCTTGATTTTCATCAAACCATTGCATTCCACTAAGAGGCTAAAGAAGAAGAAGCTTGGCATTGAACCGAACTATGTCATTCCACTAAGGGAAGGTTTCTCTTATTCACCTCTGCTAGGGGTTTGGGATCATCTCCCATGCAGGGGTCGAGAGAAGCAATCCTGACTCCTCCTTTAGCCTCTTGGTTGGGAATCTCCCCTACATTTGCTTGCTGGAGGACAATAGAGTGATATTTGACAAATATGGCAAAGTGCTGGATATGTTCATCTGTAAATTTCCAAACTCTTCCCGACCAAGGGGCTTTTCCTTCGCTCAATTTAGGTATGAGGTAGATGTGAAGGCAGCAATAGAAGTGTTTGATGGAAGAAGGATCGATGACAGGGATGTTGATGATATCTTAAATTTGTAAACAGCAGGATTTGTCAATGTCATTAACAGACCACTCGATGTCATCGAGCAGTGGTCGATGCCATCAATAGGTGCTCGATGCCATTGGAAAAAATCTAGAAAATCCATGTTTTGTTACTGGAACGCTTTGGGGTTTTACTCGATGGCATCGAACGTATTTGATGTCATCGATAGATCGTCGATGCCATCGAAGTCCCATCGAATGTGCCATCGAGCGCACACAGAATTGCGTAAATGTGGGATTTGTTTCCTATTTCGATTGTGATACTCATGATACCTTATATATTGGGTGTAATCAAAATTTGGGAGTTGAAGATGACTTTCTAATTCATTACTAAGGGTTTCAAGGGCATAGCTTGAGCTTGTAAGGGATATTCGATGCTTGTTCAAATCGGTAATCTCTATCTCTTGTAATTTGTGCTTTCATAGTACATTACTTGTCGCTTTGTGTCGTGGTTTTTTGCAGCATGGGTTTTTCCATGTAAAATTCGGAGTGTTTGTGTTTGGACTTGGTTGTGTGATTACGAGTACTTTGCTTGATTCATCTCTAAGTGTTTCATTGATTCCCCAATAAGTGGTATCATGACTAACATTGGGAAGAAGATCGAATCTGAAAGCAACGTATCAATGACATATAATCCAAAGTTCGATGTTGAAAAATGTTTCGGTAAAAAAATTTTAAACTACGGATGGTTAAGATGACCAGTGTCCTAGTTCAGCAAAGATTGGACGATGTCCTCCTTGAAAAGTGACTGGAATCTATGACTGAAGATAAATGGAACAAGATGGATAAGAAAGCGAGAACCTATCCAATTGCGTTTAACGGATGAGGTCCTCTATAATGTAATGAGAGAAAAATTTGTAGCAAGTACATGGGCGAAATTAGAAAACATATATGCAAAGAAATCTCTTGAAAATTTTTTGTACTCAAAGTTTCAGTTGTTCAATCTGAAGATGTTAGAGGGGGCTAATGTTGAGGCCTACATTAGTAACTTCAATAAATTGATTTGTAAATTATTGGATGTGGAGAAAACGATGAAAGATGAGGATCAGGCGTGCATTCCGCTAAATTCTCACCCGACCTCATATGAGTCGTTCAAGAACTCTTTGTGTGCCGGTAGAACTATATTAATGTCGAGACCGTTATCTCAGCCTTTCAGTCAAAGGCGAAGAAAAAGAAAAACAGTAATGTGGTTACTTTTACAGGTGCATTGGTTACAATGGGGAGAATTTTTTAGTGAGACAGTGGATCTTCACGATTGATGTCCAAATTTGAGGGTAAGGGCAAAGGAAAGTTGAAGTGTTGTACTTGTGAGATGAACGGGCACATTAAGAAGGATTGTCAGAATCCTATATCGAGAATAGAAAATTCAGATAGTTCTTCTAGGGAAGCCAACACTGTGGAATCGAGTGAGGAAGTGAATAGAAGTGACGTACTTATCGCATTAAAATATAGGTACTTCGATGAAGAATGAATATTGGATACGGGGACTTCATACCATATGACCCTTCATCGGAGTCAGTTCACCAGCTACAGTGAGTAAGATGGTGGCCAAGTATTTATAGGCAATGATAATGTGTATAAAAGTGATAGGTGTTGGATCGGTGCACGTCAAGATGTTTGATGGCATGGAGCGTACTTTGAACGAAGTGAGATACGTTCCTGATTTGAGGAATAATCTTATATCTCTAAAAGCACTCAAGGCACATGGGTGCAAATTCACTGGGTTTGATCATGTCCTTAAGGTTTCAAAGGGGGCAATCATAGTCATTAAGGTATAGATGAACGGAAATCATTATAGGTTGATCGGGAGTACTTTATTGGGTGGAGTTACAACGTTGTAGCGATTGCATGTCTGCATGTAAGTGGCATGCATGCTTGAGCGACATGAGCGAGTAGGGCATTAAGGTACTTTCTGACCGTTATTTAATTCCAGTTTTTAAAAATTTTGATTTTAATATATGCGAGCATTGTATATATGATAAATAGTCAAGGTTATCTTTTAAGTTTGATAAACATGTTTGTAAAGGAGTTCTTGATTATGTGCATTCTGATATATGGGGACCGACGCCCGTGGATTCTGATGGAGGGTCATCATAATTTGTCACATTCATTGACGACTATTTCAGAAAAGTGTGGGTTTATGTTATGGAAAATAAATCCGATGTTTTCACCAACTTTAAACAATGGAAGGCGATTGTGGAAAAATAGACAGGCGAAATGTCAAAGTGTTGAGGACAGATAACAGTGGAGAATTTACTTTTAGGCAATTTAATTGGTATTGCAAAGATGAAGGGATTATGAGGAATAATACAATGCGCCACACACCAGAGTAGAATGGTGTGACTGAGGGGATGAATCATACTCTCTTGGAGAGGGCCCGATACATGATTGGTAATGCTGGGTTGGCCAACAAATTGTGGACTAAGGCTATTAACACAACTTGTTATTTGGTAAATCGGTCTCCTTTTATGACCATTGAATGTAAAATTCTAGAGGAACTGTGGAGTGGTCAACAGGTAGACTACTCGAGACTGCATGTATTTGGTTGTAACGCTTACTCTCACGTACCATGAATTGAGAGAGGTAAGTTAGACCAAAGGGCTAAAAAGTACATTTTTGTCAGCTATGGTGGTAGTGTGAAGGGGTACAGGCTGTATGACCGGGTCACATGGAAAATCATCCTTAGTTGTGATGTCAAATTTGATGAGGGATCATTATTCCGTAAGGATAAGCACAAGGAAGCCGTAAAGTTGATTATGGACGTCCAGTTAGATAGAGATGAGACACAGATATAGGTATAGAAGCAGGTGGAGCAGCTAGCAGTAAGAAAGAATCCACTGAGGGATCGTGGGTTACTTACAAGATTCATGGATGACTCAAATGTCGCATTTTCCCTCATTATGCATAAGGAGAATCGTTCTACTTTTCAAGAGATTTTTGACAATGCAGATGCTGAAAAGTGGAAAGTAACGATAAATGATGAGATGAAGTCCATGTACAAGAATGAGACCTCTGAGTTGATGGAACTTCCCGTCAGCCGAAAAGCGATAAGATGCAAGTGGTTCTTCAAGTAGAAATAGTATAAGTACATGACAAGGTTATTAGTGAAGGGATATATACTCAGAGAGAAGGTTTCAACTTCACTAAGATATTTGTGCCTATGGTGAAGCAAGTATCTATCAGATTCGTATTGGTGCTGATTGACCAATACGATCTTGAGCTGAAGTAAATGGATGTGAAGATTGCCTTCCTGTAGGGGAATTGGAAGTACATATCTACATGAAGCAACCAGAAAGTTACGAAATATAAGAGGCAGAGAACAAGAATTTCAGGTTGAAGATGTCGTTGTATGGCCTGAAATAGGCGCCTAAGCAATGGTATAAAAAGTTTATTTATTTCTTAGTGAGTCAAAAGTTTACTAGGAGTTAATATGATCATTATGTCTATTATAAGACACTAAGTGATGAAAAATTCATTATCTTGGTTTTATACGTCGATGACATGCTTATCGCTAGTCACAACATGTCTGAGATTGACTTACTAAAGGCACAGTTATCATGGACATTCAAGATAAAAGATCTGGGGGCTGCAAAGAGGATTCTCGGCATTAATATACACAGGGATAGGTAGAGGAGCAAATTATGATTATATCAAGTGGAACACCTTGAGAATGTATTGATAAAGTATGGATAAACAAGGCAAAGTCAGTCAACGTTCCTCACGCAGCTCACTTAAAGCTATCTTTAGAACAATGTCCTAAAACATATGAAGAAAAGAAACTTATATCTCATGTGCCTTAACAAGCGCAGTTGGCAACTTGATGTATGCTATGGTCTGTACAAGACTATTTATTTCACATGCGGTTGGTGTTGTTAGCAGATATATGTCTAACCCTAGCAAGCAACACTGGATGGTAGTGAAATGATTACTTGATACATTCGAGATACGCATGGTTACATCTTATCATTTGAGAACTTATGGGCCAAATTAGTAGGCTATGTGGATTTTGATTGAGTAATAGCATGGATAATAGAAGATCGACTTCTGATTACTCGTTTGTGCTAGCGGGTAGAGCGATCAGTTGGATGTCGAAGCTTTAGTTTATGATAGCTCTTTCCACAATAGAAGTTTAATATAAGGCAGTGACAGAAGCATTTAAGGAAGGTGTTTGTTTGAGAGGGATGATAAATCAATTGGGGCTTTAGCAAGAGGCCGTGTTAGTAAATTGTGAAATGATAGCACGATTAATTTGAATAAAAATTATGCTTATCACTCATGTACTAAACATATTGATATGCGTCACTATTTTATCCGACAAGTACTTGAGGAATGAGGCATGACTCTACAGAAGATTCACAAGAGTGTGAATCCGTCTAACATGCTTACTAAGGTGGTTCCCACAGAGAAGTTCAAGTTATGTGCAACTTCTCTAGGCTTAAAAAGGCATAAATAAAAGACAGAGTGTACATGAGAAACGATGGTGTAGCTATGATGCAAGGCATAATTAGAGATGAGGAAAAGAAGATATGAAGATTGAAGACATTGTGGAGATTGTTGTTAATGCTTTAAATATTCTCTATACAATAGTTCTGTCGATGTCATCGATAGACCACTCAATGCCATCGAGCAGTGGTCAATGCCATCGACAAGTGCTCTATGCCATCAGAAAAATCCTAAAAATCCATGTTTTGTTATTGGAACATTTTGGTGTTTTATAACTTGATGCCATCGAAGTCCCATCAAACGTGCATGCATAATTTCGAGATTTTTTTTTCTATTTTGATTGTGATACTCATGATACCTTATATATTAGGTGTAATCAGGATTTGGAAGTTGAAGAGGGCTCTCTCATAACTTCTGCTTTCATAGTGGATTACTCGTTGCTTTCTGCCATGGTTTTTTCCCTCAACAATTTTACCACATAAAATTCGGATTGTTTGTGTTTGGACTTGGTTCTGTGATTGCGAATACTTTGCTTGATATATCTATAAGTGGTTTCATGGTTCCCTAACATGGGTGATCTCTTTCACGTTTGCCAAGCCTACAACTCTAAAAACTCCAACCATGCCAGTTGTGGATCCAACCCAAAAACCCTTGGAGCCCCCACTATTATCACACTAGCCACTCAAATCTAGGGTAATTTGCATACATCGTTCATGGATGTTGTTTGGGGAGGCCTCATTTCTCATCAAGTTGCGCCTCCTGCGCAGGATTTGGATTGCATCCTGGAAGCCTTCACTACCAGGGCAGATGACTAGGTGGTTGCCACCAAGAAAAACTCTCAGGAGTTTCAACACGTGGTCAGGGGTTCGAGTATCCATTGGTGTTGAAATCCCACTGTTGCGTGAGTGTGTGTGTGTGTGTGTGTGTGTGTGTGTGTGTGTGTGTGTGTGTGTGTGTAAAGAAAAGTTAAATAATAATAATTTTAGTGGACGTGGGGTTGGTTCCGTCCCAAAGGCCCCAGTCAGAAGAAGGCACAAGAGTAGCTCTACTTTTTGCCCTTAAGGAAATTGGGGGAGGTGGTATGACAACGAAAGATTTGCTTGTTTCACCATTTGGGCAATCTGAGAAACCTTCCTCCACTTGCGTGCCAGATGTTTGTCAAAATGCCCAGCCTAAGGAAGGCGATTTTCAAGCAACCCAAATCCCATATGGAGCTTTAGGCTCATATATGTCAATAGATCTAGTTAGACTTCCAAACCTAGTTATGGATGTCAATAGGGTGGACACAACAATACATATGGGGCATCTCCGAGCCCCAAACAGTCTTTAAGTCCCAAATTTTACTCCCCCACTTTAGCTGATGTATTGACCAGTCGTCGACCCACCCGGTTTATCCCTTGCCCAAGGGCTTATTATGGTGGAGCCTGCCTCCTTGGCGTGTCTTGTAGCATTTACTCCAGAGAGTGTTCCCCCTCAGTAGTGGAAGGACAAGGAGAACCTATCCCTGTGCCCTTCACTCCAGATAGAAGGAGGATCTACCTCGAATTGCCTAGACGAAGGAAGCTCTGGAGAGTGAGCAAAATCCTGGAACCTCTGACTTTGGCCCACCCAGGGTAGATGAAGGTGGGGCTCCCATGCATTAAAGTCCAAGGAAGCACCACAAGGATGTTGCAGTGGTATGCAACCCACTCGAGACAGGTATGGCCCCCCTCTCTTGGCCTCCCAACATATTAAGATCAAGTGTGAGGTAGTGGGGAGCTCAGTCCTTCAAGATTGGTGTACTCATTAGAGGCTGAGGGCGGTCATGATCTACGTACACTTGGAGTGTCACAAGAGAAACGAACCCCATGAGGACTTATAAATTTTTGTAGATATATCCCCCCTATTTCCAGAAGACTGCTAGTGAATAATGTATATATCTAGAATATCGAGCATGATCAGGTCATTTATTCCAAATAGGCGACGGTGAGGAAATTAGTCAAGAACTGACCCTTAATGACCCTTTGAGGTATATATTTAAAATAAAATTCTAAAAGTGCTAGAATCCATTTTCTGATGACACCCTTATTAATCGGTCGTGTAAGCATGTATTTAATAAGTTCAGTCGAGGTAATAACATGGACTATACCAGTCAATAAATAGTGCCGAAGGTTGGTTGCTACAAAATAAAGAGATAAGCATAATTATTTGTAGAAGAATAAGATCGCTTGGAATCATGAAGGGTCCTAAAGAGATAATAGATTACCTGCACATTTCTATTATTATTATTTTGTGCCGATAATGCTTTGATCAATTCTTTGGTCACCGCGATATTTAGTCAGAATGTCAGATCCTTTGTGGGGGAATCAACACTGGCGGTTTCATGAAGTATTATTTGATATGATTAGAAGTTGCTTGATGCTCTACTTTCCATACGAAATTCTCCCACCTTTAATTTAATTAGTGGAGAGAATGTATTAATTTTTTCGATTGAATTTGAGATAAAACAACACAAAAAGATTAATTTGATCAACAAATTTCTAGAGCTCCTTGTTCTTTAGTGAATTCGTTTTAAGGATGGCTCAGACATTGTTTTGGTTGACCTCTATTCTCCATTGATATGCGAGAAATCCCATAAAGTTCCCTACTGAGATCCCAAAGGCGCACTTAAGGAGATTCATTTTAGGTTTATGTCTCATTATGCGCTCAAAACCTCCTTAGATGTGTTAGGTAATTGCCTGGGTTGATCAGTTTTACTACCATGCCATCAATATAGACCTCCATGAATTTGCCAATCAGGTCAGGAAATATGACATATTCATGGCTCTCTAATATTTTGTACAAGTATTCTTTAGTCCAAAAGACATCACAACCAAACAATAGGTCCCAATTACCCACGGACACCTAAAGGTTATTTCAAGAACATCTTTGGTAGCATTGTAAATCTAATTATATCCTAAATGGTCATCCATGAATAACATATTCTTATGTTTAGTGGCTATATCCACTAGTAGATCAATAATCGACATCAGATACTATTCTTTCAAAGTTATTAGATTGAGAATCCTAAAGTCAATACAAACTCTTAGCTTTCCATTCTTCGTGATGACCAACACAATGTTTTGAATCCAATTAACATAATGAACCGACCGGATGAAATTGATTTTAGTAGCCATTCGATTTCTTCCTTTACTTTTAGGGTGACTTTAGGAGTCATTCTCTTTGTTGGCTCTCTGATTGGTTCAGATCCTTCTTTTATTCAGAGACAGTCCTGACCAAGTCTTTATGTAGGCCAAGAATCTCATGGTAATTGCAGGAAAATAGTTAGAGAACTCTTTAAACAATATAATCATCTCCATCTTAGCCTGGGATTCCATAGCTACACTGATACAGGTCGGTCATGGTTTGCCTTTTGCACTGAGATTGACCTCCAATAGGGGTGCTGGATGTTGGCTCTAGCATCATTTATGGTTGCTGGTGTTGATTTGAGTTTATAGAATGACAAACCATCTCTAACTACCTTATCTTTTTTAAGCTGATATTTTCTAATATTGATGTGGCATCGATCATAGACTTCAACATGTTTAAGATAATCTTTTATTTTTTCAAGGATAAAAGTGGTTTTGGCTTCTCTTTATTTTCATTTTGTGATCCATTAGGGTGCTTCTTCGACAAATTAATTTATAAGTGGCGAACGTGGGGATGATTGGATTCAACTTGCTTAATAGTTCCTGCAATAGACCAGGAATACTACTAATTAGGGAGTCGAGGTCAGATTCGGGGTCTATTGCAACAATGATCGCCGTTGGATGACCATATTTATTTGATTAATGAATTGTAACGGCCCTATCTGCATGTCGTAAAGGTGGGCTTCAATTGTGTTAGACTCGACTTGAAACTACCAATTATCTTCACTGACAATGTCAACCTTATTCTCATTCCACATTATCATGATTAATTTATCCAATTAGTTCATCGCAGCAAGTTCATCTTAAGATAAATAGGGCCATTGATTATGTGGGTCATCCACCATCTTGGCTTCATTTTCTAGTACTTAATTTATATTTCTAGTCTTGATCACCTCAGTACAGTTGTCATTCAACAAACATCAGTTGGTCAAGCCTAGTGAGTGAACCCATCATGGTTCATGCATGGCACAATTAAGATAGCATAGTACAACAATTAAGGTATAGAAATGTACAAATGTGTATCAATGCAGGAATGAGTATGAATGCAATCATAATGCATCAAGTGAAAAAATATCCACTTAGCAAATTTCTACTATATTGGGTCGGCATGCGCAAGGCCCACATGGTGGATTTCTACCATACTAGGTCGGATAGCCGTTAACCCGTGTATGCACTTAGCAAATTTGTAGTATATTGGGTATGCATGCGCAAGGCCCGCATTTAATCCTTGAGTAGGCTTCCACTAGTATAGTGCACATCCAGTAATGATTCTACTAGGTAAATCATCCTGGAATATCCCCTAGCTAGGAACCTAGGCACGAAGTGTGCGGACAAATCATTTAGAGCTACCCTTTAGGAACCAACATAGGAGCATTATGCAATGCATTTGATGCACGCTCAATGCTGAAGGCATCAACTTACATAAGTTGTCATATACATCTCTCTGTATGAAAGGAAACTCTAATTCCATAATTGTGATAACATAATATCTCAATATAAACAATTCACAATAATAGTCATTCAATATAATCATTCATACATTATCAAATCAATTTAGCATCACAATACAGCAAACATGGCAATCAAATCCATCGTAATCATAACGAAGAGGAGACATGTTAGGATTCAATCACCTGAACTCAGTAGAGATAAATCCATAGGATAGTCGACTAGGCTTGACCTTAAGGTCCTTCATAAATCATTTAAACATAAATTATTAATTGATCCAATTATTCTGTCCAATGGGGCTCACCTTTGATCAAATCAAGGTGACTAATCGCCATTCATCAATTTGTAATTAGTCCAAAGTGAAATGGATGCATTAAGGGCTTATTAATTCTAATTATCATATTTTAGAATCTGATAGATCAACCAAGGAGTCTATCATCAACCCAGGAGTCTATCAATCGAACCCGTCGATCGATCGAGTCAAATTGATGCTCATTGATTGATCAAATTGAGAGAATCAAAATTAAAATAGTTTGGTCACTGGATCATTTTCGACATCTTCGATCGAACCCTTTGATCGATGGATCATCGATCAAATCGAGCATAGATCAATTGAATAAAAAATTTCAGAATTTCACAGTTTAAGTCTATGGACATATTTGGATCCATTTTGATTGATCAAAGCTTCCTTCAATCGAATCGAGAGAGGTCCGATTACTCTATTATATTATCCGATTTCGTAAAATTTGAAAAATTTTCCTTATTTCTAAAATTTAAGAATTTATCATTGGTTCTCACAAGATCTAAACCGTCCATTGACTCCCACAGAATCAAGTTAGAGAGAAGTGAAGGGATTGTTCAGATCTGGGTCATTTAAGATCCACAATCATCACATGACATGTTTTAACATTAATATTATCCTTTGATTGCTGTCAACCATCAAACAATCAGATCCATCTATGATTTTAGATAAAGCCACATATTTAATCCAAAGTCGATATAAACGAAATGGATTAATTTGATAGATTGGAAAATTCACCAAATTACCCAAAATACAAAACAATGATCAAGATCTAAACGGATCGATGAGGCCCGCCCTGTAGTCAGATTGTTCTATCCCATACCAATCTCTATAATAAGAGATCTCGCTTAAAATATGTATCTTGTTATCGAATCAACTCTAAGGGGTTATGAATTTGGGGGTATTTGAGGGGATTTCTGGTTGTTTGGCAGCATAAAGTAACTGGGGGTTTCAAATCCCCTCAAAGAGGGGGTTTGAAATCCGTGGTGAGAGCTTGGATTACATATAAAATCCTTCCAAGAGTTGCATGTGTAACATGTGTGTCACCGAACTATTATTCTATTGGGCACATGACCCACTAATGATATCCCAAAACAATTAGATTATCAATTGCATCACTATAATTAATTTAATATGATGATCAACACCGTCCAAACATTGTCCATGTAAATCAACGGTAAAAAATCGCTGGTTAGTCACTCAGACATGATCTTGTGCTTGTGGCCCATCTGAGACTTGGAATTTCATCATATTCGGGCAAATCATATATTTCTGCGGGCTTATTACAACCATTGTGTCAAACATTACATACGTAACTAATTAGAGATATTAAAGTTGATTTAGTAATTAAATTCAAACCCTGGAGGGTGGTTCCGAATCCACGCTCCCAAACGGGCCCTAAGACCAATGCAATGAATGTGAGTACAATCTGCATGTTCATTGTGTAGATCTAGCAATTTAGATCCCTTCTCTCTCTTCCTTAGGGTTTTTGGGAGAGAAATTCCTTTTAGATCCCTTCTTATAGAGAGAGGACTTCCCCATATTAGGAAAATCTTATCCGGATGAAACCATTTCCTCACCCGCAAATAAGAGTCATGGTGGCACAAGTAAATCCTTTGATATGTTTTTCATCCAAGAGTGCCTTTTTTTTTTTTGGAAACTGAAAATTCATTGATATGAACATCAAAGATACAACTGAAATAGGGATTCGGGCAAACCCGGGCTAACAAAAGGGGCCCGGACCGCCTATCATGTGGCTATACGAAAGGAAAACAAGGAATTGAACTAAGCTTTCCTAAGTGCGCCTATGCCGACTTTGTCAAGAAAACAAAGGCCCCTAATCAGCCTAGGGAGAACGGCGTTTGTGTTGGCCCAAAAAGGATTCTGATTGGCCGCGCCTAATCGAGCAAGACCATCCGCTGGCCCATTGATTTCACGGGGGATGAGCGAAATGAGAAAATTTCCTTTTTCCTTAAGAGCTTTGATTCTCGTTATCCAGTAATCCCATTTCTAATGGAGGTGAGACAGCCCCTTGAACGCATCCACGACAAAGGAAGAGTCTGATTCTATAGGCACATCATATAGCCCCTGCGAGATACACACTTGCATCGCATCGTGAAGGGCCCCGAGCTCGGCCCTGTTATTAGATGCATGAACATAGCCCTGAAAGAAAGCAAACACCACATCACCATTGGCATTTTTGCAAACCCCCCCTCCCCCGGACTGATCGAGGTTACCTGGGGCAGCCCCATCTATGTTCACCTTTACCTTACCCAGGGGTGGCCTGGACCACCGTAGCAGTTGGCAGGAAGACGGATGACAAGAAGTGATTGAGCTGTTCCTGCGGTGGTCGAGCAGATCCCGACCCGGGGAGCCCTGTAAAAGCTTACCAAGAAGCCGTTTGACCTTTCCAATTATCCTGCTACTAGACGGAGTTATCCCATCGTACGTGGCTGCGTTCCTCTCTTTCCAGATCTCCCAAACGATGAGGCACAGAACTATTCGTCTAAGAGTGGAAGAATCCCTACCTGGGCCATGGTAATTCCACCATCTAGAAAAAGTGTTTACAATTGAGGAGGTAGAGGTGACCTGGACTCCACAGTTATAGCTGAACTCATTCCAAACAGATAACGCAAGAGCCCCCCGACAGAAAAGATGTTCTAGCGTTTCACCTTGAGGAGAAGATTGTTGCCCACTGATGCAGTAAAAGCACCTAGAAGCTAGCAAAATCCCTCGAGATTGGATCCTGTCATCGGTTGGAACGGCCCGTTGAAACAATCGCCAGAGGAAGATTGAAATTTTGTTAGGAATTAGGTGGTGCCAAATGCGCTTGGCCCAATCCACAGCTTGCCCAGTAGCCCTGCAAACCGACCACCCCGTTTTCACGGAAAAACATCCTGACCAATGTAAGGGCCAGATACACCGGTCAGGTTGATCCGACGTACAGAAGCCAGTGAGAATAATGTGTTCCTTTACCCTTGCTGGAAGCAGAACCGCTGCTGGGGAACGACTGTTGAAACCATCTGGGGAGATGAGATCACTAACCCGCAGCTGAATCAGCGAGCTCAGGATCTGCTGATCAATCAGGTCCTCTAAAAGCCCCAGCCCTGTCCAATTATCACGTCACAAGTTAACATATCCTTGCCCAATCTTCCAAATTACATGTCTGTCAAGCAAAGGAAATAACGACAAGATATGCTTCCACATAGGTGAAATGGTGGACGATCGAGCACCAGAATTTGCAACCGTGAAGTCCCCGTACCTAGAGGCAACAAATCCCGGCCACAGGCTATCGGGCGAGCTGACATTGACAGACCAAGCCATCTTCAATCTAAACACCACCATGACCTCACTGAGCTTTCTAATACCCAACCCACCTTCCTCTTTTGGTCTGGAGATTTTGTCCCAGCTGGTCCAGTGACATTTACCATTGCCTTGGAACCATCCCCAAAGAAAATTAGAAAAGGACGATTCCAACCGCCTTAGAATTTGGATCGGAATCATTGCAGTCGACAAAGAGTGTATTAGAATGCTGCAGAGGACATGGTTGAGAAGCGTGCACCTGCCCGCCTGAGTGAGAATCCTAGCTTTCCAACCTTGAATCTTACGCTCGATTTTTTCCAGCAAGGGACGAAAGAGGGAGACTTTGCCTCTGCCTTTGAACACGGGAATCCCAAGGTAAGTGAAAGATGAGGATGAGCAGGGGGTACCAATAGTCCGCTGAATGTTCCTAATCCGGTTGACTGGCATTAAGGAAGCCACGTGAGTATAACTTTTGTGGAAATTGATGCGTTGTCCCGACGCCACCTGATAGGAAGAGAGGAATTCTTTCCCAGCTCTGATCGAGGGACTGCTACCATTGAAGAAGAGGACTGTGTCATCAATGTAAAGAAGGTGAGTTATTTGTTTGCAGCCATGTCTAAGCCGGAACGGGGCACAGTTCTGTGAGTGAATGAGATTGACAAATCCTCTACTAAGGACCTCCGCTGCCAGGATGAACAAACTCGGGGACAGTGGATCTCCTTGTCGAAGGCCTCTAGAAGATTTGAAGAAACTGCAAGTGGAGCCATTGAGAAGAACTAAGAAGAAATTGTTATTCAAGCACTTTTCAATCATACGAATCCGACCTTGAACGAAGCCGAATCGCTGAAGGACCCTCAGAAGGAAGTTCCATTCCAGACGGTCATACGCCTTTTCCATATCGAGCTTCAGCAAAACATTCCCTCCTCTGACTTTTCTTGCAATCTCTCGAACCATTTCCTGAGCTAGGGCCACATTCTCTGCTATTGAGCGCCCTCGGACAAAAGCTCCTTGCTCTTGGGATACTATTTTTGGAAGAATGTGCGCCAATATAACTTTGGCAAAAATTTTATAGACACAGTTACAAAGATTGATGGGGCGGAACTCCGCAAAGGATTTGGGAGCAGATTTTTTTGGGATTAAGCATATGAGGGATGCGGTGAATGCCCGGGGTAGATTTCCTCCAAGGAAAAAGGCAGTCACAACTTTGTGGAGATCGGGGCTGATGATGTCCCAATAGGACTCAAAGAAAATTCCTGAAATGCCATCTGGACCGGGGGCGCTATCTCGAGGAACGGAAAAGACCACTCTTTTAACCTCGTCTAAAGAGGGGAAGGACATGAGGAAAGCGTTGTCGGCAGCCGACACTAATTGCGGAATCGACTCGGAAAGGATATCTTGAATAGCATTAGGTTCCGAAGTGAACAACTTCGAAAAAAACCTCTCAACTTCCTCTTGAATGCGAGTCGGGTTGGTTGTGCAGATGCCTGTATCTAGCTGAATTTCGTCAATATTGGCCCGCCTGATCTTTTCTGTGGCTGACATGTGGAAATATTTCGTATTTCGGTCTCCTTCATTTAGCAAGTTGTTATGTGATTTCTGTTTCCAGAAGATCTCTTCAGCTAATTCCAGATGTTCGAGCTTTTTCCTGGCTGCCTGAAGCTCCTCCTAGCTAAATTGCTATGTAGGTTGGCTCTGGTTTTCCATCCTGACTATGGTCTGTTCCGCTTCTTTAATCTGCTGAAAAATGTCTCCAAAGACAGTTTTATTTCACTCTTTTAGCCGCAGCTTCACCTTCCTCAGTTTAAGTAAGAGATTCGTTATAGGCTGGTCCGCAAGATCCTCCCTCCACGCGTTCATAATTACAATGGGGAAGTCGTTATGTAAAGTCCACATTCTTTGAAAACGAATGGATTTGGGGGAGGCGTGCATGGCAGGGGGAAACACAAGGAGCAAAGGGCAATGATCCGAGTTGGTGCGGGGAAGATGCTTGACTTGAAATCGGGGAAAAACATTTAGCCAACTACCATTGCAGAGAACTCTGTCTAAGCGCGCCCAAACCCGGGATCTACCAGCTTGGTTATTACTCCAGGTAAACCTATTGCCGTTGAATCCCGCATCTGACAGCACCGCGAAATCCATAGCATCAACAAACTCCGTGTTGTGGCCCAAGCCCTGCACTCTGTGGCTGAGCCTATCTGCTGTGGACAATACCATATTGATGTCACCACCCACTGCCCATGGGCCCGGTATGTGAGAAGCAATGGAGATGAGATCTGCCCACAGCTCTCTTCGCTGCCATAAAGAGCACTTGGCATAGACAATAGATAAATGAAAAGAAAGGTTCGTATTTTGCACCTAACATTGGAAAGTCATCACCTGGTTAGTCCGTTGCACCACTGAGATACTGAGGGTGCTGTTATGAAAAAACCATATCTTACCACTCTCCTCAACATTTGAACTTGATGAGTGAAACCCCAGCTTTAGCCCCACTACAATCCTTTTGGATTCTCTAGCCATTGGTTCCAAAATCGCTAGACAAAGAGGCTTATGATTCCTGACAATTCTGGCCGCTGATCTGAGTCTAGTAGCATTTGCTACTCCACGCGCATTCCAAATTATAATACTATCCATCAAGAACCGTTTCCGGAATTGAACGGCCTCCTCTTAGTTCGCCTCATTCTGCCACCCCACTATTCCTTTTTGCTTCATGTTCCTTGTTTTATTGTTTTCCTGACCATATGGCTAATTAATTGCTTTTGTTATTAATTACAAAGTTAAAATTTTAATCCAATAAATATATATAAAAAAATTGTGTACAAAAAAATTCGGATACATTACACATAATCACTTAAAGTATTTGTTTTGAGTCTTCTAGGGTCAGGATTAGAAGGGATTAGGTGGGATGGGATTCATCTGGTCCTGTGCCAATTCTACTCTATGTATGGGAAGAATGGAAAAACCTAGAATTACATTAAATGGAATTACATTGGGTCCGTGGCGATTTCACTCAATGTTTGGGAAGTTGTATAGGTCCCACCATGATGTGTGGGCTATATCCACACCGTCCACCCATTTATTGAGATTATTTTAGAGCATGGAACAAAAAATCAGGTAAATCTAAAGCTCAAGTGGACCTTACCATAGAAAGCAACGGGGATTGAATACTTACCATTGAAAACTTCTTTGGGGCTACATAAGTTTTGGATCTACCTCATTTTTAGGCCCATGCCATAAAATGAGGTTACAAAACAAATGAACGGTTTAGATATAACATATGTGTGTTATTCTCAGTAATTTCAAATGATGGTGGGTATATCCATTAAATGTACCACCTAATTATCAACAAAGCATGGCATTAATTTTATCCCATGGAAACCGGGACAATCCCTGGAATGGGTAATAATTATATTTTTTGAATCCCATCCCACCTAATCCCTTCTAATCCCACCGCCCAAACTGACCCCTAGGGAGTTCGGGTTGGATCAGACGTCTTTCACTATTTTAGAAGTTTAACATTTGATGAAAGTTTACTATTTCCAAAAAGTTATGAACCCATAGCTTTTATAAGTCATATCAAGTACATTTGTAACCACTCAATAACTTTTGTTTACATTTCTCAATAGAATTTTTTCTTTTCCAAAGAGGATTTTATATTATTTGTTCAAGGATCCTTTTGCATTCAAAGATTTTATCTTTGGAAGAAGAAAATGGTAATTTACTCGGCCACTTTCCCCATGCATCCGTTGCCTTAATTCCTTAGATAAGTACTAAAATGAATAGGAAATCCATCTGTTTAAGGTGAGTTATTGGTGTGATACATGACCAGAGGGAGAGAAGCAGAGGAAGCTATGAACATCCCAGGCAACCAGAACGGCTTCCACGTGCCCATGGTACCAGGTGTACCTGACTTCTCCAACAACATGCCCAACGTACCAGATGTACCTAACTTCTCCGGCCAAATGCCCAAGATAGCAGATATACCTATGAACTTCTCAGACAACAAGAACCTCTTGGCCATGCTCAAGGGAAAATACAACAGACCAGCTTACATCGTAGTGCTCTTGATTACCAGCCTCGTTCTTGTAGCTGTTCTCATCATGTTCGGTTCATACAGGCGTCAATCTCACCAGATGTTGCTCAAGGTGGCTCTATTGGGTTCCTACTCTCTGCATCTCTACATCATATCAAACACCCTCGGTCTGATGCAATCGCCTCCCTATAAAATCGAGCTATATGCTATCTGGGCTGTGCTTTGGCTCCTCATTCATGAAACAGCGTCCTCTACACTCAGTAAACTGCGAGACACACAAAATGGAATTAGCAAACTTTTGCAAGATATCTTTCTCCTATATTTAGTATGTTGGGTGTATTACGTGCATCACAATCAAAGCTGGTGGAAAGGGCCACTCGCATTGGTATTGCTATTCAGTGTTCTGAAGTGTGGTGTTAGACTGATACGAAGCGCCCTTACTTCCTTACACTTGTGTCATTCAGTCAGCTTAGAAACGAGAACCAAAGTGATCACGGATTTCATGAGATACGAAGACAAACTAAGCAGCAATGGTGAAGAAATAGACCCAGTCAATATGCAAGGGTACAAGTACTTGGTCAAGGGAGAAGAAAGATTAAATATGGAAATGACTCATCCTCCCAACAAAATGAAGATAGAGAAGATCGATGATGGAGTCATTACAATCGAAAAGGTTTTTCAATGTGAAGAGAAGCTACTGAAGTCTGATGGTGGTGACCCAAGTGGGCATTTGAAAGACATGTGTCTCTCGTTTGCCTTGTTCCGGATGCTGATGAGGAGATTTCGGGGACACCCATTGTATGAGTGCGGTCTTCCAAAGACTTGGAAATTTGTTCACCGTGGGCTCCTGTCCAAGACCGATAGGGATCATGAAAGAGCTTATAGAGTCATTGAAGTAGAGCTTTCATTTCTCTATGATTACTTCTACTCCAATTATCCCATCATTTTCAGTGATCGAATTTTATTCTTAGGTGGGACTGTAATATATGTGATCAAAGAGATTGTCAAATTCAGCGCTGGTCTTTTGATAGCAGAACAGCTTATGAAGTTGAATTCGAATTTTGAGAAGTACGACTCGAGACCTTTTTTCTGCAAGTCAAACCAGTTCATGGCCATGCCACCTATTTCCATGCCCCCATCCATGCAACAACAGATGAATGATATCCAAAAGAATATCGATGATATGCAAAAAAGTATCCAAGATAGCATCTGCGGCGAGATATTGTCAAATCTACCAGGCAAAAACCATGTTTTGGGTACCTTCGTTGTTATATGTCTGTTCTTCTTCCTTCAGATTCTGCAATTTCTCACCTTTGTGTTTTCAGATTGGACGAAGGTATCGTTGCTCTGCAAATTTGTACAGAAACCCTGTTGGCTAAGGATTAAGATCTTCAAATGGGCATCCGAATTCATTTGTCGACATCAGTTCATTAAAATGAAGCCTTGGAGGAAGAAAATAGGGCAGTACGATCTTCTTTCTTCATTCAATTACAACCCTATATCATTCTTCCTATTTTGTGCCTGCGCTGACATGACTAAACGAGGGCAGAAAGCCAGTGACTTCATAGAATTACATCCAGACGTGAAAAGAGCCGTTCTTAATCCTCTATTGCTGGACGAACCTCAATTAGAAAACTGTCAATTGACAAATGGGTTCTCTTCATTGCGGCGAAATAAAGTAGAAGATCTCTTTTGGGCTTGCGAACTCGACACAAACACGCACACCATCTTGGTTTGGCACATCGCAACGACTCTTTGTGAGATGGAGCACAGTCTCAATTGTAAAGCTATGGATTCTGGTGAAAACGATTCTTGTGAAGAAGAACAAAATCGCCGCATCGCCACCAGCTTATCTGGATATTGTGCCTACCTTGTAACTTCTGTTCCAGCATTGTTGCCTGATCCTACAGATACTACTGAAGCTGTATTTGATAAAACAATATTAGAAACAAGAGAATTACTTGAAGAATGCGCAACCGTGGCTGACAGACACAAGAAGTTGAGGGAAATCAACGACAGATCAAATATAATAAAAATGGGTGCTAAGATTGGAAATCAACTGTTGTTGTTGTTTCCAGTCGAAAGCTCACGGTGGAAGTTGTTGGCAGAATTTTGGGTGGAATTGATGTTATTCCTTGCTCCATCAGATAATGCCATGGCCCATGCAGAAAACCTAGCGAATGGTGGTGAATTCATCACACACTTATGGGCATTGCTCACTCACGCAGGTATCATCGAAAGGAACTCCTCTCCAGCATGATGAGGAGAACCAAAATCCAGCTTCTCAGCGTCTTGAAGCGAAACCAATTTCAGCTTCTTAGACTGTCGAAGAGAAGCAGCCATTCCAACAGGATGCAAAACTATCTTCCTAAGCCAATGGAAACTGCACGTTAGAATTTGGAAGACTCCCTAGGTTTTATTTCTATAAATATCCTTCATTCTCTTTGAGTTGTGTGATCTCATGCATGCAATTTAGTCTTGTCATTATGCATACGGTTATGGTTGTTGTGAAACTCTATAAGCATTGTGCCTTCAGTGTTGTACCAGAAACATGTATTATTCTGTATTATTGTGGCTATCGATATGTATTTCAAATGTTCCTCTATGCTTATATTCATGACTGTAGTCAGTTCATTCTAGTGCAGGTATGAAGACATCAAACGAGCCCCAGTGGGTGGCACCAGGTGCTTTCCACTCGTTCCCTATGACGTAATGATCTGGGTCATTCATCAATACATCTTGAACATCAGTTGGGCACATGGAAAAATGGGTACGTCATCAGACGTCCAATGTCCCTCGCCATGGAGGCGAGCATTTTTATTTTTATTTTTGTTTTTATTTTTTACAAGAGGTGGGAGCGGACCACCTGAAACTATGATGATTGGAAATTCTATACAAACTTTCGGGTGAGCACAAAAATAAATAAATAAATAAATAACACACATGCCTCACGTATCCTATACCACCCATATACAGCCAGCACAAAGAAAGCAAAGAGCAAGAAGAACAAAACTAAGGCCTGAAACAGAGCCCAGCCCACACATCTCACAGGGCCCCCAAAGCAGCGAACCACGAAAAGTAAAACTGGACTGAGGAAGAAACATAACAGCCGTCTCTAGCAGCCACCCCCCAAAACACCCAGTGATCCGTAGAACCCGAACTCTTTAAACTTCCCTCAAGGAACCCAACCCGAGTTTGTCGAGGAAAAGGCACCTGCGGATATGGACTGTGATAAGGGAGAATCGAATGATTCTCCATGACATTTGTACATATCTCTACAGCTATACAAGGTGGTAAACATCTTTAGACTGGAGCTGATTGAAAACCCAGTAGTCTTTTCTCAATTAAGAATCACTGCCCCAAATGCGCCAAAGCATCGGCGACCCCATTCACTTGCAATGTAGCCCATGTGATTTGCTGAACTATGTCAATCTTGCAATGTAGCCCATGTACGAACAATCTAGATCATTTCATGGTGAGGAAAAGAGGCCGAGTACTATGAGCGAGCCTTTCTCCATCTAATGCGTGCCAAAAAATGTAGCATCGAGCTCGTTATTTGAGCTGATTATCGCAAGCTCAAATGATGTATTGGCTTGTGAGTTTGAAGAGTATCTTGGCAGTTTTTTACTCCTACGAATGGAGCACATGGTTGGGCCTTTTCCCAGTTTGGTGGCAACTGTTGCGGCATTTTCCTTCTGAAAGATCTATTGCAGGGACCTTTCCATCTTGGATGTTTTTGGTGCATGGACTTTCAAGAAAGGAGAAAGAGAGGTCTCAAGTCCAAGGGTGGAAAAAAAAAAAAAAAGAAGTCCAAGGGTGGACAATAAGTTAGGTTCCATCCATTGAATGCCTTCCAACCTGTCATGTTTGTATGGCATCCTACCCATCCTGGACCCTTTAATTCTATATCACATGGTTATTAAGATTCGTTTGATGTGAAATTTTATACAATGACTATGTATCATAAATTAATCACACACATCGAATTTCAAACCTTAGATCATTGTAAAAGTATCTCAATTGACAAATTAACCCCTTAATCATTAATTTTAGTATCCATCGAGTAAGGAAAGCACGTAGGAAGTCGTGGTACGATATTCCCTTCATATGAACGACTTGGATTGGCCCTCTTATGGAACGAGTATGAAATATGAGAACTACACCTTGGTAGGCTTTTTTGTAGGCGCGAAGTTAACTATTTAAAGCTTATTAACACTTTCTAAATCTTGACATTCCAATTGACCCACTTTATACTATCAATCATAACTCAAATTTGGACTACACTTTATCCTCATACAAATAAGAGATTATACAAAATTTAGACCCCGATCTATTATCTTACACTGTTAAATGATGACCACCTTAAAGCCAATTCATTCATTTTAGTGCAACAAGTGAAGTTTTATATTTAGGCATTTCTACCATCAATCAACCACCAAAATTTGGCCAATTGTTTGCTTATCTTAACTACACATTTTTTTCAAAATTAGGCCTTAATCATTAAGCGTGGACCATTAATTGGGATTAAGTCTGTTTTATCACCCGCTAGGAGAATTTTCAAGATAGGCCAATCTAAATTTTGGATAACTAGGAAAATCATGTATCTTGCCCCTATTCGACAACCCCGACACCATGAACACATTAGTAAAGAAAAATCAACAGAAAAAATAAATTTAAGAAACCTAATTTAAGTGAGATGTGACACACCCCCTATTAAACCTACTCCATTAAAAAAAAAAAAGGGGGTGTGCACCCCTTCTCTACTAAAAAACCCATACACACTACCTTCCCATGTCCGAGGTAGAGAGAGTGAGAGAGAAAGGGAGAGAGATAGACATCCAAGCCTAGACCCACACTTCTCTTCCTTCTCTACACACGTGGCGTCTCCCTCTTTCCTGAGCGATGTCGTGGATCATGTAAAAGCCCTCCTACATTGACATCTACCTAGGGTTTATATCTAAGGCTAAGGTGAGAGATTCTTTTAAGCTTACATTAATTCAAGTTAAATTTTTATATAGTTCTTTTATTTTTGCCTTAAAGTTGTGTATAGTTTGATTTTTAATGTAATTCTTATGTTAATAAGTTGCTGGATAATTATGAATTGTTTATCCATGTTGGAATTATATTTGAGATATAATTTTAATCATGTTGGACATATTTTGTGGGTCGGAACACAAATTTTATGTCAACAAATTTTATGATTTTAATTAAATTAATCTGACATTAAATCCATATTTTAAACCTTAGAGCAGCGGGACTCACTTTTGGAGTAATTTGAACTTACCAAATGACCCGTCTGACCCAAAATCGTAATGTTATGCTTGTGGATTCACTTTGAAGTGTTTGAACTATTCTATACCATATTGGGGTTTATTTTATTATAATTCCAGAATAATTTCTCTATGAAAATATTGCTGGACTTTTTATGATCAATTCATAAGTGATGGATATAAGCTTTGCCCTTTGTCAATTTTAAGAACGACGTGTATTTCCACTCTATATGAGTTGGCTTTTACTCATATCTCCTTATTTTTGTTCAGTTCGCTTAATGTTACTCCTCTTTTATTGAGTTAGCTTATTGTTACTTTTATCCTTTATTAGGTAAGCCCTGTGCTACATCCCTTATTTTATGGCTTGAGTATGTCCCCTGGAATTCCAAAACTCGCATACTTCGATTTATTTCCCTATTAATGCAAGTGATGTGTTGAAGGTCTAACAACTAGTGACTTATATGTATTTATTATCTACGTAATACATTCTGGGTAGTGACCCTCTTGGTCGTTGTGTAAATCCTTATATTTGGGTAGTAGTGCACACATCGATATAAGTAATTTGCAACGCGTATTACATCACTTTTCTGGGATTGGATGTCGTAATTATTTACTGCATGAACAAATCATGTTACGTAATTCATCAAATCCATGTGTTGTACCGTCTCAAGTTAAGTAAATCCACAGCAGTGTTGGACATGCCGATGAATCTCCGTAGTTAGGGGATGTGGAGTTAGCTGGATTTTATGAATTATATTCCAAAATATGATGGTCACTATGTATGATGAGTCATACACACTATGTTAGACATGCATTCATGTATATTTGGTTGCACATATTGATACCAATCGTAATGGTGGAATACGATGTGTATCAAAACCCTTATATTTTTGTTATGATGAATCACTTGAATTATTGTTAATTTTAAAGGACAACCATCACAATGAGTAGGGCATTGACCCTCTGCAACCATACAGATGCAGGTGATGCACTGTAACGACCCGTAATTCAGACTAGGGGAGCAATCTGTAAGTATGGTCCATATACACCCTATACTCTAGGACTGGTCGTATAAAGAACTGATAAAGCAAATGGACAAAGTAGATTCCCCCAGACATCACTGTGGACCCCATACACAAGGTCCGTGTGCATTGAGTACATGCACCCGCAATGCATTGAAATCCCTCACACAGTCAAACCGAGTTTGACCCCGCATTTTTTAAAAGAAAGAAAGAGTTCTCTCTCTGTTTTCCTGTTTTCCCGCCTGCAAGAAGATTCGAATAGATAGCCGTTTGTTGACATCGTTCGTGGCACACCACCTTGGATCATGTAGTCGATCCGAACCATCCATCATGTTAGGGAGCTCGGACCGAACAAAACCATGCTGCCCATGTGCATTCATGCACACACGCGTACTCACAGCAACAGACGAATACATCACCACGTCGACTAGCAGTGTGGCCTACCCAAAACTCGGATCTAATTCAGATCTTGACACATGGCTTAACTCGACCCTACAAAGCAAATGAACGAAGCTGATCTCTTGAAAGCTCATCATAAGTGTACCCCACCGACTACAACAGGGAGCCGAAATTGTTCCTTCCGCAAACGGTGGAGAAAATGGACACAGTCTGACTTCCACCCATAGGGCAACCAAAGCTTGGACCCTGACTTTAATCTAAGCCGTCTAAACTTCAGTGAGAAGACTTCCAATCCAACCCTAGTCGACAGAGAGAAGAAGGGAAGAACAGATGCTACGGTTTCCATCGATTTCCTTGTGCTAAACGCGCTCCCGAGAGTCTCGTTCGCAAGATCTCCGAAATCGGGAGTCTCGTTCACAAGATCCCTGAAAACTGCGAGTGATGTGATCGAATCATTAGTCTTATGGGCTAGGGATCATCAGAAGGCCACTACAGACCGTCCGAAAAGAAAGATTCAAACCAAGAGAAGCCGTGAATCAATCTGTCGTTAAAACAGTGACCGACTGCCAATCAAACGTTGGTCGATAAAGATCAAGAATAGTCGTCCAAGAATGAATCAAAGACGTCCACTGGGTGGCCCGTCTCAAAGAAATCTACGCTAGCAACCAAATGAGATTTAGCATTACAACTACTCCATGAATCGGCGCCCACACACAGGCCGACTGCGAAAACTCTGATGTGTTAACAAAGTGCGAAAGATAGATACCGCCGGACTAAAACTCCTCTCTCACTAGTGTTGGATAACTATAAATAACAACCTGATTTCACGTCCAAAAGAGAGAAAGAAGGAAGAGAGAAAGAAGGGGAGAAAGAATGGGAAAAGCCGGCAACAAGAAGAAGAAAAGGGGGCCAGCAGAGCTTGCACCGTACTCACTGAGTCACAAGTTAACTCAGATCCGTGGTAGGTCATAAACCTTCCCTCCTTCCTCCTAGAATTCTCTTTCCTTTCTTTTTTCCATCAGCTCAAACCAGAATACCCAGGACCGAGTCGAAACGAGTCGAATCGACCAAGAAATTCGGATAAAGGATTGAGTCAAGATGAGTTAAGGTTAAATCACAAGAACCCCTAAACCTATAACTACAATCATAACCAATCAAGAAGAATTATACAAAATCTAACCATTCGGATTGTAAAACATTAGGTTAAGATTCCAACTCTATGACGCGTATTCACACTCGAATAAGACACAAACAGTAAAGGTGAGGGAATCCTTTAAGTTTATAATAAATTTATGTTTACTATGTCCCATGTTTCCTTTACATGCTTTCGTAATATTATGATTTCTCTTCCTGCAATTGTTAATTTACCACCAACAATTATTTATCCTTCAGGAATTATGGTATGATATTTATTTACGAGTGATCGTCATTATTTTTATGTGGGGCGATGGATACAATCCTTGCCTTTACCTTTACCAACTTTATTGAGTTAGCTCTTGCTACTCTCCTCTTTGATGAGTTGGCCATTGTCACTCTCCACTTTGTTGAATTAGCCATTGTTACTCTCCTCTTTGTTAAGTTGTCCATTGTCACTCTCCTCTTTATTGAGTTAGCCATTGCTACTCTCCTCTCTATTTTTGTTAGCCTTGTGTTATCCACCTTTATGGCTTGGGCATATGTCTTGATATTTCAAAACCCTCATGATTCAATTTACATTCTCTTTAATGCAAGTGATGTGTTGAAGGTATCACAACTAGTGATTCAATTATTATATCATTGACGTAATGTACTCTATGTAGAGACCCTCTTGGTTGACGTGTAATTTCATAGGTTTGGGTAGTGGTGCACAAATCGATGTAAGTAATTCGCAATGCGTGTTACATCATTTCTAGAATATGATGCCGCAAATAATTGATCCATGAACAAATCGTGTCACGTAATTCATCTGACTCATGTGTTGTGCCACCTCGAGGTGTTCACGTAAATCCACTGTAGCGTTGGACATGCCGACGAATCTTCGTAGTTATGGGATGTGCGGCGAGCCGGGTTTTCTATAAATTACATTCCACATTGTGATGATCACTATGTATGATGAGCTGCACACACTTTGTTAGGCATGCATTCATGTATACATATTGGTTACGCATACTGATACCTCCCGTATTAGTGGAGTATAAGACGTATTAGAACCTATACATTTCTTTTATGAATCTCTTGAATTATTATTAATCTTAAAGAATAACCTTCACTATGAGCAGGGCATTGACCCTCTCCAACCGTACAGATGATGCTGGTGACGTATAGATTGAGCATGTAGAAGACCAATTTCCGATAGAAGATTTTGCTAAATAGAATAGGAAAATACTTTATGATTTATTTTAGTTATACTTCCAATACGCAACTCAGATATTGTAATAAGCTCCCATTAAGAGAGCATTTGACAAATCTATTTAATTCTCTCATTATGGAATGATAAATACAATTGATTTTATTCTTATGGAAAATCAAGGCAAGACCTTGAGACATCCAAGTTCTTACATTATTAACACCCGATTTCCTTTGGCACGAGTATAAACTCTAGCCGTGAAAATTCGGAATATTACATGCACAGGTTGAAGATATGGGTTATACATTATCTTCTTATGAAAAATTACGGGTGACGTGAGATTATGTTGTTGATGCTTTCATTTTAATTTAGCTTTATTTATGTTTCATGTTGCGAATTTGGATATTCGTAATAAGCTCACACCTGATTAAGCATTAAATGATTAGTTGAAATTTTATATTTAAATGGAATTAGATTTATAACATGGCTAGTATTATTCTCTTGAATGGGTACCTTCATTAATATGATTTTAAAAACGAAAGAAATAATATGTAACTATAAAGTATTCATTCATTCATTTCACTAATACTTGGAATTCTCGGGCATAAGTATGTACTCGGGTGGTGAAAAGTCGGGGCGTTACTAATACAGTGTAGCACCAGTGGCATGCAAGGTTACCTCCTCCCTACTCATCGGCGTTGATGTAATATTGCCTCCCAAGGTTTGAATTATGAGAATCATATTGGTCGTATTATTCATATAGTCGGTAGTTGGTTATTGTTTCAATCAACTTAACAAACAATGATTTTATTTAAGCAAGCTTAGTTGAGGTTCAGTCGTTCTTCTTGAGCCTACATTCTCTGGATGAATAGTATTTCAGGCCCATTGTAAATAACTTATATTCTTCCTATAAGAATTCCCATCAATCTATTGATGTTCTTAGTCTATATTCTTTTCTATTCTTAAAATTTATTACGGATAGTGTCTTTGTCATTCGAGAGGCTTATAAGGCTCTTTAGTGAGTTGTTGTTAGAGGAGAATCCAATCTTACAGATTGTAAGTGATGGGAGATGATTTCTTTCCAAGGGTGTATCCTCTTTAACATGCCTTCCTTAATTTTCTGGGTTTTTTCTTGAACCAGTTAGGTTTTCAAATTGTGATATTGTACGGTATCCAAATTACATGTCCAAATTTAAAATACATATCTACTTCTAAGAAAAAATATTACTCTTACTAATGAAAATATGTGTATACATAAATTACCCATATATTCAGTTAATCTAAACTAAAAGAATAGATAGAATAACCCAAATTTGCTAGACAAAGTGTAACCAAATCCAGTGATCAAAATACACAACATGTTTTTGTCCATTGACCCACGTAAAAGCCAGGGTCATCTCCCAAATGCATCAGTAATGTCGAGCTTGACCTCAGAATTGTCAAATCTATCCTTCAGTTTGTGGGTTAGATCTGATCCTAAATGGTTGTCCAGAACGAACAAATACCCGATCCTCATGGTCTAGATTTAATAACATAAATAGACTGTGAAGAGATCCTACTCAACGGCCATCATAAGCAATGGTTCGGATCTAGCTTCTAGACCAAAAATTCTGGACTTAAACCCAACCCAAACTTGAGCACAAGGACCGTCTATATCTGCACTGAAATTGGTCCAAATAAAAAGCGGTTCAGATCAATTGCCAAATATGAACCAAGACCTATACTCAAATTTGGCACCATAAACCAAACTCAATTCATGCACCCAAAGGTGGCTTGGGAGACCTTGTCGGGCCCTACCTCCCATCCGGCCCAAAACTCTAAGCCCGGTCCAAATACTAAATGGGCCAAACTAATGGCATAACGAATGCACTAAATCTTATCAGTCAGGCCCATGCAACAAATGGACCAAGACAGTGGATGAAGCCCAAATCTTACTCTGGCCCAAATTGAAAGCTAACAAAAACATGAATTTGGCTCCTATGTGATGCGAAAGAACGGCTTAGATCTGTTCAAAACTTTTGTGATAAACTGTAGGCACAAATATCATTCTGATACAAAACTTCTGTGCACCCACGAAGTTTCCAACGGTGGGTGTTCAATCACTGCTGTAGCCTATGGACCTTGCCAGTAGGCAATCATATTGATCGGTGCACTGTGGTCCCACTATCATTTGCGTGTTTAATCCACGTCGTCCATCCAATGTTCCAAATCATTTTAGGGCATGCGGCAGATCCAAAATAAGGTAGACCACACGACAGGAAACAACGGCGATGAATGCCCACCACTAAAAACTTCCGGTGGGCTACAAGAGTTTGGGGACAAGATGATCACTTTTTCCCTCTAACCAGGTTTGTGTGTCCATATCAACAGGTTGGATAGCAAATAAACATTATGGTAGGCATTACGGTGGGCCTCAGGAAGTTTTTAACGGTGGTTTTTCAAGCTGCACCATTTCCTCTGGCATGGTCCAGCTGAGATTTGGATCTAGTTAATTTTTGGATTCCTTAAGGGGTGTGCACGAACCGAGCTAGCTTGGTCGACTCGACTCGGTTCGAAGCTGAGTTCGAGCCGGCTCGAGCTGATTTTTTAAACTCGAAAATGAGTTCGAGCAAGCCCTCAACTCGTCTCGACTCGGATCGAGCCAGTTTGGTGACTCGGTTACTTTGCCATTGATGTTGCTCACCAAGTGTTTGATAAAATAACTCAACGAAGTGTGGCTGGTGGCAAGAAAGGTATGTAAATGAAACAAACCCTTTTTTTCTTGGTTTTTATGTTGCTTAGAAGGTGTTTGATAAAATACCTGTAAAACCATTGTTTCTGTTTCACATACAAAGGGATTTTGAAGGTGCAATCCAGGTGTTTGTGGAAATGCCTCAATGGCAAACTCGGCCCAAGGTGGCCTGAACTGCTGACCAAACCAAGCCGAGCTCGCCAGTCAGGCTCAAGGACCGAGCCGAGCCGAGTTCGAGCTAAGATCAGCTAGTGGCCGAGCCGAGTCAAGCTGAGGCCAGCTCGACTCAGTTCAACTCGATGTAAGCACCCATCCTTAACATGATACAACTTATCCTGGATCATGTGACTTGTTAGCTTGAGAAATTCTTAGGAAGCATACCTAACCATGCCTAACAAACCCAAACATAATTAGGTCCAACGAGCCCACTCGAGCAGGTAAATTTGTATGCAATTCGGAGTACAAATAGTAACCCCATGGGTCTGTAATCTACTAATCTACTGTTTGAATTCATCCAAGCATACTTTAACTTCAACAATTTTATTCTTCTCATCTCTAATTTCATCTATGAAATGGGTGGAAGCAATAATAGTAGTCGTTGAAATATCACGTTTCCTTCTATCACAACCACAAACTTAAAGTATAATCCTTCATTAATAGCGATGCATGTATATTAGTAACAGAAATGGTAAAGAAAACGTTGTATGTAAAAGTGACGATGAATGAAAAACCTGTGCAAGTGGGTCGTGGTTTATATATATCCTTATGTATATTATCTGGGTCACGAGCAATTATTGCTGTTATTCTTTCACTTGTGATGCTTAGCCCTTATGTGGGGCAAGATCGATCGGATCGACTATGGGTGACCATAAACAATTCTATCCTAATAATGGTCATATTTGGATTTTTGATGTTTGGGCTTTAGGAAACACCGGCAAGTCCTCGACCTTTTTCCTCTGCCGATCGTATTCAGCGCTCCTCTCCTCGAAGCTTAAATTCATAGTCATCACTCATCAGTTTTGCCTCTAGGGCGATGATCTGTATGCCCATCTCCTCCAACTTGGCCTTAGATGTCTTCAATTTCATGTGCTGGCCGATAGTTTTCTTGCAATATCCTTGGCAGTGCCATCTAGGATTCTGCTATTACATGCTCTGTCTCAAAGAGATCAATGATGGTACATAGCTTGTATTTCTCTTTGACATATACCAATAAGTCATTAAGGGTCAGTAATTTGGCCACGAGACTAACGTTGAAATAAGAGAAAGCCTTGTATTGATCGATTAGTTGGGTGAGTTTATTGATCATTTCAACCAACATAGTTATAATCCTGAATGCACAAGGGTCCGGAGTTGTTCTTTGAGCTTTCACAATTTAGTCAAGAAGGAAGGAAACTCGGCCACACTAATATCGTCAGCAAGATCTCATTCGAGAGAGGAGAGCATGCCTTCAACCGGAAGTGTATCTTTGATGGTTGCAGAAGAGGTTGAGGCAACATCCATGATCATTGGTGTTAATGCAATAATCGGGGCCGAGATAGGTAGATAAACATTAGTCGCGGGAGTATCCATGTACTGCATCTAGCTGAGGAGGTTCTTCAACGGTTAAAGGAAGTTGTTAAATAGATGAATGAATGAGTCAAGGAGATGATCCTCTATTGGAACCTTGAGGAGTAGCACTTAAGGGATGTTCTTCTTCTTTTTCTTCTCGGTCGACAATGGTAAGTGGCATCTGGGCAAGGTCGACCATGTATTCAGACCCAGTGACAAGAGTCGTGGCCTCAGGAGAAGTGTGAGAAGGAAGAGCCTCAGTGCTGATCGTGTCCTCAGAGTTAACAACCTACACATCAGGGACATCAGGAGCATCGGTCGCTAGCTGGTGTTGTTGTAGTGGCTGTCCCATAATGACTTGCTTTTCTATGGCCGATTACTCTTAAGTAACTACAAAAGAAAGATAGTTAGCCGATATATGAGGATATACAGAGTAGTTATATGAGTGAAATAACTTCCACCTAAATCGAAACAAATGGCGTAGGTGACGAATCGTCTGTCCACAGTATGATGATCTTTTATAAATATTGTCATCACTCGTGTAGAAGTAGAGAATGGTCGCGGACTGGGATGATAAGGAGTAAGATTTTTTTCAGCGAATGAGAGATCATGATTATTTAATCTTTTCCTATCCTGCCACCATTTATTTTAGTATTTATTATAATGAGCTTCCTAGTGACATTTTAGACCTTTATTGATTTTTTTAGAATGGTCTTCAATGGAGAGTTGTGACTAATATTTGGTTTTGAAGTATTTTTCAAATGAAGACACAACATTAGTTGATGAAGTACCTAATTGCCTTCGTCCTTTAGATGAGATCGATATACAGTGGTCAACTTGCTATAATCGTTTGATAAGGTGGGTCAGAGCATTTGAAATCTTTAATAAGAGGCTGAAGAGGTGGACCAAGAGGAGATCTTAAGTCAAGGATTCTCTTTAGAGTTGATGGAGGTAGTCGAGATGGTAGGGATGTGGAAGCGACAGGAACCTTCACCGTAGCTTTTTGGCACTTTGGTTGAGGAATTGTCTTGATCGGTGAAACTTATGAAGAGGAGATGGCAACCAATTTGGTCTTTGGCTTATTTGTCTTCCAAGTGGGAGTCGTAGCCGATTAGGGTGCTGCCCTTTTCTTTCCTTGAAGCTCTATGGAAGAAGAGAGCTGAGCTATGATAGCTTGAGGAAATTTATTAATTAGCTTTTTATAATGGTCATTCCACCAAGCAGTCAAAGTATCCATTACTTGGGGCTGATTTGAATAGTAGGGGATCGAGAGTCAGATTGACCGATCAGAAAGTAGAGTTAAGATAATGATAGATATCGATTCGATTGGCTATCGGCCGAATGAAAGGAGATTGATTATAGGTCATCTGAGTGAATAGACAGGGAATGCACTGGACTATACCGAATTGACGAACGGGTAGGTTCGGATAGCACTACTCGATCCTGGCCTTAGTATTCTTGCTAGTGTTAATCATGTTGCCATAAGGAAGATCCCTGCAAATGAGGTAACTCTCCCAGACAAGATACATTTGAGATACCTCCTAATCGTAATATGTCATGTATGCATGATTTGCAAGCCCATTATTAATCCAATTGCAACCAGCCGATTTAAGTAAGCTCACGGTCACTACGGGATCACATGGCCCAGCGTAGGCCAACGGCTCGGGCATAGTATCTCATGACTACCATCCCCGACCCATGAGGCTACCATCTTGGGATGTTTAATGGAAACCCTTCGACTAGTGACCAATCATATCACAGTATATGGGGCTTACCATCGCATGGTTGCACTATATAAAACATCGAACCCATCTAGGGCAAGTACCAAAACAAAACCACGTAGGGCGAGTATCAAAATATGCCACATAGGGCTGATATCAAAACCATACGATATCAAAACCATACGATATAGGGCCGATATCAAAACCATACGATAAAGACCACCCTTAAAAACCATTGGGCACAACAACCCTGGATGGTAGGCCCACATCAATGATCCATCTAAACCACCACTCAATAACCACCAAGTCGAAGGTCCATTACGATTACAACTAGTCAAGTTACATCCCAAGTATGGGTGTACATTCATATGTGGGAATTTTCCACTAATGTACCCGTTTAAGTTCCATAAGCAATCCACAAAAAGAAATCCACAAGCATGAGCAATTATACAGGATAATCATAAAGCATGTAATACAACAATTCAATTTCCACCAGCTAGCACATGTGATTATAAAGGGAGATATCAATTATGAATTATTTAAATAAAAACTATAACTTAAGCTAATGAGAAGATGGAAAGCTCAAGGGAAAGAATCATCACCTTACAAGTCGAATCACCCACTAACGTTGCTAGGAAACGCATGCGCGCCCTTGGAGTTAAATCCTATCACCAATTATGAAATTTTGCGGTTAGATTCAAGCTTTATACACTATTCCTGGTTAAGGTCTTAACCTAGGGTTGGGTTACCTAGGTTTAGGGTTTCTTCCTGGGGTTTAGTTTTAGGAGTTGTACTACGATGTTTGTGGTTTCAACACAATGTAATAATATAGTTAGTTACAACGTAACGTTAGTGATATAATTAATATTTACGACCCCGGTAATAATATGTATTACAATGGTAATAAAATAGTATAATATATTATTATCGATAATGTTTTTGGGTGCTAGATACCATGCTAATATTAATAACTTCATGGTAATGATGTAATTAATATTAGTTAATACGACACCAGTGATCATGGTAATGGAAACAAATAGTGTGCTCTACTATGAAGGGCGATCTTTAAGAATGAAGAATAAAACACCTTTATTTAATCATTGAAATCTATATATAATAGCCGATATTAATATAGGTAATTTACTAATGGCTATTAATAATCCTAATTAATGCTAATAGTGGTGAAAATGATAATTGTAATCGAAATAAATCAAATCTGGGAGGTAAATTAACATATCTAAATTAATCCAGGTTAAGATGCTATTTTACCTTTCTCGATTTAAGCAGAAGTAGATTTCTAATTCGACTTTAACTCGATCCAAGGTGAGCCAAAGCAACCTAGTCCAGTTCTAACCTCAACAAATCTACACCCATATAATGTTAATGGTAACTTACTTGTAAGGGTGATTTTGTCCAACCCACTTCGGCCCCATTCTAAATTGGTCCGACTCCACCCAATTCAATTGCCAACCTGATGCACTTGGTGTAATCCACACTCTACCCTCCAACTGTTATGATTAGACACGATCAGCCCCTAAATCATATGTTAATTGAAAACGAAAGGAAAACTCACAGTTAGCTCTCTTACCATGGCCACGCGGCTCGATACCACGAGATATGAGGTTAAGTTTCTCTGATACTAGATGGGATCAAGGTCTCTCCAACAGAGGCTCATAGGTGCTGCTGCATCAAATGACACCGGCCCCGATTGCCCTCAAACTGAGTTGACTCTGAAATAACAGTGAAGACCGCTTGAGTTGAAGTTGGAATATGTCAATATGTCCTAGAGGGGGGTGAATAAGACTTTTTAAAGATTTATGAGTTATTAAAAATCCTATCACTCTAATCCTATTATGTATGCAGTTTCTAGGATTACTTAAATGTAACTCTACTGGCTTCCAAGCCAAATAGAGGATCCAATCACAAGCTAATCAAGATATCATATGCAACTTAGTCTGTGTTGAATGTGACTGTGTATGTGTGTGAGATGTGATCAGATATATGAATATGAAAGCATTAACATGAATCACACAAATAGTAAAGCAATCACAAACACAGTCATTTTTATAGTGGTTCGACGATAAGTCTACTCCACTTCCAGCTGCCGCACTCAACCCTTGAGTGTACCGGATTTCACTAAGCAGGTTTCGCAGGGTTCACCTCAAACCTAAGGTTTTAAATCAGGTTCACCTTCAACCTTTACATGGAGGTTTCTACTCGGCTCACCTCTAACCTTAGAGTTTTACTGGTTCACTCCTAACCAGATGTTTATGCTCTCCATAGAGCAAGGGTCCACACAACGCACCCGGATTTTTTACTACACAGGTCAAGGACCTACACAAGGACCTAACAGTTTATGCCCTACACAAGAGCAACGGTCCACCCTGTACACCCACTACGTACACTCCCGCCGGAGGCCTCCTTGAGGACTTCAAAGGGTGAGAACCACTTAAGACCAAGACCTAGGAAGGAATGATCACAAGTGTACTCTGAACTCTGGATACTTACAGATAAGTTGATGAGTCTCGTTAAGCACAACGCCAAAGATCTTCTCCTCCTTGTTGACGAAGAGTCTTCAGCTCCCTTGATCCGCAACACAAGATGATATACCAATAGTTGGCTTCGGGTTGGGTCAAAGGTGAGATGGAATCCTACTCTCTAAAGATTTTCCTATAAGGAAGATAGAGTGGTTCCTCTCTTATGCATTCAAGGCATCCCAACATAATGATTTGCCATTAAGGTAGTAGTTAGAGGATCCTTGAATGCAGAAGTTCATTCCCCAATCCACTCTATTTAATATCAATGGTAAGGGTGGATTGGAGGATGAACTCCCTAGAGAGAAAGGCTTTATGTATAAGATATGAGTTGAAACACACAAAAGCTCTCTCTTTTCTCTCTTATATCAATAAAGAACAAGTCCTCTATATATAGGTAAGAAGTTCCAACGGATATAAAACGGTCATATTTATGACAGAGTTCGATATCATCGAGTAGGTTCGATATCATCGAGCGTATACTCTCGATAGCATCGATGGTCTGCTCGATGACTCGAACTCGATGTCATACGCTTTTGAAACTCCTTACCAATAGGTAGATGAATCGAAACAATTGTCGATGTCATCAGATTTCGAACTCCGATACCATCGATGACTGGGTCGATCCCTCGACACATGAAAAATGAGAGAGAATTGACTTTGAAGAATATTTCAGGTTTTCATGAATGATCGGGGGAACCGTCGAGGTCATCGGAATTTGAATGTCAATGATATCGAGATCTGAGTCGAGGCATCGATAATTCCAGCAGATTTATCTTTGAACTTGCTGGACAGATTATGGCTTAGTTCGATGCAATCGATCAAGTGTTGATATCATCGATATTTGATTATTGATTAAATCGAAGGGCCCCCGATCATAGTTAGAAACATCCCGAAATAACTGCTATAAGAAATGCGCGCCCACCATCGATATCATCGATGGACCTCCTATCTTATCGATATTTAATTTCAGATCATATCAGACGGTCATCGATATATCGAAGAAATTTGAGATTTTCATTAAAAAACAGGGGCGCTGGAAATCTGCTTGTCGATCTTATCGAGCCACTCCCGATGGTCTCGAGATTTGAATACCGATGATATTGATATGCGTATCGATACATCGATAATTCGTCCAGATATGTTGTAAAGTTACTGGACATGTTTAGTGCATTTATCGATGATATCGATAGGTGTATCGATACATCGATAAATCCGTCCAGATGAATATTTAGTTGCTGGACACTTTTGGTCCTCTTTTCGATAATATCGTTAAGGTAACGAGGACATCGACAAAACAGGTCGATCATATCGAGGGCTTCGATAGAATCGACAAGGCGAGAAAAACTTAGAGATTTTCCTATTTTGAAAAAGTTTTCACACCTTAAAAACCCTAATATGTCTATCTTGTTTTAAGGGTTTTATTCACCTGGTGTTTTGAGACATGGGATGTGAGGCTATGATTTACCTATTGTAAGCTTCCACACATCCGGTTTAGGCAGACGCTTGAATTGTTCTTCCTATCGAGGTCTGTAGCTAGTCTGACTCACCATTCACGTAACTTGACAAACCAGGGCACTAGCAGGTGCACTTTCAATCTCTCCCTTTGTCAATTACGTAACAAAATACCCAAAACACCCTACAACACTTCTAGACACACCCTAAATTGTGTGTACATGTTTTTACACAATTTTACAATGTTTTTACCCATGTACACATTCTAGAAGTATCCGCTCCCCCTTACTTCAAAACTCCCCCTTTCTTGCAGCTGCTCCTCCTAACACCTGCATAAATATAGATAGATACACAATTTTCCGCTCGGGGTGTTTTGAACTGTTCTCCCCCTTTTTGTCAGTCATTGGCAAAGGTACAGTAAGTGATATTGACTGAAGAATGAATTTCATGTGAGAACCAACAAATACAGATGTATAAAGATGAGATCATTGTGAAACAAACATCATGTTTAGATCCTATGGATGCATATTAGATAAGATAGAGCAGTTGTATAGCAGTTGAAATGTTCATTCAAGACATCATATGCATTCCAAAACGTGATAAACCAGGGGAAATCAAAATATGGCATTAGAGATAAGAGTTTATATGCGGCCATACTTGAGATAAAACCAAAATATCCACACAAACTGCCACAGACAGCAGTAATCAACCAGTTCAACAAAACAAAATAAAAAAAAAATTATACTGCCACACCCAGTAGTTACCAAAACACATTTCTGGCCCATATATGGCAAGAATTGGAACTTGCACAGTCAACTCCTATCGTCTTCGAGACTCACCATATGTGAGCAAGTCCACCATTTGTTGATTCGTTTGCTGGAGAGCATCGACTTTCTCTTCGATCATGGTGAGACGTCTCTCACAGTTGTGAAGTCGCTCCTCCATACTTGCTATACCATTCAATAGGTAGCGTTCGAGATGATGGGTTTGACGATTTGTTATAGACTCTGGACTAAGCAATGACGTTTGATTGGATCCCCATGGATATGATGGAGGAGCATATGAAGCAGCTGACTGTAAAGGAGCACTGTTCCCAGGAGGAACTGAAGGAAGACAGAGCTGTTGTGCCACCTGAGCTGCGTCACTGTCAAACCACTTCTCTGGATAGATTCTATCAGTTAAGGCAGGTATACCAACATGATGAGCTAATTTACAGATGAGTGCAGGAAACGCTAGTGTATCCTGATAGTTTCCTTGAAGAATTCGAATTAGTTATTTAAGAAGAAGTATTGGAAGGCACACTTGAACTTCCTGATATACATCATACAACACATTTAGCACAAAGGGAGATAGATGATTACCATTCACATCACAAGGATACACATTGGACCCAAAAATACTGTGGAGAATTTTAAAAGTGGGTCCAAGATGATTGATGTGAAGAGAATTATCATGGTTTCGAGAAATAGTAGTTCCCTGACATAGTGCACGTGTTATCTCGCCCCAGACACCAAAACCATTTAGATTCTGGTTCGTAATAGGAATGCGAGTGACTTGGAGATCTAAGAGGCTACCCAAGATGATGGGAGTGATGTGCTTGGAGTAATGCTGTAACTCTACTTGAATGCAAGGTGGATCATCACAAATAACCTGACATTTGCTGAGGAAGTCATGAATTACCCCAATTTGATAAGTACCACCAAGATTCAAAATATTTTGTCATCCAACGACGTCAAGAAGTAGATCGATACCAAATGACTCGATGGCGCTGTTGAGAACCAGACGTTCGATGACAGTGTCTGGATGACTTACAGAGGAAGTGAGTTGACGCATACTAGGTTGTTTTGCTTTCCCTCTTGAAGACTGAGAAAGAGACTTACCTTTCCCTTTGTTCATGTTTTTCAGTGTAAGAGGCGAGAAAGGTCAACCAAGAGAATGGAAAGTACCCAACCAGGTGTGAGATTAGACTCTGAAGTGAATGAATGAAAGGATAATACCCGTTTCTCTTGATGCTTCTGGGACCCGTTAATGATCTTCTGGCCGAGGATTCGAGCAGACTGTAAAACAGAAAAATTTTCTGAGAAATAAATCTCTTTCACTCGATCGCCTTTTATCAGCCAGGAATCTTCGATTTTATCAAACTTGCTTTCGATTGTATCGATAAACCATATTTGAAGTTATCGGTAACTGCTTCGATAATAGTCCCTATCCGTGACTTTCCACATTCTGAAGAGTCATCGATGACATCGATCCATGATCGATTAATTGGAAATGACAAATCGATAGGAATGAAGAAGAATATTGTTCTGTTTCGACCCTTCAAGTTTATCAATAGCATACTTAGCAAAATTATGTACAATCACTGTACATAAAAAATCATAAACATTTGCATGTTTATTTTTTTAAAAAAAAAAATGAGATGAGACCTCTCAGATATATCTTTTTATGCTCAATAAAATTGCATCATTTCAGCAAATATCCAGATCTAGATGCATGATTCGGACTTGTTTTTCTTTGCTCAGAATTTCTAGGCAATTGTCCTTTCAATGCCTCTGATGATGTAGCAGTGGTTGTTTGTGCGATGACCCTTAATTAATGATCTTCCTGATTGATCAAGGATATCACATTCTTCTTTGTTGAATTTGACCACATGCCTATTATCACAGATTTGAGAGATGCTTAACAGATTATGTGCTAGTCCTTTTATGCAAAAAACATTCTCATTTTTTGAGCAAATCAATTCCTCTTATCATTCCTTGTCCAGTTATATTGGCAGTGGCTCCATCTCCGTAAGTGACTGTCCCTTGATGAAGATTTTTATAGTTAGAGAGAAGGGATTTGTCGCCTGTGATATGTCTTGAGCAACCACTGTCAAGGTACCATTTGACCTTATTGCCTGGTAGACGATCTGAATGTGTAACAAGGAAATTTGTCTTTTCCTTAATCACCCACTTTATGACAGGAGTTTTACTTGTGGTAGATTTGTTCATCTTTTTCGATTTATCCACATGACTTAATGACTCCTTCAACCTGTCAACTAGCACAAGTGGTGATGATTGCATATTTCTTTTGTTCAGCTCGTAAACTGACTTACCATTTTTGTGATAAGGTGGGATAGATCTGGCAACAGATTTTTCAAAAGGCTGTGCATTATATTCGATTTTTGTTCTAGCTTTTCCATACCCAAAATCCTTTTTGTCCTCTCCACATTTTTCCATGCCTAAAAGTTTTTCTAACTTCTCACTACTCTGGGAAAACACACAGTTTTTCTTGGCATTTTTCCTGGACTCTTCTAGATTAAAAAGGAGTATGTGATTTTCATTTTGAAGGAGCAAATTCTTGTCTTTTAATTGCTCAACCTGTTTGCTTAGTTTTTTAGTCTCAGATTTAAGAAAGATGTTAATTCTCTCAAGTCTATCATTTTTTGAGTGGTGTTGCTGTAAATCATTGATCAAATGTGTATTAATTTCTACAGTTTTGTCCAAGTCTGTTTGCAGTAATTGGTTTTTGTTTTTAGATATTCCCAGCCTTTTAGCCACTTTGATGCTATGGATATAAAGCTGATTGTAAGCATCTTGTAGCTTATCATTTTATTATTTTTCTTCTCTTTGTCAGATTCCTCATTGTCAGACGGAAATGATTCTGTGGCTTGTTGTTCTTTCTCGTTCTCATATTCAGTGGGAATGATCGAAGTAGTGGAGACCATGAGAATTTTCAATGATTTTTGATCTTCATTGCCTTTTGAGTTACTAGATTCTGAATTTGACTCATCCGTATCATCCCACGTGGCGGCCATTGCCTTGCTCTTGATTTTTCTGTTTGGGCATTCGGTTGATAGATGTCCATACTCTCCGTATTATCCCACAGGCGTAGCATTGTGGTTCTTTGGTCTTTTTGCCAAATTTGCCAGCAGAGAGTTTGTTATCCACCTTTCTACCTCTAGAGGGACGGCTGCGATTCTTTTGAAAGAATCTTCTGAATCTTTGTGCCAGCAAAGCCACTTCCTCATCATCATCCTCTCTTTCACTTTCACTGTCCTCATGAGTTATTTTCTTTAAAGTTTTTAGGACAGTGTTTTTGGATTTTTAGGATTGAGTGAAGTGTAGTTCAAAAGTTTGTAGGGAACCTACTAGTTCTTCTACTTTCATCTCGTCTATGTTCCTACACTCCTCAATTGTTGTCACCTTGGGATTAAACCGTTCCGGTAGGGATCTTAGAATTTTCCTACAAATTTTCGGTACCGGAACTTTCTCTCCCAATCCACCCATGGAGTTACAAATGATATTTAGCTTTGTAAAGAACTCCATAAATGTCTCATGCTCTTCCATTCTAAGACTTTCGAACTGTGAGGTCAATAGTTGAAGTTTGGACCTTTTCACAGTACTTGTGTCTTCATGGGTTGTTTCCAGTAAATCCCATGCTTCTTTAGATGTCCCACATATACTTATCTGATTGAATATATCCTGGGACACGACACAGTAGATAGCATTCATAGCCTTGGCTTCAGATGTTTGCCTTTCTTTGTCGAATGCTGTCCACTTTTCTTTGGGTTTGGGCTTTATGATTGTTGTGCCACCATCAAGTACAATTTGATCAGTAGGTGGCACATATCCATTTTCAACTGTCTCAAACGTCATGATCCAACGATCTCAGAAAGTAGTGCATCGTAGCCTTCCAGTATGCATAATTTGAACCGTCAAACACTGGAGGTCTAGTGACTGATGAGCCCTCTCCTTTAGCCATATTCCCAACTTCAGTCAAGATCACTCTCTAGGCGGTGAAGCCCTTAAAGAGAAACCTGTCTATGATACCAATTGAAATAGCGGTGAAGATCGCTTGAGTTGAAGTTGGAATATGTCAATATGTCCTAGAGGGGGGTGAATAGGACTTTTTAAAGATTTATGAGTTATTAAAAATCCTATCACTCTAATCCTATTATGTATGCAGTTTCTAGGATTACTCAAATGTAACTCTACTAGCTTCCAAGCCAAGTAGAGGATCCAATCACAAACTAAGCAAGATATCATATGCAACTTAGTCTATGTTGAATGTGACTGTGTATGTGTGTGAGATGTGACCAAATATATGAATATGAAAGCATTAAAATGAATCACACAAATAGTAAAGCAATCACAAACACAGTCATTTTTATAGTGGTTCGACGATAAGTCTACTCCACTCCCAGCTGCTGCACTCAACCCTTGAGTGTACCAGATTTCACTGAGGAGGTTTCCCAGGGTTCACCTCAAACCTAAGGTTTTAAATCAGGTTCACCTTCAACCTTGACATGGAGGTTTCTACTCAATTCATCTCTAACCCTGGAGTTTTACTGGTTCACTCCTAACCAGATGTTTATGCTCTCCATAGAGCAAGAGTTCACACAACGCACCCGGATTTTACACCACATAGGTCAAGGACCTACACAAGGACCTAACAGTTTATGCTCTACACAAGAGCAACGGTCCACCCTGTGCACCCACTGCGTACACTCCCGCCGGAGACCTCCTTGAGGACTTCAAAGGGTGAGAACCACTTAAGACCAAGACCTAGGAAGGAATGATCACAAGTGTCCTCTGGACTCTAGATACTTACAGATAAGTTGATGAGTCCCGTTAAGCACAACGTCAAAGATCTTCTCCTCCTTGTTGACGAAGAGTCTTCAGCTCCCTTAATCCGCAACACAAGATGATATACCAATACTTGGCTTTGGGTTGGGTCAAGGGTGAGATGGAATCCTACTCTCTAAAGATTTTCCTATAAGGAAGATAGAGTCGTTCCTCTCTTATGCATTTAAGGCATCCCAACATAATGATTTGCCATTAAGGTAGTAGCTGGAGGATCCTTGATTGCGGAAGTTCATTCCCCAATCCACTCTATTTAATATCAATGGTAAGGGTGGATTGGAGGATGAACTCCCTAGAAAGAAAGGCTTTAGGTATAAGATATGAGTTGAAACACACAAAAGCTCTCTCTTTTCTCTCTTACAGCAAAAAGAATAAGTCCTCTATATATAGGCAAGAAGTTCCAACGGATATAAAACGGTTACATTTATGACAGAGTTCGATATCGTCGAGTAGGTTCGATATCATCGAGCGTATACTCTCGATAGCATCGATGGTCTGCTCGATGACTCGGACTCGATGTCATACGCTTTTGAAACTCCTTACCAATAGGTCGATGAATCGAAACAGTTGTCGATGTCATCGGATTTCGAACTCCGATTCCATCGATGACTGGGTCGATCCCTCGACACATAAAAAATGAGAGAGACTTGACTTTGAAGAATATTTCAAGTTTTCATGAATGATCGGGGGAACCGTCGAGGTCATCGGAATTTGAATGTCGATGATATCGAGATCTAAGTCGAGGCATCGATAATTCCAGCAGATTTATCTTTGAGCTTGCTGGACAGATTATGGCTTAGTTCGATGCAATCGATCAAGTGTCGATATCATCGATATTTGATTATCGATTAAATCGAAGGGCCCCCGATCATAGTTAAAAACATCCTGAAATAACTGCTGTAAGAAATGCGCGCCCACCATCGATATCATCGATGGACCTCCGATCTTATCGATATTTGATTTCAGATCATATCGGACAGTCATCAATATATCGAAGAAATTTTAGATTTTCATTAAAAATAGGGTCGTTGGAAATCTACTTGTCGATCTTATCGAGCCACTCCCAATGGTCTCGAGATTTGAATACCGATGATATCGATATGCGTATCGATACATCGATAATTCATCCAGATATGATATGAAGTTACTGGACATGTTTAGTGCATTTATCGATGATATCGATAGGTGTATCGATACATCGATAAATCCGTCCAGATGAATATTTAGTTGCTGGACACTTTTAGTCCTTTTTTCGATAATATCGTTAAGGTATCGAGGACATCGACAAAATAGGTCGATCATATCGAGGGTGCTTCGATAGAATCGACAAAGCGAGAAGAACTTAGAGATTTTCCTATTTTGAAAAAGTTTTCACACCTTAAAAACCCTAATATGTCTATCTTGTTTTAAGGGTTTTATTCACCTGGTGTTTTGGGACATAGGATGTGAGGCTATGATTTACCTATTGTGAGCTTCCACACATCTGGTTGAGGCAGACGCTTGAATTGTTCTTCCTATCGAGCTCTGTAGCCAGTCTGACTCACCATTCACGTAACTTGACAAACCAGGGCACTAGCAGGTGCACTTTCAGACTCGGTTGAGTCAACTCGGCTCACCACCTCTAATTCCACTCTCCTCTTCTTTCCTTCATTCCTTCTCTCCTTTATTCCTTTCCTCATTTTCCATCTACTGGAAATCCAGAACCGTCTGGACTGGACTAGACTCACGCCCAACACGGACCGAACCAGGCCCGAGACTCACAATCCGACCCGGCTGGTTCGACTCAAGTCGTGCTGGTGCAACAGCTTTGTGATGGTGCAGCCGCACCACCCCAACACTCTCTTTCTCTCTTCTTCTTATATTTTCTCTCTGGTTTTCTTCTCCTGGCACCAGGATCCCTGGTACATCTTGACTCAGCCCGAGTCGATTGGACAGACTTGCTGCAGTGAGGCAGCGAGTGCAGACGCTCTAACTCTTTCTCTCTCTCTCTCACTCTCTCTCTTCTTTCTTTTCTCTGATTCTTCTATTCTTTTTTTTTTTCATTTCTTTACTCCTTGCCGAAGGCCCAACAACAGAAATGGAACGCTCAGGATCGAGCCGAGTCGAACTGCTGGACACGGCAGCGAGTCACGGTGCGGCGTGGTAATGACTCGATCCCATTCTCTCGTTCTCTCTTCTCCTTCTACTCTCTTTTCTTCATTTCTCCTCCCTGCTTCTCCAGCTTACTTTCTTCCTTCCTTATTTCTTTCAGTCGGGCCTAACAAGCTCTATACTCAGTTTAACTGGGTCCGAGTGAGTCAGAAATCTGGTGGAGACAACATAGCCGTTAATGGCAGAATCCCACCCGAATGGTTTTCCTTTGATTTAGTGGTTAGGGATTGCTAGGATAGATGCAAGGATGCTTGTGGAATGAAGGTTTTGAAGGTTGAAGGACGCTTGGGTGGTGGGTTCGAGAGAGGGAAGAAAACGGATGGTTTCTCTTGGGCGGCCGCAAGGAGAGGAGAAAGGCTCATTGCTACCCCATCCAGCTGCCTTATATCAAGCCCTACATTCCCTTAGAGTCGTCGGATCAGGGGTGGATAGCTTGGATTGAATCCTGCTACATGGTTTTCTCAAAACCGTGGGAGGGATAGGCGTTGGTTTTATATAGAAAACCTAGCACGTAATTAGCACGTGGATGGTTTGGGTACATCCGAAACAGGGGCATGTGATTTGAGGAGAGGCCCTCACATGGATCGCCAGCGTGGAAGAAAATCGGGCTTTCCGTTTTTGGAAAGAAAAGAAACGCAAATGGCCCTCTTACGCTGGAGATTGTAACCATGTATGGGAGCTTCAAGGTGAGTGACCAGCAGGGTTATGGTCAAAATCTCACCCTCTACAAGATGAACGGATTGGATCATTCTACTGGCAATAGAGGTGGGCCGCAAATCAAGCAAATGGATGGTTATCCGTCTGCTCAAAATGCGCTGGCCGCAGCGGAAAAACGAAGAAGGAATTTCCTTCTTTTGGAACGGTCGGGTCAACAGGGTTTGACCGGGTCCCCTGGGTCCTGTGCACCGCAAGTGCACGCACCCCAGGTGCACGCGCACTCCAAAGTGGGACCCACTGAGGTGTTTCTGATAAATCCACTCCGCCCATTCTGCTAAGTGGGCCCTATCATACCCTCTGACCAAGGATGGGACATATCCAAGGTTTAGGTGGGCCATACATCTTGGTTTAGGGTCCTACTTGGGGATTCTCGTCAATCCAACAGTCGGACCATCTCGAAATCGAACGTCAACAGTTGAAAGGTCCTAAAGGACCATTTGTAATGCTTTCATCATTTATTACTAACCAATACTAACATTAATATATATACCACTACTTTGGTGCATTACTTGTAATTAAAATAATTAAAATCTCATGCATATATATATAAATAATATTATTATCATTATTATTACTCATACATACTATTACTTATTTATCTTTTTATTTATTTACTTACTTATTCATTGTTATTATTATTATGCTTATATGTAAGCCGTGAGACTATTTATTGTGCGTCATTTAATTACATGCCCTAACAGTAGGGTTACTTACCTTAAGGTGGGAAGTCATGAACCCCTAATTACTAATTCATGATTTGTTGAGCGTTCCAACACTCTAATGATTGGATTGACTATTATTTAATTATCAACAACCTTTAAGATCCTAAGGAATGTCTAGGCATGATCAGGGAGTTGGATGTGAAACTAGACGACTTTAATTATCGACAGATTTCATTATGGGCTTACTGAGGATTTAATGCGGTCATGACGCCATCTGGGTTGTCGTGGATCGCCTGACGAAGTTGGCACATTTTTTTACAATTTGTGAGACTTGGCATTTGGACCAGATCGCTAGGCTGTTTGTTGATGAGATTGTCAGACTGCACGGTGTTCCTGTCTCGATCGTTTCAAACCGAGCCCTGAAGTTCATGTCTCAGTTTTAGGGGAGCATTCAGAGAGCGATGAGTACTGATTTGCAGCTCAGCACCGCGTATCATCCATAGACCGATGGTCAGACTGAGAGGGTCAACCAGATCCTTGAGGATATGCTTCGGGCATGCGCGATTGATTTCGGGGGTAGCTGGGATGAGCATCTGCAATTGACTGAGTTCGCATATAACAACATCTATTAGGCGACCATTGACATGTCTCATTTCGAGGCATTATATGACAGACCGTACAAATCTCTGAGTTGTTGGACCGAAGTCGGAGAGCGGCGTCTCCTAGGTCCCGAGCTTGTGTAGTGGACGTCAGAGGCTATCGATATCATCAAGCAGAGGATACGCACAGCTCAAAGCCGACAGAAGATTTTTCCTGATCGCTGGCGTCGTCCCTTGGAGTTCGTTGTTGGGGACAAAGTGTATCTCAAGGTCTCACCTATGAAGGGTGTAGTTCAATTTAGAGTGAAGGGCAAGCTTGCTCAGAGATTTATGGGACCTTTCGAGATCACTGGGCGCGTTGGCGCCGTGGCCTATAGGTTTGCCTTGCCATCTCAGTTGTCTGGCATCCACAACGTTTTCCATGTCTCTATGCTGAGGAAGTGTGGGTCAGACATCGTTCCAGTTATTGATTGGCAGCCGCTAGAGGTTCATGAGGACGCTTCTTACATTGAGCAACCAGTTCGTATCCTTGATCGGAAGGAGCAGGTCCTCCGGACCAAGGTCATTCCTTTGATGAAGGTTCAGTGGGATCACCATTTTGTTAATAAGGCATCTTGGGAGCGCGAGGTCGAGATTCGAGAGCGCTATCCCCATCTCTTTGATGATTGGTTATATGTTTTATATTGTTTGTTGTCTCTGATTTTATATGATGATGCTATATTTTCTCTTCCTTTATGAGTTATGACTAGTTGCGATGATTGTACAAATTTCGAGAATGAAAATTTTATTTGGAGGGGAGAGCTGTAGACCCATATCCTAGTCCGTACCATTCTGTAGGCTTTCACGGTCCTCCCAGTCGAATTCCGACAACCCTCGACCTGTATTCGATGTTTCTAAACTATTTTAAGCCGAGTCCTGCATACCGAAGTCGGCTCGACCCTAAACTTGGGCCGTAGTGACCGCGCCGTCACTACGGTTCCAACGCTACGACTTGCGTACCGATCCGATACCCGGGCCAGGAGATGTGGGCCCGCGTTCATTCTGAATAAACGCCGTGCGTACGAATTTTGAGAGAATCTCTACAACATGTCCCATCAATCAATTAATCAAGTACACACCATACCTCAAGTACAAGCAACTCATCCCTTTCCCTTTCCCAAAGTCAATTACACACCATACCTCAAGTACAACCACTCCATCCATCATTCCTCTCTCTCATTTCTATCTTTACTCTCCAATTCCAAGAGCAACACTCAACGTCCAAGCTCCTCTCTCCCAAATCTAAGTGTGGCCCACTTTCCCACTCTCTCATCTCCCATCTCAACCATTCATTCATCTTCTACCTCTATCAAAATTGAAGGCAAGGAGCTAAGGAAAAGGCCGATAGGTGGGTGATCCACTGTTGATTTTTTTAATTTAATGGCCCACTTGTGATGGGACCCACTTTGATGTATGTGTTGTAATCTAGAGGGGCCCATAGTGGTAGGGGCCCTCCATCTCGTCTCTCTCTCCCTCTCTCTCTTTCTCCTTTTCCTTTGGTGATGATGATGATGAGAGTGGCCCACTTATGACGTATATATTACATACATACCGTCTGTTTTGGGACTTATGGACCCCACCGTGATGAATGGATTAGATCCACGCTGTCCATCTGAGGACCATGTATACGTGGGGCCACCTCTCTCTCTCTCTCTCTCTCTCTCTCTCTCTCTCTCTCTCTCTCTATATATATATATATAATATAATATATATATATATATATATATATGTAGTTGGTGGGTCACGAGTATGTGGACCCCACCTTGATGAAGGTATTGCATCCATACCTTGGACGTCTAGCAGTCTCTACTGCTGGGCTGTGTAAGGGAAAACACTCTAGTAGCTATAATAAAAGAAAAATAAAAGAGTTAATATTTAAATTATATATATATATATATATATATATATATATATATATATATTGTATATACATAAGCGAGAGAGGTGAGTGAAGTGGGGTGGCCCATGTACGTGGGGCCCACCAGTGATGTTGGTCTAGCTGTCCATTTCTGTACGGTGCTGGATGGGCCGCACCAGTTATGTGGGTCCCATCCACACCGTCTAACAATCTAAACGGGTGGAGCCCACCATGATATATGTTTGTATCCACACCATCCATTCATCATCTGGTCGGGTGGAGTCCACCGTGATGTATATTTGTGTCCCACGCCGTCCATTCATCTGGCGAGCTCGTCTTTGGCTCAAGACAAAAATGAAGCAGATTCACTCCTCTGGTGGGCCATGTACGTGGACCCCACCCCTGATGTTTGTATTACATCCAAACCGTCCATTTATTTGGGCCACCACGTCTCACGACTTGAGACTAGAAATAAGACAGATCTCATATTAAGTGGACCACACTGCAGAAAATAGTGGAATGAAAGCCCACCATTGAAACCCCTTTGGGTACAGAGGTTTTAAATCAATATAATATTTGTTTTTCCTTCCCTGTTCAGGTCCTCGTGACATTATGAACAGACTGGATGGAAAATAAACACCATGGTGGGCCCATTGGAATTTAACTGTGGAAGTTATTATCACCACTGCCATTTGTGGTATGGTCCAAATGATCCTTTGGACATGATTCATTTTTTTTTTTTATGCTCTACAATGGTATCTAACAATGGACGTATGGTGTATAAGAATCGGCCATTTGACTCGGCCTATTCAACTCGGCCTATTTGACTCGGCCTATTCGACTCGGCTATTTGACTCAGCCTATTCGACTCGGCCATTTGACTCGGCCTATTTGACTCAGCCCATTTGATCGGCCCATATGAATTGGCCCATTTGATTCACCCCCTTTAATTTGGCTCATTTGAGGCATGATTGACCCATTGGAGCGGCCCACATGATGCGGTCCATTGGATGTATATGAGGCTCAATGAGACGTATGTAAGGCCTTTGTGTGGGCCGACTGTGATGTATATGAGGCCCATTGTGATGTGAGATTCCATCGCGATGTATGTAATGATGTTTTCGCAGCCATGCCTTGGGAGCAATGATGGTTTGACGTCCACATTGTAAGAGCAATGATGGTTAAATGTCCGTATTGTAACTCTCCATAGGGCCCATTGATAGGCCCATACTTGTAGTGTGTAGGCCGTCTAAGCCCCTCTTCGTTATGAACAGGATCCATCACCACATAACATGCTTAGTATGGTTCTATGATTCATGCTCATACACATCATATGTATGCTTGATATGAGGAGTGACTGATCATAACAAATGCCTTCGAGTAGATTGTTTATGGGCTCCCTGATAGGTAGAGTTGCCCTTCATGAGTGTGCGATACGCGCAGGATTATTGCATGACTGGTAGTATGATTCATGCACTTTGCATTTGTATGACTTGATTTCTATACACCCTAGTGACATCAGGGCTATGACCTCCACAGGCACATCGTGGATGGCAGGATTGGACACCGGAAATATTGTTACTAAGCATTGGGGCCCCATAGATGTCCCTGTGTGAAAATCCCTAAACCCAATGGTACCAGAGGATGACTCCAACATCGAGACCGAGTGGATATATGAGTGCACGAGGGTCAAATACCAGAAGGTTGCATCTCCCACTATGTCGTGGTCAGTTGGAAAGGGGTGTGGCCTTACTCGCTCGAGGGTAGGGGGCATTAATGGGCTGAGTTTGACCAGCTCGTGAATGGGTCCACTATCGACGTGCCACATAGATATTGGTAGACTATTGGCCAGGCGGATAGTGAGGTTTCTTACGCTCACTTGGACTATGCGCCTGGGAAAGGGGTAGTGCCATTTGGAGTGTACTAAACCTAGTTGATTATCCAGAGTGAGAACTGTACTGATACTTGACGCTCTAGTGATGAGCTGCATTGAAATGTGGATTTGGATGAGAAATGACATGCTTGAGTTGCATCTCGCATCGTATGGCCTTGGCATGGCTGATAACATTCATATCTTGCACTGCATAGCCTTGATACGACTGATTGCATTCATATACTTATCAGCATGATTCCGCATTATTTTGACATTGTATTATGAGCACGCTCATATTACACACACACTTACACCACCCTCTAAGCTTTTTATAAGCTTATGCATAATTGATGTGTGCAGGTGACGCCAGGACAGCCATATCATAATAGCAGCCGGAGTGTACAGTCGAGCTTTACGAGTTTCCATTATCATTATCTTGTATTTCCCTTCATACACATTGTACTTTAAAGTTTTTTATCATAGTGAATTTTATGATGGTGTTCTTGTGGTTATTGTTTGTGGGTTATGCTTATGGTTATACTCATTACGAATCAAATTGATGTTTAAAATCCTCCTTGTAAGATCCCAGGATCGGAACCTGGTGTATGGGTGCCGAGAGCCGAGAATGGGGTACTATGGAGGCTGTCAGCGCCGGGTTTGACAATCGAGAATTTTGTGAGCCCGGCTTCCGAGTTAGGGGCGTGGTAGTTTCAATGCATGACTTTTTTTTTATCAAAGATATTTATGCAAATACAGCTTGTTTTATTTGAATTAATGCTACTTTTTTACTTATTTTTTTTCCCTTATGTGGAGGATTTTAATCAATTGTGCCTAAATTTATGCCTACAAGCACTTCAGCCTTTTGACACCACTCATGCTAGGAGTAGACCACATAGAGGATTTGTTTATTTATTTATTTATTCAAGACCATTTTCAATTTATTGTTGTAAATATTATATATTTTTTTTATTGTGAAGTAATATAAATTTTGTTTAATATTCAGTTTAAATAGTATTGCAACATTTTTTATGTTTCAATTATTAAAAAAGTACAAGTTTCAATTGAATTATATAATAATAATTATTATTATTATTATTGGCCTGTTCTAGGGCCTCTTAAATCTATACAAAGACTTTTAGCGGCGCTTATACAGGATTGTCGGCGCTTTTTCGTAATTAAAAGTGTCTAAAATCATGGTTTCACGGCGCTTGCGTACATTTTTTTGCAGCGCTTTTTTCACTTTTAGCGGCGCTTCTTTCAGAAGTTCCAGCGGCCATCAAAAGCATCAATGAAGTCAGACTGGGCACCGAAGAAAATCCATAATTACCGGTGCTCAGACAAGCATCGATAAAAGTGGCTTAGCGCCGGCAGAGGTTTTGCCAACATACCCCTTTACCGGTGCTTGTCTAACGTCGGTAAAGGCAATGCCAGCGGTTTTTGGGGCCTTTACCAACGGTTTTGACCGCTGGTAAAAGTTTGTTTTCTTGTAGTGAAGTTGTTGTGAGAATGGTAGGATCCGATGGATAATTATGGACGAATAGTTTGATGCATTCGTAAATGCCCAAATTCCTCCATGTCACTTCGTATTGAGATGAGACACGGGCTAACCAAACATATCATATATTCTGGATGTGGTCTTGGCTATCGAGGATTCTTTAGGGCATTGGTAGGTTCAGGGAAACATTCAGACTGAATCAGAAAAGTCTCGCCCAAACAGATGGGAAACTACTGCGCAGCACGCCAACAATGCAGTGAGCCTAGATCCAATCTAAGGCCTCACCCACAAACGATAGACAGGAAGAAATATAAACTAGAAATAGATCAAAGCAATCCAAAACAAACCACAAGACAAGATATACGTGGAAAAACCCCAAACTAGGGTAAAAAACCACGAATGCAAAATTCCACTACGAAGAGAAACGAAGATTACAAGGCAATATACTAATCTCTCCCTTGAAAGTACAGAGAAAATTCCTTGCCCACACCTTAGAATAATTTCCTAATATTCACCTTAACCTAGAATAGCCCTAGGGACCCCAATTTATAGTTTTGGCAACTTCCCTTTCTGCATCCCAGTTGCGAAAGGACTTGCGACACGAAATCCGCGAAACTCCTTTCGCATCCCAGTTGCGAAAGGACTTGCGACACGAAATCCGCGCAACCTCGACTGGTCGTGGGTGGCCCCAGATGTGGCTCCACTTCTCAACAATCTCCCACTTGGAGACACATCTCCATAAACCTTTGTCTTCTTCATCCGAAGTGCATCACCTCCCCGTCTTCAAGCCTGAAGACCAATCAAAGCTAAACAGAGCTTCAGCTTTTCCCTTGTGACCGCCTTGGTCAGCATATCCGCAGGATTCTCACTTGTATGAATCTTCTCCAGAGCAATCGATCCATCTTCCAGTAACGAACGTATGAAGTGATATCTGATGGCAATATGCTTGGTCCTTGAATGAAAGGCTGAATTCTTAGCCAAGTGTATTGCACTCTAACTGTCACTGTACAGCTTGCAATCTGCTTGCTTCTTACCCAATGTTCACTCCCCAAGTGCAGGGTTGTGATGTAGTAATAAACTCGGTGAGACCGAGGTCGAATCCACAGGGATTGAAACCTGTACGTAATCTGAAAATAACCAGATCTAGAACTAGGCTAAGATGAAGTGTAAACCAATTGTGATTTGAGGAATAATGGTGAAATAATTAAACTAAAATTTAAGAGAATTCAGAAGTGGGAAACTAGGGCTTCAGAGAATCCACTTATAGAGATCAGGGAGATCTACACTTGATAAATGAAAATCAACTGAACTTCCTTTGATGTAGTTTTGAAAAGATGAAAGGTATATGAATTAGAATGGATTCCATCACCAAACCATGCCCAAGAGACAAAGTAAACAATCGAATTAAACTAATTACCAACCAATCAATGTATGAAGGTTAAGAAGGGTACTGTCATTCGACCATGCCCAGGAGACGATGGTGAGCAACAGGGCTTCCTGACGTCATAAACATAAAGAGGAAAAGAACATGCTCAAAGCCATCGCAGACCCATTGTAATTTCAGTCACAACAGACCATTAAAGACTAAAAACATTCCCTTAAAAAAATAAAAATAAAAATCCATTCAGTCTAAACCAAAGACACAAGTATAAATCCTCCCATCACGCTACAAGCTTCACCTCTTAGCCCTAGCTAAGAGGATTTAGCCAACCATAATGGAGTTAGACATCTCAACAGAAATACTAAGGAAAGACAATAAATAAAAAGAAAGAAATTACTCTACTCTCTCTCTCTGCTTCTATCCACGTCCAGCCCAAGCCAACTCCGAGTCGATCCCCCAAATCACGTTCTTTTCTTTCCTTTATATAAGAGAAGGAGATCGCTGCTGCCTTCCGCAAGGTATAACAAGTGCGGAGCCTTTACGCGCTCCCTGCGTAACATACCTATGCTGAACTGAAAGTGGAGCCCATTATCAAGTTTTGCTGTGAAATCCAATCCGTTCATTGAAGTCGGCACGAAAAACTAGTCGTGAATATACCGTTTCTATTCTGTTTTGGTGCGGCCCACCAAACTTTCTGTGCCACTGTTTATACATTGTCAGACGGTTGAGATCATCCTAGTGGTTGTGCTCTCAAACATTTGACAACTAGGCTTGGATGAGAGGTCCCTTAGGCTCCTAATGGACGGTCTAGATCGGGCCATTAATGCATGTTGGGGCCCACAAAAATCCCTTCGCAGGCTCTGTTGCGAAACAGAGCCTACGCAAACGGTCACTGTGATGATGGTGGGTCCCACCTCGGCGTCGAGTGGAAAATCCACTCCGTCCATAATATTCCTGACAAAAAAAACCATTTAAGAGGGCCGAAGCCGACTTGATTTCTGCGTGGCCCTCAGAACTTTGCGTTGCATCGTCCAATCCTGCGTCTACACCTCCATGTTCGTGTAGCATCCGGGAAAAACAGGAGGTGAATCAAGGTACGGTCGGTTTGACGTTCTAAAACGAATGGACGGTTCGGATTTACCATGTGATCGACGGTGGTGGCCCACTAGATATCAACCGCAACTCCCTGACGCGAAACAGAGCTTCCGCCTCCGAATAAAAGATGTTTGATGGACCCCAAAGTGATGAGTTTGATAAAATCCACCATGTCCATTGAATTCCTGGCGAAAATCTAGTCAGGAATGGACGGCTTTAGAGTGTAGTTGGCGTGGTCCACTGAACTTTGCTCACTGCCGTCCATCCTACGATTTATAGCTAGGATCTTCCGTTAGCTTGCATGAGGATAAACTAACACCTAGGAGAGGGTTTTTGTCCCCCTATGGACACAATAGACGGTACTAATCATCCATTTGGATGATGTGTGGGGCCCACTAGCCAAAAAAATCAGACAGCATTGGACGTTGTCTCCATGAAGAAGAAGGTGCGGGTCAGCCCGGCTTTGACCGGGCTGACCGTCCGGTGCGGCGCGGGCGCGTGTACCTCATGTACACGCACTGTACATGCAGAGTCCACTGTGATGTTCATAAAAAATCCGCTCCGTCCATTCGTTTTGACACACAGTTTAAGGGGTTGATACCAAAATCGAAGTATATCCAGATGTCAGGCGGGCCCCAGATGAGTGATTTGTGGGTTGATCTATCCGTTGGGCTGCTTCCACAAGGATCCAACGGCCAAAATTCGACGTGTACGGTTAATTTATGATCTTGAAGCCATGTATGGAGTTTTGAGCCAAGCGGATGGTTAGAACCCTGTGATCTTGCATTTCAGACCCATTTTAGGCCACTTGAGCTCCAGTTTTTTTGGATTTTCTCGGATCTCTGGAGTGCACGTTCGTCGATCTCAGTCCCCTGGAGTCCGCCTCTTGCCTTTGGTACCATCAGAGCATTCAATTCATACATTTAACACCCTTTTTAAGTCCAAGCTCATAAATACACCTTGCTACACAAACACGAATAAATCGGGCTGTTAAACAGTTTCATGGTCGTAATTCCATGTAATAACTGGGGTCTAATATGCAATATTTGACCCTCAACACAACCCCCAACCAGCATTTTGCTAGTCCCGGGCAAAGTATGCGAAAAATAAATTGAGAATTATAGCATAATTTTAAAAACTCGAATGATTTTGGGGAACAATCCAGATACTAGAAGTTTAAGATTCATGAATGTTGGGCATTACTTTCTCCTGAACTCAAAGGCACCGAAAACTTCACAATAAGTTCAAAGTATTAATCCATCAATTAGAAAAATTCTAAACATCGAGTTCCATGGGTGTATAGTGTAATCTCGGCCTATCATCATTAAGAGATCAAATTGTCGATTTCATGATATCATTGGTAACCAATCAGAAAATTCATAACTACCATCACCTAAACCAGAACTTTGCCTCACAGATCATTCTTTCATTTTTCTAATAATTTTTTTTCATAATTTTTTTTTTCTTTTTTTTAAATGTCAAGATGGGAATCAAATTTTCACTTATAGGGAGCAAACCTATGGTGAAACTAGTCGCCCAACTCTTTCCAACTGTTAATCATGAAAAATCGAATCCACACCTATATTGTAACGACCTGAAAATTTCCGTACATTGGGCCGAGTACCACCTCGACCAGAAATCACATAGGATTAAATCCTTTAGAAATTTAACAAAGTTAACTAAGTACTAAACTCGGTTAGTCATGAAATCCGTTGGGATCGCTTTAAATACGATCTGCAAGACCCAAAACTTGCAGAATTAGTGACTCTAGGTTACCCTAAAGTCTAGAGCCAAACTCATTACCCGTCTGCTCTCGGGACTGAAACGAAACTTCGTATGAGGTCTAGATCGCACATCGGGAGTCCGAATAGCACGAAGCTAAGGAACCAGGACCGCCCCACTGGGCTTGACAATCATCTCAAAATCAGACGATTCCGATGTCCCACGGCCATTCTTCACTCCGGAGCGAGGGAGTGTGAAAAACACTATTCCCATCCAAATGAAAATATCTGGAATAGTGATCTGGCACCTTTCGGTTGCGCGTCAGTATTAAGCAACCTAACCGTCGGAATCAGACCAAATTACACCCTCGGATTAAGAAAAATTTCAGGAACATTTACATGTACTCAGAATTTCTGATCGTGGCCCACTGACCGTTGAATTGAAAGTGGTCCGCCACGTGCGATCTGGGAATCCGATCGAGTCGAAAACGTAATCCCACGTAGATCCGTAGATGGTGAGCTTAAGTCTGACGTTTGGCTCAAGGAGGGCCACCAGAACACCCCTTTTGAGCTTGGAAAGTGGCGAACTGCCTGTATATGCAGCCACCCTTGAACCTGAGTCTATTTTGGACATGTTCTTGGCTATAAAAGGGGCTTAGAACAGCCCCTCTCACAGCCATATGAATTTGGGTGCAAACCCTTAGAGAGAAAGAGAGAAAAGAGAGAGAAAGTATTGGAGATCGAAGCCGATCTTCCTCCTGCTGCTTCCACTCCTCCCACGGCCTACACCGCCCTATTCCAGGGGTTTTCCCGGTGGTTTCCACCCCATTTGAAGGTAAGAAACCCTAACCCTAGGTCTGATTTGAGCTTGATTAGCGGTAGGTTATGAAAAGGCTAATCGGATACGTTCTTTAGGCTAGGAAACTCCCGTATACGGAAGCTCCAACACTCTTGCTGATTCGTTGGAATTCCAAGGGCTGAGGTGAGGACTTTAAGTGTATAAGTTACGGTTTTCAACACTTTCAATGTCAGATAATGATAGATTCATGATCTGCATGCAAATGCACATGTACAAAGTGCTTTCTGTTTCCTGTTTCGATTAGCGATAAAGAATATGGAATTTTACATACTCTTGATATACGTAGAAATACCGTATACGTATTTTTGTTGAGAAAATGTTTGACATATTTATTTAATGTTTGATTATATCATGTGTGGATAAAATGCTAGTTTGGCGAAAAGGATCGCAAAAATACATGTTCATGTGTAAATGTCATGTATGTTGAAATTGCGTATTCTAGAAATCCCGCATACGTGCGGATTTTGGAAATGTAATTGTAATGATTATTTGCTGTATAATTACGCTATACACGGAAAAAATACTCTCGTGGCGAAGGGACAGCCCTGACCCGAACTTGGCTAACATACGTCATGTATGTTGGAATAGTGTATTCCAAATGTTGTTGTAAATGCTTGTATAGGTACATGTGTATGTACTAGTGCCTTAGATAGGTGCTGATATGGGTCTCCCGACTCCCGTAGAGACATGTAGGATCCCCTCCCTGCGGTGGTTCACCGCAACCCCTCAATTGTAATGCGCACATAACTGTATCCCTTTGGGGATAGTGTTTTATCACATGCCTTACAACATGCTTTACAACATGCTTTACATCATGCTTTACAACATGCTTGACTTCATGTTTTACTTCATGCTTTGTAACATGCCTACTAACATGCTTGTATCGCTTGTTTATCATGCTTTACTTCACATGCTAACGATGAAAACTGTTTGGGTTTGGGACTATGTATATAGTCCAAACATTCGGTACCAGACTTGTGATTGTGGCTGCGAATCATGTCGCCACACAGGACGTGTCCGGCGAACCCGAGTCGTACTTCGGTTGGCGATAGTGGTTGGCCACGCGGAGTGCTTTTGCGCTCCATATCGCTCAACTTGTGGTGCGCTCGAGCTAGTCAGGCTCGCCAACTAAACCGAAATGTACTTATGTGTTCACCCTGTTTGGTCGCTACTGCTTGAACCTAGGATACCAAACTTACCAGTGGCGATTCCCGTTTAACCATGGTACCTAGATCCACTAAGTCGCATGAGCCGGGCATGGTGGTATGGGACACCGTGGTCGAGCTGTCGGCCTACGCTGGGGCCATGTGCCTCCCCGTAGTGACCATTGCGCAACTAACTCGTGAGCCGAATACGGTGGTATGGGACACTGTATTCGAGCTGTCGATACTTCGGCGAGAGCCGAGTACGGTGAGATCTGTGCTCGTGCTGACGGGCGACGAGTCCTCCTGCCGTGGTATCATCGAGTACACTCCAAGGGTCTGTGATTGGCCACGAGTCTTTCACAGCAACTAGAGTGTGAGTGAGAGCCGAGTACGGTGAGACCTGTACTTGAGCTGACGGCTAGTGATTGAGCCGAGTACGGTGAGACCTGTACTCGAGCTGACGGCCAGCAATTGAGCCGCATACGGTGAGATCTGTATCCGCGCTGACGGGTGACGAGCCCTTTGCGATGCCTTCACTAAGCTTCTCGAACCAAACCATCGTATGAGAATAACTAGGATTGACGACCCTAGAATGGATCATGTTGGGAATGATACAAGGGAGGTACCTTAGTTTCCCAATACTGCTGATTGAAATGGATTAATAAAAACTTGGTAATCATGAGCATCATCGCACCGCATGTGCTTTGTAGATGTGGCGCACTGAGGGAGTAAGCATTCGCGAACGTAAGATGATGTCGCTTGAGGGTGGTTTGGCAAGGGCATACAGCATCATGTCATATCATTTTTGCACTTAACAAGAGTAGTTAGAAATGCTTGATTTGTACTGCTTTATCATTACTGCTTGGTTGATTTGATAACATGTTAACTTATGCTTTATTGTTCCACTGAGTAAGCTACTCACTCCCACGTTACGGGACGGTGTTGTACACACCAACCAGACTCTGTCGCAGGTATAGAGGGCGCCTTGGTTCAGGAGCCAGAGCCCGACATTGACGAGGACCAGGAGGAGTTCTCCTTCATGCAGTACTCTGACGGCTTCGCTTAGGCCGGCTGCATCGCGGGATTCTCAGGGCCTCTTTTGAGGATGTATTTTGGGTTTTTGACTTGAAAACAATACATGTATATTGGTGCTCATCTAGTACTCATACTCTGGAGTTCAGAAAATTTTGTTACTTTACATACTTGAATATAAAACTTCAGTCTTCCACTTGCTTTTATATACAATTGAACTGGAGTATGAATTACTGTTTTGGTTTAATCTCATTCATGTTTATTGCGCTAACTCAGACAACATTTAACCGGCATTGTGTATGTTGCATAAGTGATGCGTTGGAACTCGGGAGTTGGGTTCATACTCGACCCCCGAATTTCAGGGCGTTACAAGTTGGTATCAGAGCATGATTTTGATTAAAACCGGACCTGAGTTATGTCCCCACTACGTACGCTGATGCATTATACTTAGGAGGGTGCGCAAAATTCTAGAAACAGTCCTAGGGCCTCCCGGTTTCACCGTTCGGTGAAATTCGTTAAAAACGTACGTGTTGATCGAGTCTGTACTCGAACCTGACCGCACACATGAACTCCAAATCACCCCGTGACCGTCTATTGACGTGTCAAGACCACAATCCACCAAAAATTAGACGTTAAAAATCAGGAAAAATCAGATTGGTTCAGAATTTCCCGTAAACTGACCGTTCTGGAGCCGAACGGAGTCCGTGGGCCCCCCACGTTAATCTGTTAAATTTTTAGACCGAACCAGGGTGCATGTGGCACCCTGGACACGTGTCAAGAGGACCAGACCGCGGTGGCACGGCTCCGGCCAAGTCCGGCCGCGGCGGCGCCGCGGCTCGGCGGCGCGCCGCGGTCCGGTCGATTTTCCGGTGGGATTCCGGCCATGGGGTGGGTCGGCCTGACCCCCCCTACACAGTGGCACGTGCGGTTTGGGCTTTGGATTGGGATAAATGGGGCTGGAGCACCCCTCTTTCCATTTCACCCCTCTTTTCAAACACCTCCACCCCCAAATCCGATTTTTCTCAAAAACCCATCCCTCCAACCTCCAAATCTTCCATTTTTCTTCCACAACTCACACATCCCAACCTTCCACAATAGCCCTAGCTTCTCCCTTTCCCCATTTCCTCAAGTTGGAGCTCTCATACCCCTCCTTGGAGCTCAAAATCGGGTAAGCTACTAACCCATTCCACTTCCTTCTTGTTTCTTCTTCATTTCCTACCTCTTGGACTCCTTCCACACCCATTGGATTGTTATTTGTGGTGGAGTAAAGAGATCAGCCCCTTAAAACCCCATTTGGCAAATTTCCATGGCCCTCCTTGGTGTGGTGGCCACCATTTTCTCTCTTTCCTCCATCCTATCCTTCATGGGAAAGAGAAAAACCGCGGCCGATGATGCCGGCCCAAGTAGGCCAGCCCATTCCCGAAGAAAATCCGATGTCGGGGCCGGCACAAGCACCGTACGGGAGTTTAGGTCGAAGCGGGACCTGGATCCCGACCATCCCGCCAGAAATGCTTACCCGATAGGCATGGAATATGGGCGCTTCGCGGGCCGCAAAGTTGTGTTTGAAGCTCATGTGGATGAAAGGATGTTCAGGCTACACCCACTGATGGACCGCCTGGTGGACATCGGATGGAATTCTATGTTTGATGGCCAGTCGCCTGCATGTGAGAACACGGTTCGCGCCTTCTATGCTCACATCGTGGACGCATCTGTTGAGCCTCTTCAGTTTACTGTTTCTGTGAGGGGCATTAGACGCACGATTACAGTGGACGAAGTGGCTCGGATCACAAAGCTGCCGCGTGGTCAAGTACACCCCAGTGATAGCTTCTCCCGAAGTGCGCGGGAAAGGGATCGCCGCACGCGATATCTCTGTGGTCGCCGGGTTACTTGGAGGAGAGGAAACTGCATTGCGGCGACAAAAATGGCGGAGGACCTCCGTTTACTCCATCATATTTTCACCTACAACGTGTACCCACGGTCGGGTAACCGCACGGAATGTACTCGGTTGATGGTGGACTTCTTGTACAAGATGGGACATGGGGACGACATATGCCTACCCACCTTCATCCTATCTCAGATAGTGCATGTTGTTCGTTCTACCAGGAACGATCTTTCGCTCCCATTTGGCCGTCTGATCTGCAGGATGGCTCGTGATGTAGGCTACCGGTTGAATATGGAGGATCTTGCACCTGTCCGAGTCATAAGTGAAGCGACACTCAAGAACATGAAGATCGGCCCTCAACAGCGGCAAGCCCGACTCGACGAGTCTGGAGATGAGTCGGATAGTGCCGGTGAGGAGAGTGATGAGGAGGGCGGTGATGACATACAGGAAGAAGAACCTGAGGCTCAGGACACCGAGGAGAGTTCACCTCCTATGGCTCAGGAGCATGGTATAGATCGGGATGCTTTTGATGCGCGATTTGCCCGTCTTGAGGAAGGGCAAGCCGCCCTGCAGCAAGAGATTGGTCAAGTTCGAGCCAAGCTTGAAGAGACTGAAGCCTATATGAAGAGAAGTTTCAAGAAGATATCTCGTACGTTGAAGGCCATCCTGTGCTGTGCGCAGGATAAGAATGCTCCTCCTCCACCGCCTACTTCGGATGCTTAGTTATCCACGTGTTATGTGTTGTTGGTTGTGTTGGTTACCGCGTTAGGCGGTTTATGTTTTCATGTTGTTGATGTAGTAGGTAGTAGCATGTTTTGTATGTTTTTATGTAATGAATGTAATGGCTATCATGTGATTTTCTGTCGTGATTCATGTAACCCTGTAGTCCATGTATTATGACAATTTTGAGTAAATGAAAAGCATGTAGCCTCTTTGTATTGATGATGTGTGGAATGCGTAAGTGCCTTATGATGTGTATTGTGCTATATCTCACAAATAATCTACCCTATGTTGTATAGGGCATGCCGCGACAGTATACGCGGAGCACGGCACATCTTCGTTTGACCAGCTCTATGGACCAGACTCCTTCTGGTAGTGGCGGTCCTACGGACCGTGGATTGGGATCTGATCAGCCTTCTGCTGGTCCTAGTGGTGGACAGCCACCTTACACGCCCCCGGTCCGAGAGCAGTATCGGCCGTCATCGGCTGCGCAGCATGATCCTCAGGCTGCCCCACCGCCTGATAGATTTGAGCAGCTGATGATGATGATGCATCAGCAGCAGATGCAGCAGCAGCAGCAGATACATCAGCAGCAGCAGATGCAGCAGCAGCAGCAGCAGATACAGCAGCAGCAGCATCAAGATCTGATGGCCACTATTGCCGAGGCCTTGTCCCAAGGTGGTAGTGCGACTCCACCTGTGACTTCTGCGCACCCTGAGGAGGATTCTGAGCCTCCTGCTCGGTTTGAGGATGCGCCTCTGCCTACACCCGTTGCACCTCCTACTGGATATGTCGGTACGCGAGGTCTACTCGAGCGATTTCAGCGCTTGAGGCCTCCTTCATTTGCGGGTTCTCACAGACCCGAGGAGGCAGAGTTCTGGCTGGACCGCATCTCCAAGATGCTACGGATGTTACATTGCTCTGAGGCAGAGCAGGTTGAGTTGGCTACCTTTATGTTTGAGAGGGAGGCCAGCTTGTGGTGGGACAGTGTGCTGCGCACGGTCGTAGTGGACTTCGTGTGGACCTGGGAGGCTTTCGAGTCTCGGTTCCACGAGAAGTATTACCCGCAGACATATCGACATGAGCGGGAGGACGAGTTTCTGCGCCTCAGGCAGGGAGGCATGACGGTGACGGAGTATGAGCACCGATTTACCGAGTTGGGCCGCTTTGTCCCGACCATCCTCGTCAATGAGCAGATGAGGATGCGACGATTTACTGGAGGCTTGCGACCTGACATACGGTCGAAGCTATGCTGCCACACCATTCCTACTTATGCGGCGTTGGTCCACATGTCTATGACGGCCGAGCAGGATGTGGACCGTTTAGCCCGATCACGCGGTACTATGGTTGCGAGACCGCGACAGGATACACAGAGCAGGCCTATTTTAGGCAAGAGGCCTCGGGCCGATTCTCCCCCCAGGGCCGCAGCGCCAGTGGTTCCCATGAGACGCCCGTTGTTGGTGACCTGCACGTTTTGCGGGAAACCAGGACACCTTGCCGAGAGCTGCTTCTCGCGCATGAGGGCTAGCGGATTTGCGCCACCACAGAGATTGGGTCGCCCTTACCCACAGGCCATATCAGCTCCGCCGCTACAGACCGCTCCTGCACATCCTTCATTCCGACCTCCTGTGCCGTTCTTCAGGCCGCCACAGCGACCCCTGGCTCCTCAGCCGAACCGTCAGCAGCAGGCTCGTGTACATACGCTTGTTGCTGAGGCACCAGAGACGTCGATTTCGACACCGACGGCTTTTGAGGGTACGACTTATATTCATGATACTCCTGTTTCTTTGTTGGTGGACACTGGGTCCACTACTTCTATTATTTCTTGTGGGGCGGTGAAACGTCTGTCTTTGCATACGATTCCCACTAAGGGAATGAGACTCACTACGGCCACCGGGACCTGTTCGGATGTCACACGGTTCTGCGAGGGTTGCTCGATAGTTTTGGGTAGCAGCACTGTGCTCGTCGACCTTATTGTTGCTCCGCTATGGCACTACGACGTTATTCTTGGCATGGATTGGCTCGCCAGGATGAGGGCGGAGATAGATTGCGATACTCTGATCGTGACTGCCTATGGACCCGACGGCACAGCTTTCACGTTCCCAGTGCAGGTCAGTTGGCCCTACCGCGTTGATTGTTATGCCGCTTTACTTGTGCCGATTGATGGTCCGACATTAGAGGGTACGCCGGTCATTAGGGAGTTTGTTGGAGTCTTTAAGACTATCCCTGGTTTACCTCCTCGGCGCGAGATTGATTTTACGATTGACCTTACGCCTGGTGCGATGCCCATCTCGTTGCCGACCTATCGTATGCCTCCATGCGAGATGGAGGAGCTGCGGAAACAGATTGACGAACTTGTAGAGAAAGGCTTTATTCGACCTAGTGTGTCTCCTTGGGGAGCACCTGTGTTGTTCGTGAAGAAGAAGGACGGGTCGCTACGGTTGTGTATTGATTACCGTAGACTGAACCAGGTCACAGTGAAGAACAAGTATCCTCTGCCCAGGATAGATGATCTGTTTGATCAGTTGAGGGGGGCGAAGTATTTCTCGAAGATTGACCTTCAGTCAGGATACCACCAGTTGCGCGTGAGAGAGGAGGACGTGCAGAAGACAACCTTCAGGACGTGCTTCGGGCACTATGAGTTCTTGGTGATGTCGTTCGGTCTGACGAACGCACCAGCCGTGTTCATGGATCTGATGAACCGGTATTTCGGCCCTTCCTTTACCGATTCGTCATCGTCTTTATCGATGATATCTTGATATACTCCACGAGTCGAGAGGAGCACGAGGAGCACCTGCGAGCAGTGTTGGGTACGTTGGAGAAGAACCAGTTGTTTGCGCAATACAAGAAGTGCGACTTCTGGCAGGAGGAAGTCAAGTTCCTGGGACATGTTGTGTCCAAGGATGGGATAGCAGTGGACCTTGCTAAGGTAGCCGCGGTTCAGGATTGGCAGCAGCCTGAGTCGGTTACTGAGGTGAGGAGTTTCCTTTGTCTGGCTGGGTATTACAGGCGTTTCATTCGGGATTTCTCGAAGATCGCCAGGCCATTGTCGCAGTTGACTCGGAAGGACCTGAAGTTCGCCTGGAATGAGAAGGCGGAGGCAGCTTTTAAGGAGCTGAAGGACAAGTTGACGTCCGCCCCTGTGCTAGTATTGCCAGAGCAAGGGGTGAAGTATACAGTATACACCGACGCGTCTCGCGTTGGTCTGGGTTGTGTGCTGATGCAGAAGGATAGGGTGATTTCGTATGCCTCGAGACAATTACGAAAGCACGAGGAGAATTACCCTACACATGACCTGGAGTTGGCGGCTGTCATCTTTGCATTGAAGCTCTGGAGACATTACCTCTACGGAGAGGAGTTCGAGCTTTTCTGCGACCACAAGAGCCTTAAGTACATATTCACACAGCGGGATTTGAATATGAGACAGCGCCGATGGATGGAGACCTTGAAGGACTTCAAGTTCGAGGTTTCCTACCATCCTGGCAAGGCGAACCTTGTGGCCGACGCGTTGAGCCGCAAGAAGGCGATTGCATTTGCGGCACCGCTGATGATAGCCGAGTGGGACATGATGGAGTTTGTGCGCGACTTCGAGCAGAGACTCACTGTCGAGGAGCCTTTTGAGTGTGTTGCGCACGTTCGGGTGTGGCCACTTATTGACGACAGGATTGTTGAGGCCCAAAGGGGCGATATACGGCTGTCTGAGCTTCGAGAGCAGGCTAGCGACGCCGTGGATTCCGAGTGGAGAGTTGGTTCTGATGGGGGTTTACGATTCCGTGGCCGCCTATGTGTTCCTGATGTGGCTGACTTGAGACGCGAGCTTCTCGAGTCTGCCCATAACTCGAAGCTTGCGATGCATCCTGGTAGCACGAAGATGTACCAGGATATGAGACGGACTTACTGGTGGGATAACATGAAGGCCCACATCGCTAAGTATGTAACTCGGTGTCTGACGTGCCAGCAGGTCAAGGCAGAACATCGCCGACCTCCTGGACTGCTTCAGTCCATGCCTATAGCGGAGTGGAAGTGGGACTTCATCTCCATGGACTTCATATCAGGGCTGCCGAAGACGAGGAAGGGACACGATTCTATTTGGGTGATTGTGGACCGGTTGACCAAATCGGCCCATTTCCTCCCTATCAGAGTTACGAACTCTGCAGATGAGCTGGCTAGACTGTACATCAGAGAGATCGTCCGTCTGCATGGAGTTCCCTTAAAGATCGTGTCGGACAGAGACACGCGATTCACATCCATCTTCTGGACTCGTATCCAGGAGGCGATGGGTGTGAAGTTGAAGTTCAGTACAGCGTTTCATCCTCAGACTAATGGGCAGACAGAGCGGGTAAATCAGATTCTGGAGGATATGTTGCGAGCATGTTTGGGTTCAAGCATGTGTGATGGACTTAAGGCAGATGGGATGATGTCTTCCGTACGTAGAGTTCGCCTATAACAACAGCTTCCAGGCGACTATTGGCATGGCGCCTTATGAGGCTTTATATGGTCGACCTTGTAGGGCACCGCACTGTTGGGGCAGAGGTTGGCGAGCGTAGCCTGATTGGCCCGGAGTTGGTCCAGACGACTACAGAGAATTGATATCATCAGGCGTCGATTACTCACAGCGCAGAGCAGACAGAAGAGTTACGCCGATACGAGGCGGCGGCGCGCTGGAGCTGGAGTCGAGGTCGGGGATCATGTGTTCCTTCGAGTTTCCCCTATGAAGGGAGTCCTTCGGTTCGGAAAGAAGGGGAAGCTCACACCAGGTTCATCGGTCCATTTCAGATACTGGATCGAGTGGGTGATGTGGCGTGTCGTCTCGCCTTGCCTACGCCGCTTGCTTCTGTACACAACGTATTTCATGTCTCTATGCTGAAGAAGTACGTTCCTGATCCTACGCACATCATCAGATGGGATCAGGTACAGTTGAGTGAGGATGCTACGTACGAGCTGCGCCCGACGCGTATCCTTGATAGGAAGGAGCAGGGTACTACGTAGCAAGGTCATCCCACTTGTGAAGGTGCTTTGGACACATCATTCTGAGGAGGAAGCTACCTGGGAGACTGAGGCGGAGGTCAGAAAGAACTATCCTCAGATTCTCGAGGACTACGAAAAGGTATAAATTTCGAGGACGAAATTTTTGTTTAAGGGGGGTAGATTGTAACGACCTGAAAATTTCCGTACATTGGGCCGAGTACCACCTCGACCAGAAATCACATAGGATTAAATCCTTTAGAATTTAACAAAGTTAACTAAGTACTAAACTCGGTTAGTCATGAAATCCGTTGGGATCGCTTTAAATACGATCCACAAGACCCAAAACTTGCAGAATTAGTGACTCTAGGTTACCCTAAAGTCTAGAGCCAAACTCATTACCCGTCTGCTCTCGGGACTGAAACGAAACTTCGTATGAGGTCTAGATCGCACATCGGGAGCCCGATTAACACGAAGCTAAGGAACCAGGACCGTCCCACTGGGCTTGACAATCATCTCAAAAATCAGGCGATTCCGATGTCCCACGGCCATTCTTTTCACTCCGGAGCGAGGGAGTGTGAAAAACACTATTCCCATCCAAATGAAAATATCTGGAATAGTGATCTGGCACCTTTCGGTTGCGCGTCAGTATTAAGCAACCTGACCGTCGGAATCAGACCAAATTACACCCTCGGATTAAGAAAAATTTCAGGAACATTTACATGTACTCAGAATTTCTGATCGTGGCCCACTGACCGTTGAACTGAAAGTGGTCCGCCACGTGCGATCTGGGAATCCGATCGAGTCGAAAACGTAATCCCACGTAGATCCGTAGATGGTGAGCTTAAGTCTGACGTTTGGCTCAAGGAGGGCCACCAGAACACCCCTTTTGAGCTTGGAAAGTGGCGAACTGCCTGTATATGCAGCCACCCTTGAACCTGAGTCTATTTTGGACATGTTCTTGGCTATAAAAGGGGCTTAGAACAGCCCCTCTCACAGCCATACGAATTTGGGTGCAAACCCTTAGAGAGAAAGAGAGAAAAGAGAGAGAAAGTCTTGGAGATCGAAGCCGATCTTCCTCCTGCTGCTTCCACTCCTCCCACGGCCTACACCGCCCTATTCCAGGGGTTTTCCCGGTGGTTTCCACCCCATTTGAAGGTAAGAAACCCTAACCCTAGGTCTGATTTGAGCTTGATTAGCGGTAGGTTATGAAAAGGCTAATCGGATACGCTCTTTAGGCTAGGAAACTCCCGTATACGGAAGCTCCAACACTCTTGCTGATTCGTTGGAATTCCAAGGGCTGAGGTGAGGACTTTAAGTGTATAAGTTACGGTTTTCAACGCTTTCAATGTCAGATAATGATAGATTCATGATCTGCATGCAAATGCACATGTACAAAGTGCTTTCCGTTTCCTGTTTCGATTAGCGATAAAGAATATGGAATTTTACATACTCTTGATATACGTAGAAATACCGTATACGTATTTTTGTTGAGAAAATGTTTGACATGTTTATTTAATGTTTGATTATATCATGTGTGGATAAAATGCTAGTTTGGCGAAAAGGATCGCAAAAATACATGTTCATGTGTAAATGTCATGTATGTTGAAATTGCGTATTCTAGAAATCCCGCATACGTGCGGATTTTGGAAATGTAATTGTAATGATTATTTGCTGTATGATTACGCTATACACGGAAAAAATACTCTCGTGGCGAAGGGACAGCCCTGACCCGAACTTGGCTAACATACGTCATGTATGTTGGAATAGTGTATTCCAAATGTTGTTGTAAATGCTTGTATAGGTACATGTGTATGTACTAGTGCCTTAGATAGGCGCTGATATGGGTCTCCCGACTCCCGTAGAGACATGTAGGATCCCCTCCCTGCGGTGGTTCACCGCAACCCCTCAATTGTAATGAGCACATAACTGTATCCCTTTGGGGATAGTGTTTTATCACATGCCTTACAACATGCTTTACAACATGCTTTACATCATGCTTTGCAACATGCTTTGCAACATGCTTGACTTCATGTTTTACTTCATGCTTTGTAACATGCCTACTAACATGCTTGTAACGCTTGTTTATCATGCTTTACTTCACATGCTAACGATGAAAACTGTTTAGGTTTGGGACTATGTATATAGTCCAAACATTCGGTACCAGACTTGTGATTGTGGCTGAGATTCATGTCGCCACAAAGGACGTGTCCGGCGAACCCGAGTCGTACTTCGGTTGGCGATAGTGGTTGGCCACGCGGAGTGCTTTTGCGCTCCATATCGCTCAACTTGTGGTGCGCTCGAGCTAGTCAGGCTCGCCAACTAAACGAAATGTATTATGTGTTCACCCTGTTTGGTCGCTACTGCTTGAACCTAGGGTACCAAACTTACCAGTGGCGATTCCCGTTTAACCATGGTACCTAGATCCGCTAAGTCGCATGAGCCGGGCATGGTGGTATGGGACACCGTGGTCGAGCTGTCGGCCTACGCTGGGGCCATGTGCCTCCCCGTAGTGACCATTGCGCAACTAACTCGTGAGCCGAATACGGTGGTATGGGACACTGTATTCGAGCTGTCGATACTTCGGCGAGAGCCGAGTACGGTGAGATCTGTGCTCGTGCTGACGGGCGACGAGTCCTCCGTGGTATCATCGAGTACACTCCAAGGGTCTGTGATTGGCCACGAGTCTTTCACAGCAACTAGAGTTGAGTTGAGCCGAGTACGGTGAGACCTGTACTTGAGCTGACGGCTAGTGATTGAGCCGAGTACGGTGAGACCTGTACTCGAGCTGACGGCCAGCAATTGAGCCGCATACGGTGAGATCTGTATCCGCGCTGACGGGTGACGAGCCCTTTGCGATGCCTTCACTAAGCTTCTCGAACCAAACCATCGTATGAGAATAACTAGGATTGACGACCCTAGAATGGATCATGTTGGGAATGATACAAGGGAGGTACCTTAGTTTCCCAATACTGCTGATTGAAATGGATTAATAAAAACTTGGTAATCATGAGCATCATCGCACCGCATGTGCTTTGTAGATGTGGCGCACTGAGGGAGTAAGCATTCGCGAACGTAAGATGATGTCGCTTGAGGGTGGTTTGGCAAGGGCATACAGCATCATGTCATATCATTTTGCACTTAACAAGAGTAGTTAGAAATGCTTGATTTGTACTGCTTTATCATTACTGCTTGGTTGATTTGATAACATGTTAACTTATGCTTTATTGTTCCACTGAGTTAGCTACTCACTCCCACGTTACGGGACGGTGTTGTACACACCAACCAGACTCTGTCGCAGGTATAGAGGGCGCCTTGGTTCAGGAGCCAGAGCCCGACATTGACGAGGACCAGGAGGAGTTCTCCTTCATGCAGTACTCTGACGGCTTCGCTTAGGCCGGCTGCATCGCGGGATTCTCAGGGCCTCTTTTGAGGATGTATTTTGGGTTTTTGACTTAAAAACAATACATGTATATTGGTGCTCAGCTAGTACTCATACTCTGGAGTTCAGAAAATTTTGTTACTTTACATACTTGAATATAAAACTTCTGTCTTCCGCTTGCTTTTATATACAATTGAACTGGAGTATGAATTACTGTTTTGGTTTAATCTCATTCATGTTTATTGCGCTAACTCAGACAACATTTAACCGGCATTGTGTATGTTGCATAAGTGATGCGTTGGAACTCGGGAGTTGGGTTCATACTCGACCCCCGAATTTCAGGGCGTTACATATATGGAGCAAACCTATGGTGCAATTCTTTTTTATACCCTGATGGCCAAATATTTTAGGCTGGTTTCTTTCATGCTCAGTGATTACCAAGTTAATCCTTCAATATGGAACTGAAATTTTAATGTGTAAGCGAGATGTGTCCTGTGAAATCATGACTCAATAATGTTAAAACTTCTAATCATGGATTAACAGTTCGGACTTAACTGTGAAATCTAACAAATAACGGAATCCAAGAGTCATAAATACCAACATCACTACCTTGTAATTTGAATCCAAGATGACCGTCAAAATCACTTCGAATTTCATAAAAATTTTAAAATTTTCACAAATTGCTTTGGACAAGAGAAACACTGATTAAGAAACCTAATCTCCCACCCCCAACCTAAAATCTACATTGTCCTCAATGTAAAAGATATGAGCATGGAATGCATATGGGACAACAAAAGTAAATGTGAAGTGATGGAAAGATAGTACCTGGATGATGAATCGTGAGAGACTTTCCAAGAGATTGCAACATGGAATCCAATCAGCACGAGAGAGAAAGCAACACAAAACTAACAAAAATGAAATCCTACCTATACCACTTTCGCAGGCGCTCTCAATTGCATTTAACGTATGCAACAAGCCTTTAAACCCCTAGGTTGCCCCTAGTGGACGAGTTGTAATCTCGTGAGGGTTTGCAGTAATGTTACCCACAAACATTGGACTAGAAAAATGGAATGAAAAGCTGGGCTGCCTCCCAGGAGCACTAAGTTTACCGTCTTCAGCCAGACAAATACAACAAACTACCCTAGTCCTATGAAAGCGATAAACCTACCTATACCTCCATCAGACTAGGAGATCATTCCTGGTAAACAGGATCAGTCAGAGGCATGGACATGTCCTCTGAATCAAATTTTTCAACAAATGGTTTTAATCGATGTCCATTTACTTTAAACTCCTTACCATTGTCGGGATCTCTTATCTCAACGGCCCCATGAGGATAAGCAGTAACAGCAATGTAAGGGCCGGTCCAACGAGATCAAAGCTTACCCGGAAAGAGATGTAATTGAGAATTATACAAAAGGACTTTCTGACGTAGCGTGAATGATTTTCGTAGAATATGTTGGTTATGAAACGCCTTCATCCTGTCCTTGTAAATTCTCGAGTTCCCATACGCGTCGTTCCGGATTTCTTCAAGTTCATTTAATTGAAGTTTGCGTAGCGAGCCAGCGTTGTTCAGATTGAAATTCAGATTTTTGATCGCCCAGTAGGCTCTATGTTCCAACTCCACAGGCAAGTGGCAAGCCTTCCCATACACGAGTCTAAAGGGAGACATTCCAATAGGGGTTTTAAAAGCAGTACCGTAAGCCCATAAGGCATCGGTCAATCGGATTGACCAATCTTTACGATCAGGGTTAACCGTTTTCTCCAAAATGTGCTTGATCTCCCTATTAGAAATCTCAGCTTGCCCACTTGTTTGTGGGTGGTATGGGGTGCTCACCTTATGAGAGATACCGTATTTCTTCATTAAACTCTCGAATGGCCTATTACAAAAGTGTGAGCCCCCATCACTAATGATGGCTCGAGGCGTTCCGAATCGGGAAAGGATGTTTTCTTTTAGGAATTTAATGACTGTGCGATGGTCATTAGTTCGATACGGAATCGCTTCAACCCATTTAGTGACATAGTCTACGGCAAGCAAAATATATAAATTCCCAAAAGATTGGGGGAACGGTCCCATGAAATCGATGCCCCAGCAATCAAATGCCTCTATGATAAGAATGGTATTCAAGGGCATCATATTTCAACGGGACAATGATCCCAATTTCTGACAACGCTCACAAGCTTTGCAAAACTCATGAGTGTCCCTGAACATAGTGGGCCAATAGAAGCCACACTGCAGAATCTTGGCCGTGGTCTTTTTTGAAGAAAAGTGACCACCACAGGCCTGTGAGTGACAAAAGGAGATAACACTCTGATGCTCATCGTCTGGCACACATCTCCTTAAATTTGGTCTGGGCAATATTTAAACAGATATGGATCGTCCCAGAAAAAATTGCGTACCTTGGTAAAGAATTTCTTCTTATCTTGTGCGGTCCAATGTTTTGGTATGGAACCTGTAGCAAGATAATTAGCAATATCAGCGAACCAAGGTAAATGAGAGACTCTGAACAGTTGTTCATCAGGGAACATGTCGTTGATATGGGTCGCCTCAAGGGAATCAGAGGTATTAAGGCGAGAAAGGTGATCGGCCACTACGTTCTCTACTCCTTTTTATCTTTAATTTCCAAATCAAATTCTTGGAGTAGAAGGATCCATCGTATCAGGCGGGGCTTAGAATCATTCTTAGAAAGAAGATACTTCAGTGCCGCATGATCTGTATAGATAATGATCTTGGATCCGATCAGGTAGGACCTAAATTTGTCCAAGGCGAACACTACGACTAAAAGTTCTTTTTCCGTAGTCGAGTAGTTCACTTGGGCAGGATTTAAAGTCCTACTCGCGTAATGGATGACGTAGGGCCTCTTATCTTTTCTCTGGCCTAGAACCACTCCAAGAGCATAATCAGAAGCGTCGCACAAAAGCTCAAAAGGAAGGTTCCAGTCGGGTGGCTGCATGATGGGTGCAGTGGTTAACGTGCCTTTAAGCTTGGTGAAAGCTTCCTGGCATTGCTCAGTCCACTCGTATGGAGTATCCTTTTGAAGAAGATTACATAAAGGACGAGAGAGGAGACTAAAGTCCTTTATGAATCGCCTGTAAAATCATGCGTGTCCTAAAAAGGATCGCACGTCCCTGATGTTCTTAGGTGGAGGTAGGTTAGAGATAAGATCAATTTTTGCCTTATCTACCTCAATTCCCTTGGACGAGATGATATGTCCAAGGACAATCCCCTTATGAACCATGAAATGACACTTCTCCTAATTAAGTACTAGATTCTTTTCTTCACATCTTTTCAGTACACATTTGAGATTCTCTAAGCACTCGCTGAAAGATGAACCAAAAACAGGAAAATCGTCCATAAAGACCTCTAGATATTTTCCCACCATGTCAGAAAAGATACTCAGCATACATCGCTGAAAGGTGGCAGGGGCATTACATAACCAGAATGGCATCCTTCCGTAAGCAAAGGTGCCATAGGGGCAGGTAAATGTGGTCTTTTCCTGGTCCTCAGGGGCGATTTCAATTTGGTTATAGCCCGAATACCCGTCAAGGAAACTGTAATAGGAATGACCGGCTAACCTTTCCAGGATCTGATCAATGAATGACAAAGGAAAGTGGTCTTTCCTTGTGACGATATTTAATTTCCTGTAGTCAATGCACATTCTCCAACCAGTACTGACTCTAGTTGGCACGAGTTCATTTTTAGCATTGGCTACGATGGTGATTCCGGACTTCTTAGGAACCACCTGAGTTGGACTCACCCATTGACTATCAGATATAGGATATATGATACCCACATCCAATAGTTTGAGGACCTCGGCCTTAACCACTTACTTCATGTTTGGATTTAGTCTACGTTGTGGTTGCCGAGCGATCTTTATATTATCCTCAAGATATATGCGGTGAGTACAAATCGAGGGGTCGATTCCCTTGAGGTCCGCGATCGTCCATCCAAGGGCTCCCTTATACTGAATGAGAGTAGCTATGAGCATACTCTCCTGTTCTTTCTCCAGGTGGGCAGAGATCACCACCGGGTATGTCTCATCTTAACCTAAATAGGCATATTTCAAATCAGAGGGCAAAGGTTTTAGGTCAAGCTTTGGTGCCTTGAGGTTAGACGGTAGAGGCACTACATCAGTTTGTGGCAATTCTTCAAATGGTGGCCTCCACCGGTTAACTTCAAGTACCGGTGCAGTATCCAGCAAGGCACACGTCTCCCTAATCATATCATCATCAAACTCATGGGAGTGGGCCAGGCACGTCTCTAGAGGGTCGGAGGATAAGGTCAAAGGTGTTGTATCTTCCACGAAAGAGTCAATCATGTTAATGTCGTGGATATCGTCATCATCCTCTGAGTTGTTACCGTTATTGAAAAAGATGTTTGACTCCAATGTCAAATTTTCAAAAGACAGTCATGACACCATTCCTGCAATTGATAAATATTGCATTTGACGTGGCAAGGAATGGGCGACCAAGAATGACGGGAATCTGAGTGCTCATGTTATTGATGGGTTCGGTGTCCAGGATGATAAAATTTATAGGGTAGTAAAATCTATCGACTTGGACTAACACATCCCCAATAATCCCTCTTGGTACACGGACAGAGCGGTCGGCAAGTTGTAGTGTGGTTAGGGTGGGTTTTAACTCACCCAAACCTAACTGTTTGTATACCGAGTAGGGAATCAGATTGACGTTTGCTCCTAAGTCAAGGAGTGCGTGATCAATTCGATGGTTCCCGATTACACATGATATGGTTGGGCTACCGGGATCTTTGAATTTCTGCGGCACGTCTTGCTTCAGGATGGCACTCACTTTCTCAGTCAAGAAAATCTTCTTTTGAATACTCTGCCATCTTTTGGTCGTACATAGGTCTTTTAGAAATTTTGCATATGAAGGAATCTGTTTTACGACATCAAGTAGAGGAATGTTGACTTTCACTTGTTTCAACACCTCTGGAATATCCTGATAGTTAGAAAGACGTTTTGGTGCAACCAACCTTTGGGGGAACGGAGCAACTGACTTCTCTAGAAGTTTCGGTTCTAATTTTTGTGGGGTATCACTAGATCCATCATTATTGTCCTCTTCTGGTTCTTGAGGCTTTTCAGGCCTAACCGGAAGGATTTTATCAATGATCTTCCCACTCCTAAGAGTGGTGATGGATTTAGCGTGTCCCATTTGATTTGAGGAGTTGGGATCGTTTATCACGTACTGCGGATTAGGATTGGGGAGAGGTTGTGCAGGAAGCATCCCCTTTTCTATAACCGTCATACGAAAATCTATCTTTTGCATAAAATCTGTAAATCCTCGCATCGCCTGAGCCAGCTCTTGTATGAAATTTTGAACCGGTTCTTCTTGAAGTTTCCCCTGATTTGGATTTTGAAAAAAACCTTGGGGGGTAGCCGTTTGTCCATTTCTCCAACTAAAGTTTGGATGATTTTTCCAACCAGGAATGTACGTATTGGAGTTAGGTCCAGTAAAAGGTCTTTGATAGTTATTTACGGCATTGGCTTGTTCATTCAACACTCCTCGAAAGGCAGGTATTGTAGGACAGTTTTCAGTTGTGTGAATGTTGCAATCACAGATGCCGCAAACAATTTCATTGACCTTATCCTTCTTTCCTTCCATGGCCTCAAATTTTCTTATGAGATTAGTCACTTTATAATTGAGGTCATCCTCTTCTTTCAGGAGATACAATCCACCTTTCTCCTTAGATTGAGTTGGCCTAGACGTGGTGTTTGATTTTGGGTAATAGTCCCAAGATTATGTTTTTTCAGCCAGATTGTCGAGGTAGTCCCATACCTCGTCGACATCTTTATTAATGAACTCTCCATTGCACATTGTCTCGACCATTTAGCGCATGGAAGATGTCAGTCCATCGTAGAAGAAATTTGTAATGCGTCACGTTTCAAAGCCGTGTTGTGGGCAGGAACTGACCAAATCTTTGAACCTTTCCCAACATTGGAAGAATGTTTCATCTTCCTTTTGGGCGAAGTTCATGATTGCTTTTCTGAGGGTAATTGTTTTATGATATGGGAAGAATTTCTTTATGAATTCCCTCTGCATATCATTCAATGTGCCAATGGATCGAGGACGTAGAGAATGTAGCCACGTCTTAGCCTTCTCTTTCAAGGAAAAAGGAAAGAGTTTCAGCCTGATTGTATCCTCAGATACATTAGGAAAGTATAAGGTGGCTATAATCTCATAGAACTCTTTCAAATGTAAGTATGGATTTTTTGATTCAAGCCCATGGAATTTAGGAAGGAGTTGGATAACTCCTGGCTTGATGTCCATCTGTCCTGTGTTTTCAGAAAAAATCATACATGAGGGCGTACTCACCCCCGCCGGTTGTAAATAATCTCGTAAAGTACGAGGCGGGGGTGCTTGATGCACCTCATTCTCATCATGTACTTCCTCATCCCTATGGTGAGGTAGTGCTTGAGGTTGATTTGCAGCCATAACCTCAATTAACTCAGGAGAATTCGAGCGATGTCTAGTCCTGCGATGGACAGTTAACCCCTCGACTAATCCTCCTTCAGTCAAGAGACGTTGAGTGTTGTCACGAGCCCACTTGGGCATGAAACACTCGCAGCCCTCAATTGATTTCTCAACCTAATCCTAAGAAAGAAAAATAAAAACTAGAAAGAAGATAGGGTTGGAAGGAAGTTACCAAATTGAAGTCCCTAAATTAAAACCTGCAAAATAAAACAAAACAAGTTAGTTTCTAAGGATAGTAAGCTTATGAGTGAAAAATTCTTAAGATGAAAAATAGTAATCAACTAAGTTCTAAACTAGAAAAGAGCAATCCCTAAAAAAAATAGAAAACTTCTAAACAAATTAGGAAATTCTAAACTAGGAAATAAGTGAGTAATGAAAGAAATTTGAGAATTAGAAAGTAAAAGTTAGAAAGAGCTTACCAAATTAGAAATTAAAAACCTATAAAGTAGGAAAGTTAGTTTCTAAACAGAAAATTTCTAATAATAAAATAGGAGACAAGATTAGATTCTAAAAGAATTTAGAATTAGAAATTACCTAAAAAGGAAGACAAATCCTACTCTGTAAATAGAAAGGAAAGAAGAAGAAAGTTACCAATTTAGAAGTCTATCGGAGTCAGTTAATTTCAGAAAATCGTAGCCGTCAGTCCCCGGCAACGGCGCCAAAAACTTGTTCACTCCCCAAGTGCAGGGTTGTGATGTAGTAATAAACTCGGTGAGACCGAGGTCGAATCGACAGGGACTGAAACCTGTACGTAATCTGAAAATAACCAGATCTCGAACTAGGCTAAGATGAAGTGTAAACCAATTGTGATTTGAGGAATAATGGTGAAATAATTAAACTAAAATTTAAGAGAATTCAGAAGTGGGAAACTAGGGATTCAGAGAATCCACTTGTAGAGATCAGGGAGATCTGCACTTGATTCATGAAAATCAACTGAACTTCCTTTGATGTAGTTTTGAAAAGATGAAAGGTATATGAATTAGAATGGATTCCATCACCAAACCATGCCCAGGAGACAAAGTAAACAATAGAATTAAACTAATTACCAACCAATCAATGTATGAAGGTTAGGAAGGGTACCGTCATCCGACCATGCCCAGGAGACGATGGTGAACAACAGGGCTTCCTGACGTCATAAACATAAAGAGGAAAAGAACATGCTCAAAGCCATCGCAGACCCATTGTAATTTCAGTCACAACAGACCATTAAAGACTAAAAACATTCCCTTAAAAAAATAAAACAAATAAAATCCATTCAATCTAAACCAAAGACACAAGTATAAATCCTCCCATCACGCTACAAGCTTCACCTCTTAGCCCTAGCTAAGAGGATTTAGCCGACCATAATGGAGTTAGACATCTCAACAGAAATACTAAGGAGAGACAATAAATAAAAAGAAAGAAATTACTCTACTCTCTCTTTCTCTGCTTCTATCCACGTCCAGCCCAAGCCAACTCCGAGCGATCCCCCAAATCACATTCTTTTCTTTCCTTTATATAAGAGAAGGAGATCGGTGCTGCCTTCCGCAAGGTATAACAAGTGCGGAGCCTTTACGAGCTCCCTGCGTAACATGCCTATGCTGAACTGAAAGTGGAGCCCATTATCAGGTTTTGCTGTGAAATCCAATCCGTTCATTGAAGTCAGCACGAAAAACTAGTCGTGAATATACCGTTTCTATTCTGTTTTGGTGCGGCCCACCAAACTTTCTGTGCCACCGTTTATACATTGTCAGATGGTTGAGATCATCCCAGTGGTTGTGCTCTCGAACATTTGACAACTAGGCTTGGATGAGAGGTCCCTTAGGCTCCTAATGGACGGTCTAGATCGGGCCATTAATGCATGTTGGGGCCCACAAAAATCCCTTCGCAGGCTCTGTTGCGAAACAGAGCCTACGCAAACGGTCGCTGTGATGATGGTGGGTCCCACCTCGGTGTCGAGTGGAAAATCCACTCCGTCCATAATATTCCTGACAAAAAAACCGTTTAAGAGGGCCGAAGCCGACCTGATTTCTGCGTGGCCCTCAGAACTTTGCGTTGCACTGTCCAATCCTGCGTCTACACCTCCATGTTCATGTAGCATCCGGGAAAAACAGGAGGTGAATCAAGGTACGGTCGGTTTGACGTTCTAAAATGAATGGACGGTTCGAATTTACCATGTGATCGACGGTGGTGGCCCACTAGATATCAGCCGCAACTCCCTGACACGAAACAGAGCTTCCACCTCCGAATAAAAGATGTTTGATGGACCCCAAAGTGATGAGTTTGATAAAATCCACCATGTCCATTGAATTCCTGGCGAAAATCTAGTCAGGAATGGACGATTTTAGAGTGTAGTTGGCGTGGTCCACTGAACTTTGCTCACTACCGTCCATCCTACGATTTATAGCTAGGATCTTCCGTTAGCTTGCATGAGGACAAACTGACACCTAGGAGAGGGTTTTTGTCCCCCTATGGACACAATAGACGGTACTGATCATCCATTTGGATGATGTGTGGGGCCCACTAGCCAAAAAAATCAGACAGCATTGGACGCTGTCTCCATGAAGAAGAAGGTGCAGGTCAGCCCGGCTTTGACCGGGCTGACCGTCCGGTGCGGCGCGGGCGCGTGTACCTCATGTACACACGCTGTACATGCAGAGTCCACTGTGATGTTCATAAAAAATCCGCTCCGTCCATCCGTTTTGACACACAGTTTAAGGGGTTGATACCAAAATTAAAGTATATCCAGATGTCAGGCGGGCCCCAGATGAGTGATTTGTGGGCTGATCTGTCCGTTGGGCTGCTTCCACAAGGATCTAACGGCCAAAATTCTACGTGTACGGTTAATTTATGATCCTGAAGCCATGTATGGAGTTTTGAGCCAAGCGGATGGTTAAAACCCTGTGATCTTGCATTTCGGACCCATTTTAGGGCACTTGAGCTCCAGTTTTTTTAGATTTTCTCGGATCTCTAGAGTGCACGTTCGTCGATCTCGGTCCCCTGGAGTCCGTCCCTTGCCTTTGGTATCATCAGAGCATTCAATTCATGCATTTAACACCCTTTTTAAGTCCAAGCTCAGAAATACACCTTGCAACACAAACACGAATAAATCGGGTTGTTAAACAGTTTCATGGTCGTAATTCCATGTAATAACTGGGGTCTAATATGCAATATTTGACCCTCAACACCCAACTCTTCCATAAAACCTTGCATCCACACCATCTCCTTGCATGCTTCTGTAGCCGCAACATATTCTGCTTCTGTCGTACTGATAGATACTATCTTTTGTAACTGAGAGACCCAACTGACTGCAACACTACCCAGAGTAAAAACATAACCTGTAGTGCTTCTTCTGCTGTCGATATCTCCTGCCAAATTTGAATCCACGTAGCCTTGTAACTTGATTTCCGATCCACCATAACACAGCCCTACGTCCTTAGTACCTACCAAGTACCTAAGGATCCACTTCACAGCTTCCCAATGTTCCTTCCCGGGGTTGTTCATGAGCCTGATAACAACTCCCACTGCTTGAGCAATGTCTGGCCTCGTGCTCACCATAGCATACATGAGACTCCCAATAGCTGACGCCTATGGGACTTTAGCCATGTAGTCCTGTTCCTCCCGCGTCTTTACACCTTGCTCCTTAGATAGCTTGAAGTGGTTGGCTAATGGAGTGTTAACCAGCTTAGCACCTCCCATATTGAATCGATCAAGTACCTTGGCTATGTACTCTGCCTGTGACAAAACTAATTTCTTGTTTTCCCTATCACGCTTTATTCTCATGCCTAGGATTTGTTTTGCAGCTCCTAAATCCTTCATGGCAAATTCTCTAGACAATTGTCTTTTGAGATTTGAGATGTCCTTCATGCTTGAGCCAGCCACAAGCATATTATCAACGTACAGAAGAAGGATGATGTATGACGTATCAAACTTCTTCAAGTAACAACAGTGGTTTGCATGACATCTCCTAAAACCGTTTCCCGACATGAAACTATCGAACTTCTTGTACCACTGCCTCGGGGCCTGCTTCAGGCCATATAGTCTCTTCTTCAGTCTGCACACCTTGTTCTCATTACCTGGTGCCACATATCCTGTCGGCTGATGCATATATATCTCTTCTTCAAGGTCCCCATGAAGAAAGGCTGTCTTAACATCTAGCTGTTCTAGATGTAAGTCCTCTGAAGCCACTATACTCAAGACCTGCGAATCGTAGACATTTTCACTACCGGTGAAAATATTTCAGTGAAATCGATACCTGCCTTTTGTTGAAACCCTTTCACAACCAATCTGGCCTTGTACCGTTTCGAACCATCGTGCTCCTCCTTCGGTCTGTAAACCCACTTGTTATGAAGAGCTTTCTTACCCTTGGGTAGAGTGACTAACTCCCATGTACGATTAGACTCAAAAGAGTCCATCTCATCATCCATGGCCTGCTCCCACTTAACCCGTATATCTGACTGTAACGCCTCTTCAAAACACTCTGGCTCACCATTATCTGTCAGTAGTAGATAATGTAAGGAGGGTGAGTATCGGACCGTGGGTCTCCTCTCCCGAGTAGACCTCCTCACAACTGGTGTATGCGGCTCTGCCTCATCCTGTGGCACTGTAACACCCATGTCCGGTAACTCTTTCAACTCTACGAATTCCTTTCTCTCGGCCTTATTTTCCTGCACACTGTCCTTATGCATCACTTTTTCATTAAAGACTACGTCATTGCTTTTGATGATTTTTCTGTTTTCTGCATCCCAGAACCTGTAGCCAAAATCATGTTGCCCATAGCCTATAAACGTGCACCTCTTGGACTTCGCATCCAGCTTGTTTCCGTGCTCTGCATCAATGTGAACATATGAAGTGCAACCGAACACTCTGAGATGTGCAAGGTTCACTTCTTTCCCAGTCCACGCTTCTTCTGGTAACCCACCATCCAATGGTGATGAGGGACTTCTATTGATGAGATATGCGGCAGTATTCACAGCATCTGCCCAAAAGGTCTTGGGCAACCCTGCATGTAACCTCATGCTCCTGGCGCGCTCAAGGATGGTCCTGTTAATGCGCTCAGCCACACCATTCTGCTGTGGTATCCCTGGAATCGTTTTCTGATGTTTGATTCCATTTGCTGCACAATACTCCTCAAACCTCTTATCACAATACTCTCCCCCATTGTCAAATTTGAGACACTTTACTGTTTTACCTGTCTCATTTTCTACCATAACTTTCCACTTCTTAAATACATCAAATACATCAGATTTATGTTTTAAGAAGTAGACCCACAGTTTTCTACTAGCATCATCAATAAAGGTAACAAAATAACGTGAGCCACCAAGAGATAATACCTGTGTCGGTCCCCACACATCAGTGTGTACAAGCTCCAACAGATGTGTCTTTGGAGCGTGTCCCGTCTTCTTGAAGCTTACCCTCTTCTGCTTGTCATACACGCAGTTCTCGCAGAATTCCAAGTCAATAGACTTCAGCCCTGGTAGCTTCCCTTTTGACAATAGCACTTTCATCCCTTTCTCACTCATATGTCTCAGCCTCTGATGCCATAACTGCCCATTCACTTCAGTTGATGCGACTGCGAGTGAACTATACGATCCTGAAGTCATGTACAAAGTACCTTCCTTTTTGCCTCGAGATATTACCAAGGCACTTTTTGTGATCTTCCAGGAATCACTAGTGAATGTCGTCACATAACCGGTATCGGCCAACTGCCCCACAGAGATCAAGTTATGTTTCAAACTCGGTACATGTCTGACATCCTTCAATTTCAAAGACGTTCCGTCTTTCTGATTTACATGAACGTCCCCCCTTTCCAACGATACTGCACAGCTCATCATCACCCAGGTAGACTCTCCCAAAGTCACTTGACACATAATCACACAGAACTTCCTTACACGAAGTAGCATGAAACGAAGCACCCGAGTCTATAACCTAAGACTCATTCCTTACATCAAGACACAAGATCAACGCCTCAGTATCGCTCTCCTCAGATAGATTCACTGAATCCTTCCCACCTTGAGAGCTTCCTTCTTGTTTCTTGAGCGCCCTGCAATCACGTTTCATATGCCCCTTCTTGCCACAATGCCAACACCCGTCTTTGTCTTTTGGTCCTTTGGACTTATTCCTTGACTTAGAACGTCCGTGTTTATTGCCTCATTTGTTTATCGATCTTCCTCTTCCTTCAATGTTTAGAGCATTCCCTGAATCCCCTGAAGTTCCTGATGCCTTCCTTTTAGATTCTTCGCTGAGAATTAGACTGGCCACATCATCAAATTTTAGCTTTGTCGATCCTAAAGAATTACTCACAGCAATCACCAAACCATCCCAACTGTCTGGCAAACTGGATAAGATCAATAACGCCCTGACCTCATCCTCAAAAGCAATGCCAAAGGATTCCAACTGGCTCGTGACTGTATTGAACTCATTTAGATGTTCAGCCATGCTCCCACCATCTGACATCTTCATGTTGAATAGCTGTTTCATAAGATGAACCTTATTGGATGCTGAGGGTTTTTCATACATGGTGGCTAGGGCTTCCATTAATTCTTTTGTAGTTTTCACCTTGGATATATTGAAAGCGACGCTCTTAGACAAAGAGAGTCGGATCGTTCCTAAAGCCTTCCTATCCAGTAAAAATCATTCATCATCTGTCATCTTTTTTGGTTTCTTCTCTTTTCCTCCTAGAGGAACATAGAAGTCCTTCTGATACAGATAATCTTCCATCTGCATCTTCCAGAAGGCAAAGTTTGAACCATCAAACTTCTCGATTCTAGTTTTCCCATCTTCTGCCATCGCTCCTAATAGAACTAAACTTGGCTCTGATACCAGTTGTTGCGCAGCACGCCAACAACGCAATGAGCCTAGATCCAATCTAAGGTCTCACCCACAAACGATAGACAGGAAGAAATATAAACTAGAAATAGATCAAAGCAATCCAAAACAAACCACAAGATAAGATATACGTGGAAAAATCCCAAACTAGGGTAAAAAACCACGAATGCAAAATTCCACTATGAAGAGAAACGAAGATTACAAGGCAATATACTAACCTCTCCCTTGGAAGTACAGAGAAAATCCCTTACCCACACCTTAGAATAATTTTCTAATATTCACCTTAACCTAGAATAGCCCTAGGGACCCCAATTTATAGTTTTGGCAACTTCCCTTTCCGCATCCCAGTTGCAAAAGGACTTGCGACACGAAATCCGTGAAACTTCTTTCGCATCTCAGTTGCGAAAGGACTTGCGACACGAAATCCGCGAAACTCCTTTGGCATCCCAGTTGCGAAAGGACTTGCGACACGAAATCCGCGCAACCTCGACTGGTCGTGGGCGGCCCCAGATGTGGCTCCACTTCTCAACAGAAACAACCCATCATGCTAACTTTACAAGCATTTGTTGCAAGATAAAATGCTGGTCCCATATAATAGTGATCTCCAATAGGTGATTTAAAAACTACTTTTTTGGGATATTTTTTAGAAAGGGCATCCATTACTATAACGAGATCATCCCAATGAAATGACGAAGAAGAAGATGATGAGGCAGCCATTGCTCAAGCATGAGAATGAAGAGAAAATAAAAAATTTTGGAGGAAAAAGGAAACTGTTGGATGAAAGAATATCAAAATGTGCTTATATCAGCCGAGGTGGTGGAGCATTTATTAGGGCATCATTATGATTTTGTTGGAAATGAAGCATGAACACACATGTCGTGGCGAGGTTTAGCTCTCGTATTGAAAAATGGTGATTATGGCTAGCGTGTTAGGGTGAATCAGCCAAAGACAGTTATCGAGATGTTGACACGTGTAGTTAAGTATTGTCGCATTAATGAGGGGTCATATTTCGCTTTCACCTTTTTCCAAAGACAAAGCAACATAGGGGGAAATGCTCATCCCTATTGTCGCCAATTCTTGCGGGAACCAATTAGAACGAGTTAAGTGTAATCTGGATGGATTCACATGGTGTATTTGAAGATCTGTGGAGATATACAAAGAATATCGTATGATAATACAACTGGAGTACATCAAGTGATGCCACGACATTGCTTAAGCAGCTAATGAAAGAGCAATCATGTATAAGCGATTACAGGATAGATGGCAAGAGTAGGAGTAAAGAAAGTCATATAGTGTGGAACGGTTATATCAACTGTCAAAACATAGGAATGATCTAGATGACCATGGTAAGGCTATAAATAGCAGAGGAGTTCATCAATAATTTTTCACCTCATACCAACCCAATCAAACTCAAACATTATCTTTTAAATTAACTCAATTACCCATCATTTTACATTCCTTAATGTAATCGCTTTACTTTTGCTCCCAAATCAATTACATTCTATAGTGTAATATTTTACTTTTGTATATTGTTTACATTCCATAATGTAATTCGTAGCGTTAATCAAGTAGTTGGTAACTTTAGCTATAATTTAGGTATGCACTCATACGTTGGATTTAGTTCCTCATCCAAGAAGGTGCTTTTCAGCAGTTCCCCGCGACCTACTGTAATAACTCATTTCTCGTTTTTCTTTTATATGTACCAAAAAGTTCTTCTGTAAGAAAGGCAAAGGTGTAACCCATCATTAGAAGATAAACTTTACCATTTGAATATTGCCTAATACAATTTACATATTGAGCGAGTAGCTGAATAGGCTATCAATCTCATCATATCTCGATCATATACTTCGTATCCGCCTATTCTACTTGATGTCATAATTTTTTTATTTGAATTAAGCAGAAAATTCAATTACAGAACGTCCGCACTTAACAGGTGACCAAATTGTCGAAAACAACGAGCACCAACACCGCAGAGGTGTATCTAATGGACAGTTTAGTTGGTACTCACAACGCAGCTACCACAAATTATGAAATACGTTCAATCCTTGTGTGTGGAAATTCATTTCTCTCCATATATCTGAAATGCCCCTGACAAACACTTCAATGTAGTCCCTAACAACTAGCACCACTAATGTAACGGGTTGAAAAGCACGCGAATATGTGGTGAGAAATTTGCCCAATGTTATATCTCGAGATTTTCAAAATACGGGCAGAATTTTAAACATTGCGTTTCTCAAAAAAAAAAAAAAATAAATAAATAAAGATTTTGTTATATAAATATATATTTAATAATTTACATTTAATATTTTTCAGTATTTTAGTTTGAGCGAGAATTTAGTAATAATATTCCGGAGAAACCCTCAAAATTAGAATCTCCCCTAAAAATTGCTAAGAACGAGATTTATACTATGCTCACAAGAAGCCGACTGCGTGAAGTAATTAAATGCGAGAGCAGCTCATGTGAGACCCCGGCCTCAGCCAAGATGTGGCGGCCTTTGCCGTTGGGTTACCGTGGGTTCCACCTTGATGTTTGTATTATATATCCACGCCGTTCATCACTTTTTCCAGATCATTTTAGAGCATTATTCCAAAAATGAAGAAGATATAATTATCAAGTGGACCATACCATAAGAAACAGTAGTGATTAACCATTAATGAATCACAAAAGTTTTATATCAAGCTGATATTTGTTTTTTCCCTTCATCAAGGCTTATGTGACCTTATCAACATATTAAATGATAAATAAACACTATGGAAACATTAAGCTGTGTCTTAAAAAGTTTTTAATGGTAGGACTATCAATCACCACTGTTTCTATGGTCCACCTGATAATTAGCTATGCTTTATTTTTTATATAATACCTTAAAAATTATCTAGAAAAATGGATGGATGGCATGGATACATAATACATACATCAAGGTGGGCCCCATGGTAACCCCATGGTAAGGGCCGCGCGCAGTCTTGGTGAGGTCCGATCTCACTTTATCCGCTCTCCACAAACGGCTGTTCTTTCCAATAAAGAGGGATCTGCCATAGCAGTTAGTATTTTTTATTTATTTTATTTTATTTTATTTTATATTATAAACGCAAACTGAGGGTCCAAAACTTTTTTGACTAATGTAGTGGATATCTGTTGCACTTTCATTATTGCATGTTGTTCTCACAGGTTATTAGCGAGGTGGTGGATGGCGTACCGAGTAAACTCCATGAAGCTTGTGATATATGTATTGTATCCACAAGGTCCACCCATTTCACCGGTTCGCTTTAGGTCATAGGCCAAAAAATTGTAGCATATCCAAAGATCAAATGCATCACACCACAAGTAATAATGTGAATTGAATGGCCATTATTGAAAATTTCTTGGGGATAACAGAAGCTTTCGATCAATCTGATATTTATGTTTCCCTTAATCCATATCACCTTATGAACAGGTAAGATGACAAATAAACATCAATGTGGGCCCTTTGAAGGTTTCAACGGTGGACATCCTTATTCCCACTGTTTAACGTAGTGTACTCCTCTTGAGATTTGGACATGCTTCAATTTTGAGCCATGCACTAAAATGATCCGGAAAATTGGATGGACAATGTGTATAAGACATATATACATCCGTAGGAAGCCTCACAGATTTACTCAGTACCATTAAGTGTACTGAGTTATTCAATCCGCAATCTGCCTTCACGCTAAAAAAGAGGAGAGAACAGACATGCAACAATGCAATGAGTGCGCAACAGATGGCCATTGCATTACTCATAATAATAATAAGAGCTTTCGACCTTCACTTTGCTTTTAAGTTTAAAATATAAAATAAGAAACGACAAAGTGCTTTGGCAGCTTACTCTTTATTTCGGCGTGGTTTGATATTCTCATATCCACCTAGGTCAGTGGATCTCTGCTATGGCCCACCTGTGATATATGAATTACATCCAAATCTATTCTAACAGCTCATTTAGGCATGTATCGAAAATGAAGCGGATCCAAATCTTATATGAACCACACCATAAGAAATAGTCATTATTAAATCCTCACCGTTAAAATTTTCATGGGGGCTTTTGTTATGTTTATTTGCCGTCCAACCTGTTGATAAGGTCACAAAGATCTGGATGAAAGGACCACATGAATATCAGCTTGATCCAAAACTTTTGTTGCCCACGAGGAGTTTTTAATGATCGACTACCACTGTTCTTGTACTATGGTCCTCATTAGATATGAATTTGCTTCATTTTTTTACATCAGGTCAGACTTTTGAAAATGACTAAATGGCATCAAGGCAAGCATCATGTATGATGGTGCCCCACGGTAAGGATCTCACTCCCCTTAGCCGGATCCCCTAATTCATCAAGCCCCCAAACTTTGTATTGAAAAGGACAAAAGGACAATATTTTATGGTGGATTTCAATAAGAGAATATATCTCAAGAAAGCAGGATGAAGGTGAGTAGCTATCTCTTTTCTTTAAGCCCCACTCGTGCCATTACCATTATGGGTCACAATGCTAAATCCTCTAGTTTTGGTATGGTGCTCATACGTAAAGTTAGAATCCTCTGATTTAACTATTGAATACAAAAATGATGTCAAAATCCTCTTATCTTATTATAAGTTCTCAACAATTAGGGTTCTCAATTCATTTGATTTGCCAATTCAGCCTAAATGGATTTTATAAGGTCATTTATTTAAGGTGTTATGGCTTCCCAATTTTTTAGAAAGGGAAACAGTAATAAAGGCACTTAAGACATGTAAGTGGATAAAGTCTTCATCACTAGAGGAGTATCCGGAATCAAATTTGGATCCATCCATTTTATAACATGTCCCCTCCATATCTTTGCCTTTGGATATTACTTTGTTAGCATAATCAGTGATAATATGTCATAGTATTGAACTTGCTTAGGTTGTTTAACAGTTTAACTTTAATGCTTCTCAATCGATTAATCCTTCTTGTCACAACTCTTTCCTCTGCTAAGCTTGAGAAAATTTTTAAATTTTCTTTCAAATCCTTCATCCACATCATCACAATAACTTTTTGATTCAACATTCTTATATTTATGTGAATGCCTGTGAAATGTTTTAAGGACCACTAGTTTTTTTTTTCATATTAGAGAGAGTCTAAAAGTGTAGTTCACAAGTTTGCAGGAAACGTAAAAGTTATTCTACTTTCATGTCACCTATGTTCCTACATTCTTTAATAGAGGTGACTTTGGAGCTAAAAATATTTAGGAGGGACCTAAGTATTTTTATACATATACGATTATTTAGAATTTTATTTTCTAAACCCCACATAGAGTTACAAATATCTTTTTTTTTTTTTTCAAAAGAAAGGCCACCCGACGGCCTAAGATATATTAGTTACAAATATCATTTAACTTAGAGTAGAACTCAGTGAAAGTTTTAGACTCTACCATTCTTATGTTTCGAATTAGGTCATTAAGAGTTGAGGCGTCGATTTCCTTACTGTGTTAGTTCTCTCTTGGGTGACTTCCAATATATCCCACTTTTCTTACCCGTTTCACATGTGCAAATATATTTAAATTCATTGAGAGAAACCACACAGTAAATAACATTGAGAGCTGTGATATCATAGGCATATCGTGCTCTCTCATCCGTACTCCATTTGGATTTATCTTTGGGAGTGCTTGTCACGCCCCAAACTCGGAAACCGGGTTCACAAAATTCCTGATCTCCGAATCCGGTGCTGATAGCCTCCATAGTACCCCATTCTCGGTTCCCGACACCCATACACCAGGTTCCGATCCTGGAATCCTATAAGGAGGATTTCAAAAGTGATTTGATTCGTAATGAGCATAACCATAAGCATAAACCATGAACAATAACCACAAAAACACCATCACAAAATCCACTATGATAAAAAAAAAAAAAAAAAACTTTAAAGTACAATGCGTTATGAAGGGAAATACAAGATAATAATAACAGAAACTCCTGAAGCTCGACTGCACGCTCCTGCTGCAACTATGATACGGCTGCGTCCTGCCGTCACCTGCACGCATCAATCGTACATAAGCTTATAGAAAGCTTAGAGGGCGGTGTAAGTGTGTGTGCTATATGAGCGTGCTTAGAATGCAATATCAGAGTAATGCGAAATCAAGTTGATGAGTACATGAATGCAATCATCCGTACCAAGGCTATGCGGTGCAAGATATAAACGCTATCGGCCATATCAAGACCATGCGATGAGAGATGCAACTCCAGCATGCCAATCCTCATCCAAACCCACATATCAATGCAGCTCATCACTAGAGCATCAAATATCAGTACAGTTCTCATTCTAGATAATCACCGGGGTTTAGTAACTCCAAATGGCACTACCCCTTTCCCAGGCGTATAGTTCAAGTGAGTGTAAGAAACCTCATTATCTGCCTGACCAATAGTTTGCCAATATATATCTAGCATGTCGATAGTGGACCCATTCACGAGCTGGTTAAATTCAGCCTAGCATTGCCCCTACCCTTGGGCGAGTAAGGCCACACCCCTTTCCAACCGACCACGACACAGTGGGAGACACGGCTTCTTGGTATTCGGCCCTCGTGCGCTCATGTATCCAATCGGTCTCGACGTTGGAGTCATCCTCTAGTACCACCGGGTTTAGGGATTTTCACCCAGAGACATCTATGACGCCCTAATGCTAGAAACAATATTTCTAGTATCCAATTCGGCCACCCACAATGTGTCTGTGGAGGCTACGACCCTGATGTCACCAGGGCATACAGTAATCACAATCACACAAATGCAAGGTGCATGAATCATACAACCCAATCATGCATCAATCCTGCGTATACTGTGCGCACATGTGGGATAACTCTGCCTATCATGGAGTCCCATAAATCACCTGCGCTATGGCATATGCAATGGTCAATCACACCACATAACAAACATACAGATGATGCGTATGGACATGTATCATGATACTATGCTGTCATAAACCCATAATAGGCAACAGTAGTGGGTATTTGCAATTGGCGATAATCGGCATCGATAATCAACATCGACGCAAGGCAAGGTCCATAGATGGACGGTCGATGATGGATCAACTAAAATCAATGGAGGCCCAAGCGTTTGGGTTAACTCACGAGAGAATGATGAGGAAAGGCTTAACAAGGCCTAAGGAAAGATCACAATGTGGACGTCCAACTATCGTTGCCCATCAATGTGGACCTTTAATCAACATTACTCCCAAAGAGTGGCCCTCATAGGGCCAAACAGACAGTGGGCCCACGGCCTCGCACCAGGGCCTAATATACATCATCACGAGCCTCAATTGCAACAAATGAGCCGATTCAAATGGGTCAATCAAATGGGCCGATCAAATGGGCCGAATCAAAAGGGCCGATCAAATGGGTCGAATGAAAAGGGCCGATTAAAATGGGCCGAATCAATTGGGCCGATCAAAGGGGCCGATTCCAATACACTATTCATCCATTGTTAGAGATCATTATACAGCATTATATAAAAATGAATCATATCCAAAGATCATCTGGACCATACCACAAACCACAATGGTGATAAGAATTTCCACTGTTAAAATTTAGAGGGGGGTCCACCATAGCGTTGATTTTCATTTCAGTCTGTGCATAAGGTCATAAAGACCTGTACGGGGAGGAAAAACAAATATTATATTGATTCAAAATTTCTGTAACGCAAAGTGGTCTCAATGGTAGACGCACAACGCCACTGTTTTCTGTAGTGTGGTCCACATGATATTAGATTTGTCTTATTTTTAATCTCAAGCCTTGAGACAACTTGCCAAATGGATGGATGGTTTAGATGGGGCACATCCATCATGTTGTAGGTCCCACCGAAATTGCTGAATATAAACACAGCAGCACGTTGCTGCAGGGGCTGATCCATCCATCAGATGAATGACGTGAACAAAAATACTTACATCATGCCGTGGGTCCCACCGTCCAGCCATCTGGACGGTGTGAATAAGACCCATGCATCACCGTGGTCCCACGTCCAGACCGCTGGACGGTTTGGATCGATGGTAGGACGGGATGAATACATAATACATGTCAGGGTGGGTCCCACGTAGATGGGCCACCCCACCAAAACAGTATACTATAATATATAATATATAATATTATATAGTTAAATATAATAATAATAATAATAATAATAATATATATATATATATATATATATATATATATATATATATATATATATATATATATATATATATATATATATATAATAGTTAGTGAGGAAGTGGCTGCCTACGGTGCAGTTCACCTATGTTAAAGGTGGGTCCCACATGGGAGGGTGGCCCACCATGTCATTTATTAATATAAAATATTATTTATAATAATATATCATAATATATATCTATATACGTGTGCGTGTGGAAGAGTGGGATCGTCAGCACTGTCAGCCAGGTGGTAGGCCCCACATGTATGGACGGTTGGATGAAAAATATCCATCATGGTGGGGCCGCTGACGGCACTGTACATATGGACGGCGCAGATGAAGCACGTCCAATGATGGTGGGTCCCACCAGATAGATGGACCGTGTGGATCCATCCACATATACAGCAGCCAGCGCTGCTGGCCATCCAGTAGCGGACGACCCCCTTTTCAAGGATACAAAGGTGGGTTCCCACGTGGGCCCACCACATATAAAATATATATATATACATATCACACACACACCACACACCACACACACACACACACACATATAATATATATATATATATATATATATATATATATATATATATATATATATATATATATAATTTCTCTTCTCTTTTTTTTTTTGAAAGAGTGTTGTGCTTTACAATCCAGCACGTCCCATGTATAGTTGCACTACATTCATCACCGTGGGGTCCACATACATGTGGCCCATCAGCCACATACACCAAGGTGGCCCCAAATACACGTGGCCCGCTGATGAACGGTGTGGATTTAATCCATTCATCCCGGTGGGGTCCATACATCCTAAAGTGGACGGTATGGATATAATACATACACCATATGTGGGCCACTCACATTATCATCACCACCTAAAAGAAGAGAGAGAGAGAGAAAGAGAGAGAGAGAGAGAGAGAGAGAGAGAGAGAGAGACCCCGCCACTATGGGCCCCTCTCTATATTGCATACATATATGTGGATCCCACAACAAGTGCGTCCTAAATTGTAATCGACAGTGGATCACCCACCTATTACACTCATCCTTGATCCCTTCGACTCCTATGCTCCTTGCCTTCACTTTTGATGGTGGTTGATGGAGTTTTGATGGTGGGGATGAGAGATGAGAGGGTGAGAAAGTGGGCCACACTTGGCTTTGGGAGAAAGAGAGCTTGGTCGTTGGAAATTTTTGTTTCTTGGGAGATTGTTTGAGAAATGAGGGAGAGAGAGAAGTGATGGGATGATAAGAGATGGAGTGATGGGTGATGGGTGATGGGTTGAGTGATGGAGTTGTAAGAAAGAGATGGGTGGAGAGAGAGAGAGTTGACTTTGGGAATGAGAAAGGGATGGGTTGCTTGTACTTGTGATATGGTGTGTACTTGACTTGTACTTGACATTGATTGATTGATTAATTGATTGATTGATTGATTGATTGATTGGATAGGTTGTAAAGATTCTCTCAGAATTTGCACGCGCGGCGTTTTCCTCGAAATAAACGCGGTCCTACATCTTCTGGCCTGGGTATCGGATCGGTACGCGAGTTACGGCATTAGAACCGTGGCGACGGCGCGGTCGATAGGGTATAACTTTCGAGTCGAGCCGACGTCGGTATGCAGGGTCGGCTTAAGATCACGCATAAACGTCAGATAAAGGTCGAGGGTTACCGGAATTCGACCGGGAGGACTGCGGAAGCCTACAAAATGGTACAGTCTAGAATACGGGTCTTACAATGCTAATGGTTCTACTATCAACCACGACTTATTTTATGGGCATAATTCATTCTTGTTCAATAATTGTCCAAACTATAGGGTTAAAGGGATCTTAGAAAGGCCTTCATCCTAGCCTTTGAATATGCGTAGTTAGACCAATGAAAATAAGGCGGTCGTGTAACGGCATATCCCTCTTGGGTAGACATCATTCTTATATTTTATGGATATCACTGCGAGCGGTTTAGCCTTTTAGGAGGAGCCTACTCTGATGCCAATTGAAATTGTACGAGGTGCTGGGTGACACGAGCTATATGTGAAGAAACTTGACGGATCTAAAGAATGAATGGCTATATCCTAGAGGGCGGTGAATAGGACTAATAAAAAGTTATACTAATTAACACACAAATGCTTACTTAAACTAATATGCCAATTTAAATTAAGGAAGACAATTTAACATTAAGGCTTCCAAGCCAAAGTGGGTCCAATCATATAAAGTATAAGGCATGAATCAATAAGCAAGTAATTTATAATCGATAGTGTACATCTGTGTGGAATGTGCTAACTATTCTAATCCTATCAATCATTTAATCGTACATACATATAATTTAATTAAACAATCACATAAACATCATTAGAAATGTATTCAATTAAAATTCACAAACACATGCATGTATAATGATTCAGTTTCACAAATCTACTCCCGATGGATACACTCTCCTTGAGTTTACTGATATTGACTATCGGAGATTTTCAACAAGTTTACCTCTAACCTTTATAACCCTACATAAGAAGTTACATCATGCACAAGAACCTAACGTACACTCCTGCAGAAAGCTCCCACAAGAAACTTTAGTTGATATTCTATCGGCAAACCAACAACATCAGTCCTAGTCTTAAGACCTATGTTTACTCCCATCGGAGACTCCCACGGATACTAACACATACACACTTATGTCTGGTGTATTTGACCCTACACACGAGCCTAGGTTCTATATAAGAATTTATTTAGTTTGGGTTACAAAGTCTTACCCTTAATCATATACAAGGAAAGAGAGTACATAGACTCATTAATTAACACTTATCAAATTGAGCTCCTTTAACGTGCCGTGCTTGATTCGATTCTTCAAAGTTTTTTCGTGCTTGAATCCACTTCGTAATTACACCCCTCCCCCCCACATAATTGTTAATGTCAATGCTTACCAATGATTCAGTTACAATATCAAATACCTTACATGCGATGCTCTATTGAGGTACCAGAGTAATGGGAGGGAGGTAAAATTGCATACAACTAATGGAATGGTTGAAATCTCAGGGGATTGACTTAATTGGGTGATCTACAGGATTTAGAAAAATATTTTATTAATTAGCATATGTATAATCTCTAGAACAATATGGCCATTGAGTTCATCTTCAACACTAATGTTAGAATCCTCGTTACATTGTTTAAGCTTAAGAATATGAATCAAATCTCATGGATTTGAAAGTTATGAATGTGAGATATATATAAGTGGAGAATTTCCTAAGATTTTATTGCACCAAAAATGCACCAAGCTGATGAAGAACCAAATACTTTTTATAAAACATTTGAGCTCTAATGATTTTTTTTTTTGGGGGGGGGGGGGGGGGGGGGGGGGGGCGCGGGCATAAACGGCTCCAATCGATCAATCAAATTTGGCCAGATATGTCGCTAGACACTTTTGTCCATGTTTGATCACTCGAGCCTAATTGATCGATCAATCAATCAACTGATCGATCGAAAATCGCTCGATGGCTGCTGTTTAGGCAGCGTGTTTCATAGCAGCCTGCACCTCTTTTAGCCTTGCTTATCATGTTTCAATTTTGGCTCCTAAAGCCATGGATATGATCCAACAAGGTTTACTTATAAAGTTTGTGATCATTTACAGGTTAAGGGCCCGTTTGGCTGGTCGGATTGGAAGGGATTGGATGGTATTGGAAGGGATTGGAAGTTAAATCCCGGGATTGGACGGGCATGCCAAACAGAGTTGGTGATATGATCTCAATCCCATGGATCTTAAGACAATCCGCTGACAACACCATCATTACCTTTAAATCCCATCCAATCCACCCTAATCCGTTCAAATTTGCCTGGGACGTGTTTGGTTCGTAGGATTGGGAGGGATGGAAAGGTTTAATCCCCGGATTGGCCGGGCGTGCCAAACAGACGGGATATAGCAATCCCATGGATCTCAAGACAATCCACTGACAACACCATCATTACCTAGAAATCCACGCCATCCACCCTAATACCATTCAAGCCCTTCCAATCCACCCGGCCAAACGGGCCCTAAGGGTTATTTTATTTTTGGTCAAGGGTTAGGGTTAGCAGACATCTCATATATATGTTCTTTGCTATTCGATACTTTATTATTCATGTCTCTTCAATCTTCAGCTTCCAAGTATACCACCAATTCCTTAACATACCAACACACATGATTGACAAATAAGAGCATTGACAATAGACTCAGAAAAATTTCAACATGATATCGTAAGTTCGAACACCCACTGTAGTGAGAATGGGTGGGCATGTGTGGAGTGTGTAAGTCTTTGTGATTAAAACAAAACAAAACAAAACAAAAAATTAAAATGACGCGGCACCGGCTAACATGTCAAGCATGTGGAGTTTAGGATAGCCCACAACAATAAATGAAGGTAAACCTAAAAGGCCCAAACTGATTGCGCCCCGCCCAGCATGGATGATAATCCATGCAGGCAAGGTCGTGTGGGGCTATTCACCGTGATGCATGGCTTTTATCCATGCCTTTAACCTATTTTAACATATCATTTTAGTGCATGAACCTAAAAATAAGGCGGATCCAAGGCTCTTGTGTGGGGATATCCACCATGATGTATGGATTTTATCATGCTGTCCATCTATTTTGTCAAATCAGTCTCAAGTAGGCCACCTCATAAGATACAGCGATGATGACCATGAAACCCACCGTTTGAAACCACCGAGGACCCCACCGTGATGTTTATTTGCCATCCAACTTATTCATAATGTCATATTAGTACACCTGGATGAAGGGGAAACAATAATATTAACTCGATCCAAAACTTTTAAAGCTCTTAGGAAGTTTCCAACGGTGGACGTTCAATCACCACTGTGAGCTATACTTGAGCCTCGGATCTGCCTAATTTTTAGGTTAATACCCTAAAATGATCACATCAGATAAAAATGGATGGATGGTGTGGATAAAACCCATACATCAGGGTCGACCCCACAGAGCTCTGCCTGGACCGATTGTGGTCAAGAGTTACCCACTAATCAGGACGGCAAATGTCCACATTGAATGGGACGTTGGTTATTTTATGGCTCACGTGTTACACACCTAATGAGTCACTGACGCACGTACTAAAGGTGGCATTCATCTTTACATAAAGCAGAAAGATAAAGAGAAAAGAAAAAAAGAACGAAAAGAGGTTCCAGACAGATTGATTAGCCTGGCAACTGAAGTGAGGTCACTAAGTTCTACGGGACCCACCGTGATGTATGTGTTGTATCCACATCGTCCATTCATTTAGAGATATCAATTTAGGGAATTAGCAAAAGAATCAGTCAGATCCAAAGATCGAGTGGACCCCACCACAGAAAACAGTGGGAAGAGTGACGCCCACCGTTGAAACCTTCCTAAGGTCCACTACGATGTTTATCTGTGATCCAACGTGTTCATAAGTTAAGACAGACATGAAGGAGGGAAAACATGAATTTCAGCTTGATCGAAAACTTTTGTGGCCCTTAAAAAGTTTTAATGGTGGCATCACTTTCTCCACTGTTTTCTGTGGTGGGGTCGACTGGAGCTTTGGATCTGACTCATTCTTTGGCTCATGCCCTAAATAGATATCTCCAAATGGATGGACGGTGTTGATACAATATATATCATGGTGGGTCCCACTGAACTTGGTGACGTCACTTGGCAGCGACTCACGCTACTCAACCTGTCAGCAGCTAATCCCCGTACACAACAACGTTAATTTAAGACTGAGACTGACTCATCATTGAAGGGTTATAATAGGGAGTGTGTGTGTTTAACAAGCATTAAATGATCATTCATTTACAATACCAATGGACTAAGGAGTGCATTTGCTACCAATGCAATCAAGATTTTAAATCAGTGACCGATTCAATAAATCAATACGGATTATGTATCAAAGAAAAAATCATCAGAAAGAAATAAACGATAAATTTATATTTACTTAATCCTTAAACAAAATATTAATATTTTGCAACGAGACATGAAAGGTCTTTTTAATTAAAAACAAATATATACCTGAATGAAATATGGATAGAGGAAAGGGCGTGATCAGGTTGATTACCATCTTCCTCATGGCTAATTACTCAGAATCTACAGAGCTTCTTTGGACTCCTCACAGATATTCCTGCAATCCAGGGCGGATGGAAATAGAAATAATTTATAATAAATCAAAATAAATTGATCACAGATTAAAAAAAAAAAAAAAAAAAATACAATCCTATAAATAGTGAACTCAAACTCCCTAAAAACGTGACTTACTATAAATAGTAAACTTATGGTCATGATTCCACCTAGACTTCATGGTTTTTGGCTAAAAATAGTAAGTGCCCAATTTGGCCTAAGTATGTTATTCTCCTAATTTTTTTAAGCCCTTTTCACATTGGGCACGAACTCTTAAAACTCAGAGGATCAAAAGTTATGATGGAATTAAAACTTATTATTTACCGTAAAAATGGAAATAAAATGGACATTCGACTGTTGATTTAATGGAATATTGCAAGTCCAACATGGGAAACCCAACATAGTAGGGTTGGTTGGCTAAAGTAGGTTCTCCTACCCCAAAATCATATATATATGATATGTCAAAAAACTCATTCATGTTTGCGAGATACGACTATTTTATGGTTCTGATGGTCCTGATCACCTCCGCCTTTGATTGAGACTTTTCTGGTCAATCTCGGCCATGAAAGAGTGTCCGCAACCCACTCTACATTAGTTCCCTCCACTTCAAAAGAACTCATCCTTAAGTTCTCATCCTGCTTTGGTTTATGATACTCGGTCAAGCCCGCGACGTTAAAAGTACATACGCGAGATATCCATGTTATACGGAAGATCAATAACATAAGTGTTGATCTTTCGGAGGATCGGTACTAATCCAATCTTCTTATTGTTCAACTTGTTGCAGGTCCTAGTCGAAAATATCTCCTTATGTAGATGGACCATCACATGGTAGCCCACTTCGAACACCTTTTGTCGCTGATGTTTGTCGGCTTGCTCCATGTACTTGTAGTTCGAGACATGCAACTCTGCTTGCACATCTGCATGAATGCCCATGATTCAGTACGCCATATGTTTTCGTGTAATGCTCATGCCCAAGTGCTTGGGCAAATAGACCAAGTCAAGTGTGTGGCGGGGCACTTGACTATAAACAATCTAGAACAGGGACTTCCCTGTCGAGTAGTTCACCATTTTGTTGAATGCAAACTCTGCATGAGACAAAGCCAAATTTCATTGTTTTGATTTGTCACCTGAAATACACCGAAGGAGGTTTCCCAACATGCAATTCACAACTTCAGTCGGCCCATTGATATGGGGTAATAGGCATTATGGAACTGAAGTTGTGTACCGAACTGATTCCACAAAGTCCGCTAGAAGTGGCTAATGAACTTTATGTTATGGTGAGAAGTAATGGTCTTAAGAACCCCGTATACCCGTACGACATCACTAAAGAATAGATTCGTCATGTGTATTGCATTGAGAGTCTTCTTTCGTAGGATAAAGTGCATCATCCTTTAAATACGATCTGGCGTTGTGTTCGTGGGAGACTAAGCACAAAGTATATAGATAAGTCCTCCCTAGGGCCATCAGGCATAAATAACAGGGTGTAGAGACCTATATTGTAAGACTATCCCTTGGAGCTCTGGAAAACATGACAACGATACGCTTCTTTACCCACGTCACGTACCAATTGCGGCCATTAATACCACTCATCAACAAGAGCCCTCATCTTGTCTCGCCCAAGTTGTCTACTAAAATCACCTCTATGTAACTCTTGAATAATATGCTCTCTCAGAGAACTTTGGGGGATGCACAGTCGATTTCTTTTAAAGAGAAAATTGTCTTGCATATGTAGGTCACTGGGATGACTCTCTTGACACCTCATCCATACATCCTTCAAGTACCCTCATTCTCGTCATATAGCTCCTTGAGAGAGTTGAAGCCAACCACCTCATTACTCATTGTAACAAGTAGCGATACATGATGGCTAAGTGCATTAGCTGCCTTGTTCTGCTGCCCCGACTTACGCTTCGAAACGAACGTGAATTCCTGCAAAAATGCAACCTATCTATCATACACATAATTCACTTTAGGCTTACTATTAATAAACTTTAAGGCTTGATGGTCAGTATACAGAACAAACTCTCTCTAAATTAGATAATTCCACCAATGTCGCAGCGCTTGAACAAGTGCATGTAGCTTAAGCTCATATGTCAACTAGTTCTTTCAGGCTTCTCTGAACTTCTCGCTGTATAAGGTTATCGGCCTGCTTTCGTATGATAAGACTCATCTAATTCTGACATATGAGGTGTTACACTCATCCTCAAATAGCTTGTCAAAATTGAGAAGAACCAAGACTGCTGTTTTGGATAATCGATGCTTGATTTCAGTAAAGCTCTTGCCAGCCTCATCGGTCCATTGAAAGAAGCCTTTTTCATACAATCTGTAATGCGTGTGACTATAGTGCTGAAATTCCACACGAATCGATGATAGAACGTTGCCAACTTATGGAAATTCCTCACTTTATAAATGGTTGTTGAGATCGGCTATTCCTTTATGGATCACAACTTTTCATTGTCCGTTTCCACTGAGGTCACAAAAAATCCTAAGAACAATAAGTTTTCTGTTAAAAAACTACACTTCGTCAAGTTGAGGTACAACTTATTAACTATTATGACCTTTAACACTTGTCTGAGATGTTCCCTATGCTCCCTCTCACCATGTTTATATATCAGGATGTTATCAAAATATATTATCACAAACTGGCCAATGAACGGCTTCAACATTTGATTCATTAGATATATAAAAGTGCTTAGTGCGTTTGATAGACCAAATAGCATGACCAGCCACTCATACAATGCTTCTTTGGTCTTCAATGCCATTTTTCACTTATCACTAGGCTGAATATGAATCTGATATTACCCACTCCTCAGATCTATTTTGAAGAACACCTTAACTCCTTCTACCATATCGAGCATATCGTCTAACCATGGTATTAAGAACTCATATTTAATGGTAATCTTGTTAACTACTCGGTTGTCAACACACATGTGTTAGCTCCCATCTTTCTTAGGCATTAACAACGTTGGCATGACACATGGGCACATGCTCTCTTTCAGAAGACCGTTACAGATCAATTCATCCACCTGCCCATGAAGTATCTCATACTCTTTCAGACTCATCTGATAGTGGTGATTGGGTAAGCTAGCCCCAGGGACGAGGTCTATGTGATATTGGATGTCCCACATGGGGGAAATCCATTTGGTAAATTTTCAGGACAGATTTATTTGAATTCATTCAACAATGGCCTTAAACTTGGAGGAATGTGTAAGGGTTATGATTCCCCGCCCTTTATCACTATGACGTACACCTCACTGGTTTCCTTAGATTCATCCACAAAATCCTGAATGGTTAAGAGGGAGCTCCCCTTCACTTTAGAAGCTTCGGGATGGTTCTCCGATGGTATAGAGGCAATGATCATCTTTTCACCATCCTTGACGAAGACGTAAACGTTGTCTCGTTCTCTGTGGGTCGCATCATAGTTTAATTGCCATGGTCGGCCGATTAACATATGACATGGTTCCATGTTGACCACGTTACAAAGTACTTGATCTTTATAATTTCTACCAATTGAAAATGAGATAATGCATTGTTTGGTTACCTTGGTAATCTTCATCATCTTTATCCAGTTAATCGAGTACGGGGAAGGATGCTTTGTCTTAGGTAAGCGTAACTTGTCCACCATCACCTTCGAGATGATGTTATCGTTATTCTAGTGTCTATGATTACATCATAGATATTGTCATTGATGGTACACTACGTACGGAATATATTATGCTGCAACGGGTGCACCTCCTTCCTTGGAATATACAATAATCAACTCACAACCAATGATTTACCATGATCCTCGGCCAACCATTCTTTATAACCAGCTCCTTCTTTAGCGACTTGTTTATCTTTATGAAATCCATAGCCTTCTTCCTCTGCATCACCTTCAGTGCCCCTTTTCTTAATAGCCAAGTGGGTTGTGGGGCGTTAAGGGCAGGTGTTTGATAGGTGACCCAGTTGGCGATAGCAGTAACAATTGTTCGGCCTTGGTGTTTAGGGTTAAATATTACATTTTGGACCCCATTTATTTACTTGATTTTATGAACATGATAATGCTTAATGTTCTATTTTACTCATGTTTGTGTTGCAAGGTGAATTTAAGAGCTTGGATTGAAAATTGTGCTAAAAATATGGATTTAATGCTCAAGAATCACCAAGGAAAGAGATGGATCTTAGGAGACCAAGATTGAAGAATTCACATGCTAAAGATCCAAGGAAACCAAGTGATGAAGGAAAAGAATCGAAGATTTGAAATGAAGAAAAGGAATCCTGAAAATTGTCATAAAAACAGATTCCGGGGCCAGAAAAGTCTATTTTTGGAAAACTGCTAGAATTTGCCTTCGATATATTGAAGACCTGTAGATAATATTGAAGGGACGTATCAAAGACCCTTTGATAATATCGAGAAATTCAGGATTTTCAGGCCAAACTCACTGGATATTCTGGACCCATCTTCAATATATCGAGGACCCTTTGATAATATCGAAGGGACATATCGAGGACATATCGAAGACCTGTTGATATATCGAAGTTGTGTAAAATTGAGGCGGTTTCTAGATTTTTCCAAGTCGGTGTGAAAGGAGGTGCCGCAAAACTATAAATAAGAGTCACCAGGGCATCCCTAGGGATCATCTAGGATTTAAGAAGTGGAACAAAAGCGTGGAGAAGTTGTCGTCAAGAGTTTTTCTTCCCTTTCCTTAGTTGTTTTTATATTTTTCTTAAGAGTTATTAGTTCAATCATGTTTATGGTTGGCTAAACCTCCTAGATATGGCTAAGACGTGAAGCTTGTAGTGTGATGGGATGTTTCTATTGCTTTGATTTATGCTTATACATATTGAACTCTCTTTGATTCTAGTTTGATTATAAAGAATACTTTCAATTTTTAATGGTTTGTTGTGACTTAAATTACAATGGTTTGTTTTTCCATAAAATACAGGACACAAGGATATCAAGCCAGGGGTGATTCAACTCCTTTCAAAATTTTATGGGCTTGAATTTGAAAATCCATATTTACACTTAAAGAGTTTGATGAAATCATAGTCAATCTATATTTTCCTAACGTGTCTGACGACACGGTCAGGCTGAAACTCTTTCCTTTTTCTTTGAAAGAGAAAGCTAAGATGTGGTTACATTCACTATGTCCTCAATCTATTGGTAAATGGAATGACATCCCATACCATAAAGCGAACACCCTTAGAAAGTCGATCATGAACTTCGCCCAAATGGAAGATGAAACATTCCTCCAATGTTGGGAGCGGTTTAAGGATCTTGTCAGTTCATGCCCACAACACGGTTTCGAAACATGGTGCATCACGAATTTCTTCTATGATGGACTGACGTCTTCCATGAGCCAATTGGTTGAGATAATGTGTAATGCGGAATTCATGAATAAAAGTGTTGATGATGTGTGGGATTATTTTAACAAGCTTGCTGAAAACACACAATCATGGGACACCTCTCCAAAATCAAGCACAACGTCTAGGCCGACTAAATCCAAGGAGAGGGGAGGAATGTATCTCCTAAAAGAAGACGATGATATCAATGCTAAAGTGGCTAATCTCATTAGAAACTCGAGGCCATGAAAGTAAAGAAGGATAAGGGAAAGGAAATTGTTTGCGGTATTTGTGCTTGCAATATTCACACAATTGAAAATTTCCCAACAATATCTGGTTTTCAAGAGGTACTAAATGAGCAAGCTAATGCCGTGAATAATTACCAAAGACCTTTCAGTGGGCCCACCTCTAATATGTACAATCCTAGTTGGAGAAATCATCTAAACTTCAGTTGGAGAAATGGACAAATTGCTATACCTCAAGGATTCCCTAATCAAATTCTCATTTAAGAGAAACCTCAAGAAGAACCGGTTCAAAATTCCACACAAACTCAGGAGCTTACTTAAGCAATACGAGAACTTACAAAATGTATGAAAAAGATGGATTCACGTGTTACGGTTATAGAAAGGGGGATGTTTCCTGCTCAACCTCTCCCCAATCTTAAACTGCAATATGAAATAAGTAATCCAAGCTCTTCAAATCAATTTAAGTAAGTTAAGTCTATCATCACTCTTAGGAGTGGGAAGACCATTGACAAAAATCTTCCGGTAAGGGCTGAAAAGCCTAAGGACCCGGAAGAAGACAACGATGATAGACATAGCATTACTCCACAAGAATTAGAACCGTAACATCAAGGCAAGCTGATTGCCCCATTTCCCCAACGATTGATAGCACCAAAATCTCTCTCTAACTCTTAGGACATTTTAGAGGTGCTTAAACAAGTGAAGGTCAATATTCCTCTACTAGATGTCGTTAAACAAATACTTTCATATGCCAAATTCCTAAAAGACTTGTGTACGACTAAAAGACGGAAAAATATTCAAAAGAAAATCTTCTTAACTGAAAAAGTGAGTGTCATCCTAAAGCAAGATGTGCCACAGAAATACAAAGATCCCGGTAGTCCAACCGTTGCTTGTGTAATTGGGAACTACCGGATTGAGCACGCACTTCTTGATTTAGGAGTGAGCATAAATCTAATTCCTTACTCGGTCTACGAACAACTAGGTTTGGGTGAATTGAAACCCACCCAAACCACATTACAACCTGCCGATCGTTCAGTTCGTGTACCGAGAGGGATGATCGAGGATGTGTTGGTACAGGTTGACAGATTCTATTATCCGGCAGATTTTATCATCCTGGACACTCAACCCATCGTGGACATGAGCACTCAAATCCTCGTCATTCTTGGTCACCCATTCCTTGCCACTTCAAATGCAATCATTAATTGCAAGAATGGAGTCATGAGTATGTCTTTTGAGAATATGACATTGGAGTTAAACATCTTTTTCAACACTGGTAATTAAACAATTAGAGGATGAAGACGATTCACACGATATTAACCTGATTGATTCTTTCGTGGAAGATAGAGCACTTCTAACCTTATCCTCTAACCCTCTAGAGACCTGCTTAGCTTACTCCCATGATTTAGATGATGATATGATTAAGGAAACAGGTGACATGCTTGATACTATGCCCGTACTTGAAGTTAACCGGTGGATGCCACAATTCGAAGAATTGCCCCAAACTGATGTAGTGCCTCTATCGTCTAACCTCAAGGCACCGAAGCTTGACTTAAAACCATTGTCCTCTAATTTGAAATATACCTATTTAGGTCAAGATGAGACACACTCAGTGGTGATTTCTTCCCACCTTGAGCAAGAACAAGAGAGTATGCTCATATCTACTCTCATTGAGCAAAAGGGAGCCTTTGGATGGTCGATTGTGGACCTCAAGGAAATTGACCCTTCGATTTGTACTTGCCGTATTTATCTAGAGGATAATGTGAAGACCTCCCGGCAACCACAATGTAGATTAACTCCAAACATGAAGGAAGTGGTTAAGGCCAAAGTCTGGAATCACCATTGTAGCCAATGCCAATAATGAACTCGTACCAACCAGAGTTACTACTGGTTGGAGAATGTGCATTGACTACAAGAAATTGAATACCGTCACAAGGAAGGACCACTTTCCTTTGCCCTTTATTGATCAAATTTTGGAAAAGCTAGCTGGTCATTCCTATTATTGTTTCCTTAATGGATATTCGGGCTATAACCAGATAGAGATAGCCCCTGAAGATCAAGAAAAGATCACATTCACATGTCCCTTTGACACCTTTGCTTGCCGAAGGATGTCATTCAGACTCTGTAATGCTCTCGCCACCTTTCAACGATGTATGATGAGCATTTTTTTTGACATCGTGGGGCAATATCTAGAGGTCTTCATGGACGACTTCTCTAACATGGTAGCTTTATAACAAGACCGTCCATCCGTTTTTCTGGTGGGTGGGACCCACCCACATATGTAGCACGTGTGGGGTGGAGCCCACCATTGATATATGTATTTTATATCCCTGTAGTCCGTTCGTTTTATAGGACGGTGGGTCCCACTACTGACTGACGTCAGCAGTTTCTATGGGCCACCATGATGTACGTGAATATCCAAACCGTTCGTCCATCGGGTAGTTATGTGGGGCCCACCCCACATGTGACGCACGTGAGGGATGGGACCCACCTTGATGTTTGTATTCTACGTCTGCATCGTCCATGGATTGAGACGGTGCTGTGGGATCCTACTTTGATGTACGTGTTTTATACACTCCGTCCATTTGTCTTGGATGTGGGGCCTGCCCCACACGTGTGACACGTGTGGGCAGGTGGGACCCACCTTGATGTATTTGTTCTATTTGCACACCCATCCATCTGGACAGGTGGTGTGGGATGCTTCATGAGGTATGTGTTATACCATCCTGTCATCCATTTGGTAGTGTGGGACCCACCTCACACGTGCTGCACATGTGGGGGTGGGGCCCACCTTGATATTTGTGTTTTATCTATACCGTTCATCTCCAACTAGTGAAGCCCACATGATATATGCGTTGTATTCCATGTCGTCCTCTAGCTGGTGGGCCACACACGTGGACCCACCTAGATGCATGTGATGGACGGTGGAAAGCCACTTAGCATGTGCTGTCCACACGTGGGCACCACATGATATATGTGTTTTATCTACACTGTCCACTGATTGGGACGTGGGCCCCACGCGATGTACGTGTTTGATACAAGTTGTCCATCTGATGGGGTCCATTTTGAATTTGCAGGACCAACCTTGATGAGTTGTATGTGCAACCCATTTGATGAGGCCCGATGTGATGTAATTGAGGCCCAGGCATGAGGCCTATTGAGATGTATTTGAGGCCCAAGTGAGAGGCCCATTGAGATGTATTTGAGGCCCAGGTGAGAGGCCCATTGTGATGTATTTGAGGCCCAGATATCAGGCCCGATGTGATGTATATTGGCTCATATGATAAGGCCCGATGTGATGTGTATTGGCCCATATGACGAGGCCTGATGTAATGTATATTGGCCCCATATCATGAGTCCCGATGCAATGTGTGAGAGGCCCATTGTTGTGGCCCATTGCGAAGTATATAAGGCCCATAAGTGTGGCCCAATCTTATGTATATGTGGTCCTTATATGAGGCCCATTGTGATATGTATTAGGCCCATGTGATGTGGCTCATTGTGATGTATTTGAGGCCCATGTGATACGGCCCAATGGGAGTGTATTGGGCCCTTATGTGAGGTCATGGGCCCACTATATGTTAGGCTCTACGTGGGCCACTCCTTGGGAGTAATGTTGGTTAAATGTCCACATTGATGGGCAAATGTCCATATTGTGACCTTCCCTTAAGCCTTGTTAGGCCCATTCTCATCATTCTCTAAGTGGGTTAACCCAAATCTTTAGGCCTCATTGATGTTGCATGGTCCATCATCACTGTAGATGGATGGCTCCGTGCTACCGGATTTAGCATATCCACGGCCGAATGAATGGACAAGGAATGCATTGGATGATATTGAATTGGCGAGCAAGCAAGTTTGGACAGTACTGCTTGATTCCGGCATTGGCATTCTTACCAGTATCTATTGTACCGCCGTAGGGGAGATCCCTATAAATTAGGTAACTCTCCCAAGCAAGGTGCATTTGGGATTTCGTCTGGCTGTCTTCATTCTTGCATTGGCCAGTGAATCAAGTTGGGCCGATTTCTCTAAGGCGGAATGGGGTGAATGATCGACTGTGTTTGGTTTTATTAAGGGAAAAGAATAGGGACTCCATATAACTAGTAAAAATATGGAGCTCCTATGGAGAATGAATGACATGATTGACCATAAGAAGTATATACAATGTCGGAATGAATGGGGGCATGTACAAAGGACGAACAGAAGTATTCGTAGATCTACATCTAAGGAAGCCATAGTGGTCATCCTCTAAGATACAAATAGACCTTTGGTGGTAATCTCATATATACCTTTGTACAGGTGGATGAGTACAAAAGGCACAAGAGGAAGTTTTCGGCCTTGATCAAGCACCTCAGCCAGTGGTACATATTCATTTATAATTTAGAGATAATTTACAAATAGTAAATATCGCTAGATCCAAAGTAGTAGGAAGGCCGTGGGTTCTTCATACTCAATTCGGCCTTCATATTTGCAATACACTTGCATGAAGTGTAAATAGGCCTTACTGACCTTATTATTGAAATGTCTGGGTTCCTTATGAGCGAAGCATGGGAAGATTGCCTCGCCGAAGGGAAGGAGTTTGGTCAGAACTATGATGTCCAAAATTGTTGGACTCATTAGGCCGCATCTAAAGAAGAATGTATTGGTGGATAGGCTCCAAAATGTCAACGCTGTTGTGAGAAGGGCTAGATCTTATGAGTATTCACATATGGAGAGCTTTATGCATTCGTAAACGCCAGAGTTTCTCCATGTTGTTTTATACTAGGGAGGCAACACATTCGAACCAGTTATCCCATTCTGGTACAGGTTTTGGCCAAGAACGGGGATTTTTCAAAGCATTGGATGGCTCTAGGATAGATTCAGATCGAATCAATATGGTTTTGCTTGGGTAATTGGGGAACATAGGATCTATCATACTATTTCGTCAAGTTCAACTCTAGGGAAGAACACTGGTCCCATACAATAGTAATTGTCGATCGGTGATTTGAAAACTATTTTATTGAAGCACTTCTCAGAGAGTGCATCCAACACGATGACTAAATCATCTTGATGGAAAGATAGAGCAAAAGAAGATGAGGCAGCCATGACTAGGATCGAAGAAAGAAGGAAGTAGGGATCGAAGGAGTAACCATAGAGAAAATAGCGTGACATGAGGGGGAGCATTTGAAATAACGCTTATATCAGCTGAAAAAGGATATACGAAGCTGAAGTACATGATTACATTGGTCATAGGCAGTCACTATGGCATCGCCGCATTTATGAGGGGTCACACGTTGCTATCAGCTTTTTCCAAAGGCGAAGAAGCCAATCAGAATGGTTTGTGTGCAGTGAAGGTGGATTTGCTTGGTGTATCCGAAGATCTTTGGGGATGTGGAGAGCATTCTATGTTAATACAGCCGGTGCACATCAAGTAATGTCATGCCATCAAGTAGCTGATAACTTTAACTATAATTCAGATTTACACTCATACGTTAGATTCAATTAGAACATCGATCAGAGTTCTCCATTTAGGATGGTGTACTGCAATTGTTCTCCATGGCCGAATATAAGAATTTCTCTTCTACTCTAATTTATTTGTATTGAAAAGTTCTTTCGTATGGAAGGCAAAGGTATAACTCATTATCAAAGGATGAACTTTACCCTCTTACTATTACCTGATCATTTTTAATATACTTGCAAGTGGCTGAATAAGCGATTGATAATGTTTGATCTTCGTTGTAGTAAGTCATATCCTGTTGTATCTACCTATTTTTGCTTGGGAGTCATAGTTGTTCGGTTTGAATTGAGCTGCACATTCAATTCTGGCACGCCCACGCTAACGTGACCAAGATTAAAATGACAACAACGGATACCAACCAACTCGGGGCTTTGTTTGTCACAGTGGGGATGGTTAAGACCTTCTCAACTATATCTTTTGAGGCTACAATCTGGATATTTTGGAGAATATTTCTAAGCTTGGTGACTCAAAGAGAAAATGTGCCAAGTCAACTCAAATCGACTGATAATCAGGTGAGTCACTCGGAAACTCATTACAAACATTCTTTATAAATTAGTTATGAAATACCAAGTTGGGTCGACCGGCTGGGTATCCATTCGTCGGGTTTTCAGGTTTTTAAAGTATCTTTTGGAGTACATCTATGTCATGTATATATAATGAATGAGTGGTGATAGACGTTCATTGTATTCCTGTCTTTTGAAACGCTTGGTTTTCTCTGGCCATGGTGTGGAATCTTCAGTTTATATTCTTGTATGCTTCTTCTTCACATCCTTCTTCGATTCCTTCCCCATCAAACGCATTATTTCTCCACATATATTTACGAATGGATTACAAAGTGCATATCTTGGTGAATTTCTTTTCTACAGGCAGGAAATCTTTTAGAAATGGATTACTATTAAAGGGTGTTTAGATGTTCATGCAGAAGTATCTTTATTGAAATCCTTGCTGCACAAGTAAGATTCTGTTGGAAGGTACGTGCTTGTTACGTAATTCCAATCTGTAATATGGTAGAATACAGCCTGCTACATTATATTTTGGTATGTCTCCGTTCATTGATGGAGAAGTGTGATATCCACACACGTTGGTTGAGACACAGATTCCCTGCAGCCCTAAGCAATGTGGGCGTATTGTGATGTATGTGTTACCTCCATCTATTTGGGCCGCTCGCTTTAGGACACGAGCCCAAACACGAGGGAGCAGTTCCATAGCTCGAGCCGACCACATCATAGGAAGAGTTAGGATTCAACAGCCCTGTTTAAAACTTCTTGGGGGATACATAAGTTTTGGATGAAGCTAATATTTCGTTGTTCCCTTTATCCAGTTCGGAGTCATCTTTCGGAAGGTGTTCATGAATGGCATATAAACATCTAGGTGCACTCTGGAAAGTCTTCAACGATGGGTGCTTTATTCTAACGCTGGGTGCTTTTATTCTTAAAAATGGATGGACTCAGTGGATATAACACATACATAACAGTGTGTTCCACAGAGCTTAAAGTTGCAGGAATCCCCTTTAAAAATCCCCTCGGACCAGAGGGCTGCAGGCAATCCGCGTCCCTCTGGTTGATTTTCCTACACCTGATTTCCATTTTTTCGAATTTAAATAATACAAAAGTATACTTGTATAGTTGCACCAGCCCTCGATTACAAGAACAAACATGAGCATATGTGCAAGTCAATCATGGCCGTGAGTGCAAAATATGTTATAAGCAATTGAGGTGAAAATAGTATGCTTTTCGTGATCTTAACTAGGGAAGCATGACCATTCGTTGAATCCCATGAAATAAAACGTTCATCAGTCAGGGTGAATGAAAATAGGTGCAGGGCCAGCCTAACTCGCATAGATACAAGGCGCATGCCTACTTGTAATGTTGGGGGAACATCTTTTGCCTTAATCCCAAACAACCTTTTTACAGAGCTTCAATCATCAGAGGTCCACCGAAAATCAAAAGAGAGTAGTGGAATTTCGTGTGCTTTCCAAATTCATGTGGTGTTGCTTGCCTATGTTTTGTGATAATGTAATTTTTGATATATATGTTCAGTCATCTTGGTTAGGCACGTCAAGTGACTGAATATGTTGCCCTATGGTTCAACCCTGCAATAATTGTGGGTGTTCTCATTCCAATGGTTGCCTATTATGACTTAGAGTTTTGGATCGGCCTGGTTTTTGGTCTCCTAGCAGACATGATCAGGCAGCACACTCGATGGACGGTTGGATCTCATACACATTCCCTACCATTACATTCTGCTATCAGCAGGCAATGTCATATATATATATATATATATATATATATATATATATATATTATATATATATATATATATATATATATATATATATATATATTATAATTATATATACACACGAGCTAGGCTAGCGTTGTCCACTAAAAAAGTGGCATCTTTCCTGCAGATTATACTTTTTATTCTTATTTTCTTCTCGTTCTTTATTCTAATATGAATTGTTCAAGTAGCCTAAGAATTTTTAGGATTTGTTGATGCATAAAGAAGTACTAAATTTTCTTTTCTTTTTATTTCTCTCTTTGTTTATTTATTTTTCCTTCTTATAATGAGGAATGCTGAGGAGTTTTATCCTATGAACTCACAATCAAGGTGATTCATCTCGTATGTCCCACGATAGATGTGGTGAAAGTCCTGATTAGATATTATCATCGTCCCAGCCTGGGTTAAAATCTGGAACATTTTTTCTGACTCACATTTGATACTTATAGCAGAGTGTGATGGATGATTAACAAGAACTTAGAAATTACTTAACATTACCTAAGTTTAATATAATTAATCCAAATTACACTGTAAATTATTGGTCTAGTTTAGATGTATCGTGAACTAAAAGTTAGGGTTATTTGATTAGCTGACTATTGGATTGGGGGTATAATTATTAGATGGTTAAAAATGAAAAATATTCTGTGTACTTAGTTCAACAGACAAGTGTCCACTAACTAGAGATGACGATTGTGTAGCCCATTTGAATTTTTTACTGTAACTTTGTGACAGTGAGCTCTAATTATAATCAGATTAATTTGAGTTAATGACACATGTATAATTATTTCTGCGTGCCTGCATATAGAGGGGCATATGCTTCTGGAGTACAAAAAACTCCCCTTTCCCAATTTTTTAATATGTTAGCACCAGCTTTACTTTTTTATGTCTCTCAATAGTTAATTTGATTGGTGACCATAAACAATGTCACAGCGCGAAATGATGGGTGGCCCATCTATATAATATTTGAAAAAATTCAATTACTGATCTAAACAATCCATTATGCGTCCTACCTTTGCCTGATTCTCTCTCCAAATTTTCCTTAATCACTGGAAGAATATACATTCGGTGGTGGCTATACTACAAAAGTTTGATTTTGATATGGACTATCCATCATGTGGTGCCCATCATTTATCTACCATGGCTCTGAAAATACATCTTGTTTTTCGATTCACATAGTAAATAAAGAATATATGGGTAATTATTATTTACCCTTATATCTATCTCTGCCGGCGGCCCCTTCACATGTCTTGATGCTGACAATGCGCTAAAATTGAGGAGAAGAGGATTTTTTTTTTTTTTTTTCCACTAAAATATGTGGGGATACTGTTATGTATGTGATTGATCTGCGCTGTCCATTCATTTTTTCTTATCATTTTAGAGCATGATCCAAAATATAAGGTAAATCCAAATCTCAGGTGGACCACACCATATGAAACAGGGGAATTGAACTCTTACCAATCATTTCTTCTTTGGGGCCATAGAAGTTTTGGATCAAGCTTATTTTTGTGTTTCCTCTTCATCATGTTCGTGTGATGTTATCAAGAGGTTGGATGGCAGGTACACATCCTTACGAGCCCGATGCTTATTAAAGTTTCAATGGTAGGTATTCAAATCCCCTCGTGTGGTACACTTGTGCTTTGTGTCTGCCTCATTTTAGAGTCATGCTCTAAGATGAGCACCTAAAACATATGGACGCCGTGGATCAAAGACTTGAATAATGATGGCTGCACAAATTTTACCACGATAATTTCATGAGGATAACATCATCTTTCCCCACGGTTTTTTGGATGCCAAAATATACCCTCAGTTCCTATTTTGCAATCAACTGTAAAGAGTAAAGGCTCAGTGCTTCATTTGTTTTGTGAATGTCTAGCATTTTCTCGGGTGCGCATTCACAAAACAAAAGAACAATCTAAGGGAAAAAACTATAAACAAGTAAACAAAGCCCAGCAATCTCGGTGCATCGAACCCTAAATCATCTAGGGTCACTAAAACTTACCACACCATTGCGGTCAAACTGCAGTAAAAATCGAAACAAGAGGGACGAAAAGAGTGTGATGCAACCTAACCAAAAAAAAAAAAAAAAAAAACAAATTAACAAAGCTTCGGCTGTATCCAATTAACCCTATATCCGGGAGCATCGGAGCAAGTTCGATTTTGATGTAGAGCAAGTTGCAGACAGTTTAATGTCCAAGATGGACTAGAGAAGGCTCGATGAGAGGCAAAGGTGATTCGGACCATTAAAACCTTAATAACAAGCATATCTCGTAAACCGGAATGAGTTACTCAACATACCATATATGATTTTGGGTAGTAGAAGCCATTGTAGCCAACCAACCCGACTATGCAGGGTTGCCCATACCGAATTTGCGAGATCCTATCAGATCGATGGTTGAAAATCCATTTTATTTCTGTTTTTACTATTTATAGTAAGTTTTAGTTTGATTATAACTCTTCATCCTTTAAGCTTTATGAATTGTGTCAAAAATCAAAAGTGCTTAGAAAAAATAGGAGAATAATGTGGTTACATAGAATAGAACACTTGCTATACTATAAATAGTCAATTTACTATTTATAGTAAGTTAGAATTTTAGGGAGTTTGAGTTGGAGTTTGATTATGAAACTTGTTCCAATGTTTGATATCGTTATTTAATTGTTTTTATTATCAATCAATCAAATTTTGAATTTTTAGATTTTTATTTTCTTATTTTCTCTCATGGATTCGAGGAATCTCTGTAAGGAGTCCAGATAAGCTCCGTGGATTCAGAGTAGTTATCCCCTTGAGGAAGACGATGATCGACCTCATCATGCCCATCCCTGGCTCTAGCTTCTTGAAATCCCATCAAAAAAGGCTCTGGCTTCAACTACATTATTCAACACCACCCTATAATGGTTACCGAAAGCAAACATTAACCTTCTGCTCTACAAACACCCAACCATGTCCCTCCAGACTTGAGTTTCCCTTAAATGATCCATCCACATTTAGTTCAAACCACCCCTCACGAGGTCAACTCCACTACATATTGATAGTTTCTTTCTTCTAATTTGGACAAAGGGAGAACCCAAAAATTGAAGGGAAAGGGTGTGAGAGAGGGAGCATTCTTAGATCTCCAAAATGGTGTTGCCAATAGGCCTCGGCTGTTAGAAAATTTATACAGAAATAATGTTTTTCTGTAAAATATGAAATGCCGAAAAATAATCTGAAATAAGGACAGGTTGAAGCACATATGAGTACGTTGTCCTTAAAGCATTATTATTATTATTATTAACTGAAATTCCAGTGTTTCATTAAAAACAGAAAGGAATACAGTCCTTAAAGCATTATTTGCCCCTACTCAAGTATATTGAGTATGCTGAAAGGTTACAAGTAAATCGCTTCTAAGATACGACAAGCCTGGTATGGATCTGCGTTCAACAAAAATGAGGAACCACCAATGGAACTCTTGTACACAATGTCTGGTAGAAAATAAAAGGAAAAAATCCCCCAAAAAAAAAAAGAGAAGAAAAATATGAGTTAGACCACTGTATTGGTTTATTCTTCAGCTAATGGTTCAGATGAACCGTTCTAGACCATACTGCTGGTCTGTTCTTCAGGCAATGGTTCAGATAAACCTTACTGTCTTGCTAGAATTTCTGGTTGTAGGAGAGGACTTAGTTCGCATGAGTCTGCTAGAGTGTGTTTGTGATGAATTGTAAACCCATCTAGGCCCTGTTTATATAGGATATAGTGGCTGGCAGTTTTGGTCCAGGAAATTTAATCCATATGACCGTTTTCTAGCTGTTGTGAGAAACTAGCCGTTATTGGCAGTTTCTAACTATTGTGCATGTGGTGTAATGACTACCGCATGCAACTATTTCTGACCATTGTGAGACACTGGCTAGTCGTTTCTAGCTGTTGGGCTAGCCACATGCAATAGTTTCTGCATGGTCAGCTATCAATTGCATGAGGAGTTATACCTCTCTGCAACAGCTCTATTTCCAGCCTCTATATAAGCCAAGGGACCTCATTCAGTCCTCTAGATTCCCAACCACAACAGCTCTATTTCCAGCCTTTATATAAGCCAAGGGACCTCATTCACTCCTCTAGACTCTTGGTCATCCGTCTTAGCTCTCTGTCACACCGCGACTCACATTCGTCTCACGCCGGTTCGCGTAAGGTCGCGAAGGAGCGACCCTCTGTAACACGATGTGGACGTGCGAAGTACAAAGTGAACCACTAGCGTCTCTACAGCCACACTGCCTCACATGCACACGCCCTCGCACCGAGCTTGTGCCCGAGACCGAGACCGAGCCTGAGCCCGATCGCGAGTGTGCGCGCAAATGTTCCAATGCGAACAAGTCCGATACTCCTCGGTTTATGTGAGTAAACATTATAATACTCCACCTCTTTCAAATATCCTCAAATTTTTTCTTCTCTTTTTCCAATATGGAACTATTCCCAAAACACTTGAAAAAGGATTTTTTCAAACCGTTTATAATATATATATATATATAATATTTTTTATTTAAAATATATTAAATCAATATATTTTAACAATCCCCCAGTTTATTTTTTAAATTATATTTTTTTGAAAAAATATCTCTGCCAGAATAAAAACAGCTTATATGCATAAAGAAAGATATCTTTCGATTTGAATCTTTCCTTAGTGTAAGTATCTCAAAGCTCTATCGAAATGACTGGTAGCCGTAGCGTTGAACCAGTTATTCCTATATAAAAGAGACAGAGAAACTACACATATATTCACTATTGTGTATTTTAGAGTTCCACAATCTTTCTTAGCACAATTAATGGTCATGTGCTCATCGTATTTCATGAACGATCCCAAGACAAAAATTCTAACTCTCATGAGAGACGGCACCATCTCTACATCCACATAGGTAAAATCCTTCCAGTGTCTTCATTACTTTAAAACACTTATCCTTTTAGACTGGATTTCATTAAGATTTCTAAGACTCAACCATCTTTCGTAACACTCAGCGCTTATCTACTATGGATGAGGTCGTATATAATTTTAGTGCTAAAAACTTTTCACATATCAGTAACTCGTTTTTACCTGTTAAACCAGAAATTAGAGATTTTCTAATTTTAAGTTGGGTTACCTTCACTGGTGGAACTTTTGTTAAAGAGTTTCAATCCCATCCTTCTAAATGTTGCCTTTACTGCCTCTCTCGGTAAATGTTTAGTAAAAGGGTCCATTAGGTTATTGATTGATTTCACATAGGAAATAATAATGATTTCATCTCGAATCAATTGTCTAACATAATCATGTCATAGACTAATATGTCTAGACTTACCATTATAGTTGTCGTTATAGGCTCTAGCTAATGTGACTTCACTATCACAATGTAGTGACACAGTCGATATAGGCTTTACACAAAAAAGGGATTTCTAGTAAAAGATCTCAAAGCCACTCAGCTTCTTTGCCTATTGTAACAAGAGCTATAAATTTAGACTTTATAATCGAGTGCGTTATGCATATCTGTTTCCTAGATCCCCAAGATACAGTTGCACCTCTTAGGGTGAATACCCACCTTGTAGAAGATTTATTGTCCCCTGCACTCGATATCCAGCTCGCATCGATATATCCTTCCAATACGGCAGGAAACTTTTAATAGAATAGCCCTAAGTCTTTGATTGATTTTAAGTAACCAAGAACTCTACTGATTACATTCCAATGTTCAATACTAGGGTTACTAGTAAACCTACTAATTTTACTCACAGATATGCGATATCTGGTCTACTACATTGCATAACATACATAAGAATCCCTATAGTACTCGTATATTTTAGTTGTGTAACTGCTCTTCCATTATTCTCTTTTAACTTGAAACTTGGATCGAATAGGGTTTTTGCTTCTTTAATATTCAGATGGTTAAACTTGTTTAGTATCTTCTCAATATAATGAGATTGACACAAAGCATAACCTCCACCATATTTTTTAACTTCGATACCTAGGATGGTATCTACTTGTCTAAGACCCTTTATTTTGAATACGGAAGATAAAAACCTCTTTGATTCAGTTATACCTTCCATTTATTACTAATTATTAACATGTCATCAACATATAGACAAATAATACTTATGCAGCTACCATTAACTTTAGAATATATATATTTATCAACCACATTATGCATGAAACCATGAAACAGTATTTTGGAATCAAACTTCTCGTGCCATTATTTTGGTACTTGTTTTAATCCATACAAAGATTTAATTAATCTACACACTTTATTTTCATTTCTTGGTATAACGAATCCTTTAGGTTGTTCCATGTATACCTCCTCATTGAGGTCACCATTTAGGAATCCGGTCTTTACATCCATTTAGTGGATGTGAAGATGATGTATGGAAGCTGCGCAAATAATATCATAATAGATGTTATCCTAGCTATAAGAGAATATGTGTCAAAATAATCTATCCCTTTTGTTTGTCTAAAACCCTTACCTGATAGTTGAGCTTTAAAGGTTTGAATAGCCCCATCAGTGTGATATTTTTTCCTAAATACTCACTTGTGACCTATAGGTCTAGAACCTAGAGGTAAGTTAACTAGTTTTTATGTTTGATTTGATATTATAGATTCCATTTCATCATTAATAGCCTCTTTCTAGAAAGTTGAGTCTTTAGAAGATATAGTCTCTTTATATGTTTTAGGGTCATCTTCTAGAGTTATTACTATAGGTATATATTTTTCTTATAAAATTTTCTTTATCTCCTTCTACAAGATGGAAAAAGATGCACTGAGAGTCTATATAATCATTGTTTAGACTTTTCTCTACTCTTATCCTTTGACTCCTACAAGGTTCAATAGGAGCTTCCACTACTTGTGAAGCTATACTATCTGGTTCTCTATCAGGAGTTTGGACTTCATTATCCTTTGACTCCAAGAATAGCGAGTTCTCAAAGAACTCAACGTCTCTTGATTTTATTATGGTATTAGACTCTAGATCTGGGAGTCTAAAAGTTTTACTATTTTGTGCATACCCTATGAAGGCGCACTTTATAGCTTTGGCTCCTAACTTAGTTCTTTTTGTATCAGGAGTTCTCCAATATGCAAGACACCCCCACACTTTAAGATATCTTAAGTTAGGTTTTCTACCTTTCCATGTTTCATATATAGATGTTTTATATTTCTTAGATAAAATTCTATTTAATATGTGACATGCTGCAAACAGTGCCTCACCCCATAGACTGAGTGACAACTTTGCTCGTATTAGCATTGAGTTGACCATCTCTACTAATGTCCTATTCTTTCTTTCTGATATTCTGTTTTGTTGCGGCATGTATAGAGCAGTATATTGATGTATTAATCCATGTTCTTCACAGAAGTTATTGAATTCTTTAGAAAAGTATTTTCTTCCTCTATCGCTATGGAGAATCTTAATTTTCTTATTTAGTTGATTTTTTACTTTCGCTTTATATACCTTAAACATGTTTAGTGCTTCATCTTTACTCTTTAATAGGTATACATACACATATCTAAAGAAATCATTAATAAAAGTTCTAAAATACCTTCTTCCTACACGAGTAAGAATGTCATTTAACTCACAGATATCACTGTGCACAAGATCCAAAACTTGAGATTATCTCTTGACACTTGGAAAAGGTTTCTTTGTCATTTTGCATCGTATGCACACTTCATATTTATCGTTTTCATTTTCTCTCTATGAGCTTAAACCATTCTTAGTCATGAACTTTAAGGTATTATACCCTATATAGGCTAGTCTATCATACCATAGTCCAACGGATTCAACCAAATACGCAAAAGTGTTACTTTCATTCAGAGAAAACTTGACCATACCATTACAAGCATATCATTTTTCGACAAAGTTCATATTCTTTGATAGAATCATTTTTCTTGACTCGTACACCACCCTTATTCCAGGCTTACCCAGGAGATCCCCAGAAATTAGGTTTCACCTCATGTTTGGAACGTGCAGTACATTTATCAAAATCACTTTCTTCCTAGAAGTAAACACCAGTTCGACGGTCCTTTGCCGACAACCTTTGATCATACTTCATTACTCATTCGGACTTCTTGACTAACAGTCAATTCCTCATAGGTTTTGAAAGTTGATCTGTAGTAGCAGATATGTACGGTAGCAGCAGTATCGTACCACCAACTGAGAACTTTTCCTTGGATCATGTTCACCTCAGTGACCATTGCTACAATATCGTCTTTTACTGCACTTGCTTCTTTTTTAGATTTGTGATATCAACAAACTCGAGCATAGTGCCTGGTTTTTCCACAAACATGGCAAGGGCCTTTGAACTTTTCGTTATTCTTCTAGATGGTTTTCTTGAATTTCCCTTTATTAGGTTTTAGGGAATCATCCTTCTCGATATTCTCGTTATTTGTGTTCTTTACTGTGTGCACTTTGGA
>JAJHSJ010000017.1:20154450-20626022 GCA_021015155.1 Magnolia officinalis
AAGGTTGAGGATTAGATGGGCCTCCCGAAAGAAGATGTTACTCATCAGTGATCCTCAACATGAAACAGTTTGTTCTTGCATTGTTGTTCCAAACTCACTTTCTTATGAATGGTGAGCATCCCTAATCATTAGCATTTTCCATTGTGGCCCATCTCTGTTGGAATCTATCATATGAATGGTCTGGATCATCACGTGGAGGGGCTTCTCAAAGCAAAAGTAAAGTGCCTATTGATTTCTCCTAGGTGTGTGCAGTGTGATAGATGGACCAGAGAGAGTGAAAGAAGGAATGTATGGAGTCAACAATCGTTCATGATCGCGTCAATAAGTCTGTCGAGATTTGCCAATTTTATGCAAGAAGCGATTTCTACATAGATATCCTTGGTGTGAAAACTCTCTATCACTTGGTTAAGGGTGATTATGACAGACCTGCATATGTGGTGGTACTCGTCATCTCCAGTCTTTTCCTCCTCGCCATCATCATCTTCTTTGGCTCATACAAGCGTCTTTGTCGCAACAAGTTTCTCAAAGGGGCCCTATGGGCAGCCTACTTTCTGCCCTTCTACATCATATCAAACACCCTTGGTCTGATGCAATCACCACCGTACCTTAATGAGATGTATGCAATCTGGGCAGTGCTTTTCCTCCTCATTTACGTAACTGCCAACTCCACGCTCTACAGCAACCAAGATAACCAGCAAAGAAAGTCGCGTGCCTTGCAGGAAATCATTCTCCTCTATTTGGCTTGTTGGTTGTATTCTCTGCATCATCATGAGCAACGGTTCGAATGCCCGCTTCTAGTGATTTTGGTACTTACTGCCATCAAGTTTGGCGCTAGAATTATACTCATGAACTCTAGGTACTCACCATCGATTGCATTACGAAGGAGAACTAAACTGCTTGCTGACTTCATGAGACGTGAACAAGACATAAGCAGCGAGACAGATCCCGTCCACATGAAAGGATACAACTATTTGGTAATGGGAGAAGAGAAAGCAGAAGTAGTTACCAATGAGCAATGGGAAAGGGATCACATCAATTGTGGAATTGTCACCATAGAGAATATATGGGACTGCCAAAAGATGCCACTTCTCTCCAATAGAGGTGGGCATTTGAAAAACATGTGCCTCTCATTTGCGTTGTTCAAGATGCTCGTGCGTCGATTCAGGAGATACCCTTTGCACGAATCTCATCTTCTGAAGACTTGGAAGTTTTTATGCGATGGGCTCCTCTCAAAAAATGATCAAGAAAGATATTACGAAAGAGCCTTTCAAGTCATTGAAGTAGAGCTATCATTCCTTTACGATTACTACTACTCCGTGTTCCCTGTAATCTTTGGTGATAGGAGGACGTTCTTCAGTACGACTGTATTCCATGTGATCACAGAAATCCTTATGTTGGGAGCTAGTATTTGGATTGCAATACCTCTTATGAGTTATGAACCACACCCGAAAGGCTTTCGTGACATAAGAGTATGCAACATAATGGATCGGTGGTTGAATGGTTGTTACATGGAAGGCAAAGACTGGGTCAGAACTTTCTGTAAAAAACCTTCCCTAGATGAACCCACCCGTACACATGTTTGGGGCACCTGTGTAGTGATAGGTGTATTTGTCATAATGCAGATTTTGCAATTCTTCAGTGTTGCCTTTTCAGATTGGACCAAGGTATGGTTGGTGTGCCAATATGTCCGGAAGCGCTTCTTGCAACAGAGTAAGTGGGAGGGAGTGCTAGGGTTTCGTTTGCCATCCTCCGTTTATGAGATCAAAACCCTGGAGAAAGAAAATGGGGCAGTACTTTCTTCTTTCTTCTTTCAATTACCGCCCTACACGATGCTGCTTTCTGTGTCATGCTTTTATAGATAAGCGTAGGAGAGGGCAGAAAGCCAGTGACTCTGTAGAACTGTCTACGCATGTGAAGAAAGCTGTTATTGATACATTGATAGTAAATGGCCGTCGATTGACAAATGGGGTGTCTTCTTTGCGGAAAAATGAGGTAGAAGCAGAGCTCTCTTGGGCATGCAGCTTCGATTCAAACACATACACCATCTTTGTTTGGCACGTCGCTACCTCCTTCTGTGTCATGGAGCACGATGCCAAGTGCAAGAAAAAGGAAAAGGATTCGGGTAAGCTAGAACCAGATCGGGCTGTCGCCACCAGCATATCTGGATATTGTGCCTACCTGGTAGCTTTCGCTCCATCGTTGTTGCCTGATCCTCCTGATGCTACTGAATTATTATTTGATGCGACAATATCAGACACAAGAAAATTACTCAAAGAATGCAGAAAATCCCAGACTGAGGTGCATAAGAAGTTGAAGGAAATGGAGAACGGCGAAACTATAGTAGAAAAGGGCATCAAACTTGGTAAACAACTATTGTCACTGCTACCAGATGAAGGGCGAAAATGGAAGGTATTGGCAGATTTTTGGGCGGAGATGATATTGTTCCTTGCTCCATCGGATAATGAAATGGCCCATGCTGAAAGTCTAGCCAACGGTGGAGAATTCATCACACATTTGTGGGCTTTGCTTACTCATGCAGGAATCCTCAAAAGAAACGCCTCTCAGCTTGATGAAGAGAACCTTGAAGAGAACCCTTCTCCAGCTTCCTCTCCAGTCAAGAGGAAGCAGCTTCGGCTTCTCAGCACATGAAAGAGCACTAGAATTCTGCATCTTATTTTGCCAATATCACAACTGGGGCTGATCGAGGGCAAAGGTTTGAAATGGCAGTGCTATGTAAATTAAGTTTGTTTGTTTGTTTGTAACCTAAGTTTGTTTGTTGTTTGTGCTACGAAACCAGAACTGCAAGGTGTTATGTATCTTACTTTCCCCACAACATGACTCAGGCTAATCCAGCCAAGGTTTGAAATGGCTGTGATACGTAACTTATCATTCACCACTGATATCGCCCGTATCGCTCCCCTATTGGGCTGTTTTGGGTGATATGGGGCCAAGACACGTTCATGCGTGATACCAGAATGCATTCGGGGGACATGTACTGGTTTTGGACCATATTTTAAACCTCGTATCCAGCATGCATCATGCAGACATCTATGGTATCATCAGGACTGTCCACCTTCTTGATTCTTTTATTTTATGGATCACATTCCATAATCTGTGAGCTTAAATGGTATATATGACTATCGGTACCTCCGAACCAACTTCGATCATCGAGGAAAATGAATCATTTTAGGGCTTCACATTCAACTTCAAAATTAGGGGTCAGAGTCATCCTCTCAGCATATGGCTATTGGGTCATGTCCATCACAGTAGTGTCCAGATGAGCATCAGATTCATCCATTGGATCTCTGCATCATGCCGTAGAATTAGAATACCTTCGGTATATGCATCATCAAATAGCCTACAGATAGGAATTTTTTGAATATCGAAGAGGGTATAGACAAAGAGAAATGCTATTAAGGCTCGCCCAAGGTGCATGGTTCACCAGAGAGGTTGGAAGGGTCCAACAATGGTATGGCTCAACCTGTTCGCATTGTGACCAGGGTCTTTAAATACAGTCAAGGGAAAATGAAAAAAGAGTGTAGAAATTTTCTATAAATTGGGTTTCATGGTGCAGAGAAATTATCCTCAATAATCTAAAACACTGCAAACCTGATTGTAATTGGCAACCGCCAGTCTGATGAATGTAGTTGCCTCTTGAATAAAAAAATCATCCTAATATGAGTGGCATCAAAGCAGGTGACTGTTCTTGGATCCTCTTGTGCTTCCATGTCCCTGTTAATTTTTCTTTCTTCCAATCTATCCCACTGCGACAAAGTCAGAGAGAGGAACAAGGTATGTGTTTTCTGTCAAGCTTTTCGACGAACAGTTGCTGGCCGAATTAACCTTAATCTATCCTGTCAACGTTCGATTCGCCCCCGTCAGAATCATTAGCATAATGCCGGGCAGCGGTTGAAGACGCTTCTGCTCGCTTCACCGGTTGATGATGATCTCCACTCTTCGGCATATCAACAAACATATTGCAGGCGTTTTTAGTTTTGATCGCACCGTTCATTACTGGTGGCCCGTTGGAGGAACAATAGCATTCATCATCGATGGTATAACATTGCATAGAATTGACGGCGCATGCTACTCTGTTTACATCCGCACTGTTTCCGCTGTTTGGCCCACTTGAGTTTTCTATCCGCCACGGTGGACGGACAGGATGAAAAACAGAAATTACGGTAGGCCCCCACAGAACTTAAGGTTACAGGGGATTCGTGTATCCCAGGTTACCGATCAGTCGCATTCGGCACCATAGCTAGCGGTGTACACGAACCGAGCTAGCTTGATAAGCTCGCTCGACTCGGTTCGAAGCTGAGCTCGAGCCGAGGTGAGCTGATTTTTTGAGCTCGAAAATGAGTCCGAACAGCCCCCAGCTCGAATCGAACTCGGATCGCATCACCAGAGAAAAAAGACGAAGGAGAGAGTGTTCCGGTTATTTCCTTGGAAGCAGAGATGGATGATAGCGTTCATATGGAGGCATTTGGATTGGGGCTGATTGGTTTTAAGTACACCATCTTCTCCACAGATATTACTATGCACAAGATCCAATACTTGAGACGATCTTTCAACACTTGAAAAAGTTTTCTTCGTAATTTTGGATCGTATGCACACTTCATATTTATCAGTTTCATTATCTGCATATGAGACTAAACTATTCTTAGCTATGAACTTCAAGGTATTATACCCTATATGGGCTAGTCTATCATGCACCAGTCCGGCGGATTCAACCATATATGCAGAAGTGCTACTTTCATTCAGATAAAACTTAACCATCCCGTTACAAGCATATCTTTCTGACAAAATTTTCATTTTTGGACAGAATCAGTTTTCCTGACTCGTACACCACCCTTATGCCCGATTTACCCAGAAGATCCTCATAAGCTAAGTTCCGCCTCATGTCTCGGACGTGCAGTATATTAGTCAGAATCACTTTCTTCCTAGAGGTGAATATCAGTTCGACAGTTCCTTTGTCGACAACCTTCGATCAGACTTCATTACTCGTTTAAATTTCTTGACCATCGATCAATTCCTCATAGGTTTTGAAGGTTGATTTGTTGTAACACACATATACTGTAGAGGCAGTATCATACTACCAACCTAGAACTTTGCCTTGGATGGTATTCACCTCCGTGATCATAGCCATAATATCGCCTTCTTCTACCGCACCTGCCTCTTTTTTAGATTTGCGATATCGGCATACTTGAGCATAGTGCCCGGTTTTTCCACAGATATGGCATGGGCCTTTGAACTTTCTGTTCTTCTCTTTGGGTGTTTTTCTTAAATTTCCCTTTATTGGGTTTCAGGAAATCATCCTTCTCGAGATTCTTGTTATTAGTTTTCTTTACTACATGTACCTTGGACGAGGCATTCCCGTTATCATTCTTTCTGTCGCGATTATGGGATTCTTCCTCAATTTTTGAGGTGTTTCTGGATTTGTTCCAGTGTGTAGTCCTCAATTTTATGCAGCAACTTCTTTCTATAGTCTTTCTACATCAGTGACAATTTAACGATTATAGTCCCGACTTGGAATGATTCAGGAAGATCAATTTTAATGGCTTTGATTTTGTTTACTATTAACTACAGTTCTTGGATTTGGGGCAGTAACGGTTTTTTATCTACCACGTTGAAGTCGAAATACCTGACAATGAGAAATTTGTTGGTACCTTCTTCTTTAGCCTTGTATTTGAACTCTAAAGCGGCCTAGATCTCTTTTGTTGATGACGTCTATTGGTACAGATCGTACGGGCGGTCGGAGAGCATGTTCAGAATGTGTCCTCGACACAAGAGTTCGTCAGCTCATTTGGTGTGGACAGCCACCTGTTCAGGTGTGTCTTTGTTGAATGCTTCAGGTAGTGCTTACAGATTTGAATATAATATATAGTAGATCTTCAGTGCCGTTAGAAGAAATTTCAACTTGTCTTGTCATCTCGTAAAATTGGTCTCATCGAACCGATCAAGACGTATCAAGTCCTGATTCATCAACTTGATGGATGAAACACTGTCGACTTCCATCACAAACAATGCTTTAAGATTGTTGGAAATTATATAGAATAATAATATTTCTGTAAAATATGGAACCCGAAAAATCAAGATGAACTGAACTAAAGACAGGTTGAAGCATGTCTGAGACGCTGTCTTTAAAGCGTTATTTGCCCCTACTCAGAAAAATGAAGTATGCTGATAGGTTACAGGCAAACCACTTCTAGGATACAATGAGCCTGATGTGGGTCCGCGTTCAGCAAACATGAAGGCCCACTAATGAAACTCTATTACACACAGTCTGGCAGAAAAACGTAAAAGAAAAAAATCCCAGAAGAAAGAAAAAGAAGAAAATTGTGATTTGGACCACTACACTGGTCAGTTCTTCAGTCACTGGTTCAGTTGAAACGTTCTAAACCACACCGCTGGTCTAACCTTCAAGCAAATGTTTAAAGTTACTGAATTGTTGGAATCACTGGAGTAGTGCAAAGTGCGCCACTAGCACTTCTACAGCAACACTGCCTCACATGCCCACGCCCTCGTACCGAGCCCGTGACCAAGCTCGTGCTCAAACCCGCACGGGCGGGTGTTGCAGCACTGGAACACGCAAGTCCCATGGTCCATGGACTATGTGGGCAAATAATAAGGTACTCCACACTTTTCATTTAAACCACAAAAATTTCTTCTCTTTTTCCAATGTGTGACTATTCCCAAAACCTACAAAAAGGTGTTTTTCAAACACTTTTTATATATTATATATATTATTTTTTATTTTAAAATATATTTATAAAATCAATATTTTATAACAAAAATGAATGGACACCATGGATAAAACACATACATCATGATGGGGTGCACGGAGCACCCACCAGTTGCCAGGTAGGCAACATCACTAGCCAAACCGCGTCTCAATTTTGGGATGATACGATAGAAAAATAGATGGACAGCGTGGATAAACACAAACATCATGGTGGGCCACGAAGCTTGGACCAGTACTAGCTCGGTACTCTGGAGGGGTCACTATTGAATCCGAGTCCCATGGGCTGGACGCAGATTGCGTCCTACCCCCGCTCGGACAGAAGTGGATTGGCTGGTGTACTTCACACCAACTATATAGTTGTTGTATTGACGTCAGCAAGTTATGTGGGTCTAATCATGAGGTATGTGTTATATCCAAACCGTTCATCCATTTGGAGAGCTCGTCTTAAGACTTGAGATGAAAAATAAGACAGATATAACTATCAAGTGGACTACACTGAAAAAACCAATTGGGGGTTGAACGTCTGCCATTGAAACCCTTTTGAGGGTCACAGAAGTTTTGGATCAATATGAAATTTGTTTTTCCTCTTCATTTGTGAACAAATTGGATGTAAAATAAAAGTTATGGTAGGCCCTACAAATTGTTTAACGGTAAAAATCATTATCTCCGCTGCTATTTGTGGTGTGGTCTATGTGATCTTTGTATATAATTCATTTTTTGGGTAATGCTCTAAAATGATCTCTAAAAATAAAAATAGATGAATGGTATAGGTATAATAAATACCTCACTGTGGGCCATGTAACTTTGAACTCCTTCAAACCATTCGTACAGCTCGGACCTCGAGGAGCGTAGTGCTGGAGAAGTTTCCGATCAAGCAGAAATTTGTGTTTTCACCTCATCCACGTCTACCTGATATTATTAATAGGTTGGATATTAAAAAAACATCACGGTGGCCATTAGAAAATTTTCGACGGTGGGTGTCATTATCACTGCAGCTTCCTTTGGTGTGGCCGACTGGAGCTGTGGACCTGCTTCATGTTTAAGATCGTAAATTAAAATGATCCGAGAAAATCGATGAAAGGCGTGGATAAAACACTTACATCACGGTGGGCCTCACAGAGCCCTGCGCGGACGGATTACAGTCTGGGCGGGGTAGGACGTAATCTGCGTCCCTCAGGGGCCTGTATCCGACAATCGGCAATGTCACCGGCGATGCTACCATTTCCCGTCTTCCCTGTAAATCTTTTTGATGATGATTGTCTGGAGACAACAGTAATCAACCGAAATATCATGACGAAAATGAGTCTTTTGTAGAGGAGAAGTCCCCCAGATGTTCGAGAAAATGCTGTAGAGAATGGGATTGAGAGAAAAGGGTTTAGGGTGTTTCTCATAATGCTTGTGACGCTGAGTAAGATGGTGAGGGTATTCTAGATGCCTTTGATAGTACAGATGATGGGCCTGTTACAAGAGGGAAATAGAGATGCTTTTAACTCTGCAGATGAGGGAGGAGCATGACAGGATGACTATGACGAGGGTTAGCAAGGAAATTGATGTTTTCAGGATCTTAGAATTTCCAAGGGAACGGAGGAGGCATGTGATTGTGTTTGACAGATTGCCTTACTTGCTGGAGCAGGGTATACAAAAAAGTCGAGCTGATGTGGATTGAGGTGGACCCAACGGAAGGGCTTGTGAGGAAGGAAAGAATCACTCCAAGGAGCCCTAGTGAGACAGCCGAACAGAAAGTAGCGGAGCATTTGATGATGAGTAGTGTTCGAAAGTGATGAGGAGAGATAATAAGGGGTCGCTTGGATGCCTGTAAATGATTTAAATTGTAAATCATTTACAGCCTGTCCTGTTTGGTTTACAGGTAAATGGTAAATGATTGTCTATGTTTGGATAGCCTGTAAATTGTTTAAGTCCTATAAATGGAGAGTGAATCTTTCCATTTATAGCCCGCTATAAATGGAGAGCCTGTAAATGAAATCCGAACTTTTTCCTTGTAAATGAGATGGGGGTAAATGTTGTACATCATTTACAGCCTGCGAATGATTTACAGGCAAAAAAGGCCATCCAAACACACTGTAAATAATTTACAACTTGGTTCATTTACAGGCATCCAAATGACCCCTAACAGTCAGGCAAAATGTGTGAATAATGGTGAAACAGCCGGACTGAGGGGCAGAGGCCTGCCGCTCTTCTAATCAGCATACAAGCAAGGAAATGCCCCATTTCAGCAAACATGGACTGATGGTAAACTCCAATGTGAAGTCTAATGGCTTTAAGTGCAACTAAGTTTGGAAAATCAGCAACAACGGTGGTTACAAGTAGGGAATTGGGGCTAGAACATGTCCTTGTGTTAACCAGGGAGTCCAGAATGGGGTGAAGTCTACACAGCTCAATCCAGTTTGGATTCAGAGCTACAGGGTGAAAGGCTGGGGTAATCAAAGGAAAATCTGAAAGGAAATAAAAGCAACGAAGACTCATTGCAAGGGAAAGATTGTCAGCTGTGGATGGAATGACAGGCTGCAAATTTAGACTTCATTTCTGATGAGTAATTTCATAATGTGGAATGCCAATGGAGTAGGAAATGCTCAAGGAAGATTGTGAAAAAGCATCAGAAATGTATTCTATACATATTGGAACCGACGATTTCAGATCGTGGAATGCCAATAGAGGTGCTCATGGATGTGTGGTCTTGTTATTATACCCTTTGGATACTTGCATTGGAGAATTGTATTAGGTTTCTAGATCGGGAGGCCCATCATGCCTAGTCTAGATCAACTTGTGTATGTACCAACTTTGACCAATCCTTAAACTTGAGGACATATGGGGAGTGCAAGTTCCTTGTATAATGTGTTTTGGCCCTCCTTATGAGGTCAATTTATTAGCTCATATGTCATATGTGAGTGTAGTTGGGTGTATGCGTTGGGATATGGTTGAGGTCAAGATGATCCAATTAGGGATCCACTCGTTGCCTAGGAGTACTTTATGGCTTTGATCTTGTTTATCAGACCATCCATCAAGTTGTTTTTAGCTCAGCCTAAAGCCTGAAATGATTTTCAGTCTTAGTAAATCTTTTCAATCATTGATTTTTTTAATCGTTAAAAATGTTTCGATCACCCTTGATGGAGTTCGGGTCTTGTGGTTCACTCATTGATTTGCATGGGTGTTGGATCACGGATGAATGCCCATGGTTATTAGAGGAATTGGGTCAATTTGCATATATGGATAGGTAGGATAACAAATTTTGGATGTAATAAGGCATACTAAAATTTGTAGGGAAGAAGAGCACTGTAACTATTATCTCTTTGAACCCTAACTCCTTATATGTAAATTGGGGAACCCCATCTCCCTCTTCCTCTTCACTGCATCCAGATGTCCACAATTGTAGGGTCCACCTAGGATGGTTCTCATGTACACCATGTCCTAGCCCTATTGTAGGGGTGTGGACAAAAAAACTTTGCTCATTTCTTTTCTGGGATAGATTGGGGAGGGCCTTCTTTGGAAGATTGACATCGAGAGACAACATCAAATTTTGCAGCTTTGATTACAAGTAATCCTAGCCGTAGGATTACTATAATTTTAGATTTGATTACATCTAGATGAGGATCCATGATAATATTAAAATCTGGAAAATTTTCAAGTTTTCTCAAATCCCAACTTTTACTCATTATTGCTCATTGTTCTCTTCACAAGGGTACTACATGTTGGATGAGTTGTTGGACCAGACCAGATCCCCTCTTTGATCTCTTATGAAGAAAATGAATTGCATTTGAAGACACAAGCCTTGCAGAAGTGGAAGTGGCAGTTCATAGCATTCTCATTGAGATTGTCCCAGGTCCAGATGGCCACTATAACAGCTTTTTTGTAGTGTAGTAGGACATCGTCATCCAGACATCTTCGAAGTTACCTAATTTGTCTTGCCCTGAAAGTTAAAGAGTGCATGAAAGTTTAAAGACTTTAGACCAATCACGTTGTGTAATTGCAAGTACAAGATTCTTTCCAAAAAGTGACGTTGTCTTTAGCTACTTGTTCCAGAAATCATCTTAGAGGAACAAGGTATATTTGTGCCACGCAGGAGTGTTTCAAAAATATGAGTTGTTAGCGGAGCTAGACATAAAAAATCAGGGCCAACAGTGTGATTATGAAGCTAGATATGAAGGAAACCTATGACTATCTGGAGTTGGGAGTTTTTGTGGAGGATCCTCAAAAAGTTTGGCTTTCGTTAGGAATAGGTTACATTTGTAGAAAGTTGTTGGTCAAACTGCTGGCTTTCTGTGGTGATTACTGTCTGCAGCTCTGGCTATTTTTCACTTGTTGAGGGGTTTGAGGCAAGGAGACTAGCTGACTCCCAAGTCTTTTTACCATTTGTGAATCCTAGGCAGGGCGCTGAAAATTTTGGTCTCCAGTGGGTTACGTTAACCATTCCACACGTCCCAAAATTTGCCTATAGTTCTACACTTATTATTTACATATGATGCTATGCTGTTTGTGGATGCAAGTTAGTTCCGCCCAGAAAAGTTGGAAATTTCCTTCAAAATAATGGGAAAGCTTTAGGGAGCAGAAAAAGATTGTCTACCAAAATCAGAGGCTGTGGGATGTAATGTGGAATCTCAGTATAAAGATGGGCCTGTCATTTTATAGCAGGTGATGACAAGAACCTATGGATCAGGTTTAATGTGAGAAAATTGGGTGTTTGGAAGCTGTGGGATGTAATGTGGAATCTCAGTATAAAGATGGGCCTGTCATTTTATAGCAGGTGATGACAAGAACCTATGGATCAGGTTTAATGTGAGAAATATGTATCAGGTCAATGCCACCTCTTGGATTTGAGGAATTTAGCTAACTGCACTGGCATTTGGAGAAGTATTGTGTTTTGTACCTCAAATCCACAGCAGAATTCATGATGGGTCCTAGGCTGGGGAAACGTATGTCTCTGGAGACAATTGGACAGGTTGGGACCGATAACTGAAGCATGCATCCATGAAATTCCATTGCGAGTCAACCCAAGCTCAAGAGGTGGAGGATGTTGTAGGAGCCACACTTGTGGCTGGATGTTTACTTTTAGCCACGATTATGGTGTTGCGACTAGCGTTCTGTCAAAGGTGACTGAGAGCACACCCTGATGGAGTGAAATATTGTATGAGATTAGACATGGAGAAGCTTGAAATTTAGGGTGATTTGGACACATTGAATTGCATCCTAGCGAAAACAACCTCACCTTGGGCAGCCTGGTATTGGTGGATGGAAATTAAAGAGAGGTTGAAGTGTCAATTAGGTAACTAAGGTGACCTATTATGAAAAGAATGGTGAGGAATAAGAATCTTTTCAAAATACAAGATATTGTGATAATCTTGAGAGTTGTATTATATTGAATAGGACAAAATATTCTGCAACAAAAGAGTATCTCCCAAAATGGAGGCGGCATGCTTCAGAATGTTGAAACCTGTAATTGCTTAGCTGGTTGAACATCGTAATACAATTTCATAATGTTAATTTAATAGAATCTTCCACTGATTGTCTTTTGGGAAAGTTCACAAGAAGAGTAGGAATCTTAAGAAAACAGTATGTTTGGTGAAGTTGTGGATTGCACAAAATTGATCATTGACCTTTAAATTGGTGTTCCTTTGGGCTTTGACAAGAAGTATTTCAACTTTGTGTCATACGTGTTTCATCGCAGTTGGGATAAGGCTTAGATGATGATAATGATGATGTGTTTCACCTCAGTGAATATAAATGGACATGTAAATGATGGGTAATCAATGATCAGACCCATGAAAATCCTTACCTAAATGATGGGTAATCAATGATCAGAACCATGAAAATCCTTACCTAAATGGTCTTCGATGAATACAATTTTACTAGTTGATCGTGATTAGCCTTAGGGCAAGGGGGAGTTATTGGTTTTGAGCCCTTAAATGCAAACCCAACCTTTTTCCTGTGAATTAAGGGTTTTATGTTCCCATTTGCAACTTGTGAATTTAAGGGTTGTATGTTGTACATGGACGTTTAAAACCAATAGCTAGCCAAGGTACATTGATTCTGATAAAATGTATAGAGAGGTTTGGCTTAGAAAATCCTTATCAAAATCCTTATCTAAATGAAGTTCTTAGTTGATGGTGGATCTGAATAATCTATCACATAGTTTCTTGTAAGACTAAATGTTTATAAAAACAGCATGGTTATGTCTTGGCTGTTTTGAGTGGTTTGTAAACATCAGTACATGAATCTGCACATGAGATATGCTTGGCGCATCCAAAGTGATCATGAAGGAAAGCTCTCTAAGCCCCAATAGATTCAAGCATACACTCCATCTGCATGATTAACCAACCCACCCCTGACCTGAGGTTCTAAATGGTTCAATTAGTGTTTTTAGATGGCTTTGATTCAATATAAGTGAGATCCATGTGGTGGATCATTGCTAAATCCTGTGGGCCATCAAAGGAGAAACTTGGTGTAATCATTTGTTTGCAAAATGGAATCCACAAAGTTCTCTCACTAAAACTGTTTTCACCAAGTGAAGGACATCATCTTAGCAGCTCGTAAATATGCACACATGTCATCTTTTAATTTAAAGGGTTTTTCCTCATAAAGGATTTTTAAAAAGAGAAGTATGTGTTCTTAAATATCAATGTTCTTATATGAAGCCATATAGATGATAGATCGTCAACTCGACTAAGTATTGCCCATTCCTGTAGTCTTTCCACTTGATTGACAGTGTTGATATTTGGAGGTGTAATGAGTATCATGTGCCGAAAATGTGATTTCGGAAATGGAGTTAAAGTTAAAGGTAGAGGGCATGTCGATAATTAACCAAAATAAACTCTATAAATAACCACAAGGATCACACACCAAGCCTATTCATTCTTCCCTTCCTCTGAGTACAGCTAAGAGAAGAGAAAAGAGGAGAGACTCAGCATTCTCCAGAAGGTTGAGGTATGAGACTCCTTTGAAGGTGAGAGCTTTGATCAGCTGTGGCTTGGATTTCTCCATCTAATTTACTTAAGGTAACTTAAAAATTCAGATAGTCAAATTTGTGTTTGTCAACTTGCTTGATATCTCACAATCTTTTCTTGCATGCGGGGCCCTTTGTCTTGTGGGTCAACAGAAAGATGGCCCCACATGTACAAAAAGTTGCACATAAAAAATTGTGCATATGTAATCACAATCCTAAAATTCTTATAAATTTGAATCCAAGATGACTTTTGTAATCCTCCACAACAGGACACATGTAATGTCCTTCGGTCTTGAGTCTTACATCCTTCCCATGCTCTAGTGATAAATGATGGAACCCATGATGAATAGAAGATGCCCTAGAAATCTCTTTGATTGTAACATCCTAGCTATCTAAGTAGTGGTCTTTTCAGTTTGAATGTCTCTGTTATCGTAGTTTATTTAAACTTGTGTTGGAGGCTGTCAATCAAAAGGTTTTGAATTATCCCATCGATGTGATTTTTCGAGAATGGTCCATCTACAGTCGGGCTGATCTGATCAAGTACCCAAATCGCCCAACCTTGGGACTACAAACTTAGGTACATATCCATTGTGGTGTTACAAAAAGTGTAATATTTTGGAGCTATTATCTCTGCTATGCATAATGAGAATTGCTAGAGAGAATGTACAAACAAATAGAATTCAAAACAACTAAACCATGTAAATATGGAAGGAGATGAGAAGGGTTTGTAAGTAATTGAAAGGGCATTTAAGTAACCTAGGGTGAACAAATTCACTTTCCTTTCTCAAATAGCAAACCAATGACTTGCAACCCATTTCATCACCCCTGTCCGAAGACAAAGCAATCTCTTCCTCATTTTTTTTAGATACCTCTTCCTCTCTCTCCACATGCATTGTACATGCTACCCATTTCATCACCCCTGTCCCAAGACAAGCAACCTCTTCCTCTCTTTCTTTTTTCTTTTTCTTTTTTTCTTTTAATTACTCTTCCTCTCTCCATGTGCATTGTACATGCTAATTTTACTAGTTAAAACAGTGGTGATCCTTTCTTAATATTATGAATAGATGGTACTGAATTGAATTGAATTATGTCAGTCCTGTTGTTTTATGCTTTTAAGCATATATGCTGGAAACATGTACCTCTAAACTACGTAAAGGTAAGCTAAAGTAAGATAACAGAGACTTATGATGCTTACTTTGAATATTCAGTTGGCTCTTCTCTAGGTTGAAGAGAAGCCGGGATCATCCATTGAGTTGGTGTACTAGAGACTCGTCTTTTACATTTGTAGTTTTGTACACACCATTGCTAAGAAAACATAAGGTATTCAGCTCCTTATTTTCCTTGGCAATAGCTCAGCTTTTTGTGTGTGTGTGTGTGTGTGCGTGTGCACACGCTGATGTGATTGTTGTTGCTCCACAGGTCACGGCATTCATCTGTTGAAGAAACCAAAGAAAATGGCAGTCTTGGCAGTTCTAGGACTCGTTATTAGACCAATCACAGATGCTGGAAAAGATTTAGTTGCTAATCGTAAGCGTCAGGCTGACTACCTCGTTCACTGCAGGAGGAACATCCACAATCTCAACAAAGAAGTTGAGAAGTTGGGAAGGGCAAGAACTGATGTAGAAGGAATGGTGGCTGCAGCTTGTAGGAATGGACAAGTGGTCACTGATGTTGTTCAAGCATGGTTGAGAAATGTCGAAGCATTTGAAGCGGAAGTGAAGAAATTGGATGGAGTTAGAGAGCAGATTGGATGTTTTGATCTGTGCACACAGTACAGTCTTGGTAAGGAAGCAAAAAAGAAAGATGGATGTTGTTGATGAGCTCAAAAGAGGGGGGAATTTCAATGATGTATCATACCCTCCACCTCCTCTGGGCATCGAATCATTGTCCGCTATGGATTTTGTAGATTTTGAATCTACACAGTCTGCAATTAAGCAAGTCATGGATGCATTAGAGAATGACGACATCAACATGATCGGGGTATACGGCATGGGGGGAGTTGGAAAGACAACCCTGATGAAAGAAGTGACCAAGTGAAACACAAACAACTCTTCCACACTGTTGTCATGATGACCTTGCCCCAAAACCCAGACTTGAAAAGGGTACAAGGTGAGATCGCAGAACAATTGGGCCTGACACTCAGGAAGATAGTGAAATTGTAAGATGAGGGAAGCTGTTAGAGAGATTGAAGCAAGAGCAGAAGAGCAAGAAGATCCTTTTAATCTTCGATAATCTCTGGGAAAGGTTGGAGCTAGAGGATGTAAAAATCCCTTTCAGACGCAGCCATTGGGGTTGCAAAATCACATTCACGACACGAAGCATGGAAGTATGCAGTGACATGGAGAGCCACGTGAAGATCCTGGTGAATGTACTATCAGAACAAGATTCGTGGAATCTATTCAAAGCGAAAGCAGGTGTTGTTGTAGATTCCCATGCATTGCGTGATGTGGCAAGGGCTGTTGCTGAAGAATGTGGGGGCTTGCCTCTCGCCATTGTCACACTTGGAAGGGCCTCACGAGATAAGGATCCAGTTGTTTGGAGTGATGCACTGCTACAGTTACGAAGGTCAATTCCAGTAAACATCAAAGATATGAACTGAAAAGTGTTCTCTTCTCTTGAGATGAGTTACAGTTACTTAGAAAGTGAGGAAGCCAAGTCATGTTTCTTATTTTTCTGTCTATTTCCAGAAGGTTTTTCTGTCTCTGTGAATGAGATGACAAGATATGGGATTGGGGAGGCTCTGTTTGAAGATGTCAACACATTGGAGGAAGTATCACGTAGAGTTCATACCTTATTTGACAGACTTAAGGCATCCTGCTTGTTGTTAGAAGGAGATGAAGAAAACTCTGCAAAAATGCATGATGTGGTCCGTGATGTGGCCATATCAATTGCATCAAGAAGTGGGCATGGCTTTCTTGTAAAAGCAGATGCAGGATTGAAAGAGTGGCCAGAGATTGAAAACCTACGAGAACGTAAGAGGATTTTGTTAGTTAAAAATGAAATCAGCATTCTTCCTGCATTGTTAGAGTGCCCTCAACTATTGAGCTTGATACTATCTGCAAATTATTCTCTAGAAAAAATTCCAAGTAGTTTCTTTCGAGAAATGAATTCCCTTAAAGTTTTGAATCTATGTGAAACTGGTATTTCATTACTACCATCATCGCTTGAGATCCTTACAAACCTCTGAACACTTTTGCTGGATAATTGTTGGTATTTAGTAGATGCATCTTTGTTAGGCAGACTAAAGAAGCTTGAAGTGCTTAGCCTAAGGGGGTGCGACATTCGTGAATTAACTGAAGAAATGGGTGAATTAGCCTGTCTGAAGCTCTTGGATCTGAGCGATACTATATATCTTAAAAGGGTAGCAGCCAATATGATATCTAGGCTTATTCGCTTAGAGGAACTGTACATGGGGAATAGCTTTAACATGTGGGAAGTTAATGGTGTAAACAAACCAAAAAACAATGAAGACTTTCAGAAGAATGATTCTCCTTTCATTTTCTGTATTTGAGACAACCCTGAAGGGTTGAATTTATAGAGTTCTACAACGACTATACAAGGTAAAATGATAAATACAAAATGTCCTATTTATACATTGTCTATCTATAGAATCAGCTATACAAGGCAAGGCATGTGGCCTGTCTAACATCCCCCCTCAAACTAATGCGGGTCATCGACAAGTAATAGTTTGCTAAATAAAAATGAGTAGTGTGTAGAAGTGAGAGACTTCGTGAGAATGTCAGCAATCTGATCATGGGAAGCGATACGTGATAGCGAAATGAGCCGAGACTGAAACTTCTCGCGGATGAAGTGACAGTCAACTTCAATATGCTTTGTCCGTTCATGGAAAACCGGATTAGAGGCAATCTGAATGACACTCAGATTATCTACATGGAGTAGAGTAGGATCTTGTAGATGAACACCCAAGTCAGAAAGAAGTCCACGTAACCAGATAATCTTACTACAAGCTGTTGACATTGCTCTATACTCGGCCTCCGTGCTTGATTTGGAAACAGTGGCCTGCTTCTTACACTTCCAAGAGATGAGAGAAGTGCCAAGAAAAATACAGTAGCCAGTGGTAGATCTGCGGGTGAGAGTACAATCGGCCCAGTCAGCATTTGAATAAGCACGAAGATCCAGAGAGGCCATGGAGGAGGAGAACAGAGATCGATCCAGAGTGCCACGTATGTACTGTAAGATGCGCAATACTGCAGTCATATGAAGAGTTTGAGGAGCAGAAACAAATTGGCTGACAACTTGACCGCGTAGGCAATATCAGGACGGGTCATTGTTAAATAAACCAGACTCCCAACCAAACGGCGCTATAAAGTGGGATCTGCAAGGAGTTCACCATCATCACAGTCATATTGAACGTTAAGTTCCAAGGGAGACTGAACTGTCTTCTGATTCATTAAGGAGGCCAAGGCGAGAAGATCCTTGACATATTTATGCTGACTGACCAGGATTCCACGTATAGAACGCAAAAATTCAAGTCCAAGAAAGTATGTTAGATGACCCAGATCATTCATCTTGAAGGATGATTTCAGAACGTCCATTAATGCCGAGATGCCAGCATCATCGCTACCAGTCAGAAGTAGGTCATCAACATAAACGAGAACAATGACGATTCCATGCGCAGAGGTGCGTAAGAATAAGGATGGATCATGACCACTTTGAGTAAAGCCAACTCCTATAACAACATTATGAAAATGCCCGAGGGGCCTGTTTGAGACTGTATAGAGCTTTCTTCAGGCGACAGACTTTATCGGCAGGGATTAAAGAACCAGGAAGAGGTTTCAAATATACTGTTTCTTCGAGGTCTCCATGAAGAAAAACATTTTTCACGTCCATCTGAGTGAGAGGCCAAGAGCGAACTGATGAAACTGCCAGAAGAGTGCGAACAGTTTTCATCTTGGCCACAAGGGCGAATGTCTCATCATAATCAATTCTGTGTTCCTGTTTGTATCCCTGACCGACAAGCCGAGCTTTGTATCGATCCAATGATCCGTCAGACTTGAGCTTCACAGAAAAAATCCATTTTCTGCCTATTAATTGCTGGCCAGGAGGTCGAGTAACAATGTCCCACGTATGGTTATCATCCAATGCTCCAAGTTCTTCTGCCATAGCCTTCTTCCAACAATCATGACTGGTTGCTTGATGGTATAAAGTAGGAATAGATTCAATATCCAGGGTAGTATTCATGGCAGACATAGAGTATATCAAGCGATCAGGCTGTTGATGTTCACGAGTGGAACGACGTACCAAGATAGGATCTGGATCGGTTACAGGTACAGTAGGGAGAGTAGTAGGTGATGGATCTATACGTGGTCGTCGTGAATAAACCTGCAATGGACAAGAAGGTGGACTCGATGCAACCGGAATGTCAGGAAAAATAGTAAGACCAGAAGAGTTTGGTGCGGACGAAGGAGGACCAGATGAATGGAAGACAATATGCTCAAGAAAACAACATGTCGTGATACCCGTATACAACGAGAGACCGGATCATAGCAACGAAAACCCTTCTGAGTTTCTCCAAATCCCAAGTACATACATTTGACTGATTTTGGGGAAAGTTTGTTACGTTCTCGTGATGCCAGATGAACATAACATATGCAACCAAAAACACGAAATGTGGAATATGTAGGAAGAGAACCGGTAAGAACAAAGTAAGGAGATTTACTATTCAGGACTGTGGTTGGCAACCGATTAATTAAGTAGACTGAATGCATCATGGCTTATGCCCAAATTGAACGAGGAACACTCATGGCGGTCATTAAGGTATTGGCAGTTTCAACAATATTACGATTTTTTCATTCAGCTACCCCATTCTGTTGTGGAGTATCAGAACAGGTAGTCTGATGAGTAATCCCATGACCCTGAAGATATGTACGAAAAGCTGTGGAGAGATACTCTCCCCCTGAGTCAGAGCGGAGAGTTTGAATTTTTACTTGAAATTGTGTGTCCATCATAGAAATAAATATTTTGAATTTTTCAAACACCTGTGACTTAGAGTGCAAAAAGTAAATCCAGGTGTAACGGGTGATATCATCAATGAATATAACATAATATCGTAGTCCAGAGAGAGATATAATTGGGGAAGGGCCCCAGACATCCGTATGCACCAGTTCAAACATAGACGATGATTTTGAAGTACTTAGGGGAAATGGAATACACTTACTTTTTGAAAGGCAACAAGAAGAACAAGAATAATCCAAATCACGTTTATTAAGAGAAATATTCCCTAACATGCTAGAAGAAAAGAGCTGAATCAAACAATCAGAATGTGGATGACCCAGGCAAAAGTGCCAGAGTTTCCACATTTTATTTGCCGAACAAATATCCGAGGAAGAGGGAGAGAAGAAACAACGAGCTGGAGTAACGGATGAGTGAAAGTCTAGTACGTACAAACATCCATGCTGCCTACCCTTCCCAAGTACCTTCCCCGTTGCCAAATCCTGCACAAAACAACAATTTGGAAGAAATATGACTAAGCAGTTATTGGATGTAAGTTGACCAACAGAAATTAAATTTGAGGAGAGTTTAGGGACATGAAATACATCACGAAGGGTAAACTGGCGATGGTCAGAAGGAGAGAAAGTTAATGAACTAACGGAATAAATTGGTAGTTTAGTGTCATCTGCAGTAGAAATAGCCTAATTGCCAGTGTAGGGACGAATATTGCGAAGATGGAAAACATCACCAGTCATATGATTTGAAGCACCAAAATTAAAGAACCATGGAAACGATGCGGTTATACCTGATATACCGGCCGCAGAAAGGGCCTGTACAATTTGCTGGAGCATCGCAAGGGCTAAAGGTGAGGAAAGACCTTCAACAGAACCAATGGATGAAGTATCACTAACAGAAGGCTCGGAAGAAGTAGTCACAGAAGAAGCAGAAAGAGCACGACCACGACCACGACCTCGACTACCACGTCCACGGCCGAATGAGGATGCGTAGCCACGTGAACGACGGTCCTAAAGACTATGACCAGTCCTTCGAGAATACGCGCACCAATCTTTGCACTGAGCGACGACATGTCCCACTTTGTTACAGCCGCGACAAGTTAAAGGAATGGAAGCATGGTTTGGTACAGAGGTGAATACAGTAAGTGCCAAGTCAGATGGTCCCTGAGATGTCCCTTGAGAGAGGACCTGCAGTTGTTGTTCCTCGGCTAATAAATCATTAATAATCGAATTCATTGAAGGAGTTGGGCTACGGTTCAGGAGAGCAGCCCTGCAATGCTCAAATTCAAGACACAGTTTCATAAGAAACTGTCTAACTTGCGCACTCTCGCGTATAGTGTGGAATATTTTAAATTCATTTGAAAAATCGGGATCCATCATAGCTATCTCTGTCCAAATTGTAACCATTGAATAGTAGAAGGATTGAATACTTTTGTTACCCTGAGTAAGGTGAACCAGATCTTGTTCTAGACGGTATAACCTAGCCGCATTACTCTATTGATATATTGTTTGGAGATGCTCCCACATAGCCTTAGCAGTGCGATGTGGCGTGAGGCCAACAACGATTGAACGATCGATGGAATAAAAAATCTAGGTAATAATCCGTCCATTTTTCATTTCCCAATCAGTCATTCTCTCGGCATCGGTGGAAGCGGGGACAGTAATAGATCCATCAATCAGTCCCCCACAAACCACGACCCTTGAGAAAACTTTGAAAATGGATAGCCCATAGATTGTAGTTGGTGCCTTTGAAACTACATCATGGTGCCTCTGTACGGGATGAGTCCTTGTCCATTGATATGAAGTAATAGCAAAGAGGCACAGCAGAAGATGGCTTTAGATGTACCTTGCAGCAGGAGGTACCCAAGGTATTGCAGGTGTTGGATCTGACGTAATAGCAACAGGGGAAATCTCGATCTATAACAGCAATAGGGGTTGCTGGAACTGGCGTAGTGGCTGGAAAATCGAGCAGCAGCAGCAGAGGGTCAGATGGTGGCCGGACGAGCAGGGACGAGCAGGGATGGTCGGATGGTGGCCGGAAGAGCAGGGACGAGCAGGGATAGTCGGTTGGTGGTCGGACGCAGCAGGGACGAGAAGGTACGGTGGCCGGACACAGCAGGGATGGAGGCCGGACGCAGCAGAGATGACGGCCGGACGCAGGTGTAGCAGGTGCGTAGGGATCGGACGGCTTGGGGAAGATTGGACAACCTGGGGAGGGCCGGATCGAACAGAGGAGGGCCGGACGAGCGTGGGGAGGGCCGGACGAGCGCAGGGAGGAGCTGGATCTGATAGGGGAGGGCCGGACGTGCGCAGGGACGAGCGTGGAAGGGGCGGTGATGAAGAGATGCCGGATTAGGATCGGTATTGCTTTGATACCATGAAAACAAACCAAAAAACAATGAAGACTTTGGGAAGAATGATTCTCCTTTCGTTTTCTGTATTTGAGACAACCCTGAAGGGTTGAATTTATAGAGTTCTACAATGACTATACAAGGTAAAATGATAAATACAAAATCTCTTATTTATACATTGTCTATCTATGGAATCAGCTATACAAGGCAAGGCATGTGGCCTGTCTAACAAATGGAAATGGAGATGCAACACAAGCTAGCTTTGTAGAGATTGCATCCTTGTCTCGGTTGACCGCCCTATATGTCCACGTAAAATATGTTGAAATTTTGTCACAAGATATATGCGGTCCTTGGGAAAGCCTATGGAAATTCTGCATATGTGTGGGTAGAGATTACAGCTATCATGGTGCAGCAAGGAGTATGAAAATTGAGAGTCTATTATTTCACATGTCAAATTGGGTTGAGGTTCTGTTGGAAAGAAGTGATGAACTAGAACTAGTGAACTGTGAGGGTCTTGAGAACATTGCTGTATTACATGGAGTAGAACCTATCATGGGTGTGGAAGTAGAAGCTCCAGGAAACGTATTTCTGCATTTGAATGAGCTAATTTGTGATGGCTTATGGGACCAAATTACAATCAGCGAGAGGCCTTTTCCAACTCATTCCCTCAAAAACCTGAGAACCCTTCGATTTGAATATTGTAGCCTAGCTATTAATCAATATTATACCATCCGATCAGCTGCAAATCTTCCACCATCTAGAGATACTAGATGTACGGAACTGCCATGATTTGTTGGAAGTCTTTCACAGCCAGGGGATCTCGCAAGAGCAAGCTATGCTTTCCCAGTTAAAAATGATCATGCTCGTTGATTTACCAAAATTGACAAGGATTTGGAGGGGAGTCATACCACTGGGTAGCCTCCGCAGTCTAGAAGACTTACACGTGACGGGATGCAAGAGCCTTAGATGTCTCTTCTCACCCACTCTCATGCAAAGACTTCAACAGCTAGAGGTACTTACCATTTCCAACTGCAAAGAGTTGTTGGAAGTATTTCACAATGAGAGTCTTCTGCAAGAAACTGCTGTATTTCCCAAGTTGAGAGAAGTGTACTTGAAGGATCTACTGCTACTGACTAGCATATGGAAGGGAGCCATACCACATGGTAGCCTCTACAATGTAGAGGTGTTAGACGTGAACAGATGCGTGAGTCTGAGGTATCTCTTCTCTCCCGCTTTGGCAGAGAGTCTTCAACAACTAAAGGAGCTGGTGGTTTGGGACTGTGAGATGATGGAGAAATTAATTGTGGCAGAAGAGACTACTGCATTATCATCAGCAGAGCTAAGGCAATTGGAATCTATGTATCCCACTGACTTACCTCCAAATGGAACGTTCCACGACCTGCGACAGTTGCTTATTGTTAATTGTGGCAGCTTCAAGAATCTCTTCTCGGTGAGCATTGCACAAGGGCTCAAACAACTCGAACTTATTGAACTAGACAGTTGCAAGAAAATAGAGGCAATAATTGAGAAAGTTGAAGAGGATGAAATGCTGGATCAAGGCCTGTTTCCTCAGCTTCGAACTTTAAAATTATTTAGGCTGCCACAGCTGAAAAGCTTCTACCAGGGAGTTGGGCTTCTTGATTGGCCTCGCTTGGAGACTCTGGTTGTGAGGGCGTGTAGCAATTTGAAGAAGCTCCATATGGGTCCCCAAAGCATGCCAAGCCTAAAGGGAGTGGGAGGAGATATGGGATGGTTGCAACGGTTGGAATGTGAAGACGATGGCCTCAAAGCACGCCTTCAACACCTTCTCTACGAATCTATCCGGTAAATGACCCACCACTTTCATCTACGTATTTACTTCCCAGCCAAAGCGAAAGTGAATGCCGTGAACTTTCTGGTATTCAATGTAAAGATATGCATCATATTTGTGTTTTCTGGTACAAGATGGGCCCCTTGTGTCCTGAGAATCTATTGGTACTCACCTTGGATGGATCAAAATCTTTTTGATCGGACATTTCTGTTCTATCAAATTGTTTTAAGGCAGCAATTGTCCAATTGGAAAGTAAATTTCTACAGCATGTTCCATCCACTGAGAGGCCCAACAGACCAATTGTATGGCTTATCGAAGCATGGAGCCCACTTATATATAATGAAAACCCAAATATCCCGTGCTTTGTATAAAATCCTCGATTGATAGGGTATTCAATCCAACCTATCGTGGTAAGCCATCATGCAAATATCCCACAGATTAGATGATACCAATGTTCAAAATATTGATATCGTGTTATGTATTGCACCCTTGAGATACGGATATGTATCAGTTATCACATGGGATACATCAGTTATATCGTGTAATGTATCATTGTTGTTGGAAACATGGGGAACTTGATCGAATTTTTCAATGAAACTTCAGTGATTATTAAAAAAGACATCAATACATACTTATAAATCAAAACATTACAATATACAAGTGCACATATTAGGTTTCTTTATATGGGGTCCTAATCTATGTGTTGTCTAACTGAATTCATGCAAGTATATTCAAAGTCTATTCATATAATTTATAAATGTAAGAAGATGTGTGAAAATACAAGCAATACATTCAAAAGCAAACGAAGAATCACTAGATCAGGTTGCCTGTTTGATTTTATGTTGGGACACAAATTGCAACCGATTAGTGAAAAATTGAGAAATTTTGATTTTTTTTTATTATTATTTTTTTTTAATCAATTTTCTGTAACTCGGCCCATCTCCTCCAAATCTCAAAATTGAACCTCCCAATCTATGGTTTTTCATGCGAAACATGAAAATCATGGATTTGTAACAATTTGACATTGATTTAACATATGATTTATAATTTATTTATTTTTTTTTTAAAAAGATTGAAAATCGAAAATGCTCACTGGATCAAGCATGTGGGATATATCCCACTACTTGTGTGTTTTGTATCACACAGGTGGGATACAAGATATATTATGGGATATATCGGCCAATATTGTCGATACTTAAACACTGGATGATACTAGCCACAGCTCCCAGCCTTTTCTTAGTTGAACTTGGACCATTGCTTATTTCTATTTTGGACCCGCATGCCCCAAAACTGATGTGTTAGGATTGTTCCATAAGGAGATTTTGGAAGCGTGGATTTGGGTTTTTGCATAATACGAAGTCAATAATAGTGTATTTATGAATACCCACGAAGAAAAATCAAGTTTGCAAATATAAACATCATTAATTCTCAATTAGTACACAAAGTTATATTCCATTAGTTTTTGCTAATGGCATTTTGTAGCTATGGTTTTTTCTTGCAAATAAAAGCATTACCCCGTCCCTAACAAAAAAAAAAAAAAAAAAAAAAACACTTAAACCATCAATTAATTAAAACAAACATATATAATAATAATAATATTTTTAAAAATCGAGAACAAAAAATGAAAATGGGAAGAGCAATTGAGCCTTGGGAAGTCCTTATCTACCCTTCACTTTAAACAAACCTTGAAAAATGGAAAAAGAAAAAAAAAAAAAAAGAAAAAAGAAAAAAGAAAAAAAAAGAAAGAAAAGAATGAATTTGATATTAGTGCTACTGCTATCAATGAAAAAAAAAAGATGAACTGACCTTTTTTCCTTTCTTTTCTTTCTTTCCTCTTCTTCTTCTTCTTTGTATGATTTTTTCCTTAACGAGATGGATTCAAATGTAGAAGAGAGGGATTGCTAGTGAGAGAAGGTTTTGGGAATGCTCAGGAAAGGAAGTAGGAAATAACAGGAAATTGTGGACTTTTTGAGATTTTTGAAAAACAAATGCATGCATATATTTACAGATCTACTATAACAATCATGGAACTGTGAATTTTCTCACTAAAATCTCTGGTATATTAAAACCTATATTTACAAGTACATTATAATAATCAATCAAAGAAAAGGGACCACCTTCAATAAGGAGGGGAAAAAAAGGACGTGGAATTTGGTTTTCAAAAAGAAGGTTGAAAAGGACTAGAGAAGGCAAAACATGTTCTTCAAAATCCTCAGGTAACTTCCAATGGAATTCATTGTAAATTCAATGAAAAGATAGAAAGAGAGAGGGGGGGGGGGGGGGGGGGGGGGGGGGGGGGGGGGGAATATTTTTCAAAATGGTCTACTTTGCTCTGATCCATCATGTTGTATTCAAATTGTGCGTTTTGTTCCTCAAAGTAGGGCTTAGATCTAGTTTAAAATGAGCTTTTAAGCTTCGTTTATGGTTGAAATGATGAAAGAAGTAGAAAGAGGGGGGGAACATTTAAAAAAAATAAATTCGAATGGCCCTTTATGGATGTATTGGCCCAATAGTACCGATGCAGAGCACATTATCATATATTGACCGATACATAACCATTTTTTAACACCTTGTGTGTCCCACCAAATAATTGGATCAGCCTGATTTTTGGTTTGTAAATTTTGATGGTATACAACATGATGTGGGCCCCATAATGCTCAATTTCACCTAACTTAAAAAGAAAAAGATGAGGGTACTTGGATCATTTCAGCCCCGTAAAGTTCCTTTTTATGTGCATAGTTGAGTCATGATCTTAATCAGCAAGTCAAGCTAACATTTCCCTACAGACAACATCTCTCAAAGAATAGCTTGTTACACTATCAAATACATGTCCAAAAACAAAAAAGAATACATGGGATCTTCAGAAATTTTACCAATAATTTTCTAGACTCTTCCATTTTTATTTTTATTTTTTCGGCCGATATGGCACAAAAGCCGATTGATATGATTACGTAAAACCTTGGCCACACTCGAATTTAGACAATTTGATATGGTGTACATTGTTTTCATGGTATGATTTGGTTGATGATGAGATTGACTTGGTTCTTGTTTTTCTGGTCATCATGGTCATGTTGGTTTTCAAATACAGCGATATAGCAGAAAATCCAAAATAATAAACCAAAAATAAGAATAAAAGAATATGGAGAGCCGAAGCACGTTACTATTGCTGTCTTAAAGACATATTTGCCCCCACAAAAAGACGATCCCTGATGCACTGGGTCCCAACAAGTCTGCCCTCGGGCTACAACAACTCTCCTCTAAGATGAATTGCTTAAATCGGTGCACTCTCGATCATAGCCCCACGAACTCAAAAATTCTCAAACTGACTTGCCCAGAGAGAACTCAGAGAAAAAACCAGAGAAGAATTTTCTGGACTGACTTTGTAAAGGAGAGGATATGCCTTTATAAAGGAAAGGTAGTTAGCTTTTGAACCTCGAGGCGCATGCGAGCGGCGTAATAAATGCATGTCGGAGCATGCTTGCTCATTAATTTTTAGGTAAGTGTGCAACAACTCTGTCTTCTTATGCATAGGAAGACCAAACATATGCAAGGACAATCAAAAGTGTCTAATCAAAGACAAACCACACCATGCCACGCCACGCCGCACCGCGGCCACCCATGCACGAGGTTGTTCCAACGGCATACTTTTGTTTTTCCAAAAAAAAAAAAAGAAAAAAAGTAAGGAGTTTTAATATAACGGCCAAGTTTTCTTAACAACTTTTCAATGTGGACTAACCTAAACACGATTAAGGTAAGTTGGTTAACAAAGGTAAAAAACTATTTTTTCAAAAATTTTCAAATCTATTTTTAAAAACCTTTTTAATCCAACAATGCCCCACAATTTGAAAATTCTAAAAAATGAATAGAAAACCACTTGGGCAAAAATCAACGAAACGAAGTGCATCAAAAAAGGTATCTAATAGATTTAAACCTTGCCTAGTGTAAATATGTCTGGTTTATTAGGAGGAAGAAACATAAAGTTTTAAACTAACCCCCCACAATAACAACTCAAATACATCACATGCACAACCTTTTGGAGCAATCTGAGTTTATAAAGTCAACATGTTATGGCCATGTGCTTTATCTCAATTCTAAGAGTGCTATGGAGAATGTCCAAATTCTCATAAGAAGCGGCCTCACTTCCACACTTCCACACTTATATAGGTGAGCCCATTAGAGATGTACCTACAGCTCGACATCCCACTGTATCACATCTATGAAACTCATTAAGGACATAGTCCAACCTTCCTCGCTACGGGTCATGACACTGTTACACCTGGGAAATGGGATTCTCAATTTTTTCATATACAATGCTGATACCAAATCACTTAAAGCAACTTGTTATTACCTATCGAACCTAGTTCTTGGGATCTCCAATCATATAGGTTGGGTTCCCATTGCTGGTGATTTATTTTAAATGGGACTCAACCCCATTTCTCTTGATGTAGTCATCACTAATTCTCCGGCTAGCGCTTTAATTAGTGGATAAACTATATTCTTTTTAGATCTTACAAAGTTAATTGCAATTATCCCATCTTAGATCAATTTCTTGAGCAAGTTATATCTTAGATGTAGATGTCTGGACTTCCCATTATAGGTCTTATTGTTTGCCTTAGCTATCGCAGCTTGACTATTACAATGCAACGCAATTGTTGCCATTGGTTTACCCCACAGAAAGCAGATTTTTTTTAACCATTCAGCCTCTTCAACCGCAGTTGTAAGAGCAATAAACCAGGAATCTATCATAGACCGAGATATACAAGTTTGCTTCTTAGACTTATAGGAAACTGTGGCCCCTCCAAGAGTAAACACGTAACCACTAGTGGACTTGGATTCCATTGAGTTTGATATCCAGTTTGCATCACCATACCCCTTTAGTACGGTTGGATATCTGGTATACCTGAGACCATAGCTGCAAGTTTTTTTAAAGTATCTTAGTACTCTATTTACGGCATTCTAGTGATCTTCTCGAGGATTACTTGTGTATCTACTCAGTTTACCAATTACATATGCAATATTAGGTCTAGTACAGTTCAATAGATACATTAAATGCCCAATGACATTAAAGTACTCAAGTTGTAATATACTATCACCTTCATTTTTACACAACTTTACATGTGGATCAAAGGGAGTGCTAGCAAGTGTACAATCTAAAATATTATATTTCCTCATAATTTTTTCCACATAGCGTGATTGAGATAAGGTGATTCCATTGGAGTCCTTCACAATTTTGATTCCAAGAATCATATCTACCTCTCCTAGATCTTTCATGTTGAATCGTGAACTAAGGAAGGACTTAGTTTCATTCACCACATCAATGTCAGAACCAAAGATCTATTTGTCATCAACATATAAACATATAATAATGCATGCATTTTCGAATAGCTCGCTATACACACATTTATCTGACTCATTAATTTGAAAACCGTTTGACAACAAAACTCTCATGCCATTGTTTTGGAGCTTACTTGAGTCCATAAAGATATTTAATTAGTTTGCATACCTTATATTCATGGCCTTTCATCGCAAACCCCTCAGGTTGATCCACGTAGATCTCTTCCTCTAATTCTTCATTTAAGAAAGTGGTTTTCACATCTATTTGGTGGATCACAAGATTGCGGATGGAAGCAATAGCTATAAATACTCGTATAGTTGTGATCTTGATGAATGAAGTTTTTTTACACGTAACTCTTCCAAGAGTAAACATGTAGCTATCAATACAAGATTGTGGATGGAAGCAATAGCTATCAATGCACGTAGCTCCTTTAAGAGTAAACACGTAAACAAAACTTATAAGAAAATTTTTATACTCCTTCCAAGATTAATAAAGTTTCTCAATTATTATAGCAGCTTAAAAAGCCTCATCAATCAACATACCCTCAAACAAGATTTCATGAGCTATCTTCTGTAAATCATGCACCTGATCTACTACAAACTTATCATCAGACATTTTTAAATCAATGTAATGACTAACTACATACTTCTTTGTTCCAACATCTTCTGTTTTGAATTTCTTCTTAAGATGATTCCACAGTTCTTTCGTAGTGGAAAGATTATAGTAGATATTGTAGTTTTCGTTAGTCATTGCATTCATAATATGATTCCGACATAGTTAGTCATCATTCTACCCATTTTGATAGTTCAACAAATGTTGCTGGTTCATTCGCCTCAACTGATGGAGCAAGGTTTTTTATAACGCAAATCAGTTTGGGGGTAATCAGATAAAACTCCATTTTCTGTTACCATCTCTAGAAGTTCTTCCCATAAAAAATCTCGATTCTAGGAGTCTCAAATGTCCATAGTGCCAAGATTTTTTAAAGAGACATCTGTCTTTAAATTGTTGGTTATAAAATACAAAGATATAGCAAAAAATCCAAAATAATAAACCAGAAATAAGAATAGAATAATCTGGAAAGCTGAGGCATGTTACTGTCATTGTCTTAAAGACAGATTTGCCCCAACAAGAAGACGATTCCGATGCACTAGGTCCCAGCAAATCTGCCCCTAGGATACAATAACTCTCTCCAAGATGAACGGCTTAGATTTGGTGCACTCTCGATCACAGCCCTACGAACTCAAGAATGCTCAAAATAACTTGCCCAAAGAGAACTCAGGGAGAAAAACCAGAGAGAAGAATTTTTCAAACAAACTTTGCAAATGAGAGAAGATGCCTTTATAAAGAAAGGTAGGTAGCTTTTGGAGCTTAAGGTGCATGCGAGTAGCATAATAAATGCATGTTGGCGCATGCCCGCTCATTAATTATTAGCTAGGTGTGCAACGGCTTTGTCTTCCTTCGCATAAGAAGACAAAACATATGGAGAAAAAACCAAAAGTGTCTGAACAAAGACACACCATGCTGCACCTCATCACACCACAGCCGCAGCCGCAGCCTTGCACCTACGCACGTGCGAGCTTACTCTCATGGCATACCCTTGTTTTCCAATACAAAGAATTGGTGATGGGTTTTAATATAGACGCTTAGTTTTCTTAACAACTTTCCAATGTCGGACTAAACTAAACACAATTACGACAAGTTGGTTAACAAAAGTAAAAAATCATTATTTTCAAGATTTTTCAAATCTATTTTTAAAAACCTTTTTAATCTAACAAGTCAGTTGCAATTGCAAGCTGGTTATTGAAAAAGTGTACGATTATATTTCTTGGGTTTCTTAGATTATATCTTAGGAAGAATGGGATGCGGTCAAAATTGGCGATTTTGGATTAGGGAATGTCTCTTTGGCCAACTTTTTTTTTTTTTGGTTAATGGATCTCCAAATAGATTCTTTTTTAGCTTCAAGAGGATTAAGGCAAGGGGATCCTATATACCCCTACTTGTTCGTGGTGGTGATGGAGGCTCTTAGTAAAATGATGGAAAAAGGAGTTGAGGTAAACTTAGTAAAAGGATTTAGGGTGGATAACTCACGTCTTCAAGTTATGCATCTTCATTTTGCTGATGACATATTGTTATTCTGTGAAGCTGAAGTTTCTAAATTAAGCACTCTTCCATTGATTATAGTCAGTTTTGAAACGATATTAGGTTTAAAGGTTGTTATCGCTCAAATCTGGTCAATCTTGTCTCACCTCCTATGAGCTGTTGAGTACATGCACTTTAATGGAGAACAAGGGGACACTGGGGGCGTCGGTTGTGGTCGGGGACCCTCCAATGCTTAAGGCAGTATGGACCCAAAGTAGGTGTAGTTAGAATTGGGATAATTATGTTTACCTTCCATTCGAGCGGGGTGATGTATTTATAGGTGTTGTAATGCAGGGGCATTTTCACTTCACCATACTCTAACAGTTCGAGCTTTTAGATCAAGTGGTTAATTGTCCTGCATCATGTTGTTAGGCAACTTGCGTATCTGAGTAGATTTGTAAGATATGTTGGAGTGGCCCATATTGGAGTTGTAATCTATTCTCAAATATTTCTCCTATTATGCCTTGGTTGGCGTGATCTTCATCTAGGATTTCATTAGGCAGTCCTGCTCATATATGGAGCAAGATTCTCTCCGGATATTTCTATTCCGAGCTCAAGGTTGGCATTCAAGGTCGAGGTCAACATCCGAGGTCAAGGTCAGCATTTGTGGTCGAGGTCAACATCCAAGGTTGAGGTCAGCATTTGTGGTCGAGGTCTGTAGGTCTGTTGATGAGCCTTATTTCCAAGCCGGGTTAATTGTTTCAGCTCGGTCATTGAGCCTCCTTGCTCGGCTCATCTTTTTTATCCCTTTAGTCGTTTAAAGGGTCTGCCCTAATGGTCTTTTTGCCACATGTCTCATACATTAGGTTAGCTCGATTTTTACCCATAACAAAGGTGAGCATTAACAGAAGCAAATTATTGGGGGTGGAAATCACAAAGGAGGAAGTGAAATCTTTTGTGAGAATCTATGAGTGTAGGGAGAGATCTTTTCCTACAACGTACCTGTCAAACAACCATTTACTGATGTAGGAAATGGAAATTAAATATGATATGCGAGACTTCAGGCTTAAGATCACGTTAGTTCAGAAACAATTACACAAATTTCATATCCCACATGAAAGTCCAAACATTCAATTAAGGGGAATCTATGCGGATCTAGGCCTACACATGATAGGGCTAGATCAATAAAAATTATGAACTAAACGATACTTAAAGATAAGAAATAATCATCCACACATGCATAGTAATTAGTCTATAATCCAAGGGATTTAGAAAGTCCAATTCGGGGAACCCTAAGGTAAGAAAAGGGACATAAAATTGAAAATTTGATTAATTTAAGGTTAGGTTTAGGGATTTTGGGTGAAAGCGGAGTGAAAGAGTAGAGAGAGACGAACTAGAGAAGTACCGCATGCGTGGACAACAATAATGGCCCAGATACACGTGCGTTTGATCCCGGCCGCACGTGTTTGGGGCCCGCTATTTAGAAAAAGGCCACATTGGCCCTGGTCGGACAGGGATGGACTCTAAAACCCCCAAATCTCAGCTCGATCCGATGTACGGTTTGTGCGTAGTGTTCCGCCGAAGTTTCAGCCCTCCTGTAGGGCCAGATTCTAAAATTCTGCTGTGGGGAGGAGAATTGCTGCAATAGATGATTGATTCGATGTGTAGATGATAGAGTGAGATGAGAAGAATGATGGTAGAAGATGGGTAGTAGAGATGGCGATGGATGAGGCGAATCGGGATAGATGTGGCTTCGCACCACTGTATTTAACCCTTCGATGAAGGGAGGGCTTTGCACTCAATTAGGCTTCACAACTCAGAGAGTAGGAAAACGCAGAATTTTTATTAATCTTCAATGAATCAAAAAAGCTACAAGGGGTGCTTATTTATAGGAAAACCCTATACCCCAAAACTCGCGCTATGTGTGCAACCTATTACTTGGCAATAAAGTAAATTAAAATAAAAATCAAACAAAAAAATCTAAAATGTTCATGATGTTCTAAATAATAACAATAAGCAAAACCTAGAATATGAAATTAATTCGACTAGTGAGCCACAATCATGAGATCTCATAATGGACTTTTCTTAACTATCGGGCCCACTCTTTTGAACCAAACTTCATCTTCTAACTAGGAGGCCCTCTCTGGATGTCGTCATCGATTCAAATCAATGGTGGGGCCCTCCTTCTGGTGTACGTGCGTAGGGGGCGGCGTGCGTGCGCATGTGCACGTGATGTCCCCATCATTTACTCTAAAAGCTTAAGCTGTCAGCATGTGGTATATTAATGTATATCAAGGGATTGTATTACTTCAACACCCCTTGCACGTGCGGGGTGGGAACTCCGCACGGTAACATACTAACGAGGGTAGAGGGACACTGATGGGGACATCATGTGCATACGCATGCCCCCCGTACGCACGTACGCAAAGAGGAGGGCCCCATTATCAATCTGGATCAATGACGACGTCCAGGAAGGGTCTCCTAGTTAAAGGACTATGTTTGGGTTCGTTGGAGTGGATCCGATAGTCATGTGAATCCCACCATGGGTTCTCATGATCGTGACCCACTATTTTAATTAATCTAGTACTTTGGTTTTTGTTTATTATTGTTATTAGGATTATCATGGATGGTTTAGATTGCTTTGATTAGTTGTTATTTTTTATTACTTTATCGCCAAGTAATTGTTTGCGCACATGACACGAGTTTTGGGATATAGGGTTTTATTATAAATAGGCACCCCTTGTAGTTTTTTTTTATTCATTGAAGATTAATAAAATTTCTGCATTTTTCTACTCTAAATTTCTGAGTTGTGGAAATTCAATTGGGTGTGAAACCGTCTCTTCTTCGAAGGGCTGACTACTGTGGTGCGAAGCCACACCTATCCCGATTTGCCCCCACCTTCCATCCATATTTCTCCTTCTACAATCATCTACGCTTCAAATCCATCCTATTACAGCTGTTTTTTCCTCTCTACAGCAGATTTACAGAATCTGGCCCTACAAGAGGGCTAAAACTTCGGCAGAGTACCACGCACAAACCGTATATCGGATCGAGCTGAAATTTGAGGGTTTTAGAGTCCACCCATGTCCGATCAGTGCCAAGCTGGCCTTTTTCTGAATAGTGGGCTCCACACACATGCGGCCGGGATCATACGCACATGCGTCTGGGCCATTGTTGTTGTCCACACGTGCGGTACTTCTCTGGTTTGTCTCTCTCCTCTCTTTCACTCTTCTTTCACCCAAAATTTCAAACCTAACCCTAAATTATTTAAATCCCCAATTTTATGCCCTTTTCTCAACCTTAGAGTTCCCCGAATTGAAATTTCTGAATCCCTTGGATTGAGGGAATTATTTCTATGCATGTATGTATGAATTTACCCTCCTTTAATTCTTGTTTGGTTTATAATTTTGATTGATCCGGCCCTAGCATGTGTAGGCATGGATCCACATAAGATTCTCCTTGATTGAGTGTTTGAGCTTTTGTGTGGGATGTGGAATTTTGTGTAATTATTTCTGAACTAGTGTGATCTAAAGCTTGAAAATCTTGCACATCATACTTGAATTTCATGTCCTGCATCAAATTTGGTATAAGAGCCCAAGGTTTTTATAGGGGAAAGCATTACATGTTTAGGGTTTAGTTTATTTGTGTCCATTATGCATTAAGTATCATCATATAGAGTTATTTAGAGGTCCATAATTTCTTATGTAGGCAGCTGAATTTTCTACTGTCAGAAAATCTGCATTTCTCTTTGCTGGATTTTCTGTTGACAGATCTTTTAGACAGACAGGTTTCTGAAAATTGAGTAGTATTGTATTGTTTTCTTCATATAGAGTCCTATAGGAGCATTTAGTCCTATCTAGGCACATATAGTCGTAGTAGAAGGTCCTTAGATTGAGTTAGTAGTTGTATGCCCACACGTACGGGTCGTGGTTTTGGCTTGCACCCAACACTAAACATGGAGTAATTGCAAGAGTCAATGAAAAAGCTGACCCAACAGTTTGAGTCTTTGGGTAAGCACTTGGAACAACATATGGACCAACACTTTGAGTAGTTTTATGTGCGCGTTACCCAACTAGAGACCTCCGCTAGGGCAAATCTCGCCATTAGGGAAGATGCCCAATCTCAGGTAGGGGTCAAGATGTTAGACCAAGGAATGGAGGTGGCCATGGAATTGGTCATGAGCGCGCACCCGTGTACCCACCCCGTGAGGGACATTATGATCAATATGACTCAGATGTGCAACTCCTCAAGGGAGTTAAAGTAGATGCCCCTACATTTGATGGCCACTTGGACCCTAAAGCCTTTTTAGACTGACTGGCGGATATGGACCACTATTTTGAGTGGTACGACACGTCGGATGCTCGTCGAGTCCGATTTGCCAAGATGAAGCTTGTGGGCCAAGCAAAGAGGTTTTGGGCTACTATAGAGCGAAAAAAAGAAAGAGCGAAGGAACTCCCAATAGTCCATTGGAGAGAAATGAAAGAAACACTTAAGGAGAAGTATCTCCCTTTCTCTTATCGCTTACGGTTGATTGAGGAATGACAGTCTCTTCGACAAGGTGCCATGAGTGTGGCGGAATACATTGAGAAGTTCGAAGGCTACTTGACCAGGTGTGAAGTTGATGAGGATCCCGTACTCACCCTTGCTCGATTTAAAACGGGCCTCCATACTGACATTAGGCGAGAATTGCTTGCCAAAGACATAGACACTATTGAACAGTTGTATTAAGTAGTGTTAGAGGTTCAACAATACCTCAAAGCATCTGTGGGAAGGCAATTTGAGTTTTGCGATTCTGGCACTAAGGCCAACCCTTCTGGGGCTAAACCTAACGATGGATACCAAAGCAAACCTTCCAGTAATTTTCTTCCCAGGCCTAAGGATGATAAGGGTAAAGAAGTTATCGGGTCTAGCTCATGTAAAAGTGGAGCAACTAAGTGTTTTAGGTGTCAAGGGTTTGGTCACTTTACCTACTAGTGCAGCACGAGAGAGGGTACCAAGGTGCTCCTTATTGATGGGCAAATAGAAGTAATGCCCCCAGAGAGTGACGGCGAAGAGGAAAAATATGAGCTATTAGAAACCCCTATTAATGAGGAAGAGGGAGTGCAAGAGTCTGCGACCCTTGCAGTTGTGCGATGCGCCCTTGCTCAAGCCAAGAACACTGAAGCCACAACACGATCTTCTATACTTATGTAAAACGTGAGAAAAAAGTTGTAAGATGATCGTGGATAGTGGTAGTTGTGCCAACATGGCATCAACTAGCACTGTGAGTCGTTTGGGCTTGAAGCTTGAAGCCTATCCTCAACCTTATGGAGTGTCCTGACTTGATAAAACTTTCATTCCAGTCTCACACCGTTGTATTGTTCCTATTCAGTTTGGATCTTATAAAGACACACTTTGGTGTGATGTTATTCCCATGGATGTAGGTCATATCATTCTAGGTAGACCGTGGCTTTATGACAGGAATGTCACCATATTTGGTCGTTCGAATGTGTGTATATTCTGGTTAGGGCAAGAAAGTCAAGCTAAATCCACTTCCACTTAAGAACACCACTGGAAATGAGTCCACTACATAGAGTGGCGTGAGCGGCTCAAAAGAATTGAAGGAGTCGAAGTCCAAGTTCAAGTCTCTCCATATTCTAAATGCCAAAGACTTTGAGTGAGAAACTGAGGCAGACTTGATGGTATACGCCCTTGTGGCTAGGGAAAGTGTACCAGAGACTAGCGTAGAGTTACCCACTGAGGCCATTCAGCTAGTGCATGAGTTTTATGATGTCTTTCCTAATGATCTACTGAATGAGCTTCCCCCTATGAGGGATATATAGCATGCCATTGATTTAGTCCGTGGGGTGACTCTACTAAACCTCCCTCATTACAGAATGAACCCAAAGGAGCATGCAGAGTTGAAGAGACAGATTGATGAGCTCCTAGAAAAGGGTTTCATTCACAAGAGCATGAGCCTGGGTGTCATGCCAGCCCTTCTTACACCTAAAAAGGATGGCACATGGAGGATGTTTGTTGATAGTAGGGTGTTCACTCCCCAAGTATAGGGTTGTGATGTAATAATAAACTCGGTAAGACCGAGGTCGAATCCACAGGGACTGGTCGTCATAATTCAAATTCACGATTCTCCTTAACTAATTCAACAAATAAAGGATCAAATTGCTAACACAAATCTATGGAAAAATAACTATTGAGAATAAGGAAGAAAATTCAATCAGAGAGAGCACTAGGACTTTCAAATCCACCCCTAATTATCCTAACCATTGTTTTGTCTGTTAATTCACCTTAAATTAGATTGATCCAACTTGTCTGGAGAAAGCACAATCTGTGTCCTTAATCGGGCATACAGATTGTCTAATTCCTTTAAGCAATGCCAGGAATAACATATCCCATGTCCAAATCGGGCATATGGAATATGCAGTTCAGTAAAGCACCCTGTTTCTTCCTCTACAGGAACCTGTTCATGATCAGATACAAGCACCTAAAATAAGCATCCAGACCACATCCATCCATAGACTCTGATCAAAGTTCATAGATGGAGAAGTATAGAATTTTAAAACAATCAAGCACACTAGGGGAAGAAACAAATCAATTTAATTAAAGTAAAATCAACATAGAACAAACGGTATTCAAATTAGGGGTTTCATCTCAGCCCTAGCTGAGAGATTAATTACCCATAAACTCCATTAAATAAATGGAAAAATAAAGATAAAAAATCATAAATGAAAATTCAAACCAATTTCTCTCTCTCTTCTTTCTTCTCTCTCTTCTCTTTCTTCTCTCCCTTGCTGTAGATCTGGAGCTCCTCCCTGGTTCTGAATGAATTACCCACTTCCAAAACTCCCCTTTTATAGCTGCTGGATGGCTGGAATCGGTGGCAGAGTCGTAGAAGGACTCGGAGTACAAATTTTCGCAGCCGTGATCGGTGGGCCCCACAGAGGCATTTTCTGGAAAATCCACCCCTTCCATTGGATTCAGGACGAAATTTCAGTTAGGAATGGGTGGTTTTGAATGTCCATTAACGCGGCCCAGAGAAGAAAATACAAAAAAATCAGTTTTGAACGTCACCGGGTAGCCCTTTTGTGGCCTCTGTATCACGTACGTGTGTACGCATGGGAGTGAACTATCAGCATGGTTTTGTAGTATTCATGGCCCTCTACAAGATGGACGGATCAGATCGACCGTACAGGCGACGTGTGGGGCCCACATCGCTTCGCAAAAAATGGCCAGCGGCCGGTCCTCGCTGACGCAAACGCGGACAGAGACGCGGATGGCTTCCGCTGCGAAGATGGTGGGGCCCACGTTGCAGTTTTCTGAGAAATCCACTCCGTCCATTGATTAGGCTCGGAAAACTGTCCAGATATGCACGGTTTCACTGTTTTCGGTTGTGTGCACCAGATTCTTCGTTCCACCGTCCAACCAACATTTGAACGGCTAGATTTTTCTCCGGATGACCGTTTGCAATTCGGTCACCTAGGCAATGTTAATGGTCTCACCTGGACCTGATGGACGGTCTGGATTGAACGTTTGGACAAGGAGTGGGGTCCACAACTTGATCCGACGATCGGACAGTGTCAGCGCTGCTGTGTTTTTTTGATTTGAGAAGGAAAGGGTCGGTCAGCGCTTGCGCTGACTGACTCGGTCGTCCGGTGCACGGCGAGTGCACTGTGTACGGTGTTACACTCACCATAGATTGGGGTCCACCATAATGTGTATGAGAAATCTTCACCGTCCATCCTTTTTCCCATTTTATTTAACCCATCAATACTCAGTGAAGCAGTTAGTTTCAGATGTCAGGTGGGCCCCCAAATTGGAGGTTAATGAGCTGATTTGTCCGTTGACCACTTCCCGAGATCTTCAGGGGCTGAAATTTAATATGTACGGTTGATTTACAGCCCCATCACATGTATGAAGTTTTGAACTGATCGGATGGCGGGAACCATGTGATTTTGCATTCTGGACCAATTTCGGGCCTCTTCGACGTGCTTTCCTCAGATCCCAGGCGTGTAAAATCTTTATCATTGGTTCTCTGGGGTCCATCCCGTGCTCAGGTGGCTTTGGATCATCAAATCCATGCTTTTAATCCTCTTTTCAGTCCAACGCTTATTATTACATCCTGCAACAAAAATACAATTAAAATATAATGTTTAGGCATTATCATGTACGTAAAATAGGGCAATAATCGGGGTCTGAGATGCAATATTTGACCCTGATCACAAACCCCAACAGCATTTTGCTAGTCCCGAGCAAAACATGCGAAAAATAATTTCAGAGAAATAAAAGACAATTCGTGTAAATTCAAGTGACTTGTGAGCTGATAGTCGAGATCTGATCATTCTACGATTCATGCATGGTGAGTGAAATTTTCTCCTGGAATGAAGTTCACTGTAAATTTCATAATCAAGTTCAAAATATTAAGCCATGAATTAGAACATCCTAAACATTGAGTTCCATTAGTGTATAGTGTAATCTCGGCTTACGATCATTAAGAGATCCAATTGTTAATTTTATGATATCATTAGTAATTAACAACGGAGTGCATGACGACTAAACCTGAAACCAACACTTGCCTTACAGATTAACCTTTCATTCTACCATTTTTTTTTTTTCTTTATGAATAGTATGCCAAGGAGGAGAATCAAATCTGCACCTATAGGGAGCAAACCTATGGTGAAAACTTGTCGCCTAAATTTTTTCTTATGTCAACTATGAGGAATCGAATCTTCATCTATAGGGAGTAAACCTATGATGATGATTATGCGACTTATTCTTTCAATTCTTCTTTATCGACAGATGGTAAAACTTTTTTTTTTTTTTTTTTGTTTTTTTTCAGGCTGGTTCCTTTCATGCTTAGTGATTACCATGTTATCGATTAGTATCGAACTGAAAAACTTAATGTGTAAACGAGATCCGATATGTGAAATCATAGCTCAATCAATGTTTACAACGTCTAATCGTGGATTAACAATTCAAACTTAAGTGTGAAATCTGCCAGACAACCGAATCCAAGAGTCATAAATTTCTAACATTCTGAATCTTGTAATTTCAAAATCACAACTATCCTTCAAAATCACTTTGAATTCAATAGAAATTCCAAAAAAATTTTAAAAATTATCACGATTTTTGCTCAAGACCAAGAAAATACTGATTAGGTAACCTAATCTCCCACCCCCAACCTAAAATCTACATTGTCCTCAATGTAAAATAAATAAGCATGCAATGCACATGAGACAACAAAAAGAAAAGAGGAGTAGGGAAAGATAGTACCTGGATGGAGAATCAAGAAGCTCTCAAAAAAATCAGCGTAAAAAGCCAGTCAGCACAAGAGAGAAATCAGTAAAAATAAAAGATCCTACCTATACCACTTTCGCAGGTGCTCTCGATTGCATTTAGCATATGCAACAAGCCTTTAAACCCCTAGGTTACCCCTAGTGGACGAGTTGTAGTCTCGTGAGGGTTGCAGTAGTAATGTTACCCACAAACATTGAACTAACTAACAAGGAAAAAGAAATCAAATGAAATGCTGGGTTGCCTCCCAGGAGCGCTAAGTTTAACGTCTTCAGCCAGACAGGAACGGACCATGAATTCATTAATCTTTAAGACCAGGGTCCGCCAAAGAACTTACCTCAAACGTGGGTAACCAATCCCAGACAAGTGATGTGAGTTCCCAGAGCTGTGCTATCTGCAATGAGGTAACTGACACTGTCGTTAAATAATTTAAGGACTTCTGCTCGAACGACTTCTTCCATGTTAGGATCATGCTTCCTTTGCATTTTACGTGACATTTCCACAGCCTGATCCTTACATACAGTGGGGGCATATATACCTTGTGTTTCTGCTATCTTCCGTTCAATTGCTGCCTTATATGTTTGAAGAATTAAGCAACATGTTCTCTTGCCTTCGCAGAGTTAGAAACTGTGCTGTCAGGAAGAGTCTCAGAGGGATGAATCCACTTCCACCTCGCTCTCCATTTTTCAGTCTCCATATAGGAGTAGAGTCGAGCAGTGCATTGATTCGTTGATGATGGACTAGCTATGTCAAATTCCGTGTCATGTTGTGCTAGCAGCAGGTCTCAAGTGGATCTTCAAAAGATTACGGAAGGAGTCCTGCACTAGACTCTCGATCATGTCCACTTCAATATGTCATCCAAATCTGCGGGTTGTTGTCCTGCATTAAAAACATTGAGTTTAATATTCATGTTACCAAATGACAACTTCATGACTCCATTCCTGCAAATTATAATAGCATTGATGTGGCCAAAAATGGACGACCCAAAATGACTGGGATCTGACTATGAGGATTATGGACAGGCTGAGTATCTATGACTATGAAATCCACTGGAAAATAAATTTGTCAACCTGGATTAGCACATCTTCAATAACAACCCGGGGCACCTGACAGATCTATCAGCAGTTGTTGTAATGTTATTTTAGTCGGTTTCAACTCACCAAATCCTAGCTGCTCATAAACCGAATATGGTAACAAATTGACGCTCGCCCCTAAATCAAGTAATGCCTTCCCGATTTTATGATCTCCTATGCCGCAAGAGATGGTAGGAGCTCCTGGATCCCTAAATTTAGGAGGGGTGTTATGTTGAATCATGGAGCTGAGCTGTTCTGCAAGGAAGACTTTTTATGAACATTCTGCTTACGCTTTTGAGTGCATAAATCTTTAAGGAACTTAGCATAAGCATGGACTTGCTTGATAGCATCAAGCAACGGATGTTGACTTGTACTTTTTTAAACACATCCAGGATTTCATCAAAATTGTTTCTTTTCTTCATTGGTGCCAGACGTTGAGAAAAGGGTGCTTTGGGCACGTAAGTGGCACGTCAGCGGCTCTTGGCGAGTCAGAGAGTTTTTGGACTTTGGATGCATGGTGTGTGTCTCTCTGCTTCACCTTGATTTGATCATCCCTAGGCATATCTATTTTGTTGTCAATCTGTTTGCCTGACCTAAGGGTAATGATCGATTGGCTTGCTCATGGTATTGCCCTTGGTTGGAATTAGAGCCAATCTAATGTCCCTTTGGATTAGCCACAGGTTGGCCAGGGAACTTACCCTTATTCTCTCTCACTCAATGTGGCAGCTAGTTGACCCCATTTGTACTTCCAGCTTGGCAATGGATTGTGCATTTGCATGTAAGCTTGCTGGTTGGCTAGTAAGGTTTGTTGGGTGTCCTTTTGGAATTGGAGAGAGCTCTGCATGAAAAGATGGAGTGTATCCTCAAGAGATGGTTTCCTTGATTGTGCAGCAGTTGTTGATTTGTGATATTGCGAAAACTGCTGAGGTTGCATAGGAGGATTTCCAGATGGTCCTCCTCCCGGTCCTTTTTGCCCCCAAGAGAAATTGGGATGCCTAGCCCACCCTGGGTTGTACGTGTTCGAGTAAGGATCATTCCCAGGTTTCTGAAAGGTGTTCAAAGCATGAACTTGTTCAGAGAGGAGGAATTCTGGAAAGTGTACCAGATGGGCAAGATTGCGTAGATGGGAAGGACTAGAACATATGGCACAAGCCTCGGCTTGAGTTGTTTGTGGGAAGTCCATTAATGCAACATTAGAGCATCAACCTTCTTTGTCAGGCCATCAATCTTGGCATGGAGATCTGGTGTGTGAACTCCTACCTCATATATGCCACCTTTCTTTTGTGGTTGGGAACTCTTTCACCTCTATCTGAATAGTCCCATTGCTGGGAGTTTTCACACAAGGTTTTAAAGAATTTCCACGCTTCGGTATCGCTCTTGTCATGAAGGACCCTCCACTGGTGGCATCAACCATGCGACGGTTTTGGGGTGTCAGACCGTCATAAAAGTATTGTACTTGCTTGTTGCCACTTCTCAAACCGTGGTGTGGACATTTAAGAAGCAAATCTTCCATCTTTCCCAACATTCATGAAAGTGCTCTCCCTCTTTTTGTGTGAAATTAGTGATATTTCTCTACGGAGAGCATTAGTTTTGTGAACAGGGAAGAACTTGTTTTAAGAACTTCCTAGACAATTGGTCCAGGTAGTGATAGACCCAACTTCTTAGAGAATTCAACCATGCTTTCGCCTTATCCTTCAAAGAAAAAGAAACAGGCGTAGGCGGATCGAATCGTTGAGAAGTTTTGGTATTAAGGTGGAGCAAATGTCTAGGAATTCTTTCACATGATGATATGGGTCCTCCTTGTCTAACCCATAAAAGGAAGGCAACAACTGTATGACCCCAGTCTTGAGTTCAAAGTGTGCTGCCGTGGGTGGTAGGCAACACTATGCATGAAGGCGCATTGAATTGGACAGGAGTGAATAATCTCTAAGAGTTTTAGTTCCATTCTCTTCTGCCATTTCAACTGGATGTCTTTCATCTTCTATGGAATGTTCTTTCTATTTCAGGATCAAAAGGTGCTAGTTTTTATCTAGAGATCTACGTCCTAGCATTAACTAAGCACAACAACCTAAGAGAAAGAAAACTAGAACTAGAGAAATTATGCTATTCAAACAAGTTAAAACTATGTAAGTAAGAATGGGAAGAAAGAACCCGGAGGAAAAAGGAGATGATTGATGTCAGAAGATTTAAGAAGCTCCTCCTTCACTTAGAGCTTTCTTTCTCAATTCCTGCAAAATAGAACAAAAACAAATCAAGTTTCCTAATTAATGATAATAAAAATCCTAAGCAAAGGTTAATTTCTAAAAATGCTAAAAAGGAAAGAAAGAAATCCTAGAATTAGAAAATCACTAAATGTAAAAAGCTAAGTACGTTTCTAAAAAGGAAAAAAAGAAATTTCTAAAACTAGAAAATTTACTTAAGAGAAGCAAAATCTAAATCTAAAAATAGAAAATTTAAAAATTTACAAGAAATTCTAGCCGAAAATTTCTAAAAGGTAAAAACCTAAAAAAAAAATAAAAATTAGAAAAAGTAAAGAATTAGAAAGGGATTATTTCCAAATTAGAAGTTTATCTCAGGACTCTACAAAACAGGAAAGAGGTTAATTTCTAAAATAAAGAAAGAACTCTATTTAGTAAAATCCTAAGCTATGAATTATGATAAGAGAGAATCCCTAAATTCAATTGGACCGAAACAGTCCCCGGCAACGGCGCCAAAAACTTGTTCATCCCCAAGTATAGGGTTGTGATGTAATAATAAACTCGGTAAGACCGAGGTCGAATCACAGGGACTGGTCGTCACAATTCAAATTCACGATTCTCCATAACCTAATTCAACAATAAAGGATCAAATTGCTAACACAAATCTATGGAAAATAACTATTGAGAATAAGGAGAAAAATTCAATCCGAGCGGCACTAGGACTTTCGAATCCACCCCTAATTCCCTAACCATTGTTGGTGCTGTTGAATTCACCTTAAATTAGATTGATCCAATCCTTGTCTGGAGAAAGCACAATCTGTGTCCTTAATTGGGCATCAGATTGTCTAATCTCTTTAAGCAATGCCAGGGAATAACATATCCCATGTCCCAATCGGGCATATGGAATATGAGCAGTTCAGTAAAGCACCCTGTTTCTTCCTCTACAGGAACCTGTTCATGATCAGATACAAGCACCTAAAATAAGCATCAGACCACATCCATCCATAGACTCTGATCAAAGTTCATAGATGGAGAAGTATAGAATTTTAAAACAATCAAGCACACTAGGGGGGAGAACACTCAAATCGAAGTTAATTAAGTAAATCAACATAGAACAAACGGTATTCAAATTAGGGGTTCATCTCAGCCCTAGCTGAGAGATTAATTACCCAAACATCTCCATTAAATAAATGGAAAAATAAAGATAAAAAATCTTAAATGAAAATTCAAACCAATTTCTCTCTTCTCTCTTCTTCTCTCTCTTCTCTTTTCTTCTCCCTTGCTGTAGATCTGGGCTCCTCCCTAGTTCTGAATGAATTACCCAATCTCAAACTCCCCTTTTATAGCGTGGATGGCTGGAATCGGTGTGGCGGATCGGTCGTGCAGAAGGTTCGGACGGACGGAGTACCAATTTTTGCAGCCGTGATCGTGGGCCCACAGAGGCATTTTTGGAAAATCCACCCTTCCATTGGATTCCGACGGAAATTTCAGTCAGGAATGGGTGGTTTGAATGTCATTAACGCGGCCCAGAGAAGAAAATACAAAAAGATAGTTTGAACGTCACACCGGGTAGCCCTTTTGTGGCCTAGTATCACGTACGTGTGTACGCAGGAGGTGAACTATCAGCCGGGTTTGTAGTATTCATGGCCCTCTATAAGATGGACGGATCAGATCGACCGTACAGGCGGACGTGTGGGCCCACAGCGCTTGCAAAAAATGGCCAGCGGCCGGTCCTCGCTGACGCAAACGTGACAGAGATGCGGATGGCTTCCGCTCGCGAAGATGGGGGCGACAGATTTGCACTTTGGAGTTTATTCTGAGAAACTCTCCACTCCGTCCATTTTGATTAAAATTCGGAGAAAATAGTGAACCAGGTTTCACGGTTTGACACTGGTTTGCAGTCGGTGGCCCATCCAATTCTTCGTTTCAAACGGACAAGCCAACCAACGGTTTGACGGCTGAGCATTTTTCTCCGATGACCGTTGTATTGATACGAATTCACCCGGACCTGATGGTAATCGGCATGGTTAATGTTACATGGACAACTGGACCTGATGGACGGTCTGGATTGAAGTTTGGATAAGAGGAGTGGGGTCCCACAACTGTGATCCGCCGACGATCGGACAGTGTCAGCGCTGCTGTGTTTTTTGATTTGAGAAGGAAAGGGTCGCGGTCAGCGCTTGCGCTGACCGACTCGGTCTTCCGGTGCCACGGCGAGTGCACTGTGTACGGTGTACACTCACCATAGATTGAGGGTCCACCATAATGTGTATGAGAAATCTTCCCGTCCATCCTTTTCCCAATTTTATATTAACCCATCAATACTCAGTTGAGCAGTTTCAGAAGATGTCAGGTGGGCCCCCAAATTGGAGGTTAATGGGCTGATTTGTCCGTTGGACCACTTCCCGAGATCTTCAGGGCTGAAATTTAATATGTACGGTTGATTTACAGCCCCCATCACATGTATGAAGTTTTGAACTGATCGGATGGCGGGGAGAACCATGTGATTTTGCATTCTGGACCAATTTCGGGCCTCTTCGACGTGCTTTCCTCAGATCCCAGGCGTGTAAAATCTTTATCATTGGTTCTCTGGGGTCCATCCCGTGCTCAGGTGGCTTTGGATCATCAAATCCATGCTTTTAATCCTCTTTTCAGTCCAACACTGATTATTACATCCTGCACAAAAAAATACAATTAAAAATAAGTTTAGGCATTATCATGTAGGAAAATAGGGCAATAATCGGGGTCTGAGATGCAATATTTGACCCTGATCATAGGGTCATCAACAAAATCACAGTCAAGTATCTGTTTCTCATACCGCGTCTTGATGACATGTTGGATATGATGGCCAATTCTACTATCTTTTCGAAAATTGACCTCAAAAGTGGGCATCACCAAATCCATGTACGCCCCTGTGATGAATGGTAGACGGCCTTCAAGATGAAAGATGGGCTATATGAGTGGCTAGTTAATGCCTTTTGGGCTTACTAACGCTCCAAGCACCTTCATGAGTGTGATGACCCAAGTGTTGAGGCCCTTCATGTGGAAGTTATTAGTCGTATACTTTGATGATATCTTGATTTATAGTATGACCAAGGAACAACACCTCAACCTTTTGAGGCAGATTCGTGGGATCCTTAGAGCCGAGAAATTGTACACCAATCTAAAGAAGTGTGCGTTTTTGTATAGTAGTTTATCTTCTTAGGTTTTGTTGTGTCAGCTGAGGGCGTATAGCGGATCCCGAGAAGGTCAAGGTCATCATCAATTAGCTTGAACCCTGCAATATTCATAAGGTGCGCAACTTTCACGGTTTAACCACCTTTTATATGCGGTTCATTCCAGGCTTCTGTTCCATTATGGCTCCCATCACGGATTGCATAAAAAAGGTAGAGTTTCAATAAACAAAGACAGCCTCGAAGGCCTTCAAGGAGATAAAGGTTAAGATGACCGAAGCTCTAGTCATGCGACTTTTGGATTTTTCGAAGGCTTTTGAAGTCACATGTGATGTGTCAGGAGTCAGCATAGGAGGAATACTTAGTCAGGAAGGGCACCTTGTCGCCTTTTTTAGTGAGAAACTGAATGAGGCGAAACAAAAGTATTCCATCTAATGACGAAGAGTTCTATGCGGTAGTGCAATCATTGCGTCATTGGCGTCATTATCTATTGCCGTAAGAATTCGTCTTATTCTCGTATCATGAGGCCTTGAGATATCTGAACTCTCAGAAGAAATTAAACCCTAGGCATGCTAAGTGGGTTCAATTCCTTCAAGAGTACACTTTTGTGCTTAAGCACAAGGCCGGTGTAGAGAATAAGCCTATCGATATATTGAGTCGTCAAGTTGCGTTACTCAATTCCACGAGTGTCGAAGTCACGGGCCTCGAGCGCATCAAAGAAGATTGTTCTGAATGTCCATATTTTGGAGTCGTGTACGCATCATTGTTAGAGAATCCGTCAGGAGCTAGCAGTGAGTACTTGATCTTAGATGGATATTTGTTTAGGCGTGACCGCTTGTGCATACCTCGCACCTTCCTCCATAATTTTCTTGTCTGGGAATTACATTCAGGAGGGGTCGTGGGTCATTTCAGTCGAGACAAGACCATTACCCTCGTGGAGATAGGTTTCATTGGCCAAGTCTCAAGCAAGACGTGGCCAAAATTATAGGGCATTGTCATACTCGTCAACTGGTAAAGCAAAAAAAAATAAAAAATACAAGATTATACACACCTTTGTCAATTCCATTCATCCCTTGACAGGACATTAGTATGGTCTTCATGCTTGGATTCCCTAAGACTATTCAAAAACACGATTCCATATTTGTTGTCGTAGACCGTTTTTCTAAAATGGCCCACTTCATTCCTTGTTCTAAGACCTCCTACGCATTTCATGTTGTCAAGCTGTTCTTTAGTGAGGTCGTCAAACTGCATGGGTTACTAAAAACTATAGTGTTTGACTGTGACGTGCGATTCATGAGTTACTTTTAGAAGACACTATAACACATGATGAATGCTAGGCTCCAATTTTCTTCTGCCTACCACCCTCAGACCGATGGTCAGACTGAGGTGGTCAATAAGAGCCTAGGGAGTTTGCTTAGATGTTTAGTGGGGGAGCACACCCGGATGTGGGACACCGTATTACCTATAGCCGAGTTTGCATTCAATAGTTCTATCAATAGATCCACAGGTCTAAGTCCTTTTGAAGTCATTACTGGTTATAAGCCTAGGAAGCGTATTGATCTTGTCCCTATGTCACTGTCCCATAGGCCATCAAAGTCTGCTGAGTTTTTTGCGCATCACATTCATTCATTGCATCAAGAAATCAGGCGAAAGATCATTACTAGTAATGAACATTACAAATTTTCTGCAGACCAGCATAAACGTTTCAAGGAATTCAATGTAGGGGACTCTGTGATAGTCCGCATTAGGCCTAAGCGGTATCCTCAGGGAGCCGTTCGTAAATTACATGCGCCTGGACCCTTCAAAATTATAAAATGAAACGGTCTCAATGTGTATGTGGTAGATCTTCCACCTTCAATTTGAATCAGTTCCACATTCATGGATGATCTAATTACTTTTCAGAGGACCACTGATACTTTGTCTAGCCCTTCGCCCAACCATCCTGCTTCCCCAAACCTGTCCCTTAATCCATGGCCTTTTCCCAACCCTTCTTCCCAGCCTCTACCTCTCATACCCAACCTTCCCACACCCAGAGAGGAAATAGAAGATATTTTGGACCATCAGATAGTATCAACGTCGGATGACGGGTTTCAGAAGTACCTGGTTAAGTGGAAGTCACGCCCAGCTTCAGACAGTATGTGGCTCACTGAGGAGGAGCTTAAGAGATTGATCCTGACATCTTGGAGTGGTTCACGAGTTTTATTTCGCTAGTGGCAAAATCTTCGCATCCGAGGAGAGTTGATGGGGACATCACGCGCACACGCACACCCCCCTTACGCACGTACGCAAGGAGGAGGGTCGCACCATCGATCTGGATCGATGACGATGTCCAGGGAGGGCCTCCTAGTTAGAGGACTGCGTTTTGGTTCGTTGGAGTGGACCCGATAGTCATGTGAATCCCACCATAGGTTTTCATGATCATGGCCCACTATTCTAATTAATCTAGTACTTTAGGTTTTGTTTATTATTGTTATTAGGAGTATCATGGATGGTTTAGATTGTTTTAATTAGTCGTTATTTTTTATTACTTCGTCGCCAAGTAATAAGTTGCGCACATGGCGCGAGTTGTGGGGTATATGATTTTATTATAAATAGGCATCCCTTGTAGTTTTTTTTATTCATTGAAGATCAATAAAATTTTTGTGTTTTTCTGCTCCGCTAAATTTCTGAGTTGTGGAGATTCAATTGGGTGTGAAACCCTCCCTTCTTCGAAAGGCTGACTACCGTGGTGCAAAGCCACACCTATCCCGATTCACCTCCACCTTCTTCCATCCATATTTCTCTTCTCTTATAATCATTTACGCTTCAAATTCATCCTCTATTGCAGCCTTTTTTTCTTCTACAACAGATTTCTAAAATCTAGCCCTACAAGAGGGCTGAAACTTCGGCGAAGCACTACGCACAAACCGTGCATCTGATCGAGCTGAAATTTGGGGTTTTAGAGTCCACCCCTGGCTGACCAGGGCCAAGCTGGCCTTTCTCTGAATAGTGGGCCCCACATACGTGCGGTCGGGATCACACACACGTGCGTCTGGGTCATTGCTACTGTCCACGCGTGCGGTACTTCTCTGGTTCGTCTGTCTCCTCTCTTTCACTCCTCTTTCACCCAAAATCCCAAACCTAACCCTAAATTATTCAAATCCCTAATTTTATGCCCTTTCTTCAGCTTTAGGGTTCCCTAAATTGAAATTTTTGAATCTCTTTGGATTGGGGGAATTATTTCTGTGCATGTGTGGATGAATTTACCCTCCTTTGATTCTTGTTTGGTCTATAATTTTGATTGATCTGGCCCTAACATGTGTACGCCTGGATTCGAATAAGCTTCCCCTTAATTGAGTGTTTGAGCTTTTGTGTGGGATGTGGAATTTCGTGTAATTGTTTCTAAACTAGTGTGATCTAAAGACTGAAAATCTTGCACATCATACTTGAATTTCATGTCCTACATCAGACACTCACACCATAAATAGGTCGGGCTTGAATTCCAGGTCCCAGGGCCGGACCTAATTTTCCTGACCCCGTGGGAGAATAATATTTTAGCGAGGCACATTTGCTGATCTCGAGATTCGAACATAGGACCTTCCTCTCTGATACCATGTCAAACAACCATTTACTCTAAAAGCTTAAGCTGTCAAAATGTGGTGTAATGCAAGGGCATTTCACACCGGGCTCGAGTGAGGTAGCCCATGGGATGCGGGGACACGCTCGGGGTGAGTGGCCCATGGGATTTGGGGCCCACGAGCCCACAAGGGGGGTTCGGCCGAGCTCCTAACCCATGAGATGCGGGGCCTGGGCTATGAGATAAAGGGATTAATTCGCCATACTCTAACAGTTCGAGCTTTTAGAGCAAGTGGTTAATTGTCCTGCATCAAATTGGTATCAGAGTGGGAGGTCTTGTGTTCGAGACTCCTCACCGGGGGTGATTAATGCAGGGGCATTTTCATACCGGGCTCGAGTGGGGTAGCCTGTCGGATGCGTGGACACACTCGGTGTGGGCGGCCCGTGTGAGGCGGTACCCATGTGATTTGGGGCCCACGAGGGGGGTTCGGCCGAGGTCCTAACCCATGCGATGTGGGGCTTGGGCTATGAGATAAATGGATTAATTCGCTATGCTCTAACAGTTCGAGCTTTTAGAGCAAGTGGTTAATTGTCCTGCATCATGGTGTATCAATGTATTCAAGGGATTGTATTACTTCAACAGTACCTTGGTCTTCCTTTACGTATTGGAAGGCCCTCAAAATATTTATGGGATAAAGTGGTGGAGAGATTTGAAAGCAAACTATCTCAATGGAAGGGTAAATACTTATTTTTGGTTGGAAGGTTAACTCTTATAGATGCGACAATGTCTAACCTTCCAATGTACCATATGGCATTATTTAAATGTCCGAAATTAGTATTAAATAAATTGGAAAAGCTAAGGTGGGATTTCTCAATGCAAGGGGTGGATGACAAACATAAATTTCATCCAATGAAGTGGGGGGAAGTGTGTATGCCGTGGGACCAAAGGGGAGTAGAGTTGAGGAGTTTGGAGATAATTAATTTGGCTTTGTTAGGGAAATGGGTTTGGCAATTTGGGGTCGAAGAGGGATCATTATAGAGTGGTGATAGGAAGGAAATATGGGTACATAGATGCAAGAGGTAGGTGGACAAAATCATCATCATTTTATAGGTCTTCATATCTTTGGAGAGTTTTGGCGTCATTGGAAAGAAAAGTGTGGGAAGGGGTAGGATTCCATTTGGGAGATGGGAAAATTATTAAGTTTTGGGGGCACATTTGGGTGGGGGAGCAAAAGCTTATTGCAATTTTTCTGCGTATAGGAAGGGTAGCTTTAGAGAGTGGTATATGTGTTAGTAAATGCTTCTCTATTCTTGGGGAGCAAGTTTTTTGGGGTCCACCGTGTACGAGGAATTTGGATGATGAAGAGTCAGAAGAACTTATTGGTTTGGTTGATCTATTGTCTAAAGTTCATATGCTTCCCTCGTAAAAGGATTCGATGAAATGGTTATATGATAAGTGAGGAAAATTCTTAGTGAAGTCTTTTTACAAGGTCTTAAGCAGAGCCAAAAGCTTAGAAGAGCAAAGCCCCACACCTTTTATATGGCGATATGGGGCTCCACCAACCACCAAAGGTTGTGGCATTCGCTTGGTTAGTGGGATGTAAGAACACTTGATAATCTTCAAAAGAGAAAGATGATCCTTCCGAATGTTTGTGTAATGTGCTAATAAGATGCGGAATCAGTGGATCATCTCTTCCTTCTTGCTCATTCACAAAAAGGTTGTGGGACGAATTCTTTAAGTGATTCGGAATAGATTGGGTGGTTCCAAATTCTATTGATCATTTCTTCTTGGTGTGGCACGGTGGTGGAAATAGAAAGGTCAGGAAACAAGTTTGGTGCATATCTCTACTGACAGGTATTTGGTTCCTTTGGTTAGAAAGGAATGATCATTGGTCTAGGAATCAGCGAAGGAATGTTTTGGTGAACTTTCAAAAGGCAAAAGCTCAAATAAGGAATGGGTGTATGCATCAAAGATCATTGGGCAGTTTCCAGATAATTCGGCTGAGCTGTAATCTTCTTTTGAGTTTTTAGTCTCTGTATTTTTTGGCTGCAGCCTTTCTTTAATAAATTCATCACCGTTCAAAATAAATGGTCAGTTGCAATTGGTGTACAGGATCAACAGATCTATGAACTTGATCTTCCATCACATAAAAAGGAATTGGGGGTAACCTTGATGTATTCAAATTGCAATTTACTACCCAAACACACACCCAACATTCAAGAAGATGAATCTTAGAAATCCTCCGAGAACATTTATACTGATTCCTATAATAACCCAAACAAATCCCTGCTAATCATGATTAGACCTAACTAACCTGATAATTAGTTGCCTATCTTTAACCACTCACGTGCCAAACAACAAACCACGAGAAATTACTAAAATACACTCATAACTCCTGCCACAATTTGAAATTTGAGATGGTGCATGTGGACCGCACGTGTCTAGGCCCTGACTAGCTAACAGAGGTTCATCCATGCTCGCCAGTCGGGTTTGGATACATGTTCATCCCTTGAAATCTCAATCCTCACTCCCTCCCAACTCTCCCCGAAGGTGAGACCAATCTAAACTGCACTAAATTGTGTGAAGGGTTGGATGTCATGCACACACATTATGGGACCTACAATGCTCAAGTTCACTACCTTTTAGAAAGAAAAATAAAATAAAAATGAAGTTAACATGGGAGCTTTGGTCATGTTACCTCATGAACAAATCTTAAGATTTTCAAATACTCAAGCATTGTTTGTTAAACTGACAATTATTAAGGGCGTCTGCAATAAAATCCCAAAAATAAAAGTAAAGAAAAGAAAAACCCAGGCACATGATGTTACATGGAAACCCCGACTCCCACCAAGAGTTGATGGTGCTGGACCGCTGGTAATTAATATGCACTTCTCCTACCAGAATTCCCAGAATTCGGAAAATGCATAAGAGTTCCCCTTCCATCAACTCATGCGTGGCCACGGGGATAATTCATATTTTCTTTACTTTATAAATTGCATGATTTAATGAACTTTTGACCTTCTAAGTCTCTAAAATCTGTTATCCTTGAGCATAATTTATTGTCAGACAGTTAAACACAGTTTTCTTTTTGCAGGCGCATATGGGATGCAATTGAGGCTATTGATGAGGAGTATGGAGCTAATGATTTGGTGTGTTCTCCTTCCTTTATTTTTGTTGAGAAGTGGAGCCACATCTGGGGCCGCCCACGACCAGTCGAGGTTGCGCGGATTTCGTGTCGCAAGTCCTTTCACAACTGGGATGCGAAAGGAGTTTCATGGATTTCGTGTCGCAAGTCCTTTCGCAACTGGGATGCGAAAGGAGTTTCGCGGATTTCGTGTCGCAAGTCCTTTCGCAACTGGGATGCGGAAAGAGAAGTTGCCAAAACTATAAATTGGGGTCCCTAGGGCTATTCTAGGTTAAGGTGAATTTTAGGAAATTATTCTGAGGTGTGGGCAAAGGATTTTCTCTGTACTTCCAAGGGAGAGGTTAATATATTGCCTTGTAATCTTCGTTTCTCTTCATAGTGGAATTTTGCATCCGTGGTTTTTTACCTTAGTTTGGGGTTTTTCCACGTATATCTTGTCTTGTGGTTTGTTTTGGATTGCTTTGATCTATTTCTAGTTTATATTTCTTCCTGTCTATCGTTTGTGGGTGAGGCCTTAGATTGGATCTAGGCTCACTGTGTTGTTGGCGTGCTGTGCAACAACTGGTATCAGAGCTATTTGTTTAGTTCTATTGGGAGCGATGGCAGAAGATGGAAAAACTAGAATTGAGAAGTTTGATGGTTCAAACTTTGTCTTTTGGAAGATGCAGATAGAGGATTATTTGTATCAGAAGGACCTCTATATTCCTCTAGGAGGAAAAGAGAAGAAACCAGAAAAGTTGACAGATGATGAATGGTTTTTACTGGATAGGAAGGTTTTAGGAACGATCCGACTCTCTTTGTCTAAGAGCGTCGCCTTCAATATATCCAAGGTAAAAACGATAAAAGAATTAATGGAAGTCCTAGCCACCATGTATGAAAAGCCCTCAGCATCCAACAAGGTTCATCTTATGAAACAGCTATTCAACATGAAGATGTCAGATGGTGGGAGCGTGACTGAACATCTAAACGAGTTCAATACAGTCACGAGCCAGTTGGAATCCGTTAGCATTGCTTTTGAGGATGAGGTCAGGGCGTTACTGATCTTATCCAGTTTGTCAGACAGTTGGGATGGTTTGGTGATTGTTGTGAGCAATTCTTCATGATCGACAAAACTGAAATTTGATGATGTGGCCGGTCTAATTCTCAGCGAAGAATCTAGAAGGAAGGCATCAGGAGTTTCAGGGGATTCAGGAAATGCTCTAAACGTTGAAGGAAGAGGAAGATCGCTGAACAAAGGAGGCAATAAACACGGGCGTTCTAAGTCAAGGAATAAGTCCAAGGGACCGAAAGACAAAGACGGGTGTTGGCATTGCGGCAAGAAGGGGCACATGAAACGTGATTGCAGGGCGCTTAAGAAACAAGAAGGAAGCTCTCAAGGTGGGAAAGATTCAGTGAATCTGTCTGAGGAGAGCGACACAGAGGCGTTGATCTTGTCTCTTGATGCGAGGAATGAGTCTTGGGTTATAGACTCGGGTGCTTCGTTTCATGCTACTTCGTGTAAGGAAGTTCTGCGTGATTATGTGTCAGGTGACTTTGGGAGAGTCTACCTGGGTGATAATGAGCCGTGCAATATTGTTGAAAAGGGAGATGTTCATGTAAATCAGAAAGACGGAACGGTCTTGAAATTGAAGGATGTCAGACATGTACCGAGTTTGAAACGTAATCTGATCTCAGTGGGACAGTTGGCTGATACCGGTTATGTGACGACATTCACCAATGACTCCTGGAAGATCACAAAAGGTGCCTTGGTAATATCTCGAGGCAAAAAGGAAGGTACTTTGTACGTGACTTCAGGATCGTATAGTTCACTCGCAGTCGCATCAACTGGAGTGAATGAGCAGTTATGGCATCAGAGGCTGGGACATATGAGTGAGAAAGGGATGAAAGTGCTATTGTCAAAAGGGAAGCTACCAGGGCTGAAGTCTATTGACTTGGAATTCTGCGAGGACTGCGTGTATGGCAAGCAGAAGAGGATAAGCTTCAAGAAGACGGGACGCGCTCCAAAGACACATCTGTTAGAGCTTGTACACACTGATGTGTGGGGACCGGCACAGGTTTTATCTCTTGGTGGCTCACGTTATTTTGTTACCTTTATTGATGATGCTAGTAGAAAACTATGAGTCTACTTCTTAAAACATAAATCTGATGTATTTGATGTATTTAGGAAGTGGAAAGTTATGGTAGAAAATGAGACAGGTAAAACAGTAAAGTGTCTCAGATCTGACAATGGGGGAGAGTATTGTGATAAGAGGTTTGAGAAGTATTGTGCAGCAAATGGAATCAAACATCAGAAAACGATTCCAGGGACACCACAGCAGAATGGTATGTGGTTGAGCGCATTAACAGGACCATCCTTGAGCGTACTAAGAGCATGAGGTTACATGCAGGGTTGCCCAAGACCTTTTGGACAGATGCTGTGAATACTGCCGCATATCTCATCAATAGAAGTCCCTCAGAACCATTGGATGGTGGGCTACCAGAAGAAGCGTGGAATGGGAAAGAAGTGAACCTTGCACATCTCAGAGTGTTCGGTTGCACTTCATATGTTCACATTGATGCAGAGCACAGAAACAAGCTGGATGCGAAGTCCAGGAGGTGCACGTTTATAGGCTATGGGCAACATGATTTTGGCTACAGGTTCTGGGATGCAGAAAACAGAAAAATCATCAGAAGCAAGGACGTAGTCTTTAATGAAAAAGTGATGCATAAGGACAGTGTGCAAGAAAATAAGGCCGAGAAAAAGGAATTCGTAGAGTTGGAAGAGTTACCGGACATGAGTGTTACAGTGCCACAGGATGAGGCAGAGCCGCATACACCAGTTGTGAGGAGGTCTACTCGAGAGAGGAGACCCACGGTCCGATACTCACCATCCTTACATTATCTACTACTGGCAGATAATGGTGAGCCAGAGTGTTTTGAAGAGGCGTTATAGTCAGATATACGGGTTAAGTGGGAGCAGGCCATGGATGATGAGATGGACTCTCTTGAGTCTAATCGTACATGGGAGCTAGTCACTCTATCCAAGGGTAAGAAAGCTCTTCATAACAAGTGGGTTTACAGACTGAAGGAGGAGCACGATGGTTCGAAACGATACAAGGCCAGATTGGTTGTGAAAGGGTTTCAACGAAAGGCAGGTATCGATTTCACTGAAATATTTTCACCGGTAGTGAAAATGTCTACGATTCGTATGGTCTTGAGTATAGTGGCTTCAGAAGACTTACATCTAGAACAGCTAGATGTTAAGACAGCCTTTCTTCATGGGGACCTTGAAGAAGAGATATATGCATCAGCCGACAGGATACGTGGCACCAGGTAATGAGAACAAGGTGTGCAGACTGAAGAAGAGTCTATATGGCCTGAAGCAGGCCCCGAGGCAGTGGTAGAAGAAGTTCGATAGTTTCATGTCGGGAAACGGTTTTAGGAGATGTCATGCAGACCACTGTTGTTACTTGAAGAAGTTTGATACGTCATACATCATCCTTCTTCTGTATGTTGATGATATGCTTGTGGCTGGCTCAAGCATGGAGGACATCTCAGATCTCATTGTCTAGAGAATTTGCCATGAAAGATTTAGGAACTGCAAAACAAATCCTAGGCATGAGGATAAAGTGTGACAGGAAAAACAAGAAATTAGTTTTGTCACAGGTAAAGTACATAGCCAAGGTACTTGATCGATTCAATATGGGAGGTGCTAAGCCGGTTAGCACTCCATTAGCCAACCACTTCAAGCTATCTAAGGAGCAAGGTGCAAAGACGCAAGAGGAACAGGACTACATGGCTAAAGTCCCATACGCGTCAGCTATTGAGAGTCTCATATATGCTATGGTGAGCACGAGGCCAGACATTGCTCAAGCAGTGGGAGTTGTTAGCAGGTTCATGAACAACCCCGGGAAGAAATATTGGGAAGCTGTAAAGTGGATCCTTAGGTACTTGGTAGGTACTAAGGACGTAGGGTTGTGTTATGGTGGATCGAAAATCAAGTTACAAGGCTACGTGGATTCAGAATTGACAGGAGATATCGACAGCAGAAGAAGCACTACGGGTTATATTTTTACTCTGGGTAGTGCTGCAGTCAGTTAGGTCTCTCAGTTACAAAAGATAGTATCTATCAGTACGACAGAAGCAGAATATGTTGCGGCTACAGAAGCATGCAAGGAGATGGTGTGGATGCAAGGTTTTATGGAAGAGTTGGGTAAGAAGCAAGCAGATTGCAAGCTGTACAGTGCCAGTTAGAGTGCAATACACTTGGCTAAGAATTCAGCCTTTCATTCAAGGACCAAGCATATTGCCATCAGATATCACTTCATACGTTCGTTACTGGAAGATGGATTGATTGCTCTGGAGAAGATTCATACAAGTGAGAATCCTGCGGATATGCTGACCAAGGCGGTTACAAGGGAGAAGCTAAAGCTCTGTTCAGCTTTGATTGGTCTTCAGGCTTGAAGACGGGAAGGTGGTGCACTCTGGATGAAGAAGACAAAGGTTTATGGAGATGTGTCTCCAAGTGAGAGATTATTGAGAAGTGGAGCCACATCTGGGGCCGCCCACGACCAGTCGAGGTTGTGCGGATTTCGTGTCGCAAGTCCTTTCGCAACTGGGATGCGAAAGGAGTTTTGCGGATTTCGTGTCGCAAGTCCTTTCGCAACTGGGATGCGAAAGGAGTTTCGCTGATTTCGTGTCGCAAGTCCTTTCGCAACTGGGATGTAGAAAGAGAAGTTGCCAAAACTATAAATTGGGGTCCCTAGGGCTATTCTAGGTTAAGGTGAATTTTAGAAAATTATTCTGAGGTGTGGGCAAAAGATTTTCTCTGTACTTCCAAGGGAGAGGTTAGTATATTGCCTTGTAATCTTCGTTTCTCTTCATAGTGGAATTTTGCATCCGTGGTTTTTTACCCTAGTTTGGGATTTTTCCACATATATCTTGTCTTGTGGTTTGTTTTGGATTACTTTGATCTATTTCTAGTTTATATTTCTTCCTGTCTATCGTTTGTGGGTGAGGCCTTAAATTGGATCTAGGCTCACTGCGTTGTTGGCGTGCTGCGCAACAATTTTTATGTTATTCAGAGAAATGCAAAGGCAATCAATAGGAAGACTCTCAAGAGTTTCAACACCCGGTCAAGGGTTCGAGTATCCATAGGTGGTGAAATCCCACTATGGTGTGAGTGTGTGGGGGTGTGTGCGCCTGTTAAAATAAAAAATTTAAAAAAATAAAAAATAAAAAAATAAAAAGAAAAGGAAGAAGATCAACATGCCTCTTTGTGCACATGTGCAACCTCGCACATCCTCAGCCAACCATTGGCTGGACCTAATCTGTCATACTCTGGCTCAAAAATCAAGCCATCCCATGTTGAGTGGGCCACCTGTACTCGTTGAACACAATCCAACAGCCAGCCTACTTTAACAATCCGTTTTATGATACACATTGGATGATGGTGTATGCACCCACATACACGTCCATGTAGTGACAGCGACAATCAGAATGCATCTTTTGAGCTGATTTATATTCTCTATTATATACACTTCCAGATACAATGGCCACGTTATTCAAATGTATTGGCAGTACGCTCAGAATTTGAGGGCTAAGTATTGTGTAATGATTAATATTTAAGCACTTGGAAACTATATATGTCCATTAACCAAAAATAATAATTAAAAATAAAAATTAAAAATTAAAGTTTTAAATTGCAAGAGCCATTTTAGATAGATCATCATCCCAATATCAAGACTGTTGGTTATTTTTCATTTCATCCATCCACTAATGATCAGCTTTGTTATGTCAGTGTAAATTTTGGTCTACAGTTCATCCTAACTGAGGATCACAATTTAGAAAGTCTTTTAAGTTTTTTTTTTTTCTTTTCTTTTCTTTTTCTTTATTCTTTTTTTTTTCTTTTATTATTATTATTATCTTTTTTTTTTTTATTACTTGTATGCCACATGAATAAGGGTGGCAATGGGTCAGGTCACAGTTCTGGCCCAATCTGCTTTTTAAAAAATTATTTTCTTATATTTTCTAAAAGGTTTGAATTAGGGCAGGTATGGGTGGCATAAGAAAACCATTCTTACTCATTTTTAGAACAGACCTGACAGTTGTCGACACTGAGTTCAAAAACTTGGAGTGGACTTGATCTCCAGTGGATCGAGTCTACTTTAGGACTTTTACTTGACACAGCTTGATAGTTAATAAATAAATTAATAATATTTAGATTATTAATAAATGCTAAACTTTGTTATACATCATCATCATCAATCATCATCTAAGCCTTATCCCAAGTTGGGATCGGCTACACGAATCATGCTCTACCATTCCACTCTATGAAAAGCCATATCATCAACTAAACCATAGGTCAAGTCTTTTCTTGCTACCTCCATCCACGTCCTTTTAGGCCTTCCCCTTGCCCTTCTAGAATCTTCTAACTGAACCAACTCACTCCTAATCGGTGTAGTTTCTTAGTCTTTGTTGAACATGATCAAACCATCAAAGTATGCTTTCATCATTGTATTAGTGCTACTATCACATTTCCTTGAATTCATTCATTTCTAATTTATTCTTCCATCTTGCCACTCAATACTTTTTTATACTTTTTGTTATCGGTTCTTGAATAAAAATCTTTCGTTATCATTAAAAAAAAAAAATACCTTATCATGTATGGATGCTTTTTAGTTATTTATTTATTTATTTATTTATTCGATTGAGTGGATACTTCCTCAAGCATAACTTCTTGAACTTTGGACAAGCATATGAGGGACCAATCATTTGCAAAAGACTCTTCACTTCAATAAACATTTATAATAAGATCCAAATTCAATAATAAAACATATAGACTGCGTTTAGACATGCAAGATTACAAGTCTTCTCCTCTCTCTCAGAGTTCAGTGAATTCAATCTTGCCTCCTGTTCTGCTAAAAAAACTATTTCAACCAAGTAACTTTGTTTGAGTGGACAGAATGAGCAGTTCACTACCTTTGAGGCGGTGCAGATTGAGGATCTGAGCTCTCAGCTGCAGACAGAAGCTACCCAGCAGTTCCAGATGCTAGACATCAGCAGCATGTTAGTGAGCCCAGATTCCTCTGCCGCCACAAGTCGAGGAGGATGTCGATGACACTGGGGGTGGAGCCTCAAGATATTGATCAAATGATCTAATGTCGTCAGCGCTATTATGGAGCTGACCGACTAGTAAGTCTATCATCCCATCTTTTACTCTCTCTCCCTCCCTCCCTCCCTCCCTCACATTTGGATAAAGGAGGATGATATTTTTTAGTGTTGGTCTATTGTTGGGATCTTGAATGCCACTCTTAACGCTTTAATATATGCATTTTTTCATATTCGAAAAAATAAAAAAGCAGAAAAAAGAGTGGACCAAGTCAAAGTACAGCCATTGTTCGAATTATCCCTAATATTATCGTTATCTCCAGTTCGGCGATACCAATGACATTGGTAGCGATACCGATAACACCAGTAGTATTAGAAATTCTAGGTATCAATAATGTTTTTCTAAGTATCGCCAATATTTTCAACTGTGTAAATTCCAGGTGTCTCTCGTATATCGATATCACCAATATTTTCAACTATGTAAATTCTAGGAGATGCTTGTATCACAAGTGTATCAATGATATTTCAATAATATCATCAACTAGAGATATCACAAAAAAAAAAATTGTTTATTAAAAAAGTTCTATTTTTTTTTTTTTTTATGAGCACATGGTTCTATGCAGTGTTCAATTTGTCGTTAATAATATTGATAATATCTGGATCTTATCGTTATTGCAACATGCACGATACCGAGACTGTAGTCTTTCATTTCCTTTCCAGTTGTTGACGATTTCTTGGCAAAATATTGTGAGTTGTCTATATTCTACCATATCGATGGATGTTTTGATGAAAGGTTGGATGGATGGTTAGATGGGATGGCTGGGATGGTTAGACTGTTTCTTACAAAGGCACATGCTTTTAGGCCCGCATTAAATGAAAACTTATTATGTATACATTCTTTTTGTAATTTTTTATTCCTAAATATGCAAATATGTGTATTTTATCATCTCCTGAAGTTTCACTGAAAATTCCACCGTTTTTTCCATGTTTCTCCACGTTTCCAGTTATTAGCGACATTATCGGTGATATCAATATTGTTTCCGTATCCGTAACCAACGAAACTTGTAGCGATACTGATACTTTGAATGCTAAGTACAACCAACGAAGTTGAGGCCAAGTTGACCGAGTCTTGCACATTCCAAGTCTAAAGGAAAATTCAGCCTAAAACCCAGCCAAGTAGAGTTGACTCAGCTTTCCATGATGGGGAGACCAATCTGTACTGCATCCAATTGTCTGATGGGTTGGACGTCAAACACACACGGAATGGGACCTACAATGCTCAAGTTCACTACCTTTTAAAGAAAAGAAAGAGAGAGAGAGAGAGAGAGAGGAGAGAGAGAGAGAGAGAGAGAGAGAGAGAAGAGAGAGAGAGAGAGAGAGAAGGAAAGAAATCAAAATGGGAGTTTTGGTCATGTTACCTCTTAAACACATCTTGGGATCTTCAAATACTTGAGCATTGTTTGGTAACACAATTACTAAGGACTTTCGCAGTAAAATCCCAAAAAATAGAAGAAAATAAAAGCCTAGGCACATAATGTTATGAGGAAACCAACTCCCACCATGAGTTGATATTGCTGGGAATCAATAGGCACTTCTACCAAAAATTCCCAGAAGTTGGAAAACGCAGTAGGGTTTCCTTTCCATAACTCATAGCGGGATATGCTGTAAAACAATTTCATGCGTAGCTATGGACATAACTCATGTTTTCTTTACTTTAAAATTTGCATGATTTGATGAACTTCAGGCCTTGGAAGCATCTAAAAACTGTTTCCCTCGAGGACATTTATTTATTGTCAGACAGTTAAACACAGTCTTCTATTGGTAGACATTTCTGGCATCTATTAGAGGCTAGTGATTACGACCCCGAAGCTTATGATTTGGTGTGTTCTCCTTCCTTTATATTTATGATATTCAGAGAAATGCAAAGGCAATCAATAGGAAGAGGATCGAATGCCTCTTTGTGCACATGTGCGACCTCACACATCCTCAGCCAACCATTGGATGGACATAATCTTTGTCATACTTTGGCTCAAAAATCATGCCATCCATATTGACTGGGCCACATGTACTCGTTGAATGCAAGACAATAGTCAATCTACTTTAACAATCCCATGGAGGTCATTGAAAAGTCTAAATTTGTGGCAGCAGTGTGGCCCATCTAAAACAGTGAATGGGCTTCATTTTCAGAGCATGGTAAATTCTTGCAGCAATGCACCTTGTGAATGGTTCTAATCTCGCACTTGTTGTAACCTATGCCTATTCAAAACACGTCAGCAATTCATTTTCTGGTGTATATAATCATCATCATCATCATCTAAGCCTTATCCCAATTAATTGGGTTTGGCCCCATGAATCCTATTCCGCCATTCTTGTTTGGATTCAGAAATTTATGGCTTGAGTTTGAGGTCGGCTGCCAACCTAACGCTACCCTCTTTTAATCCGAGCTGGGGAGCAGCAATGAGAGCACAGAACTCCCTCAGGCACAATGTAATAGAACATAGGTTGATTACAATCAAATGCCATTTAATAGCCCATTACATTAGCTGATTACAATCAATGAGTTGGTCTCTATCCTTAACCAAATTGAGAAAACGTTTGCTGATTTTTTTTCGGGGTCACGGGGAGGATGGAAAAAGGAAGCACTAGGTTATCTTGGGGGAGGATTTGTCCCCCTAAACAAGGTGTTTGTGGATCTGAAGGCTAGTGGATGTTATGCAGAATTTTAGAATGAAAATAGGCTGGAAGATGGCTTCTCTTCATCATTATGGGTGTGACCAATGAATGCTAAATACTGAAGAGGTAATCATGCCCGGAATGTGGGGATTAGATCTGGGATCGCAAAGCTTTGGAGGTGTATCAAAGGCTATCTGGGGCTCTTTTGACCAATTCTCCGTGGTTAATTGGTAAAGGAGAAATCAGCTTCTGGTTAGGTGGCTAGACAGGCAGGGGACTTCTAGTTGCTCTCCTGAATGAGAGAAATGAAGTAGCACTGGACATGAAGGTGCCAGATGTTTGGAGGTCTGACTGCAGCTGATCCGAGGAGTTCAGGGGTCGCTCGCTCCCCACTAAGGTATTACAGGTAGCGCAAAATGCTGTAACTGTGGATGATAGCATGGACCAAATGGTGCAGAAGCACACAGTCAACCGCATCCTCAGCTAAATCTGTGTAGCAGCTGGAGAGCAGTTAAATCTGTGATTGGGCTAAGTGGCTATGGCACCCATTAGTTCGGTGAAGACATCAACCTCATGTGGGGCTTTGGCTAGCAGCAATTCCAGTTGGTGAGAAGGTAAGGAATTTACAGATCCCCTTAGCATCCAAGTGCAGGTGCTGTTTGGATGTGAACGGAATGGAGTGTGAGGCAATTGATTATCTCTCTGTGATGGGAGAACTTGCAGAAGAGATATGAAATTCATTTTATTGCTATGATGGAAGTGATTGTTGTTACAAATCAAGTTATATCGCAAAGGATCAATCAGTGGTTTGTGGTGGCAGAGGATGATACCCAGCTTGGGGTGTTGGGGTGTTGTCCTACTTCATTTGTTGGGAAGTTTGGCTGGCCAGAATGGGGCCGGATTTGAGGGAAGCTGATTGGCTGGTGTACCTCACACCAGCTATATAGCTGCTATATTGACGCCAGCAAGTTATGTGGGTCTGATCATGAGGTATGTGTTATATCCAAACCGTCCATCCATTTGGCGAGCTCGTCTCAAGGCTTGAGACAAAAAATAAGACAAATCTAACTATCAAGTGGACCACACTGCAAAAACCAGTCGGGGGTTGAACGTCTACCATTGATACCCTTTTTGAGGTCACAAAAGTTCTGGATCAATATGAAATTTGTTTTTCCTCTTCATTCAGGTATTTGTGACCTTATGAACAGATTGGATGTAAAATAAACGTTATGGTGGGCCCTACAATTTTTTTAGCGGTGAAAATCATTATCTTCGCTGCTATTTATGGTGTGGTCCATATGATCTTCGAATATGATTCATCTTTTGGATAATGCTCTAAAATGATCTCTAAAAATAGATGAACGGTGTAGATATAATAAATGCATCACTGTGGGGCCCATGTAACTTTGATCTCCTTTGAACCGTTCGTACAACTCAGAGCTCGAGGAGCGTCAGTGCTTGTCTTCGTACGATGCGTACCTACAGCAGCTATATAGCTGTTGTGAGGTACACCAGCCAATCCGCTTCCGGATTTGAGGGAAGCAGTTTGGCTGGTGTACCACACACTAGCCGTATAGTTGGTGTATTGACGTCAACAAGTTTTGTGGGTCACATCATGAGGTATGTGTTATATCCAAACTGAACATCCATTTTTGCGAGTTCGTCTTAAGGCTTGAGCTGAAAAATAAGGCTGATCTAAAGATCAAGTGGACCACACTGCAAAAGGCAATGGGGGATTGAACGTCTACCATTGAAACCCTTTTGGGGCTCATAGAAGTTTCGGATCAATATGAAATTTGTTTTTCCTCTTCATCCAGGTATTTGTGACCTTATGAACAAATTGGATGGAAAATAAATGTTATGGTGGGCCTTACGAATTTTTTGACAGTGAAAATCATTATCCCCGTTGCTATTTTTGGTGTGGTCCATTTGAGCTTTGGATATGATTCATTTTTTTGTTTAATGCTTTAAAATGATCTCGAAAAATGAATGAACAATGTGGATATAATAAATGCATCATTGTGGAGCCTTTGTAACTTTGATCTCATTTGAACTGTTCATACAACTCGGAGCTCGAGGAGCGTCGACACTCGTCTTCGCATGACACGTATCTACACCAGCTATATAGCTGGTGTGTGGTACACCAGCCAATCTGCTTCCGGATTTAAGGGGCTTGCTATTCAAGTGGGGCGTGTATTTGAGAGGATCAAGAGGGTTGAATGATGTTTTTGCAGGTAAAAGCCTTCAGGTGGCACATGTTCCCCCTTTCCCACACATGCGCACATGCGCACGTGCACACAAAAAGTATGTTAACATTGAATGCAAATGGTTCCTCCGACAGGAATACGGATTTAAGTAGAGTTGGGGTTATAGAGACGATGAAAGCAATGTTGGGTTTGTTTTTCATCCTTACTATGGGGTGGCTTCCAATTTGATGCAGTGACATGTGATGACCTAATCCTAGATGCATGTATAATCAGGTTAAAGAATGTTCAAATAAATACATGAATCAACTAACTATTTCCAATGAAAGGGATTAGGTAAATTTCAACATAAAGACGAGGTTATTTCGTCAATATCATACCCCTTAGCATAAAATCGCGTAAACAGTAAAAAGTGAGGACCTAGGGATATGAGGATATCCCAGATCTAGCATAAGTCAATACACGGTCAAGTTTGGATATGATTCTACAGACTAACCATCCCTCTTTTCTGTTCAAACTAGAAGGGGGATATGCAGAGAGGAACGAAAGGGATGAAGAATGAAGGGTTCGAGATGAAGAAAGTATGGGTCCTTTTATCGTTAAAAGAAAAGGAGGATGATTCTTACCTTTTCCTGCACCTCGAAGATCTAGAAAGAATGAAACCTAAAATCGGGGTAGAATCCTCAACACCCAAGGGTCAATCCTGAAACTCTAACCTCTTGAATAAAGAGGAAAAAAAATATGAATTTATATTCATTCAATAATAATCAAAATAGGTTTCTCACAACGTATATATAAGCTATGGAAAAAGTAAAAGTACACTAAAGCCCTTAAAAATAAGAAAAATAATAAAAAGACGAAAAAATAAAGAAAGTGCAATAAAGCCCCTGAAACAAGAAAAAAGAACAAAAACACCTAAAAATAAAACACCCGTATGGTATGATGTGAAATCAAACCCTTAGATCTATGGTCAGGGTGTAGTCATGTCACTCTTACACTCGTAGTGTGTCAGAAAATGGGTTTGATGGACCCGGCGTCCATCTACATCAACTCCTCCGCTCCGGTACTATGTTGGTGACGCCTCCTCCTCTAGTACACTCTAAAGGGTACACCACTGATGTCCGCATTAATTCTCCCCGGGAAGGAAGAATTCGACACTGGCGAAAGTGAACTCCTGTATCTCTCGAGCAAATCGGGGTCGATATGCCTCAGCTCTGCCTCTGTAATCCAAGAGTTATCTGTAATGGGCATATTCTTCCATTTGACTAGGAATTTCTGAAAACCCTCGGATTGAGTGGAAACCGCTTCGAAATCCAAAATTTCCTTTATCTCATCTCTCCTCAGTGCAGGTGGAAGAGAATGTATGATGGTACAGTAACATCAGGTTGTGGCCAAGGTCTATATATTTTGGGGGGGGGGGGGGGGGGGGGGGTTGTAAACCAGTGAATAGAGGTAATGGCTCGTTAAAGGGACATAGATCTTCCACATTAAATGTGGAACTAATGCCCATGGTGGCAGGGATATCAACAACATAAGCATTAGAGCTCAACCTTTTCATGAAACTTCTTCACGAATCCAGGTAGAAACCGATCAAACCTAATATGAACCATGACGTCATCTCTAAGTTAAAATTCCCTAAATCGCTTGTGAGTGTCAGCAGAAAGTTTATAATGTTTATTACATGAATTAATCTTCCTCCTGATCTCACTATGCAATGCATGTATATGTTGGGCAAAGGACTCTCCTAACTCTGAAGGATGTTGTGGGGTAGCCATGGGGATCAAATCTATGGGGACTCGAGGTCTAAGACTTGAAACAATTTCAAATAGGCTCATTCTTGTGGACCTGTTCACTGAAGAATTATACACGAATTCTGTTGTAGGAAGAATAGTGTCCCAAGTCCTGTAGTGGTCTCCAACCAGACATCTTAACAAATTCTCTAGGCCACGGTTCACTACCTCTGTTTGACCGTTTGACTGGGGATGATATGCTGAAGAAAACTGGAGCCTTGTACCGAAAAGATGGCAGAGAGTCTTCCGAAAATAACTAGTGAACCTAGTATCTCTGTCAGACACGATGGATCTAGGTACTCCATGGAGTCGCGCAACCTCCTAAAAAAATAACTTAGCAACGTGAGAACCATCTGAGGCCTTATAACAAGGTAGGAAATGGGTCATCTTAGAAAATCAATCAACAACCACGAGTATGGAGTCATGCTTATGAATAGTCTTGGGAAGCCCAAGCACGAAGTCCATACTGACATCTTGGCACAGGGCATGTGGAACTGGCAAAGGAGTGTATAAACCTTTATTTTGCTTCCTCTGCTTTGCCAGTTGACATGTCCGACACTACCCTACAATCTTAGCCACATCTCACTGGAGATTAGGCCAATAGAAACGATTAGACACAAGGGCAACTATTTTATCTCGACCAAAGTGACTTGCCATCCTTCCAGCATGCAGCTCCCAAACTAGAAAATCGTGGAGGGATGTTTGTGGGATACAGAACTTGTCTCCTCTAAAAACATATCCATTTGTAAGGACGAACTCCACACTCCTCAAGGGCGGGTCACTAGACAATGATGCATAAATGATCCCAAAATCAGGACAATTTGAATACTTACTCTTGAGTTGCTCAAAGCTTGTAACTTCAATACTCATGCACCGCAGCCTCATGATACAATGGTTAAGCGTGTCAGCAACCTTATTCTCTTTTTCGGCCTTATGCTTAAGCACAAACGTGTACTCTTAAAGAAATTGTGCCCATGTGGCATGCCTAGGATTCAACTTCTTTTGAGAGCTCAAATATTTCAAGGCCTCGTGATCAGAGAACAGGACGAATTCTTATGATAATAAATAATGCCGCCAATGGCGCAATGATTTCACAACCGCATAGAACTCCTTGTCATAAGTGTAGTAGCGTTGTTTAGCCTCGTTCAACTTCTCACTGAAAAAGGCCACAGGATGTTCCTCTTGGCTTAACATTACGCCTATGGCAATTCCTAACGCATCACACGCTACCTCAAAGGCTTTAGTAAAGTCAGGTAAACGCATGACTGGCGCTTCCATCATCTTCTTTTTAATTTTTGAGAAAGCCTGTGCCGCTGCTTTAATCCATTGAAACTCCCCTTTTTGTATGCAATCTGTGATGGGAGCCATAATCGAGCTAAATTCACAAATGAACTGCTAATAGAACATAGCTAGGCCGTGAAAGCTTTGCACGTCGTGTATAGTACGCAGCTCAGGCCAATTGACAATGGCCTTGACTTTCTCAGGGTCTGTAAACATACCCTCTGACAATACAACGAACCCCAGGAAGATAATACGGGAGGTCAAGAAGGAACACTTCTTGAGGTTCTCATAGAGCTTTCCTGCGCGCAAGACGTTGCAGACCTGCCTCAAGTGCTTGATGTGCTGGCTAGGGAACGTACTATATATGAGGATATCATCGAAGGACACAACTAAAAACTTGCACATAAAGGGTCGCAACACTTGGGTCATCATCCTCATAAACGTACTTGGGGCATTGGTTAACTCGAAGGGTATAACCAGTCATTCGTACAGCCCGTCCTTAGTCTTGAAGGCAGTTTCCACTCATCTCCCGAGCGAACACGAATTTTGTGATAACCACTCTTGAGGCCAATTTTTGAAAAGATAGTAAAGGTGGTCATCATGTTAAGTATGTCATCAAGCCTCGGGATGGAAAACCGATACTTGACAGTGATCTTGTTTATGACTCTACTATTAACACATGTGTCACGTGTTGTCTTTCTTAGGCGTAAGAACCACGAGCACGGCGCACGGGCTCAAATTCTCACGAATGAATTCTTTTTTAAACGATTCATCCACCTGCCTCTTTAACTCAGCATGCTCGATGGGGTTCATTCTGTAGTAATGGAGGTTTGGTAGGGTTACCCCTAGGACGAGATCTATCGCATCGGTGGAAGCTCGTATGGAAGGTCCTCAAGGAAGACATCTCGAAACTCCTCTAGGACCGGACGAGCTAGGGAGAGTATACCTAAGGTTGCTATGGGGATACTCCAGGAAGCTCGTCCGGTCCTAGAGGAGTTTCGAGATGTCTTCCTTGAGGACCTTGGTCTTTCTCTCAAACTCCTTAGCATCTATGATGTGGAGAGACTTTGACTGATGCGCCCTTTGACTCTTAGGACTGTCTGGGGACGCAACATCTTTCACTCCTGTTGATGATTTGGGAGAGAGTGGGCTCAAGACAAACTTCTTTCCTTCATGTTTAAATACACAATTATTCATACGCCTGAATATTGTGACATATTTGTCATAGAGCGATGGCCTTCCTAAGATGATATGGCCAACGTCCATCATGACCACATCACACCACAACTTGTCCTTGTATAGTCTAAACTCAATTGGAACAAGGCATCGCTGAGTCACATGGAGGGATGTCGCATCCACTCAAGAAATTCTGTATGGGTTGGGGTGAGGGAATGGCTTCAACCCCAAGCGACTTAAAGTAACTAGGGAAATTATATTCTCACAGCTCTCACTATCTATGATTACTTTGCAGCTCTTTTCTTCGCACTTAGCGTAAGTGTGGAAAATGCTGGTTCTGCGTCAATCTTCGCTTTCCTTCATCTGGTCAAGGCGTGCCTCACCACTACAAGTGGCATAGTCTCCACAGTATCATCATCGGGATCACTAGCCGGGTCAAGGGATGAGATAATAATTTCCTCATCATCCTAGTCACCATTAACTTTATCTGTCACTTCTTCTTCTGTGGGGTGTTCAGACACAAAGGCAATACGCACAGCCTTATTTGAACACTCGACAGTGATGTGACCCATGCCACCACAGCGGTAGCACTACCTTGGCATTGCGGGCCTAGTACTTAGTCCAGCCATATTATTACTTTGATTTCTGTTGACTAGTTGGGTATCAGGTTGAGATCTGAGTTGAATTTTGACCTGGGGTCTCACTCCCTGCTAAGCTACTCTAGGCATAGTAGGTCGAAAATCAATCTCCCTCACATTGGACTGGCGCACATAGTGCTCCAGTTCCTTCACCACCTGGTAAGCATGTTCCAGACTGGTGACCATGTGAAGTGTGAACTCCCGCTGAAGCTCAGGCTTGAGGCCCATACGGAAACAAGAGAGAACCACAGCAGGATCCTCATCCACATCGCACCTCATCATATATTCCTTGAACTTAGCGATGTATTTCGTCATCGTCATGGATCCTTGGCGCAAAATGTGACATTGATCAAACAGCTTCTACCTGTAAGAAAGGGGAACATACTTTTCTCACAACAACTTTTTTATCTTAATCCAAAAGAGAACTGGCCCCTCTCCAGATCACTCATGACAACGCTCCACATTTCCCCAATATAGTTTTGTTTAGCCCACTAATTTCATCTTGTCAAACCCGACTCGTCGTGGGTCTGACAGACCATGTCACTCAAAGAAGTGGTCCATGTTTGTTAACCCGTCGAAAAAAACTTTGGGGTCCAATCTCCCATCAAAATTGGGGCATCAACCTTGATGCCCGTCATGACCCTAAAAACAAAGTCCTTGTGCTCATGATATCTCTAGGGGTGCTGACGACGCTCCCCATCATGGCCCTCCCATTGGGTGAGAAGAACAGGATCAGGATTGTGTGTGGGTGGTAATGGATATACCCCATCATGTCTATTGTCAGGCCCATGGGCCTGGCCTGTGCGCAAACCATCCCTAAGTGGATCAAGGCCCACAACTTGGGACTAATCAACAACCCCAGTGTCGGGGGTCACCTGGGCTCCCCCTACAGTGGTTGTTGGAATACTAGCATCTAGATGCACAACTCTCTCATCTATACGCGTGAACCTACCATCCTGATGTGCAAACTACTGCGCGATATCATCCCTCAAGGTTCGAAACTGTAGATTCATTCTCTTAGTTAGGCCCTTTATAACCTTAGCAAATTAATCAAAGTCCATGGTGTAATGGAGACCGAATCCATGACCATTGCGCATGGGCATACACCAGGAATGACAAGTGAATAGTCCTAGATCTATGTGCAAGAAAGTGTAAAAAGATAATACTAATGCAATACAACTACCCTATATGGCCTAGATCTATATGGGGACTCAACGAAACCTAGAAAAGGGCTGACTAAACTCAACAAAATATATCCCCTTCGCAGAGCCAGTTACACGGGTTTTTGTAGAAAATTTTCACCACAAAGACAGATTGACAATAGACCGACCTACGCAAAAACCTGGCTCTGATACCAAATTTGATGCAGGGACATGTGATGACCTGATCCTAAATGCATGTATAATCAGGTTAAAGAATGTTCAAATAAATACATGAATCAACTAATCGTTTTCAATGAAAGGGATTAGGTAAATTTTCACACAAAGATGAGGTCATTCCGTCAGGATCATGCCACTTGGCATAAAATCGCGTAAACAATAAAAAGGGAGGACCTAGAGAGATAAGGATATCACAGATTTAACATAAGTCAGTCCACGGTCAAGTTTGGATCCAATTCTACTGATTAACCATCCCTCTTTTCCGTTTAAACTAGAAAGGGGATATCCAGAAATGAACAAAAGGGGTGAAGAATGAAGGGTTCGAGATGTAAAAAGTACAGGTCTTTTTGTCGTCAAAAGAAAAGGATGATGATTCTTACGTTTTCCTCCACCTCGAAGATCTAGAAAGAAGGAAACCTGAAATCGGGGTAGAATCCTCAATACCCAAGGACAAATCCTGAAACCCTAATATCTTGAATAAAAAAGAAAAAAAATATGAATTTATATTCATTCAATAATAATCAAAATAGGTTTCTCACAACGTATATATAAGCTATGGAAAAAGTAAAAGTGCCCTAAAGCCCCTAAAAACAAGAAAAATAACAAGAGGATGAAAAAATAATGAAAGCGTAATAAAGCCCTTGAAACAAGAAAAATGAACAAAAACGCCTAAAACTAAAACACCCGTGTGGTAGAGTGTGAAATCCGACCCATGGATATATGGTCAGGGTGTGGTCATGCTGCTCCTGCACTCGTAGCGCGTCAAAAAATGGGTCTGATGAACCCAACGTGCATCCACATCAACTCCTCCACTCTGGAACTCTGTCGGTGACACCTCCTCTGGTACACTCTAAAGAGTGCACCATTGATGTTCGCATCACAATACAGTTGGAATTTGTATCTCTTTGGTTTTGTCTTAATGTACTCGGTTGTACACAGTAATATATGTTGAATATGATGAAACTTTGAGAAATAATACGTGTTTGTCGTCTTTACTTTCAGAAATCCTCCTTGTGGAGCCCCGCTTATGGGACTTAGTATGTGATAGTTGGAAGTCCCACAATCAGAGTTCTACGGAGGCTGTCAACCAAAATTTGATGTATAGTAATCATTGATTACCAACACTAGATTTAAGGTCGTGACATTTGTCTGCAGTATTTGAATTCAAAGACAGTTGTTGGTCTATAATTGATTTGTGAATTGCCTATAAGAAACTCTGAGTATTGGTGATAATCCCTACCTTATGTAAGATCTTTGAAGTTGTTAGCATTTATTCTTTCCTCATTTAAATTCAGAAGCATTGATTAACTTGACTGATGGAGGTTGAAGATTTTAAAAATAAAGTTAACATATGGTTGGAAGCACAATTGACTATGCCATTTCTGTTATAATAGTGACTGATGTAATATTGGTCACCGTGGCACATTTGTGCATTATTTAAGTTTCACCCATCACATAAGATGTTCTATTTGGCACTTTTCAAACTTGTATTGCATAGCCACTCCACTGAAATATCCTTTTCATTTTTATCGTTTTAAAACTTTCTCCAAGGAGATAAAGAGGGCATTTGTGGATCTATAATGAAAGGGTGGACAATGAAAGGGTGGAAGATAAAGAGGGCATTTTTGAATCTATAATCAGTTTCTATTATGATCTATGAGCTTATTGGTTCATGGGTGGAACAGGCAGAGATTAGATAATCTCTCTTTTGATCAAATTGAAGCGTTGGAACTTGGAAGCTGCTTGGTAGGAGAGGAATTTGAGGAAGTCTTTGTTATGAACAGATGTCTTAAATCTGCATGGACATCAACCAGGTTTTGATGTCATCGAAGCTAGTCGTCGATGACATCGAAGGTTGCTCGATGCCATCGATAATTGTTGGAATTTTTCACCCCTGGTCGCTGGATAGTTTTGGTCCGTTTTCGATGACATCGATGGACCTTCGATGACATTGAAGATTTTACGCAGATTTTGCGATTGTTGTTTCCTATTCCGATTCTACTTCTTTTTAAACTTATATAAAGGGGTGTATGCGGGATTGGGAGGTGTTCTAAAGCTTTTTAAAGGGGTTTCAAGGGTTCCTAAAAGGATTTTAGGGTTTCTAAAGGGTGTAGCAAGGGTGAGATTCGAAGTTGTTCGAATCGGGTAAGTCCTCTCTCTTTATAATTTTTATTTTCATAGTGGAGATTTGTCACTTTGTGCCGTGGTTTTTTCCCACAAGGGTTTTCCATGTTAAATCTGTGTTCTCTTGTATGTGCTTGGTGTCATTGAATTGCTATCCTAGATCTAGATCTGTGTGATTCCGCAGTCCAAAATCCCAACAAGTGGTATCAGAGCAATCGTTGGGGCATGGATCTGAATCTAAGGGATTAGTAATAATGGCGAGCACCAGGTATGATATTGAGAAGTACTTGGGGAAAAATAATCTTGAGTTATGGAAGATCAAGATGATGAGTTCCTTAATCAAGCAAGGCGAAGATGGTACTTTTGAGGAGCGAAAGTCTATTATGACTGATGATGATTGGAATACTCTTGATAAGAAGGCTTTATCATCAATCTGTTTATGTCTCACAGATGAAGTTCTCTACAACGTCATGAGGGAGAAAACTGCAGCTAAGTTATAGGCGAAGTTAGAAGATGTTTATGTAAAAAAAATTTCTGAAAATCGCCTACACTTGAAGCGGTAGTGGTATAACTTCAAGATGACAGAGGGTGGAGATCTGGAGGCTCATATCAGCAACTTTAATAAATTAGTTTGCAAATTGCTGGATATGGAGGAAGTGATGAAAGATGAAGAACAAGAATGTATGTTGTTGAATTCTCTTCTGGCATCGTATGAGTCATTCAAGGACACTATGTGCAGCACGAATAAAACCCTAAGTGTCGACATCGTTATCTCGGCCCTTTAAGGGAAGGCAATGAGAAAGCTAAACGGCGACATGGGGACATCTTCTGATGCACTATTTATAAGGGGTAAGAATTCTGAACAAGGTATGAGTTCTTCAGGTTCTAGATCTAAATCTAAGGGCAAGGGCAAAGGAAAGGTAAAGTACTGGAATTGTGGGAAGGAAGGACATGTGAAGAAGGATTGTGAAAATCCTAAATCAAAGAGAGAAGATTCTGAGGCTTCGTACAGGGAGGTCAATGCTGCCACGTCAGATGGATCGAGTGGATGTGATGGTAATGTTTTGTCTGTGTCTACTATCAAGCAGCCATACGATGATCGTAAGGATGAGTGGATGCTAGACACAAGGGCATCTTTTCACATGACTCCTCATCGGAGTTGGTTCGCCAACTACAAGGAGTGTGATGGTGGACAAGTGTTTATGGGCAATGGCTTTGCCTGTAATGTTGTGGCTGTTGGTACGGTGCGCATCAGGATGTTTGATGGGGTGGAGCGTACCTTGACTGATGTCAGGCACGTTCCTGATTTGAAGCAAAATCTGATTTCTCTTGGTGTACTTGAGGTAAAAGGATGCAAGTACACAGATATTGATAGTGCTCTTAAGGTATCTAAGGGGACACGGGTAATCATGAAAGCGCAACGACTAGGTAACTTGTACAAGTTGATCGGGAGCACTTCAAAAGGTGGAGCTGCAATAGATGTAGCAGATTCCACCTTTGCATGTGTGTGGCATGTTGGGCATGGCCACATGAGCGGACAGGATAGGAAGGCTGAGACGCGCGGACAGGGATACAGAGCAGGTGGAGCAGCCACCTGTGAGAAGAACCACACGGCATGATCGCAGGATATCGGCGTGGTACAAGGACGACTCCAATATCACAGGGGATTCATCTTCTATTTTAATGGCTCTAGGTGAGCCTGGTACTGAGAAGTGGAAGGTGACTATGGGCGATGTGATAGATTCGTTGTACCAGATTGACATATGGGAGCTAGTGGAGCTTCCAGTGGGCCGAAAAGCAGTTGGATGCAGGTGGATCTTTAGGAGGATACAGCATAGATACAGGACGAGGTTGGTAGCGAAGGGTTATGCTCAGAGAGAAGGGATCGGCTTCTCAGAGATATTCGCGTCGACGATATAGCAGGTGTCTATTAGATCTGTAATTGACGCTGGTTGACTAATGTGATCTTGAGCTAGAAGGATGGATGTGGAGTCTGCACTTTTACAAGGGAGAGTGAAGAGCAGATCTACGTGAAGCAACCAGAGTATTTTGAAGTTAAAGGGGCTAAGAAAAGACTTTGCAGAAGGTCGTGGTTCGACCTATCACCTAGGCAGTGGTTTGATTCCTTCATGGTGAGTCAGGAATTGATGACATGTAGATCGCCAATTATGACATATCTGAAATCAATGTACTGAAGACTCGGTTAAGTGGAACATTCAGGGTGAAGGATTAGGGGGCTGCAAAGATGGTTCTCGGCGTTGAGACTGAAAGAGGAGTAGGCTTTGGTAATCACAGGAGGAATACCTTGTATATAGGTATTGATCAAGGATGTGATGAGCCAGGTAAAGTGAGAGAGCGTTCCCTACGCGTCTCTCCTCAAGTTTTCCTCAGGACATGTCCTAAAACAAATGAGGAAAAGCAGGATATCTCATGAGCCTTATTCGAATGCGGTTGGCAGTGTATGCCATAGTCTGGATTAAACCGATTATTTCACAGGCTATCAGTGTTGTGAGCAAGTACCCCGGCAAACAATATTGGGTAGCGGTGATATGGTAAGAAGACTACGTTTTTCCTTTTAAGAAGATAGGAGCAAAGATGGTTGGACATGTGAATTCTGATCCAACGAACATGCTCTTCTAGATTGTTCTTGTAGAGAAATTCAAAGCCTGTAAAACTTCTCTGGGCTTAGCGATGGCGTAAAAGGAAGACGGAGTGTGCAAGAGAAGCTATGATGTGATTCAGAGATAAAAGAAGAGGTGAAGAAGCTATACAGATGAAGATTGAAGACATGGTAGAGATTGTTATGAACAGATGTCTTAAATCTGTCTGTTGGTCTGTCGATGACATCGACCAGGTTTCGATGCATCGAAGTCAGTCGTCGATGACATCGAAGGTTGCTCGATGTCATCGATAATTGTCAGAATTTTTCACCCCTGGTCGCTGGATATTTTCGGTCTGTTTTCGATGACATTGATGGACCTTCAATGACATCGAAGATTTTACGCAGATTTTCTGCGGAAACGCAGATTTTGCAATTTTGTTTCCTATTCCGATTCTACTTCTTTCTAAACTTATATAAAGGGTTGTATGTGGGATTGGGAGGTGTTCTAAGGCTTTCTAAAGGGGTTCCAAGGGTTCCTAAAAGGATTTTAGGGTTTCTAAAGGGTGTAGCAAGGGTGAGATTCGAGGTTGTTCGAATCGGGTAAGTCCTCTCTCTTTGTAATTTCTATTTATAGTGGAGATCTGTCGCTTTGTGCCGTGGTTTTTTCCCGCAAGGGTTTTCCACGTTAAATTTGTGTTCTCTTGTGTATGCTTGGTGTCATTGGATTGCTATCCTAGATCTAGATCTGTGTGATTCCGCAGTCTAAAATCCCAACAGTCTTTGAAGAAATTACTAGCCTTGGCCAAGATAGGGCCCGCAGTCCAGATGGTTTCCCCATGGTGGTCTTCTTGACACTTTTGGGACGTGCTAAAGGTTGACCCAATGGCATATGTGGTGGAATTTCAGGAGTGCGGAAGATTATCTTTAACATGTTCCAACATATAATCATTTCATTCTTCTTCTCTCAGGTTAGTTTTTATGTCCATGTCCAAGCTTGCAAGATTGCCAAATGACAATGGTATACAAAAAGATTGAACGAGAAGTAGATCACGTCCCTGCTTAAAGTTACTTGCCAGAGACCCAGGGAACAAGAAATAGACATTTTACAGGTCTCCAATTCCTCCAATTCTAATCCTTGATGTGAACCTACTTTCTGAAAAAAATCACACATCTACATTCCAAATCCTTTCCAGGAAACTATTTTTCTGAAAAATGTATAGACACCAAGAGTTTCAAAACATTACTGGTACCTTTTATGATGAAAGTAACACACTTAACCTTATTAGTGCTCTGTAATGCTTGAAAGTGAATGTTACTTGCTGCATTTCCTTTTTCCATCTTGCCCATTTTCAGTCAGTTCATCAAAATGCATATGACGAAGATCCCTATGCGAAAGAGTTTGGGATCAATATCATTATCACTGATAGGCTTGCTTCTGTTGGAGCTCGAGTTCTACCTGCCCCTTGGGTAAAGTGCAAATTAACCAGTTGAAGAATCATTTTTAAATGCATTGCATTCTTTCATGTTTTTATGTAATTATGAAACTCTTGACTGTTGCTTGTTTCCGTTATTTTGTTTTCTAAAGCTGAAATACCATGATACTGGCAAAGAAAAAGACTGTTTGCATCAGGTCGGCCAATAGAATATGAAGAACAAGGTACTTTTATTTCTACCTTGGAAATCCCATTTTAAAATATAGAACCTAACCCACTTTTTTTTAAAAACTATAAACTGTTCAAGATTTTAATATACCTTTATGTATATTATGTTTACTGTAATGCAGAAAATGATAAATGGAAGCACTGTAAACTACTGGGCTTGTATCAACTTTTCACGGAGCGTTTAAGAAAGTACTGCTGGTGACTTTTGCCAGGAGCTGGCGCAGATGTGCCAAGTCTCTGGCATGGTAAACCTTCTTCAATGGTCTTCTTCAAAATTAACTTGTTTCCTTAGGCAAAACAATGGAACTGAACTTGATTCCTTAGGCAAAATAGTGGAACTAAACTTGATATCCTTGACTGATCAATGCAGGAATTTAGCCGTAAACCTGTTATTCCAATCTACTCAGCAAGGCCTGATCAAGCAGAGAAGGCCCTGAAATATGTATATAATGCAGCAACGAACAACTCAAAGGAAAAGAGTTGGAGCTACTTTTAGCCATTCTTCCAGACAACAATCGTTCTTTGTATGGTATGTTTGTGCCTGTGGTAGCTACTTCTTTCCAGTAATCTGAAAATTGTCATTTGTACTGAACTTGTAGCTTTAGTATGTATTTTGATGCAATATTAAGTTGAATTCCAATCTCTAACTCTGATACCAATTAACTTCTTTTTGTTATTTTGTTTTGCAGGTTTTAGGCATGGATGAATGGGAGCTAGATCGATGGATTTTATTTATTTATTTATTTTTGAAACTATTCAATTTATTATTATAAATATTATTCGCGGCAGCTCAATGCATGTGAAAGGGCCACATAGGCATGTATTTTTTATTTTTTATTTAGGAAAACAATCACTATGCACTATCTACTTCCTAAGAGGAATGTGAAATCAGGTGGGCCTTGACCAAAAGGGTCAATGATAAGGTCCATCCATCCGTAGGCATTATAATACGGGCATAGGATCTAGTCTGAGACCCTCCTTGTTCTTGGATTCTATGCATTTGCACCCCCATACACGTCCCACATGGAGAATATCTGACCACTCATATGGTGGACCCTGAATGGAGAACTTGTGTCCATCTAGATGTGTCCATTGTCTTGGAAATGCGGCTTTGGTTGCGTCAATGTCGTGCATGTGGATCCAAAAATTCAAATACCTCAATGTACCACTAGAAAGGCGTACAAACTATCGGTAAATCCTACATGAAGCGGCGGCCAGCACAACCGCCAGTAAAGGGAACATGACTGCCGGTAAAGCCTTTACCGATGTAGGCTTTACCGGTTGTTATCTGACTCTGGGCAAAGGCTTTACCGGCGGTTTTCTGGGCCTTTGTCGGCAGTTTTGACCGCCGGTAAATTTCAGTTTTCTTGTAGTGTTGAATGAATTTTAGGTTAGTTTACTATCAATGAAACCCTATTAGGTTGATAAAATCATCACACAAGCATAGATAACATTATTACCAAGGAATGGACCATTATAACAGGTTGAATACATATTTAAAATTTTTCTGGTCAAGATCTCATGCATCTGCAGCATTTGCACGTGTGCATGATCTTTGGTCTTGATGTTAAAGACGGGAATACAAATACAAACCTGCTTGAGTGAGAGAAAGAAGAAGCACACATCACAACTTTTCACACTTATGATTATCCCACCATTCATCAAGTAAAATCATTATAAGCATGTGGTGACCCAAACATCACGTGGGCCGACTTGTTTAGTGCGTCAAAACTGTGAGTTGAGCGTGGACAGATTATCATTGTTTCTAACCGTCCATTTTTCCCACAAAGGTACCCATGAGGTTGACTTTTCTACCCCCATACACGTCCACGATGCTTATTGTCATGGGTAAAAATAGACTGGCCGAGTTCATGAATGAGAGAGAACACAACATCTAAAGGAAAGTTGCTCGGTCCGGACTGGTTCACAACTGTCAAGCACGACCTCTACGAATGGTCCAAGCATCTACTACAAGCATTGTCGTCGGCTCGGGCTGGTATTCCACTGCTACGACCAGCAGATGACTAGGAGTATTGACCCGACCTACCTTGAAGAAGGGCCCAACCCACAAATGACAGTTCAACTTAGCTTGCAAGACCTTGACCTAGCCGACCTATAAGTTGACCTCAACCATTTACCCTGATCTCCTCGGACCCCAACCACTGGGAGATATTATCAGAAGAAGATTGTTCTGAGGTCTTCGCTGAGGATCTCGAGAGGACAACCATGACCCTTTTCGGAAAAGGATCTCTTCTGCTACACACAACTACCATACAGAGACATTGATATATGTGTCTTGGACGAAAATGTTATACACGGGAGCATTCTTTGCGATGAAAGATACGCACAAAATGATGGGTTTTTTTGACCCATCTTCGACCGGTCGAGAGCTCTACTCGACTGGTCGAAGGTTGTGATCGACCGGTCGAAGGTTCGAGTCGAGGACTTCGACTCAAAGTCCAGCGAGTTGTTTTGTTATTTTTTACTATAGCCAGGACTGGTCGAAGGCCAGCTACGACTGGTCGAAGGTGGGCTACGACCAGTCAAGACTAGCTAGGACTAGTCGAAGGTTACGCAGTTTGTTCCGCGATTTTGCGCAAAACTGTGGATTTGAGTCCTTTCGCAACAAGGATGCGGAAAGGAGTTTCCTAAACTATAAAAGGGGTTGCCTAGGATTTTTCTAGGTATCACAAGGGACAGCAAGAGGGTTTCCTAAAGCTTTACAAGGGATTTGCTAAAGGGTTTAGGGCTATCAAAGGTGAGAGAGAGGGAGAAAGAGAGAGAGGAAGCTTATAGAAGGGAGGTTCTGCTCGTGGAGGTTTTCTACTTTGCAATCTATATCTCAGCGCTTCTATGTTCTCATAATCGGTTAGATCTCTCCATTTTCTCTATTTCTCTTATTGTTTATCCACTCCTGCGTGAGTGAAGAAGATTGTAACGTTCTACTTCATAGTGGATTGTTGATCTGGACGAGGTCCCGTGGTTTTTACCTCTTTGAGGGTTTTCCACGTATAAATCTCTTGTGTGGTGTGTGATTGATGCTTTGATTTATTTCATTGCTTTATTATCCATAATTCTGGTTTGTTTCGGAAGGCTAGATCCTAAGGTTTGTGCAAGGCATCCCAACAAAGTGGTATCAGAGCTAAGTTCATTGAACGGGTAGAATCGGTTTTGAATTATGGAAGGTGGCTCAAGGATGATCAGCCTCAATGGTTCTAACTGGACCATATGGAAGGCTAAGATGGAGGACTTGCTTTATTGCAAGGACCTATATTCTCCAATCTTAGGCATATCAACAAAATCCAAGGATATGACTGATGATGATTGGAAGAAGATGGACCGAAAGGCGGTGGGGTTTATTAGACAATGGTTGGATGATTATGTGTTTCACCATGTGTCTACGGAAACCTCAGCCGCAAGCTCATGGCTAAAATTACAAGGGCTGTATGCGAGGAAGACAGCTGGTAATAAGATATTTCTGATAAGGCGACTTGTGAATCTCAAGTTCAAGGATGGTGGTTCTGTGGCCGAGCACATGAATGAGGTCAGCAATATAGTGAACCAACTCACCTCTATGAAAATGGTCCTAGATGATGAATTGCAGGCTTTACTATTGCTTAGTTCATTGCCTGACAGTTGGGAGACATTGGTGGTGTCTCTAAGTAACTCCGCGCCAGACAAAAAGATATCCATGGAACAGGTAATCAGTTGTCTCTTCAATGAGGAGACAAGGAGGAAGTCTCAGGGGTCTACTCAGCAAGAGGCTCTTGTGACATAGGAACGGTGGAGAGGAAAGAACAGGAAGGGCGGGAAGGCCCGAGATAAATCAAGAGGCAAGTCGAGTAACAGAAAAGAGGTTGAATGCTGGAATTGTGGCAAGAAGGGCCACTATAAGCATGAATGTCGTGGTAAGAAAAATGACAAGAAAGGAAAAGGGAAGGAAGATGAATCAGATTCCACTGCGGTCGCTTCAGATGGCGATATGGTAGTTATTCTTTCTGCAGATCATGATGTATGTCTCACGGCTACGAGTCAGGACACCGACTGGGTGATAGACTCGGGAGCTTCGTTTAATGCGACTCCACACAGGGACTCCTTCACAAGCTACAAGTCAGGTGACTATGGGACTGTGAAGATGGGAAATTCTGGCGTATCAAAGATCGTGGGAGTCGGTGATATTTGTGTGAAGACCGATGTGGGCTGCACATTGGTTCTTAGGGATGTGAGGCATATCCCAGACCTTCGCCTCAACTTGATGTCGACGGGAAGGTTAGATGATGATGGCTATGAAAGCCGGTTTGCTGGTGGGCGATGGAAGCTCATCAAGGGTTCATTGATCATGGCCAGAGGAAAGAAGTGTTGTACCCTTTACAAGGCAAGTGTCAGTATGTGCAAGGGTGGATTGAATGCAGAGGAAGATTCAGTTATTGACATGTGGCACAGGCGTCTAGGCCACATGAGTGAAAAAGGGCTTCAACTACTTGCAAGGAAGCGGCTCCTTCCAGACGTGATAGGTATACCTCTCAAAACCTGTCTTGATTGTTTATCAGGGAAATAGCATAGAGTTTCATTCATTAAAACTGCTTCTCATGTTAATAAAGAGCATGCATTAAATTTGGTTTATTCTGATATTTGTGGTCCTATGAGGACAAAAACCTTGGGTGGGGCATTGTATTTTGTCACTTTTATAGATGATGCATCTAGGAGGGTTTGGGTTTATGCTTTGAAATCCAAGGACGAGGTCTTTGGTGTGTTTAAATTGTTTCATGCTATGGTCGAGAGAGAGACAGGTAGATCATTGAAGTGCATCCGCACTGACAATGGTGGTGAAGACATCGGCGACTTTCATGAGTACTGCAAGTCCCTGGGTATACGGCATGAACAGACGGTTCCCAAGACCCCCCAACATAATGGTGTAGCTGAGCGAATGAATCGCACCATTGTTGAGAGAATCAGATGTATGTTATCCTATGCGAAATTGCCCAAGACGTTCTGGGGAGAAGCAATGCACACGGCGGTGTATTTGATAAACAGGTCTCCATCAGCCCCATTGAATGAAGAAGTACCTGAGAAGGTGCGGACTGGACAGGATCCATCGTACAGTCATCTCAGGGTGTTTGGATGCAGGGCATCCGTTCACGTACCAAAGGATGAGAGGTCCAAGCTCGATATGAAGATCAGGCAGTGTGTGTTCTTAGGGTATGGTGATGAAAAGTTGGGTTATAAATCGTGGGATCCGACCGAGAGGAAGCTCGTTAGGAGCAGAGATGTGATTTTCTTTGAAGATCAGTGTATAGAAGACATTGGTAAGCCAGAGAAGAACCAGCCTAGTTCAGGTGAGCTAGAGGACATGTATCCGGTTACTCCTCCCGTGGTGCCTGATGATGGGGGAGTACAGCAGGGTGCAGAGGACGAGAGAGTTCCTTCAGAAGATGGACCAGGGGAGTAGCCCCCACTTGATCCACCTGTTGAGCCACAGGTGAGGAGGTCATCTAGGGACAGACAACCGTCCAAGAGGTACTTGCCGCATGAGTACATTATGCTAACCGATGGGGGAGAGCCAGAAGATTATTCTGAGGCCCTAACCGACGAGCATAAGGGGGAGTGGTTGAAAGCTATGCAAGAGGAGATGGAATCCTTGCATAAGAACCACACCTATGATATGATGAAACTGCTTAAGGGTAAGAAAGCTTTGAGCAACAAGTGGGTGTTCAGAAAGAAGGTTGAGCAAAAGAATTCACAGACAAGGTTCAAGGCCAGACTTGTGGTGAAAGGGTTTGGTCAGAGGAAAGGCATAGACTTCGAGGAGATATTCTCACCTGTGGTGAAGATGACATCCATACGGATGTTGCTTGGGTTGGCGGCTAGCATGGATCTGGAGATAGAGCAGTTAGATGTTAAAACTGCCTTTCTCCATGGTGACCTTGAAGAAGAGATCTACATGCACCAACCAGAGGGGTTCGAAGTCAAGGGCAATGAGCATATGGTGTGTAGGCTGAGGAAGAGCTTGTATGGGCTGAAACAAGCTCCACGGCAATGGTACAAGAAGTTCGACTCGTTTATGTTGAAGCATGGATATGACAGAACGGAGTCGCACCACTGTGTGTTCACGCGCAAGTTCTCAGATGGTGATTTCTTAGTTCTGCTATTATATATTGATGACATGCTCATCATGGGAAAAGACATCAAGAAGATTGACAGGCTGAAACAGGAGTTGGGCAAGTCTTTTGCGATGAAAGACTTGGGCCCGGCTAGACAGATCCTAGGAATGGAGATAACCCGTGACAGAAGCAGCAGGAAGCTTTGGCTGTCACAAGAGCGGTATATTGAGAAAGTCCTAGAGCGGTTCAATATGAATGCAGTGAAGTCGGTCAGTACTCCACTGGATGGTCACTTCAGATTGAGCGACAGACAGTGTCCCAAGACGAAGGCAGAGGTGGAAGAGATGTAGAAAATACCCTACGTGTCAGCTGTAGGAAGTTTAATGTATGTTATGGTGTGTACACGCCCAGACATAGCATATGCAGTTGGTGTTGTCAGCCGGTACGTTACCAATCCTGGCAAAGAGCATTGGGCAGCGGTGAAATGGATACTACGGTATCTAAGAGGCTCATCCAGGTTGAGCCTATGCTATGGTGACGGTAAACCTGTGTTAGAGGGCTACACAGATGCAGATATGGCAGGTGACATAGACTCCAGGAAGTCTACATCAGGGTTCATGTTCACGTTTGCAGGGGGAGCGGTTTCTTGGCAGAGCAAGCTATAGAAGGTTGTAGCATTGTCGACGACAGAGGCCGAATACATTGCAGTCACAGAAGCATGTAAAGAGATGTTTTGGATGAAAAGGTTCCTACAGGAACTTAGCCTAAAGTAGGAAGAGCACGTGGTCTATTGCGATAGTCAGAGTGTTATACACTTGAGCAAGAATCCAAGTCAGCATTCCAAGTCGAAGCACATAGAGATTCGGTATCACTGGATCAGGGATACTTTGGAACAAAAGGTGTTACGGCTTGAGAAAGTCCACACGGACGATTATGGGTCAGACATGATGACCAAGGCTTTGCTCAAGGGCAAGTTTGAGGTTTGTAGAAACCTGGCTGGCTTGAAGAAGGTGGATCCCTCCTTGGTCAAAAAGGGAGAGATTTGATGGGTTTTTTTGACCCATCTTGGACCGGTCGAGAGCTCTGCTCGACTGGTCGAAGGCTGTGGTCAACCGGTCGAAGGTTCGAGTCGAGGACTTCGACTCAAAGTCCAGCGAGTTGTTTTGCTGTTTTTTACTGTAGCCAGGACTGGTCGAAGGCCAGCTACGACTGGTCGAAGGTGGGCTATGACCAGTCGAAGACTAGCTAGGACTAGTCGAAGGTTACGCAGTTTGTTCCGCGATTTTGCGTGAAACTGCGGATTTGAGTCCTTTCGCAACAAGGATGCGGAAAAGAGTTTCCTAAACTATAAAAGGGGTTGCCTAGGGTTTTTCTAGGTATCACAAGGGACAGCAAGAGGGTTTCCTAAAGCTTTACAAGGGATTTGCTAAAGGGTTTAGGGCTATCAAAGGTGAGAGAGACGGAGAAAGAGAGAGAGGAAGCTTATAGAAAGGAGGTTCTACTCATGGAGGTTTTCTACTGTGCAATTTATATCTCAGCGCTTCTATATCCTCATAATCGGTTAGATCTCTCCGTTTTCTCTATTTCTCTTATTGTTTATCCACTCCTGCGTGAGTGAAGAAGATTGTAATGTTCTACTTCATAGTGGATTGTTGATCTGGACGAGGTCCCGTGGTTTTTACCTCTTCGAGGGTTTTCACGTAAAAATCTCTTGTGTGGTGTGTGATTGATGCTTTGATTTATTTCATTGCTTTATTATCCATAATTCTGGTTTGTTTCGGGAGGCTAGATCCTAAGGTTTGTGCAAGGCATCCCAACACAAAATACACACTACAAACCTTACGCTCTACTAGACCCAGTTTACCTGTCCTAACTTTAGCATCGGAGGGTCCCTTGTCGTAGCTGGAGTCTCCACCGGTGTTTCCTTTTGCAGGTCTGTAGCAGCCTAGAGAGGACGTTCAAATCACAGCATCAACACTTCTCACTTGATGAATAGCCCAGATCTGTCATTATCTCTCGCATTGACCCTTCTGCCATTGACATAACCTGCCTCCTTCCCATCTCATTCATGCCAAGCCAGTTCAAAAGTCCCGCGCACGGATTGGGTACTCCCCCCACCATGACCTAGCTAGAGGGAGGCGGATTAGATACTGACAGGTTGAGTAGCGAGTTCGCCACTAAAGTGACATCACCAAGTTATGTGGCCCCACTATGATGTATGTGTTGTATCAACACCGTCCATCCATTTTGAGATATCATTTTTGGGCATGAGGCATAGAATGAGGCAGATAAAAAGCTGTAGTGGACCTGTTTTATTTTGAGATATCATCTTTATCTAAAAATTCTGTGGACTTTAGAAGTTTTTAATGGTGGGCGTCACTGTCCCCGCTGTTTTCTGTGTTGGGTCCACTGGAGCTTTGGATTTAACTCATACTTTGGATATTGCCCAAAAATGATCTCTCCAAATGGATGGAATGTGTGGATACAAGACATACTTCATGGTGGGGCCCACGGAACGTGGTGACATCACTTTAGTAGCAACGAGTCTCGCTAATCAACCTGTCAATAGCTAATCCCCGCCCTAGCTAGAGACGGAAGTGATTTGGCTGGTGTACCATACACCACCGAATTGGCTGGTGTGTCCACGTGTTGACAAAGACGAGCACTGATGCCCTTCGAGCTCCTAGCAGTACGAACAGTTCATAGGAGATCAAAGTTATATGGCCCCACAATGATGTATTTATTATATCCACACCGTTCATCCATTTGGAGAGATCATTTTAGAGCAAGATCTAAAATTGAGTCATATCTAAAGCTCAACTGGACCACACCACAGATAACAGTGGGGAAAATGATTCTTATCTTTAAAACATTCGTATAGCCCACCATAACATTTATTTCCCATATAATCCGTTCGCAAGGTCACACAGACCAGACTTGGATGAAAAACAAAAACAAATATCATGTTGATCTGAAACTTCTGTGATGCCCAAAAGGCTTTCAATGGTAACTGTTAAAATCCTTGTTGCTTTTTGTAGTGTGGTCCACTTGATCTTTGGACCTGTTTTATTTTTTGTCTCAAGCCTTATAATGAGCTTGCCAAATGGATGGTGGGACCTACAAACTTCGTGACATCAACACACTAGTCAGGTTGGTGGTGTGTGACGGAAGTTCTGTAAGGGGCTCCATGGGGCCATCGTGCTCTCAATCCATTGATTGAAATTTCATTTTAGGTGATGATTCCAAAATTGATACAGATAAAATGATCGCGTGGACCACACCAAAGAAAACAGTGGGGTTGAATGCGAACGTCTTGGGGTCACAAAAGTTTTGTAATATGATATTCATGTTTTCCATTTGTCTGGTCTATGTGACCTTATGAGTAGGTTGGAAGGTAAATACAAATAACGATTACACATCACAATGGACCCTTGGAAAGTTTCAATGGTGGGGTTTATTGTCACCACTGCTTCATGTGGTGTGGTCTACTAAAGCCTTCAATGTGCTTGGTTTTTACCCTACCGTCCTAAAATAATCTTTTAAAATGGATGGACAGATGTGATGAAACACTTCTATCATGGTGGCCCCACAAAGCCCACGACAGGGATACAGATTAGCCGCTGACAGGTTGATCAGTAAGTTTTGTTACAAAAGTGATGTTACCAAGTTATGTGGATCCTACCATGATGTGTGTTGTATCCATACCATCCCTCCATTTCGAGAGATCATTTTAGGGCATGAGCCAAGGAATGAGGCAAATTCAAAACTCAAGTAGACCTCACCATAGAAAATAGTGAGACAAGGACTATCACGCCCCATAGTTTAGATATAGAGTGTGCACCCTTACACCTAAGCTATGGTCTATTTATGACTCGTGCACTTGGAACATCTCTTTTAACAGGCCACCTTCTTCACTCGTTTTGAAGCTCTGTTGCATTGTATTTTGATTGAGCTTGATTTTGGACTTAACTAGGTAAGTTGATTGGATTGTTTGGACTCGGTAGGCTGATTGAATAAGTTGACTTAGCAAGTCAACTCATTGAATTGACTCAAAGCTCTACGGTTTTAGAATATCACGGTTTAAGAATAGATCTAGGTAGAGGATGCTATGGTTAAGGTTTAGATTAGAATTTTGGTTGACAATCCATTGGTTTAAGCTCAATTGGCTTATTGACTTAGGATGGAATGTCTACAATCACCTGACATGACCATCTATCACTAGCTAGGTCACGTGGGGTTAGTACCGGATCTATGCCCTGAGAGTTCAGTGACAACCAATACCTTGTGTGTGCGGCTTCAGTGGATCCTGATCCACCAAGATGGGTGGATCCCTTGATGTAGAGCCCACCTTGATATATGTGCATTGTATCCGGGCTATTCATCTATCTTGAAAGTTTTATTTTAGTTCATGATCCAAAAAAATAATAAAAGATCCAGATCTTAGGTAGACCGCACCATAAGAAACAATGATAGTTGACTATTAAAAATTTTTTATGGCCACAAAATTTTTTAATCAAGATAATATTTGTGTGATACCTTCCTCGGCTATGTGCCTTATTAACAGGTTAGATGGTAAATAAATATTACGGCGGACATTGAGAAGTTTTTATTAGTGGACATTCAATCATTACTGTTTCATGTGGTGTGGTCAACTTAAAATTTGGTTCTGCTTCATTCTCGGAGATATGTCTTAAAATGATCTATGAAAGCCGATGGACAGTGTGGATGTAATGTATATATATCAAGGTGGGCCCCACAATCAGGGAACCACCCACCTCGGTGGAAACGGGATCCAGTGAAGCCGCGCCCATTTCCCGCAGGCCACTTGTGTAGAGACGCCGATTGCGTCCTACCCCCACCCGGACGGATGCCCACCGTGATGTAAATGTTTTATCCACGCCGTTGATCGTTTTTAGCATATCATTTTAATATGTGAACCGAAAAATTAAGTAGGTTCACAGATCCAGTGGACCACACCAAAGGAAGCTACAGTGATAATGACGCTCACCGTTGAAACCTTTCTAAGGGCCACCGTAATGATTTTTTACCATACAACCTATTCATAAGGTCATGTAGACGTGGATGAAGCGAAAAAACAAATATCGGATTGATCTGAAACTTCTCCAGATCCCAAGAAATTTTTAATGGTGGATGTTCAATCCCAAATTTGTGGCCCATTTAAGATTTTTTCCTGCCTATATTTTTAACTCATACTTTAAAATGATATGCTAAAAACGATTAACGGCGTGGATAAAATATTTACATCACGGTGGGCCCCACATGGCCCTGCCCGGCCGGATTACCGTCCCTGCGAGGGTAGACGCAATCCGCGTCCCTTGTGTAGGACATCAGTACCATCAAAGTGGTAATCACCACCACTAAGATCATCTGACACAAAATCACGCTCATCATGTGGGTCCAACTGTATAAATCTGACGGCGTGACTCAACATACAGGCCTGGCCCACCTAGCAAGCGGATCACCTTAATTTTCTGTATAGCCTATCTTTACGGTACCGTGGGGACGGAAACAGTGAGCTTTCAATGGTGGCCGTTCAATCCACTATCTCTTGTGGTGTAGCCCACTTGAGATTTGTACGTCTCTTAGTTGGTAGCGGATTAGGTGAGAGTGAGACCCAGGTCCACCGAGGTGGTTGGGATCCTGGCTGTGGAGCTTACAGTTATGTACGTGCCTTAAATCCACACCGTCCAACAGTTTTAAAAACTCATTTTAGGTATGATTCAAAAAATGAAGCAAATCCAAATCTTATGTGGACCATACCACAGAAAATCATAGTGATTGAATCCAAACCATTAAAAACCATCCAACCTGTTGATAAGGTCAGAGAGATCTGGATGAAAAGACCACAAATATATGCTTGATCCAAAACTTTTGTGGCCCACGATCCAAAACTTTTGTGGCCCACGAGAAGTTTTTAATGGGCGATTTCCACTGTTTTCTGTATTATGGTCAACCTGAGATTTAGTTCTGCTTAATTTTTTGGATCATGCTTAAAACGAGCTTTCAATACAGATGGATGGCGTAGATGTAGTCAGATACATTACAGTGGGCCTGCAGTCAGGGGTCCTACCCATCTGGGTGGATCCTAGGTCGCACCTAATCTGCTCCCAATGATCTGGCGAAACTGATGGGCGGAGCGTATGTCACACGTTCATCTCTGTGGGCCCCACAGAGTTTTGTGTTAGTTGGACTCTGTGTAAGAGTCGTTCCACGCAAGTCGCCTCTCCTTCTCCAGAAAGTGCAGGCACCAGATCTCTGGTCTTCCCCAAAATAACCGCAAAAGACCAAAATACCCAAACCAAAAATGAAAATCCCCATCCAATCCCTCCTTCTCTTCCTCTTCATCCTCCACACCTCGGCCACCGATTCGACCATCGATTCCGATCGAGTCGCTGAATTACTCTCCCTCCAGACCAGCTCCAAGACCGGCGTCATCCACCTCGACGACTACTCTCTCTCTCGATTCCTCACCTCAACCTCCACCCCTCGATCATACTCCATCCTCATCTTCTTCGATGCGGCCCACCTCCACTCCAACCCAGATCTCCACCTTCAATCCCTCCGCTCTGAGTTCGGCCTCGTCGCCTCTTCCTTCATCTCCCACAATCGCGACAGTCCATCCCAATCCAAGCTCTTCTTCTGCGACATCGAGTTCAAGGAGTCTCAGTCCTCCTTCTCCCTCTTCGGAGTCAACTCCCTCCCCCACATCCGCCTCGTTGGGCCCAACGTAAAAAACCTCAAGGAATCTATCGCCATGGATCAGTCCGATTACGCCCGCCTCGCCGAGTCAATGGCCGAGTTCGTCGAGGCCAAGACCAAGCTCTCCGTGGGCTCCATCGAGCGCCCGCCGATCGTGTCCAGGAACCAGCTACTCTTCCTAGCCGCCCTTTTTGTAATTTCGATTCCGTTCATGATCAAGAAGGTGATTGCTGGGGAAACCCTTCTCCACGATTCGAAAGTTTGGCTGGCATTCGCCATCTTCATCTACTTCTTCAGCGTCTCGGGGGCAATGCATAACATAATCCGGAAGATGCCCCTATTTATGACGGACCGGAATGATCCGTCGAAAATAATTTTCTTCTATCAGGGTTCGGGGATGCAGCTTGGAGCAGAGGGATTTGCGGTTGGGTTCTTGTATACGGTGGTGGGGTTGTTGTTGGGGTTTGTGACGCACTTCCTGGTGCGGGTCCAGAATGGGACTGTCCAGCGGGCATTCATGTTTGTGGCAATCTTGGTTTCGTTCTGGGCAGTGAAGAAGGTGGTGTATTTGGATAATTGGAAGACAGGTTATGGGATCCATGGGTTCTGGCCATCCAGCTGGAAATGAGAGTAGGCTGCATTTGGATGCATATCTTAAAATTTTCGGGTAAGGATTTTCTGGGTCGAAGTGGATTCAGTAGTTTTGTTATGAATTTTGTTGGATGGAATGATTTCGACCTTTTGATTATTATGTTTTGATGATAGTCTTACTTGGGATGTTATAAATCTTGAATAGATGTTAGAATACTTGCTTTGCTTAATGATTTTTTTTTTTCGGCATTGCATTTTGTGTCATGGTAGAGAATTAGATCTTATATGCTTTTTTTTTTTTTTGGGATCTGGTTGAGACTGATAGTTTCTATCAAATTGTTTGTTAGATTTTCAGGGGAGGCTTTGAATTTGAAGGGTTGTTGAGTGTTTAATTGTGCTTCTGTTAGATTTTCAGGGGAGGCTTTGAATTTGACGGGTTGTCGAGTGTTTAATTGTGCTTTTGTTTGATGGTTATAAAAGCAGATGTTTGTCATCTTAGCATTCAAAATAGTTACTAGGTACCTTCGGTTTCAATTGGGTTTCTGTTTAGCACGAAGCAACTGAAAATGTGATGGATTGGGTGATAGACACTATTTCAAGATCAGCTACAGTTAGGACTAGTGGTGGTCAACTTTGTCGAATCGCATATGCGATCATGTGCGATCGCACAATCGCATATGCGACCGCGTATTTATTTATTTATTTTTGAAAAATTTAAAAAAATCAAAAAATATGAAAAAATTCAAAAAAAAAAAATGTAAAAAGAAGAAGAAAATTAAGGGTAACTTTCCTAAGTTAATAAATAACTAATTTTACATATTTAAAATATATTGAGAGAAATAAAATCAATTAAACAATGAATTAGATAACAAGTGCTTGAATCTTGATCTTTCAACTTCCAAGAGAGGGAATGGGGGGGGGGGGGGGGGGGGGGGGGGGGGGGGGGGGGGAAGAGAGAGAGAGAGAGAGAGAGAGAGAGAGAGAGAGAGAGAGCACTTGGAATTAAGAAATGTAAGAGAAGAATAGAGTAAAAGAGTTTTGTAGTGAGAATATTGCAAATGGTGGAGGTTTGGAAGCCTTCTTATAGACAAAAAGTTGTTTTTTTTTTTTTAAAAAATAAAAATAAAATATTTATAATACAAAAAATGAAAAATAAAAAATAATGTGCCAACTGTTGGCCAATATGCGATCGCATATGCTGTATGCAATCACATACATCGCATATGCGATCTGCATATGGAAATGCGCATATGTGATCACATATGCGCATATACGGTCGCACATGACAACAATGGTGGTGGTAGACTGTTTTTTGAAATATCGGACCCAATAAACTATTATGGAAGTGTAGGTTGCTGTATGCTGATAATTTAGTATTAGGAGTTGTGGCGACAGTATTGTCAAAGATGGATGTGACCAAATCCTGTTTATAAACATCTAGACATGTACTAGTTCTTCATGCAATGCGAAGGATGCATTCCAATGTAGCAAGGGAATTACCCTTCATGCGATTCTCGGGTTGTATGTTGTCAACAACATCTGTTTAATCTATTGAGAGATCACAAAGAAGCAAAAAGATCTTAGTAATGTGCACGCTCATGCATGCATGCACCTGTGTGCATGGGTGAGAAGGTTGTGTGAGAAGGTAACAAAATGCATTAAAACCAGGCATGGAGTTCCTAAAATTAAAAAAAGGCTGAGAGATTGCACGGTGCTGTAGTTGGTTTAAATAGACTAAAAAGGTGCCAGGTTACCTAATATAGTTGTTAGTTTCGTGGACTTCACCCAAGTGATCACATTCCTTCTATCTCTCATGAGCACTGCTGCTGGCTGACTTGATAAACTGTGGAAGTATCTATTATTGTGTTCGGCCCATTTTGGCCACTCACCTACAAGAAGGGAATGTCTCCAAAATGTTTGTCCTTTCGAATGCCATAGTTTTCATGCCTAGCTGTGAAAGTAGACTGCAATCAAATGAGGCATCATCTAGTAGATTTGAAAGACATCGAAAAATTCCACCATACTTCATGAGCAAAACTGCAATGAATAAATAAATGATACACTGATTCTGCATTTTGGAGGCACACTATACATACATTAGGGACAATCATTTGTTCGTTCCTCAAATGATCAAGAGTCACGACTTCGTTTTTCCCCACATCCAAATGATATGGTCTTTTATGGGTCAACATGATCACAGGTCTTCTCTAGACCAAGCTTGTATATCATGCCCAAACAACGTTGACTATGCCTTGAGTTGATGTATTCATGAGTAGCTAGAGCACCATCCAAAATTTGGCTTCCAAGGATGAATGCTCTTGGTATTTCGATATCATAACCTCCCACGCCTTGCAAAGCCTTGAAGCCAAGATCTTTTCTAATATTTGGCAAGGGCCCCCAATCAATCTTATGGGCCTAAAGTCCTTCTAACTCTCAACCCCACTTTGTTAAGATTTGATGTGATAAGGATGCTTCAATGTCCTTTGAGAAATGCCCGCTTTCATAATATTCATTGATGAAAGCCATTAAATCCCTTTTCACTTCTTCCCAAAGGATTCAAAACAAAGCAATTAGGGATCCATTGGCCTTGGAGTTGCATCACATAGTCCTCCTATATAGTTGTTTCCAATGAAGTTGCATCTTCCTTAGACACCTGGTCAAAATCAAGATGGTCAAGATTAGGAGAAGATCTAAGTAAAATTTTACTATCAAATAACATCTTTCAATGTTCCCTTCAAAATTTGCTCCATCCACCTTCAGAATTTGGATATGATAACATGTTTGCCTAGCATTTACAACGGAAAAAAGAAGGTTTTGTGCCTCCAATTGAATTTTAAAATCTTGTTGATGTTCCACAAACACTCAGGGATAGTGCGATGTCCTATTTGCCTTTCATCATTCTTTTTCTAAATTGGTGAAAGAACACATTGGCTTTTTATATGGAACCCGAGGAACTCCCCTTTGGTTGGGAACCTGGAAGCTATGGGACATACACGTTGTCGTCATCCTTTCCCGTTGGCTTCCTTCCTCCTTTCTACATGGAAAAATATTGTGTTTTTGTCCCCTTATTTTAGCCACACCGACCATCTCCTCTTCTTTCTCCTTTTTTAATTTTTAATTTTTTTAAAAAATAAAGTTTGATTGGTTTTGGTAAAATGTTCACTTTAATAAGTGATCCTATCCTCCTTTTTATCAATCGCCTAAATCGCATCTAAATCTTGACTTTGGCTTCTTGCCCCTCCCTAATGGTCCCCTTTTGATTGCTTGATCCACCTAATTTTAGTTTCACCATTAGTTTGTGCTGGTTCCAACCGGCGTCAAATAATGATCTCCACCACTCCTTGATCTTGGTATTGAAATCATCTTCCTCAAGCCACATACGTTCAAAACAAAATGGAGGATCCCCATCTTCCTCTTGAGACTCAATAATAGGACTATGATTGAAAACCACATAAGGCAAATCATCAGTGGCCAACACGTGGAATTCCTCCCATTCTACAAATCCAGGAACACTAGGCCTGTTGTCTTTATTTGACCACGTAAAGTAAAATTTACACCACCCATTGCAAGATCAATCATGTCATGCTTGTCAAACCAGTAAGGAAAAAAAGAAGAAGATGCCTTTTGATATAGGTGCTTGCCTTTTAGGCTATTGATCGAAAACTGCCTAAATTTAAACTATTTTCATAGAACTACGTCCCCTTTTCATTGTTAGTGAAGCAATCACCTGTTGCTAGTCTTGTATATGGTTTGACCTTCATATTTTTGTAATGATGAAATCGACCACACTTCACTTAATCCCACTAACCTAGCGCATGTTGCGATCCTGTGAGGTAGGTGGGGCTCAGTGTTTTAAATAGCGGTAGCGTGTGCGTAGCGCTCAGCCCTCTATAGCGTGTAGCGTAAATACATAGCGTGTAGTGTAAGCTACACAATACTTCTATTTTTTAATTTAAAAATAGGACAAATATAATAAATAGTGGAAAAAAAGAAAAAAAGTATAAAAATGCCTAAACGATGATTCATTTTTATCAATTATAAGTATGTTAAAAAAAAGTTATTAGTTATCATTTATCAAAAGCCAATACACATATATAACACATCAACAACTTTCCAAGCAAACCACTTTAATTAATAATGTCTAATTGGAACCACAAGTCACAATTATGAAAAGAAATAAAAATCCCATAGGTTAAAAGTATCAAGTACAATACAAGTATCACATTCCTCAACATTAGAAATAAAAAAAACATGAAAAAAGTAATAAAAAACCAAAATAGTAAAAAAATACATTGTAGCTTACGCTACGGACGCTACGCGCTACGTAGCCGTAGCGTACGTTACAACCCCTGTAGCTTACGCTCTAGGGGATTTACAGTACTTGGGATGCTATGACCACGCTATGCTACGTAGCGTACGCTACACTACGCTACGGGCGCTATTTGAAACACTGGTGAGGCCTATCGTGATGTTTTTGAGAAACCACTCCTTCCATTCGTTTTGCAAGCTAATGTTATAGGGTGGGCCCAAAAATGAGGCATATGCAAAACTCAAGTGGGCCACACGGTAGGAAATGGTTAGGAGGGAAATGCCTACCATTGAAACCTTCTCGGGGTCCGCTGTGCTGTTTATATCTCATCCAAACTGATCGTAAGGTCATTCCCATTAAGATGAACTAAAAACACAAAAATAGTAGCCTAATGGAGAACTTGTGGGTCCATTATTGCCCCACTGATTGTTTCAACGGTGGGTGTTTAATACCCATTGTTTCCTGCCATGTGGCCCACTTGAGTTATGGATCAAACTCATTTTTGGGCTCGCGCCCTAGAAAGCTCTAGTGAAACTGGTGGATAGGGTGGACTTTGTGGAAACGTTACAGTGGGCCTCGAGTGTTTGAACGATGGCCATTCAATGTCCCCTATTTCCTGCCATGTGACCCACTTGAATTTTGGATGTGCCTCATTTTATGCTCATGCCTAAAAATGATTCGGTGAAACTGATGGACATGGTGGATTTTTGAGAAAGATTGATGGAGGGGCCCATGATAGTTCCAACAGTGGGTGTTCAATACACATTGTTTATTACTGTGTGGTCCACTTGATTTTTGGTTCTACCTCATTTTTGGGCACACACCCTCAAATGATTTGGCGAAGCTAGTGGATAAGGTGGATTTCTCACAAACATCGTGGTGGGTCCCACAGTTCTTTCTCACAATGGTTTATGTTCAATCCCATCGTTTCCTATGGTGTGACCCATGATTGTTTCAAGCAATTGTACATATCTTCTCATGGTGTGCCCCCATTTTAGCTTTGGTAAGATGATTCTTATGATATACGGTGAACATGAAGAGGTGCACTAGATGAACTAGTTGGATTCTACACGCACATTAGGGGTGTGCCCCATGCAACTCAAAATGCATTCAAACACTTGTGATCATTCATACCAATCAAATGCTTCTCTCCATCACAATCCTAACAATGCACACAGTCGCCCACACACACGTTTTAATAGTGGGTGTTCAAAACCCACTGTTTCCTGCCTTGTGGCCCACTTGAGTTTTGGATCTGCTTCATTTTTTGTCCCACTTCCTTAATTGATTTGGCAAAACTGGTGGACAAAGTGGATTTCTTAGAAACATCACAGATGGTAGCCATCAAGGTGTCCCAAATCGGTTATGTATTGGCCGTAACGGCCGATATGAAACTGTAACGGTGGGACCTGTTATGTGATACGGGGCTGTATTGGCCGATGTCCCATTTTGTACCCGTAACGGCCGTTTCGGGCTTGTTACGGGCGTAATGGCCGTTACTGACCCGTAACGGCTGTTACGGGCCTGGAAAAAAAAAAAAGAAAAAAAGAAGAAAAAAACTTACCTTTTTTAAGTTCTTTTCTTCTTCTTCTTCTCTTTCTTCTTCTTCTTCTTCTTCTTCTTCCTCTTCTCGGATAGCTGCGGCTACAGCTTTCGTCTTCTTCTTCTTCTCTCTCTCTCTCTCTCTCTCTCTCTCTCTCTCTCTCTCTCTCTGTTCTTTCCCTCTTTCTCTCTTTTTTCTTTTCTCTCTTCTTTCCCTCTTTTTTCTTTTCGGTTTCCCTCTCCTTTTTTTTTTTTTTAGGTGTACCACACCAGCTTAGCTGCTGTAAGTACGTGTCACGCTAAGACGAGCGCTGACACTCTTCGAGCTCCGAGTTGTACGAACGGTTCAAAGGAGATCAAAGTTATATGGGCTCCACATTGATGTATTTATTATATCTACACCGTTCATCTATTTTTAAATATCATTTTAGAGCATTACCCAAAAAATGAATCGTATCCAAAGATCGTCTGGACCACACCAAAAATAGCAGCGGAGATGATGATTTTCACCGTTAAACAATTCGTAGGCCCACCATAACATTTATTTTCCATCCAATCTGTTCATAAAGTCAAAAAGACCTGAATGAAGAGGAAAAACAAATTTCATATTGATCCAAAAGTTCTATGATCCCAAAAAGTGTTTCAATGGTAGACGTTCAATACCCCACTGCTTTTTGCAATATGGTCCACTTGATAATTAGATCTGTATTATTTTTCGTGTCAAGCCTTAAGACTAGCTCGTCAAATGAATGGACGGTTTAGATATAACGCATACCTCATGATCAGACCCACAGGACATGCTTGCGTGAAATGAATGGACTGCTTACGAGTTACGCAGCATGCTGCACATTTTATTAAATTGTACACGTGCCACATGAGCCCCACCATGATGGATATATTTTATCCATGCCATCCATCCATTTTGCCACATCATTGTAGGTTATGATTAAAAAAATTAGTAAGATCCAAATCTCAGGTGGACCACAACATAGGAAACAGTGGTTATAGAATGCTCACCATTAAAAATTTCTTAGGGGCCACTATAATGTTTATTTTCAATCTAACTTGTTAATAGGGTCACACTGACGTGGATGAAGGGAAAACACACATGTCAGCTTGATCTAAAACCTTTGTAGCCCCAATAAATTTTTAATGATAGTCGTTTAATTATTGTTGTTTCTTATGGTGCGGTCCACTGAGCTTTGGATCTGCCTCATTTTTGGGCTCATGCCCTAAAATTATTTGGCAAAATGGATGGACAGTGTGGATATAACACATTCATCACGAGTGGGGTCCAAAAAACTTCGACACTCGTGTGCTACACTTCACAATCTGAGTCCTACCTAATTCGGGCCCTTAAAAAATTGTACACGAGACATGTATTAACTTAAAATTTGCCAATTAAATTATGGACTGTAATTGCTAACTCAAAATGGCAAAATCAAATTGTTTGAATAGTTTTAATTGTTAATTTGTGGACGCTTATTTTTTAAAATAGGGCTTTTTGATTTTTTTTTTTCATGATTCACTATCCAATAAATGTCCACCAATTCACAAGTGGGATAATGCCAATAAATTGCATGAATTTGATGCTGATTTGGGGCATGGATTGGTCCTCCAAGTCAGCCCCAAATTGGCAACGCGATCTACCTGATTTTAATTTCATTTTTTAAAAGAACTATTGGGAAAAATGATATCAAATTGTTAAGTATATAAATTAGATATTTAGAAAATTAAATATATGAATTTTGTAGTCAAATTCAGGTTATCTGGTTCATAAATTCATTAGACAGTCCGATACAACTTCTCACCAAAGAGTGGACTGTTACACCACCATAAACATGTTCCAATTTATAAATGAATGCATATTTGGAATGCTTAGAATATTCCGGATTTAATCCATATTTTTTGGCAAAAAAAAAATTTGCCCCGTTACGGGCCGTTATGCCCCTGTATCGCTGTTATGCCCCCTGTATCCGTATCGATTTCGGAGGGCACCGTTACGCCAACCGATACCGATACGAGACACCTTGGTAGCCATTTAATCTCCATTGTTTCTTGCTATGTGGCCCACTTGAGTTTCAAATTTACCTCATTTTTGGGCTCATGCCAGAAAATGATCCAGCGAAACTGATGGACGAGGTGGATTTCTCAAACATCACGGTGGGCCTCACGACTATTTCAAGTTTCAACAATGGGAGTTCAATACCCACTGTTTCTTGCTATGTGGCCCACTTGAGTTTTGGATTTGTCTCATTTTTTGGGTCTACTACCGAAAATGATATGGAGAAATTGGTGGACGAGGTGGATTTGGTGGGCTCCATGAGTTTTCCAACAGTGGGGTTCAATACCCACTGTTTCCGAATACTGGAGAGAGAGAGAGAGAGAGAGAGAGAGAGAGAGAGAGAGAGAGAGAGAGAGAGAGAGAGAGAGAGAGAGAGAGAGAGAGAGAGAGAGAGAGAGAGAGCATTATGGTGGGCTCAAGTGTTTCAACGATGAGATTTTTGGGCATGGAAAGTCTGGGTTCGAGGGCAAAAAAACAAAAAAAACCATTCCAATCCCTTAATCTTAATTTCTCTCCACTTCTAAATGATCTATTGTAGATTTCGACCCATTCCTATGAATCCTTTCGAAGAAAAATACCAATTTCGAGCCGAAATCAAGATCGAGGCATCAATGGTTACAAATCCATTATTTTCAACATGAAAAATCATGGATTTGGAGCCTTGATTTTGAGATTTGGGGGAGATGGACCAAGTTGCGCAAAATTAGGAAAAATTTGAAAAGACTCTAATTTCTCTCAAATCAGTTGCTATTTTTGTGTCCAAACACAAAATCAAACATGTATGTAAACTAATCTAATGATTCCTGGTAATTTAGGGATTTTTCAAAAAAAAAAAAAATCATAAAAATTAATTAAAAAATGTTAAAATATAAATTTTCGAAGTTCCACGTCAATTAGTGGTCAATTGGCCCTCTTTCAGAGTATTCTAGAGTGTTCGTTGAAATCATCATCACATACACTCTAATTTTGGGATTTGGGAGAAGATAGGCTGATTTGTCGAAAATTCAGAAAAATTCAAGTTTTTTGTTTTCAAAAATTTTCACAACAGTTGCAATCTTAATTTCCAAATTGGAAATGAAGCATGTTTGTAACCTAATCTAGTGATTCTTGGCAATTTGGAGTCTTTTTTTAAATTAAAAAATAAAAAAAGAGAAAAAGATTTTTTTTTTTTTTTTTTTTGAATTTCACTTTGATCAACAGCCAATTGTCTCCTATTTCCAATTATTCAGGTGTGTTTGATGAAATCATTGTCACATGCACTCTAATTTTATAATTTGGGGAAAGATGGGTTGATTTGCGAAAAATTAGGGAAAATTTGAATTTTTTCCAAATTTTTTTTTTTTCCAAATCAGAGAGGATGAGTACCAAGGTTATGTTGGAGAGTATTCTTCACTGGTATCATTTTACTATTACATGGACATAATATTGTCGGTTGTGGAGCATCAATACTATATGGGTCTGAGCCACAAACACACATTATTTACAGGTATATTTCTCGTTTTGTACTTTTTTTTAAAATTTTTTTTGAATGTATTGCTTGTGTTTGCATATAATGTCTTATTATATTTATAAATTATATGAATTGACTTTGAATATACTTGCAATTATTACATATATATATATATATTATATTATAATATATATATATATATATCTATATATATATATATATTAATGATGATAGACAATGCATAAATTAGGACCCCATACAAAGGAAAGCTATTATGTGCACTTGTTTTTTTTGTGATGTTTTGATTTCTAAGTGTCTATTCATGTCTTTTTTTAACAATCCCAAAAGTTTCATTGAAAAATTCAACCAATTTCCCAATGTTTCCCCATTTTTCCCAACAACAACGATACATTACACGATGCAACTGACATATCTTATGTGATAATCGATATGTATCTGTATCCCAAGGGTATGATACATTATGCGATAACGATACGGAAAACATTGGTGGCTGTTACAGCCACTGTTACTGATACGGAAAACGTTGTTTCTCCCCTTTCCATAAAGAGCTAATAATTCTTTTTTCCTTATCTGAATTTTAGTCTCTTGAAACACCACCAGCTGGACCTTATGGCTTTTACAAAATTGTTTAATTTACACCATTTTTCTGGGAAAATCCCTGCTCTCTTACGTTCTAAGAGAAAATGTTCATTTGGAACCTATGATATTTCCCTTCTCACCTTTCTTTCCCCTTCCTTCTCCCTGCAATTCTTTCCCACCTTTATCATAAGATTCATTAGTAATATATGGTGATAAATTTACCAACTCCTTCATGCCCTTTCAGCTTCTTCTTACATGACTAGCCTCACATGCTGCCTGCTTCTGGACTTCCCTTTCCTAAGAACCTAGAATAAAGCCTCAATATCCTCACAATCTTCGAAAGGAGACAACTAATCTCCCAACATGCCCATTGCATCCATTAGCCGCTGAATGCCATGCTTGATGCTTGCTGTTGCCTCTTCTACTTCTGCTACTGCCCCCTTTACTTGCACTTGCAGTTTCAGATTATCTACATCTTCCACCTGCAAGGCCTAACTATTATTACATTCATCCATGCATCAGATTTCCTCAGCTGCTACATACTGGTAGTTTGGAACTAACAGGGCTGGTACAAATCTGACTTTCCTCCACTTCACTGTTAGTGATCTGAAGTGGCCAAGCAAAATCAGATTCCCTATCCTGTTATGCTGAGACCTCTGCACGTCATGATTTGTATGAACCTGAGGGTCTGAGACCACTTGCACTGATTTCTCCTTCTCTTTAATCTCCCCACAAGAATAGACAGTCTCCCAAGCACTTCCTTTGCTATTGAGACCAACTGCATGCCCCACCAGAGATTTAGACTTTCCTACATCCTCTGTGTCATTGAGAACTTCAGCTGTTGCTTGACATTGAATAGCCTATTGGTCCTCTGATTTGGGAGAGCTCTGCTGGTCAAAAGGGACATGAGCACCAACATCGACATCCTGCTATTCATTCACCTCCATTGAAGAGACAGTAGGGCCTTCTATTTGTTTTGATGTCACTGTGCTACCATCACTTCCTTCAAATGCCGGTTTATTTACGACGCTGCCCTCCATACTTGTCATGTCAATTAATGCCGTCTCGAGCAGTGTTTTAAATAGCGGTAGCGTGTTGCGTAGCGTTCAACCCTCCGTAGCGTGTAGCGAAATAGCGTAGCGTGTAGCGTAAGCTACACAATACTTCTATTTTTTAATATATATTATATATTATATATATATATATATATATATATATATATATAATATATATATATGTTAAATAAAAAAGCAAAATATATAATGTCACACATTCTTCAAAATAAAAATCCCAAAGTTAAGAGCATTAAGTACAATACAAATGTCATATTCCTCAAAATCAACATCTCAAATTCTCATAATTAGTCTCTAGACTCTAGTGTCTAAACTCTAAAAGTCATCTATATCTAATAGGTCATCGTCGTTGTCGTCATCCGCATTCACTTCATCACCAAGTCTAGGCCTTTCATCATCGGCATCAGCATCTACATCTGCATGTACATCATCCACACCATGAACACTCGTTCCTATATCTCCTTCCTCTCTTATAGGAGTAAGAAATCTTCCCATGGGACCACCTACACATTTTTTTTTAAAAAAAGAGAGATTCATTGGTCTTTTACTTTCTTTGTTAAAAATGTTCATGTAACTTAGTCTATAACTATAAACACTTAAAGTAGTTGCCTTCCTTTTCCTTGAGGAAGGTGGGGGGCAATCTCCTTCAGAAATATTAGATGTTGATGGTGCATTGCTGTCAACTGGATCATCAGACTCCGGAATAGTTGTAATGGCACTAATATCAAAGGCCATATTTTGATCTTCAAGCCACGATGGATCAGTTGGGAGAACAGGGCCTTCTTTCTCAGCAATCCATTCATCATCTGATTCAATGTGGTCCACCAATATTGGATCCATTGCCGCCCTTCTCTTCATGCTTCTTTCTCTGAGTTTCATATTATACATCACAGATACTAGAGAGTTGAGTTTTTGTTGCTCTAGCCGATTTCTCTTCTTTGTGTGGATCTAATCATGTGATGTTCTATGTCAGTCAATTATCAAAGACTTGCTAATCTACTAAATAAAAATTAGCTAATTTAGAATATTGAATGGTACAAAAGTCACCTGCTCAAAAGTACTCCAATTTCTCTCACAGCCAGAAGCACTGCATGTGAGGCTTAAAACTCGTACTGCAAACTTCGTAAGCTGTGGAGTTCTATCTCCAAAGCGTTCCCACCAATCAGCTACATAAATTAGTTATAATTTATAATTAATTAATACTTTTACCAATTATAAAAATATAATTTACATAACAATGAAAATATCAAAATATAAAATTATAAATTACCTGGGGAACGCTTTGTCATGGTTTCGAGTGCAAGGCGAGAGCCAAAATCCCCTCTTCTCTTGTCATATTCATCCAACTGAATATCAGCATCAGCATGCTCTTCACGGGGGATCATCCTATCCATGCAATCAAACAACCCCCTTTTTATCTCAGGGTGTGTAGAGAACTTATCTGAGTACCGTCTTTAAGGATTCAGATAGTACCCGGCTGCATGTAGAGGACGATGAAGCTGAGGAGTCCATCTTTCATCTATTTTGTTCCAAATTGGAACATATCTCTTTTTTACATCATTGCAATTAAATGCAATTTTCTCCTTCGCTGAGTCCATCAATTCATAAATGAACCCCATTGCTGGCCTCTCTTCCGAATCTACTTCTCTTAAAACGCTTACCAATGGCATGGTGCTCTTAACACATAAGGCAACATGAGGCCAAAACTTCGGATCAAACATTATAATAGCCCGTACCTTTATTCCTTCAGGTTTTCTAGCCCAAGAACAAGAGCACCATTTTTCCGATGCAAACATGGTTATAAGACCATTCTTTTGCTTGTAAATACTTCGAAGGGTGAGGTATGATGTTGCAAAGCGTGTTACTGCCGGCCGTAGAAGCTCATGGTTATTCGTGAAGCTTCTCATCATGCTCAATACAATTCCATGCCCATAAATAAACTTCGTCACTGTCCTTGCCTTTTCAAGCATTTCAGAATATATTTTCATTTTTCCAATATCCTTCAACATCAGATCTATGCAATGTGCAGCACACGGAGTCCAATATATCCTTTTCCTCTTATCCATCAACTTCTTCCCAGCACTCACATAGCTTGAATGGTTATCCGTGATAACCTGGACCACATTTTCTTCCCCAATTTCATCAAGATATTCGAATAACAAATTCCCATCTTTTATTGAATCTGAAGCATCAATAGACTTGTAAAACATTGTTCCGATCGAGAATTAATCAAAAATTAATGATGCTTCTATTCTTTCCATCCGTCCAAGCATCAGACATAATTGAACATCCATAAGTTTTCCAGGAAGCTTTGTATGCTTTCATTAAACTATCAGTATAGCAACCTCCTCTTTTAGTATCCATGTTCTCATCTCATGCATGGATGGTGGCTTCAATCCCGGTCCAAACTTGCCAATGGCTCACACATTGCTGAAAAGTATGGGCTATTACACAGGTTGAATGACAAAGCATTCCCAAAAAAAAAATCTTCCAATCACCCTGCATACTTCTTTTCTTTCTTCCTTCTTCCACTTTGAATTCAATGTGGATTGACGTTGCTCACTAGTAACAAATTGATCTATAGGACCCCTTGCTCTTGCCATTGGTTGATTACCAGAAGATCCACTACCAAGTTGGCTGCCAATGAAAGCATCATTACCCACACTAACGCTATCACTTGCAGAGCCAGAACCAGAAAGATATGTCGATCCCCCTCTCCCAATATCTCGAAACACTTCATTTCTTTTATTTTTTCCATCATGATATTCCTTTAAAGCCTTTCTACACTCCTCCTTGGCTTCGTCTGTCACTTTTGGGCACGGCTTTATCCCATTGTGGGTTCCGGCCAAATGATGCTTTAGGCGAGTCATGCCTCCCGTACATCTTTGACCGCAAAATTTGCATAGCACATAATTTCTATGAGATTGTCCAAGTGGATTATCAGCCACATATTTCCATGCAAAATCTCTCTCTCTCTTTTTCTTCAAACATTCTTCTCTCTTTAGTTCACTAAATCAAAAAAAAAAAAAAAAACACATCACAGATAAATTAGTGAATCACAAAAATAAACATACGCACACCACTTACACTCATACGCACACCATAGAAAATAATGCAAACCCACCCCTTCACGCACCTCAGTGGGCCCCACGTGGGCCACACCATAGAAAATAATGCACATCCCACCCCTTCACGCACCTCAGTGGGCCCCACGTGTGCCACACCATAGAAAATAGTGCACATCCCACCCCTTCACGCACCTCGGTGGGGCCCACGTGGGCCATACCACAGAAAAAAATGGTATAAAGAACAACAAACCGACTGTAAATAGTATTTTAAAAGGGGAAAAAAATGAGGAAAAAATTGAAAATACCAAGTTATTTTCATTGTACATCAAAAAAATTTAAAAAAAAGGAAGGAGCGTACCTGTTTTTGTCTCGAGATGAGGTCGGTTTGTGCCTGGTGGGGAGAGAAGCAGCGTCGGCAGCGTCGGATGGCCTCTCTGAGACGATTTTAGGTCTCCAACTCGATCAGAAGGGAGAGCAGCAGCGTCGGATGGCCTCCAAATCGATCGGAAGGGAGAGCAGCAGCGTCGGATGGCCTCCAAGCAGCGTCGGATGGCCTCCAAATCGATCGGAAGTAGAGCAGCAGCGTCGGATGGCCTCTAAGCAGTGTCGGATGGCCTCCAAATTGATCGGAAGTAGAGCAACAGCGTTGGATGGCCTCCAAGAAGCGTCGGATGGCCTCCAAGCAGTGTCGGATGGCCTCCAAATCAATCGGAAGGGAGAGCAGCTGCGTCGGCTGCTGCCGTTTGGGATCGGAAGCACTAGAGAATTAGGTTTTTTTTTTTTTTTTTTTTTTACTTAACTTTAGCTTGTGGTGTGAGTTCACCACTGTTTTCTGCACTGAAAAAACAAAAAAAAAAAAACCACACAGGTAGCGTACGCTACCTGCGCTACACGCTACATATCCGTAGCGTACGCTACGACCCCTGTAGCGCACGCTACAGAGGAAAAATGCTATTTTTAGCGCTACGTAGCGATTTCGCTACGCTACGCTACGCTACGTAGCGTACACTACCGCTACGCTACCAACGCTATTTGATACACTGGTCTCAAGAGAGGAATTCAAAACTACAACAATGAGCTATTCTCAATTTTGTATGCAAAGCTGACCCTGGAGGTCAAGCTAGATATATTTAATTGCTACAAGCCAATCCTGTGTATATTTTGAAGAATGATTCTGATTCTAAACAAGATGTGGATGTTTATGTGATGGAAGAAACACATTTATATGTGATATAAATTATTCGCTGGTTATATATGAATATAATCCATATATCGCAGTTCTGGCCATTCTGACAACAACAGGTTTGAAGATGCAATCAGGGAGCAATGGTGATAACTTGCGCTCCATGCAACCATGATGGAATTTTGAGAATAAGGGCAAGGCAGTTGCCATAAACCAATGTAGGGCCATTAACAACTGTTTTAAGTGTGGTGGCCAAGGACACTTTGCCTCAACCTGTCCTACATGGAACTTAAATTTTTGTGAGGAACAAGAGGGATGGTATGACAGGGAAAACAACATAGATGATGACTGTGTAGATCAGAGTGAGGACCCAAGTGCAGAAGACAACAATTCAGCGCTCAATGGTCTACCAGAGAAGAATATCATGTGTAGTTAGGTGCATTCTCATAGAACTAAAAGAAGTGGAGGAAGATGATTGGCTGCAAAATAACATTTTCCACACATGCGAAGTGTGGAGTTGTCATGAAGGCTATCATAGATGGTGATAGCTTGAAAGCTGAAAAAAGAAAAACACCGTATGCAATATAGAGTTGCTGGGTTTATAACACTTATATTCCAGTGACCAAGTGATGTTTTAGTAAATTTCTCTTTTGGGTTGTATAAAGAGATGTCGTGTGGTGTCATCCCTGTGAAAGTCACATATTCTATTGGGTCAACCATGGTTGTATAACTGGAAAGTTTACCATTCCAGTCACAAGAATACGTGTACCTTTACATACAAAGGTACACGTATTAATTTTAAGCCAATGATGGATGATGAGCCTTAGGGAGAAACTGCAGTTTCGATATTGCTAGGTTTGTCTCACAGGAAGTCATGTATGTGTTAGTTGGGCAATTATGTGAACCTGAAACAACTCATGGTGCTACAACAACACTGCATGAATTTCAGGACTTACTATCTTAATTTTAGGATTTGGTTCTAGATGAGTTGCCACACATGTGAGTTATCCAGCATGCGATCAACCTGTTGCAAGGAGCTACATTGACCAATATGCCAGCTTACCGTATGAACCCAATGGAGCACGCTGAGCTTTGTCAACAAGCGGAAGATTACTAGCTAAAGGTTGTATTTGTGATATCCTTTAGCCCATCTGCCATGCTTGCCTTATTGACTCCGAAAAAGATGGTAGTCGGAGAATGTGTATAGACACTGTTTGTCATCATTCAGATAACGGTCAAGTACTCTCGTCCTGTTCCTCAACTCGATGATATGTTGGACATGATCACAAATGCCACGATTTTCTCAAAGATTGACTTAAAGAGCAGCTACCATTAGATCAGGATTCATGTAGGTGACAAATGCAAGACGATGTTAAAGACGGAGGATGGGTTGTACGAGTGGTTAGTCATGCCTTTTGGGCTAGCCAATGTGTCAAGCACCTTTATGCGTGTTATGACACATTCTTCGGCTTTTCATAGGAAAATTTTTTGTCATCTATTTTGAAGACATCCTTGTCTATAGCTGTTCACACCAGATCATATTATGCATCTTCAACAGGTGATGGGAGATCTACGGAAAGAAAAGCTCTTCATCAATATGAAGAAGTGCACTTTTATGAGTCTTAGTGTGGTTTTTCTAGGATTCGTGTGTGCGTGCGCTGATGGGGTTAAAGACAATCCAAAGAAGATTTGTTGATTGGGCTCTCTCAAGGAATATGCATGAAATTTGAACTTTCCATAGGTTGGCTACATTCTATAGGAGGTTCATCAAGAACTTCAGCTCTACTACGACACCAGTTGCAGACCGTCACTCAGCCTATTTTACATAAGTTTAGTTGTAGACATGTTGGGTATTCCTATGTTTGTTACTAATGGCATTATTGTAAATATTTATCCAAACCCTAACTCTCTATTCTCCTTTCATTCTTTTTCTTCTTCCCTTTCTCTCCTCTTCTTTTATTCCTTCTCATCGAAACGTACGCACCCATTATTGAATGCATAAAGGTTGGTCGGCTTGAGTGGACCAAAGTTGCAACAAATGCATTTCAAGAAATTAAGTTGAAAGATGATGAAAGCTCTAGTTCTCAAGTTTTTTGATTTCTCGAAGGTATTTGATGTTGCCTGTGATGCATTCCATGCGGGCATTAGATGTGCCCTTAGTTAGTAGGACATTTGGTGACCTTTTTTTTTAGCAAAAAGCTAATGATGCACGAAAGAAGTATTCTACTTGTGATGTTAAGTTCTATGCCATTGTATAATCCTTAAAGCATTAGTGTCATTACCATTCATTAGGAATTTACAATATATTCCGATTATGAATCGATCGTAAACATGTTGCATTATTTGAACTCTTGGAGGAAATTAAGTGGGCGACATGCTAAGTGGAGTGCCTATATTCAGGAATTCACATTCTTTCTGGAGCATTGAGTTGGTGTAGAGAATAAGGTAATTAATGCTCTTATTTGAAAGACACATCTCTTGCCTACCTTATCAATATCCATTGCTTTGAAGAACTCAAGAGAGACTACATAATTAATGATGATTTTGGAAAAGTATATTTAGCACTCCCTATAAGCTCAAGTACTGGGTACCCATGATATAGTTTGCATGATGGGTACTTCTTCTATGATATGAGGTTATGTCTTTCCAAAAACTCCTTGTGAGAGTTTGTAATAAGAGATTTCCATTCAGGTGGCCTTAGTGGTTACTTATTGGGATTTGACAAACGACAACCCTGGTTGAGGACCAACTTTACTGGCCAAGTTTGAATAACTATGTTGGGGTCGTTGTTTGGCAGTGTCGAGCGTGTCAGTTAGGAAAAAGGTTGCAAGAAAAACACTGGTCTGTACTCCACTACCAACACAAGATGTCCCTTTGAAACAACATCAGCATGAATGTCTTGGAATTAAAGACTCAACATGCATATGACTCTACTTATGTTGTGGTCAATAGGTTTTCTAAGATGTCCCATTTCATTCCTTTTAAGAAGACATCAGATGTTCTACACATGGCAAATATTTTCTTTAAGGAGGTGGTTTACCTGCATGTTGTTCTTAAGACAACTGTGTCTGATTGTGACATAAAGTGCATGAGTTATTTGTGGCGGACTTTGTAGTCAAAGATGGGAACTAAATTGAAGTTCTCAAGTGCTTATCATCCACAAACAAATGGACAAACTGAGGTTGTCAAGCAGTCTTGGGAATCTTCTTCGATGTTTAGTTGGTGACCTTATCAGTTAATGGGACCTCATGTTATCACAAGCTGAGTATGCTTACAATAGTTTCATAAACTGTAGTATGGGACTTCCTCCTTTAAAAATTGCGACCAACAAAAATTGCGACCTCGTCAACCTATCAATTTAGTTCTACTTCCTATTGTGACTAGACCGAACCGGGACGCTGAGGCTTTCACATGGTATACCAAGGAGTTACATGTGGAAGTAAGGCAAAAGATTAACCTTAGTAATGAATATTACAAGGGTTAATGCAGATGTTCCGTGATGTTTCGCACAATTTCAAGGGCAGAGGTTTCTGGAAGGGTCTTACACCAAGCTCCACTCCAAAATGGCGGGTCCTTATCATGTTTCGAAGAAGCTAGGAGATGATGCATGTATGATCGAGCTTCCACCCAAAATGAAGATCAACCATATATTCAATACGGAAGACCTCGTAGTTTATCTTGGGCATGGTGAAGACAACATCATAAGAGAACGAGCTACCTCGAGGTACCGCACCAGTTTGAGGAAGTCATTGAAGATGTATTGGAGATCAGATAGTTTCTACATGTCAGGGAGGATATCAAAAGTTTCTTGTCAAGTGGAGGGTTGGCCGAGATCCGTAGCATTTGGTTCTTCACTGATGGTTTCAAGTGCATCAACCCGGAGCTCTATAATGAGTACATTGTCATTAACTCGACAGAGCCAAGTTCTTAAAAGCTGGGGGTGTACTCTCCACACTTGTGCACAAGAAGAGGACCTGATGAGGGCCTATTTATGTACACGTGGTAAGAGTTGTTGCAATTTCCTGTGTTTAAGTGTCTTAGGTCTCTCTCTCTCTCTCTCTCTCTCTCTCTCTCTCTCTCTCAGGATGTCCAGTTGTAGTAGATTGGAAATATCAATCTTCAATGACTTACAAATAGGCTCTTATGGCCATACTTATAAAGGACCTTTTATGAGATTTTCTTCAGTAAGAGTTGCTGATAATTTTCTTTCGGTAGAAGGGAGGGGGTTTGTGATTTGTAGCATAAAGGCTAGAGGACCGATGAGCCTTGCGAGTCTTTCGTCCTCCTATCCATTTGTGCATGTGTATGCTTGAGGTATCCTGGTAAGTAAATTTCAGTTACAGTTAGTTTCAATTTATTTGATTGTGGTTGCATTATCGATGACCTTTTCTATGCTTGGCATGTCATCCAGTTGGGCAGCAGGAGAACTTCCCTTGTGCACCTTTCTATTCTGGTAGTTCTGTGGTCAATTTAGATAAGCTACAATAGAACGTTCCAGAACAAATCTGAACTCGGAGAAGCTGTAGCTCGAAGAGAAAGGAATAGGGGCCTTCGCTGGGGATTGAGTCCTAAGGAATTAAAAAGCATGTAAAGGGATCATATTGTAGCATTATGGAATGAGGGTAGAGGTGTACACGAGTTGATCCGAGTCAAGCTTTGCACAGCTCTGCTTGGCTCGGCCAGTGGCTAACCCAGCTCGAACTCAGTTCAGCTCGGCCCTCGAGCCTGTCTGGCCAGCTTGGCTTGGCTCGGTCAGCAGCTCGGGCGAGTTCGAGCGTTTGCGGCATTTTCTCAAACACTTTGAATGCATCTTCAGTTTCTAACGGAATGCAAAATAGTAACAACTTTTTATAGGTATTTCATCAAACACTCGGTGAGCACAATCAATATCAAGATATGGGGCAGTTTTATGATGTAGAAAAAAAATTGGCCGTTTGTTTTGTATTCATTCCTTCCTCACCACTAACTGATCCTGCGGAGAATGTACACACCTTGAAACAATAGTTTCGTTGAGTCATTTCATCAAACACCCAGCGAGCTTCATCAATATCAAAATAACCGAGTCACCGAGCTGATTCGAACCCAGTCGATTCGAGTTGAGGTTCAATCTGAGTCGAGTCGAGCTTGGGCAAGCTCGAACTCGACTCGAAAATTTTTTCAAGCTCAAAAAATCAGCTCGACTCGGCTCAAACTCAGTTTCTAACTGAGTTGAATTGAGCTTTTTCGAGTCGAGTTTGGCGAGCTAACCGAGCTAACTCGGTTTGTGTACAGCTCTAAAGGAGGGTCATGTTTTGTCTTTTAGATGACCTCTTGTCATCTCTGTTTTATTTCACGGCTTTTTGAGCTTTTCCAATAAAATTGTTACCTTAGAAAAACCTTCATGCTAAGTAACGCATGACCCAGCAATCCAAAAATCTCTGGAATTAGGCTATGGATCTCCTCTCCTCTTTTGGACTCGCAATCTGGCACTGAATCTCATCCCTATTTGCATATCTGGAATCGATTTTAACCACCCCTCGTTTACATGAACAGATACACATTAGCACCTCCTCTAGCCACACCTCCAAAGATATATCCCAGGCCTGTACCCAAATGACATAAAACCTTACCATTGACATTCCAACCAACTTTGGATAGATCTGATCTGTCCTTTAGCAAATGTTTGCTGATTGTCAATCTATGGAATGCATTTAATTGGGGGCCCAGATCGTTCCACATCTTGGGAACCATTCAATCACTAATTTGAGTATTTAGCAAATGTTTTGCTGACAATTGATGTCTTTCAATTGAAAAAAAAAAAAAAAACGAAGCCACCACAGTTCTTTTGAGTTTCTTGTGCATTTTCTGGGTTAGTTTTTCCCAGCTTTCACCTCCACCTAGGCCCCTCTCAATGGAGCAGCCATTTAAATTGCTACGCAATGTCGTGTATAGCTTATACTACATAGCATAACTTAGTTTTAAAGCTATGTAGCTCATGTAAATAGCTTAAGTCACATATAGCATATGGTAAATGACAATTTGCATACATTACACGCTGCACTCTATGTAGTTCACATTACTAGTTATTTTTCACTAAAATATTAAAATTAATTAATGTTTTCAATGATTTGTTATATTTTTCTATTGTCAATAATGATTAGTTAATTCGTTCAATGCTTTAGGAAAATAATATATGTTCACTACAACATTAAAATCAATTAATGTTTTCGATGATTTGTTATATTTTTCTATTTTCAATAATGATTAGTAAATCTTTTCAATGCTTTTAATAAAGTAATATAAGTAACAATAGTAAATCAGTTTAGTTATGCATTTATACTTAATCATTGCCCTTTCCTATTACTTCCAGGTTGTGTTTGGTTGCACCAAATATCACGAAATTTAACAGCACCAAATATCATGAAATTTTGTTGAATTTCATTATTAATCGGCCTAATTTGGTGCAGAATATCATGAAATTGGTGCAACCAAGTGCAACCTTGCCTAAAAATCTAGAAGTAACGTGTATGTTACGCTACACGCTATGTAGCTTACATCTCATGCTCCAGAGGGGTTGACGCTATGCTACATGTATTCTCTATTTAAAACACTGCAGGGCCAATGGATCGGCGACCCAGACCCTTGGTTCTTTGTGACCCACCTTGGTTAGACACATGCCCCAAAAATCTCCTTAGTGGACATCTCAAATCTTTTGTTTTCTGGCCTGCAAATATATGGTTAAGAAAGCAGTAATTATCTCTTTTCCATCTAACTTTCAAAAAGCAACAAGTGTGAGGATCTTAGGGGCTACAGAAGCTGTTACAATGTAGTTTCACTCTCCCTCCCTCCCTCCCTCCCTTGGCACTTATTGCCCTTTGTCCCTCAGTGAGCATGTTTAATTTACAGACCTATCTGAGTGTTTATTTGGATGCATTATTGGGTTGATTTTGATACTATTCATATTGATGGCCACTTCCTCATTACGATCATCTGTAGGAAACTTCAATAATCATTGTAGTTTCCCATCGACTAAGCAGATTGTTTGCAGTTCTAATATCTCATTTATCCCAACTTGACTAAATTTGGATAAAAAAAAAGAAGGCACCATTCTTATCAGTGAGGACACAAGGTAACTCTGCCTTGGAGCTTGGAAAATGGAAAAATGGATGCTTTTCCATTTCACATGGGATAATCATTTCACCCACAATTCGGGATACATCCAAACTGTCTCTTATGTTTTCATTAGTTTTAGGAATGAGATGAGGATTCTATAATTTCTTCTATAGTTGCACGAAGTGTGAAGTGAAGCGACGACAGATTTGGGTGCAGGAGCAGGGAAGCCTGTTTCAAAATGTTATCAATTATAAAGGTTGTAAGTGGGAATGGTAGTGTGAGTCCAAAAAGCGATTCGAAGCAAGAACGGCAATGAGTTAGGAGGATTGTGCAACTTAGATTCTTCATTTCAACATGCATGCAGGGCTCTCTTTCGTCTTCCATAGATTCTATTGCCTCTTTTACATTTCTTATATTTATTAGACAAGAAAATGTATAGCATTAATAAAAGTATGTTTTGAAAGGATTTATTTGATCTGTTGGCAGTTGGCAGAGTATTAGTATTATCATCCATGCTTATGCAAATACCCATTGTAAACATGGCATTAGTGTTCCTCGATCGGAACCATCTAGGTAGTGGGGCCCATTATGTGTCTTTCACCACTAAGAAATCATTCTAAATGATTGATCCCATTTCCTGTCCTTGCAGCCATCAAAATGGATTGCTAAAGTGCCAAGGCTAGGTATAGTGATAATAAATGGAAGGAATATGATTCAGTACTTCGGAACTAGGTAAAATAGCAAAAGCAATCATATCCTTTTGATTGGGGATTTTTACCTGGGTATGGCAATAGCTAAGTCTTAGGGAATGACTAGTGCACTTGAATCACAGGTAGAACAACCATTCTGTTGTTTTTGAAACACCATGCACTGCTGCTATATGCTCACAATCACCACATTATGCTACTAACCGGAACTTACATGTGATGAAGTGCATTTTTTAGTTTGCAATTAAGATTATGGAGGCTAGTCTAATTCTCAGCATAAACATGGTTGCTTGTGAATCAAGCAGCTAAGTATATTTGCTATTTATGTTAAACTGATTTGCAATAACATAGCCACAACTAGGGATTATTCCATGACTCATTCCGCCCTCCACGACGGTGCAATTAAATTTAGGTTTTCTTAGTTTAGCCAAAAATTTTCAGTGGCTAATTTTAGATGCTATAATTCTGACTGAAAAAAAAGAGAGCCAGCTTTTCATAACGGAGTGGACAGGAAAGAAGATCGCATTTAACTGTGACGCTTAGGGGTTTTCAGGGCCCATTTTGAAGATACCAACCAAAACTGGCCTGATTTGGTGAATTTTCCTTATTATTGTTACTCTTGCTAATATCATTCCTTAGAATTCAGAAGGTCAAGTTGGATTCTCGGGGGCCTATTTTGATAAGCCTTGATATGTAAATTTAAAAAAAAAAAAAAAATTGTTTTTGTTTTTTTTTGGCCAGCAGCACATCAGCTACTTATCAGAAGTTAACTTGGTAATCTACTCTTCAAAAATTGCTTAATACCTTAAAGTCGTAGCCACAATTAAGCAAACTGTTGCCCTACTCTTTTGCATATCTCTAGGACATTCCATAGAAAAAGGTGGTCCTACACATGATGAACGGTCCACATAAAATGTGGTCCTGCATGATGGACGGTCCATATAAAAAGCGGTCCTGCATGATGGATGGCCCACATCGAAGATAGGGCTGACAGGATGGATGGTCTACATCAAAGGTGGGCTCAACATGATAGGCATTGGACATTGAAGGTGGTCCCCGTATGGACAATTAACATTGATGGTCCCATGCAATGGATAACCGGCATCAAGGTGGGCCCCATAAAATGGATGGCCCGTATCAAAAGTTGGCCTGTAATGATGATTGGCCCAGGGTGGGCCTTGCATGATGGACCACCAAATTCCAAGTTTGGCCCTGCATAATGGACGGTCCCCAACCAATGTCTCACATGATGGATTGTCCACATCTAATTTGGGCCTCACAAGGTGGATAGTCCATAGGTGGGCCTCGTAAGGTGGACGGTCAACATTGTAGGTAGGCCGATAGGATGGACGGTTTGCATTGAAGATCAGGCGAAGGTGTGCCCAACATAATGGACAGTCCACATCAAAGGTTGATGGATGGTGGATATTAAGGATGGACCCCACATAAGTGAATATTGGAAGAGATTAAAAAAGAAGAAGAAAAGGATAGGAGAAAGATTAACGGAAGAGAAAAAAATTAGAAGAGGAAAAGAAAAGAGGAGATTAAGAGATTAATAGAAGAGATTTACAAGATAAAAAAGAAAAAAAAAAAAAAAGAAAAAAAAAGAAGAAGAAGAGGAAGATAAAAGAGAAATAGAGAGAGATTTAGAAATTACTAATGCAATGATGGAAATCTACAACCCTTATTTACTGAATGGGTAGAAACCAAGATAAGCCATTGAGTCATAATAAGTAGAATAAGAAAAACGACATACTATCCGAACAACCCTAGACAAAATAAATAGGGGCTCTTTTAGATAGAAGCGAGGAGCTGAAATTGGCTCTCTTAATCAGGCCGGGAGGTTTGAGTTTCTATGGAGGATGCCTGCGTGAGTAAGCAAAGCCCATAAATGAGTGATGAATTCTCCACCATTTGCGAGGTTCTCTGCATGTGCGGTTGCATTGTCTGAAGGTGCAAGAAACAGCATCATCTCTGCCCAAAAGTCAGCCAACACCTTCCATCTCTGCCCTTGGTCTTGTATTTCTAAGAGTTGCTTCCCCAGTTTAATGCCGTCTCCTATTATAGTTCGAGCAGAATTCCCTCCATCGATCGTCATCATGTTTTCATATAATCTACTTTTGGGCTGGCATTCTTCAAGAATCTTCCTTGCTTCCTGTACAACCTTGTCAAAAATCAATTCAGTGGTATAAGCATGATCAGGCAATAATACCGGGACAAAGGCCACCAGATAAGCACAATATCTAGATAAGCTGGTGGCGACGAGGTGGTGGTTCTCTTCTTCTCTTTGGCGGTCAGCTGGCTGCTCTTCAGTGTGTTGTTGGGGAGGTGCAATCTCACAGAAACTGGTGGCAATGTGCCAAACCAAAATGCTGTGAGTGTGCGTCTCTAGGCTGCATGCCCAAGAGAGCTCATCTCCCATTTGGTTTCTTTGCAAGGAAGACTGCCCATTTGACAGTTGATGGCCGTTGGTTCGTAGGGAGCAAAGTAATGCACTCTTCACTTCTTCAGGCAAGTTTATGGAGCTGCTGGCTTTCTGCCCTTCTCTAGTCTTATCTACAAAACCAATGGTCATCAGGGATAGTAAATTCAGAGGGCTGTAGTTGAAAGATTCAAGAAGTGAGTACTGTCCAATTTTCCGCTCCCATGGTTTGAAGAGCTGTGGCCAGCAAACAAACCGGACAGCCTTCTCGCGGAGAGATGTGGGTCGCTCAACATAGCTACATATCACCAATACCTTCACCCAATCTGAAAATACAATTGCGACTAATTGCGAAAGTTCCAGAATGAAGATTGTGCTTATAACTACATAGGTAATCAGGACATCGATGTCAGTCCCACTCTCTGTGACTCGGTTTAGGTGCCCCGTTGGTGTTTGATAGTTGCTAAGCATTAGAATTATCGCGGAACAACACAATAGGATCTGGAGGAGGTACAAGCACTTATACCTGGGGAACTTTCCCTTCCAGAAAATTTCTTCATACTTTGTGTAGAAGGTATCATAGATGAATCCAAGCTCTACCTCAATTACTCTAAAAGCTCTTTCATGTGAGATGTTGCTGGAAAGGAACCCGTGGTTGATGAGCTCCCAGGTTTTCGGAACGTCGCATTCATGCAATGGATACCCAGTGAATCTCCGTTTCAGCATCTTATACCAGGCAAATGAGAGGCACATGTCCTTCAACTTTCTGTCTGGATCTCCGTCGGGGGTTAGGAGTCTTCCATGGCATTCCCAAATCTTCTGAAGAGTAATAATTTCATGGGTTATCTTCAACCTCTGTGGGTGGAATGGTGTGTCATCTCTCACAGCTATTTCTTCTTCTCCAGTGACCAAATAATTGTACCCTCTCATGACAGTTGGATCTGCTTTGCCTGGGCTACTCAGTTCATGCTCGTAGATCATGAAGTCCGCAACCAATCTAGTTTTTCTCAGTAGCCAAGATGATCTGCTTGCAGATAGGAAGGCACACCATCTTTCAAATATCTTGGTAACACCGATATACCAAGAAAACCAAAGCTCCAACTCCACTGGCATTCCAGAGATGTACGTGACCATCAAGTAGGTAATGAGAACCACCTGAACTAGTCCTTCAAATGCATACTTTTTAACTTGTTGGTTGTCTTCAAGATTGTATGCCGAGATGGAGTCAGCACTTCCGAAAGAGTAGAGCAAGAACACAGCCCATATGGCAAACAGGTCATTGCGGAAGGGAGCCGATTGCATGAGTCCCACCGTGTAGGGTACTATGCTTTGGGACAAAGTGTAGGCCGTCCATACGCAGGTCCTTAGGATTGTGCTTTTCCATCGACGCCGGGATGAGCCAAAGAAGAAAAGGAACACCAGAAGGACTGTGTTCAAGCTCACGAGGACTTCTATGCGCAGTAGCCTGCTGTAAGGGTTGTCCACCCCATCCCATAGAGCATTGGTGGTGTTCCTTACAACTTGGGTGGTATTGTCTAAGACCATTTCTCCTATTGATTCTCTTTCTTTTTTTTTTTTTTTTGGTAGGCAAGAAAGTAAACTCTCTTATTACAAATCAACGATGAAAAAGCCCAAAAATACAGGAAAGAAAACAAGAACAAAGGAAAAATGAATGAAAAAACACCCACGCCTCAGGTCAAGAAAAGAAGCTCACACCCGGAGTCAGGAAAAGCCTATCCTAGGCTAGAAAAAAGAAAAAGCTGCTCACACCCTGGGCAAGGGAGAGACTTCTATATGAAAATAGAAGAATTAGCTGACTACATAAACGGTACTTGAAAGCACGGTGGACTCTCTACTTCACTCCTTGGAAATGGAAAGTTGCTAGGTTTACGAATTTATAGATTGAATGGCCGTCTCACCTACAAGAAGTTCTAGTATCGTAACATCTAATTAAGAGTAGACGTGTGAACACGGGCATCTGATACACTTGCCATGCTAGTTGGACAACTGCGATCATATGATGAGAATTTTGAGAGAAGGGATGATGAAAGGAAAAGTCGTGAGCAGGTAGCATTCAATGAATGAATGTGATTTTCAGGCTATGGCCCATCCATGATAGAGCTTCTGTATGAACGGTAGGGACGTTGTACACGTGTGACACACTGTTCGTTGGAGCTTGTGTCATTTTAACGTGTTATTATGTGACTGGTCCAGTAGCAAACAAGGCTGTAGCTGTTAACTGGATTAAACAAAATAGAAAATCATATTAAATTCATTGAAATTTCCGAGTAGTCTATGTTGAGATGCAAACAGACGGCCGATATGCACAATGCCTTCAATCTATCTGATCTATAGCAATAGTTTAAACATTGATCATGGGCAGATAAGGTTATGGTGTTTTTGTAGCTTTGTGAAAGTAGTAACGATAATTTCCATGAGTTGTATCTTCCAAGATGGGTTGAATCTTGAAACAGTTACGTAGATATACACTCGAAAAGTTTCAGAATGGTCTGATTGTTTGCTGTGGGATATTCTTGGATGGATGTTTCATACGAATGGATATGATGTCATATACATGATACGGTGGGCCCTCTACATGAATTAACGGTGCGCATCCCTTTTCAACTGTCCCTGATTGTGTGGCCAACCAGAGTTATGGATTGGCTCCATTTCTTGTGCTCATGAGTAACTGAGGGAGGGTGTGTAAGATGGTCGGAGTGGATGTTATAAACACGTCATGGTGGTGCTCATGACACTCTTTGCACCGGAAGCGGATTGGCGGGTGGACCCCACAGCTGGTGTGTTGACGTCACCAAGTTCTGTAGGTCTCATCATGAGGTATGTGTTATATCCAAACCGTCTGTCCATTTGGAGAGCTTGTCGTAAGGCCTGAGCCAAAAAATAAGATAGATCCAAAGATCAAGTGGATCACACTGTAAAAAGCGTGGGGATTGAACATTTACCATTGAAACCCTTTTGGGAGTCACAGAAGTTTTGGATCAATATGATAATTGTTTTTCCTCTTCATCCAGGTGTGTGTGACCTTATGAAAATATTGGATGGAAAATAAAAGTTATAGTGGGCCCTACGAATGTTTTAATAGTGTGAATCATTGTCCCACTTCTATTTGTGGTGCAGTCCATTTGAGTTTTGTATATGACTCATTTTTAGGCTCATGCTTTAAAATGATCTCGAAAAATGGATGAACGGTGTGGATATAGTAAATACGTCTTTGTGGGACCCATGTTACTTTGATCTCCTTTGTACGTTCCTACGAGCTCGAGGAGCGTAAGCGCTCAGCCAATTCGCTTCCACCACAATGTGCTGATAATTTCCCACATATATCGAGAGAAATATGCTTATAGTCCTCGTAGTTGCATTTGGACAATTAGACAATCCAATCCATTAATCCCCGTTGATCTACATTGTTCATTTGGGCCCAGCCCATATTTCATGGGCTATCATGCAAATATCATGCTGATATCATAAAAGTTAACCATTTGATATATGGCCTTTAATATGGACGGTGACTCAAGATGAATTGCTATTTGTTATGGACATGATGAATTGCTTATGGTTGTAAGGAATACTTCTGTTAGACAATCCTAATCATCCCATACATGGATTGGGATTATTGTAAGGAATACTTCATGATTTACTACACAAAAATTACCATAATCTAGTGTTCGAGTCCAATCTTGATTTGGGTTTTTCACCTATGGCCATCTTCTTCTTCTTTCTTTCTTTTTTTTTTTTTTTTTTTTTTTTTTTTTTTTTTTTTTTTATTTATTTAAAGGTTAGCTTGTTAGTACACCCCAGTTGAGCCACCCCCACTAGGGATCGATACCATCTCTTTTTCAATCCTTTTCCAATTCTTTAGCAATCCATGTATGGAATGACTATGGATATTGTCTAACAAAAGTATTCCTTAGAATCACCAAGCAAATCATCGTGGCCCTAACAAATAGATAGATATAAATTGGTAATTGGACCCTTTTTTTTTTTGTGTGTGTGTGTGTAAATAGTCTTGACCGTCCATATTAAAGGCCATAGATCAAATCGTTAACATTTATTATCAACTCTTTAAATCCAACCAGCTTGGAAACATAGGGTTAATAACCAGGCAGAGTTGCACTTTGGAAATTGGTGGTGGCTTGGTATTGATGTGAAATCTACCTTAACAATTAGGTGCATCACCTTGTTGTATGCTCAGGCCAATGCAATTCCTATTCATGATTCGGGTGGACCATACAATGATTCAAATAGTGTACAAGGCAAATATCACCCTCCAATTTTTTTTCCTTGGTGTGGCTATTTGAATCACTAATAGACTGATTTTTGAACACTACTCCTAAGTTTTAGTGCGGCATCTAATGGTTAGAGTGGATTCAATATATCGTCATGGTCAGCCCCGTAAAAATCGAGGGTGGATGTCTCTCTCTCAGATGTGTTCCTTGCTTTGGCAGTCTCAAATCATAGGTCAGCTTATTTTTTGGCTGTGAACACAACATGAAATTACACATATAATGATCAGAGTAGATCTCACATATAACATCTTAGTGGGCCATGCCAAAAATCATGGGATTTATTATTTATTATTTTTCTAAATGTGGTACTCTCAGGATCACCCAGCTGGACTATAGGTTAAGGTCCAACAAGAGTGACTTCCAACCTTTCATATGTATGACATCCAATCAATCTAATTGGTCGAACATGTCGTGATGATCACATTCTGAAAAACTCCGTGTTAGCCACTCATTCAGCGGACCATGCTTATGTTTCGCAATTTACCCATGTCTAGAAATTGCTTTATATAGTATGGTTCGTTTGATGTGTAGATAGCAATGACCATTGCATTAGGCAATCCTCAGTGGTGGGGCCAACTTGTTGGAAAGGATGGATTTTAGATGCACTTAATATGTAGGATGTCACCACTTGAAATTTGGGTACCAAGTTCACATCTTAGACCCGCGTTATATGCCACAACTCGTACACTAATAGTACTTATTCAGGGGCATTTATATTCCATTTAAGTTCCGTACACAGCCATTCACACCCAGTAAATAAGAAAACATCTCCCATTCATTTCATACATTTCTAGTCATCTAAAGAACTACCCATATGAGGTCATTATTCTAGTGTACTATCAATTATTAATTCAAGGAGCAGTAAATTCATATTCAACACAATGAGGTAGAGCAGCGATTTTGAAAAGCGATTTCCAAAATTTTCCCCCTTCCAGCAGGAGGGCCCTAATGAGGGGCCACCCTAGAGATGAATCAAATAGAAGGAGATCCATCCAACTCGTAAGGAGCTCCGCATCAACCAATCAGGGAAAGGGGAAGATTAGCGGCAAGGGATTCCGATCCGGAATGGACGGAGCTGAGGAGAAAGGGGGCAAATCCAAAGAAATCGGCTGAGAGGAACGACTTCACCATTTTTGTGGGCAATCTCCCTTTTGATTGTTCTTCCAAGGACATGCTCCAGATCTTTGGCAAATATGGAAGAGTGTTGGAGATCTCCATCCCCTCCTTCCCAGGTACAAATAGATCCCGGGGATACGCCTTTGTAACATACCGATATCAAGACGATGCCAGGGTAGTGAAGGGAGTTTTAGACGGAAAGAAAATAGACTGGAGGCTAGTGGTGGTAATGAAAAGCAAAAATTTTGATATCCCCCAAAACTACGTACTCATGAATCGAAGAAATCCCAACATCGGCCAGTGAAACCTTATCTGCAAGCCATACAAGGTCCTTCACATTCGGTTACATCCCTAAATCAACCCGATGATTTGTTCTCAACTGTTGCGGAGAAAACGATGGTGGAGGAAAAGAGGAAAGCCCTACAGAACGCGCTAGTGGGTTATGTAGCGAGTAGCCATGTATCGATCCTAACGCTGATTCAGAAAATCAGGGAGTCTAGATTTGTAGCATCAACTATAGATGTGGTTAGACTGTCCAAGGTGAGCTTCTTGATTTTACTTGAATCCAGGGAAGAATTCATCGATTTCCTCTCCGATAAAGCTCTTCATACAGCTTTGAATCTGGTGAAGGTTGAAGAGTGGACTTGGAAATGAAGGAGGTTGGATTAGGCTATATGGCATACCACCGCATGCTTGGTTCGAATCAGTGATCATCGATCTTGGCCAACACTTCAGGAAAGTGATACAAATTGATACAAGTACTAAATTCGGGCTATTCCAAATGTTCGCTAGATTCAAAATCGAATTGAAGCTTGGAAGAGACCTATTCAAAGTCATCAACCTCCAAGTTGGAAACTCTTCATACCCAGTCTATGCGATCATGGAGAATGCAGTGATGATGATTGACAGGAATGAATGGCCGACAAAACATTACCCCAAAGCTACAGCAGAGGAAATCTCAACAAAACAATGGGTACGAGCCTCCTTCTACCAGGATAGAAGCCAAAATGTGAACGACCCATCTCATGTTCGATGAAATACCCAACAAGAAAACAACAACCTACCAAGTGAAGCAGAGGATATGGCTGCAAACAGATGTCCTCAAGAACTCCCAATAGAAAATATGGCTGCAAACGGATGTCCTGGTTGCAGAAATGCCACAGCTACAATACCTGTTCAAGTACTCCCACGAGAATTAGCCTCAACTCATATAGAACCTCTTCTGTCTACTCCCCTCCCACCCCCTACAAGTCACTCGCAATTAGCGTTTGTCAACTTTGCATCAAGAAGATGCATGGACAGACCTCACTCACCATCGGAAGGTGCCAAGCCTAGAAATGTATGCGATAGTACTACCCAAACATTCAATTTGTGTGTCTTAGGAGGAAAGACTATCTTCTCCAAGTCCCCACAAGCAGAGGAAAGGGAAGAAATGCAGCTTCACACTGTCCAGAACCATACAACGGAGAATGTGGTGCTGCAACTCGCGCCAGCCCGAAACTATATAGAGGAGAATGACCAATTACAGATTGTGACAATCCAGAACCAAGCAAAGAAGAGTCATATGCTACAGGCCCACCTAGTCGTTATTCTAACAACAGAAAATGAGGAAATGTAGATCTGCCCAATTCAGAATCAGGCTAACAGACACAATTTAGAATCAGGTAGAAGAGAGGCTTTGCAAATGGAGATAACCATCGTTCAAGCTGGGGAAAGGGAGGACGAGCTGAATGACCCTCCTCAATTCCTCATAGACTTGTCACCTTATTTCAAAAATATGGAAATAGATTTTGAAAATGACAGGCAGACACTCCATCAGTCGAATCAGATGCTACCTAAAAGACCGAAGGCAAAGAAAGGTTGCCAGCAACTGTACCAAGGACACGAAGCAGGAACAAACCATGAATCCAAGCAAGAAAACAACACCAAGAGATCAGCAAGACTAAAGGAAGTAGCTGCAGAATGCCAGAGAAGTAAAAGCAGAAGAATCCACTACAAGGCCATGAACACGGGATGTTTGTCTGATGGATAACATCTTAGTTTGGAATGCTCGTGGGGTGGGGAATGCACCTACCATAAGGTCGATCAAGAGACACATCAAAAATCACAAGACATCGATAGTAGCAATTTTAGAGCCAATGATCAATGACTCTAAGAGGATTCAGACGGGCCTCAAAATGGGATTTACTTCTTCCTTCTCTAATGCTGGTTCTGAAGGAAAGATTTGAGTATTTTACTCATCTTCAAACCTTGTTGAAATCATCAAGGAGTCAAACCAGATGATCACTTTCAAGATCATTATGCAGGGCTATGCGAACAAACTCCTAATCACGATAGTCTACGCTAAATGCTCATTTATCGGTTGAAGGGATCTTTGGACTGATATAGCTGATATTGCCAGTAGTAGGCCAGGTCCTTGGGTCATTTGTGGGGACTTCGATGCTATCACCAACCACACAGAGAGAATAGGCGGGAACAACCTAGCGGCAACAAGCACGAATGAGTTTGTTGAAGAAATCAACAAAGCAGGACCAATTGATGCAGGCTATTGTGGTAGCAACTTCACGTGGTGCAATAATCAGATAGGTAGAAACAGGAAGTGGGCCAGACTGGATAGGGTCCTTTACTCGGTGGAGTGGATTCATATGTTCCCAACCTTCCAAGTCCACCATCTTCCGAGAATCAACTCAGACCAATCTCCATTAATTAAACAAATAACAAACATGTCTATTTTAATTTCCAATGGAGAGGGAAACACATTAGGATCACTCACCTGGAAAATCGGGTGAGTTTGATTCCATTCGAGTAATAATCTAATCAATACAACGTAAGTATTCCCTAAAGCAATATACATTTATAATCGTTTCTCAGTTTATATGAATTCGCAATGTGGGGCCCACTCTTGATTAATTAGTTTTCCAAACTGGGTCAACATGCAGTCCAATCATGTTCGGTCATATCTCTTAACACAGGGTATTAAGATCTTAATTTAATCTTATATCTAATCCCTAATACGGAACATTAAGATCTAAAGCGAAACCCATTTGATCAATCAAAGTGGCTGACCATCACGTTAGCAACATTCAAAATATCTGGAGATGTATACCCAATTCGAAAATACAATTATAATGGGTTCATCAATCCAAATTTTTTATTTCAGAATCGAACAAATTTGTTTTATTATCTATCAATCGGATTGACGCATTGTTGATCGAATCGACGCATTGTCAATCGAATCAATGCAAATCAATGACATGTCGATCGAATCGACTCATATCGATGACCTACTGATCGAATCAAATCGAATCAAAGGTCGAATCGACAATCTCTGGACTTAATTCAGTTTGACGAATTGAATTCAAAATTGATGATTTTTTTAATATATTTTTTAGAATCCATCTATTAATGTTGGTTAGATCCAGACTGACCATTAGCTGATCAATTGGGAGAGAGGTTCATTGATAAACTTGATCTAAAACCTCCATAGTTTTTCTTTCCCAAAACAACAGAAGCTGTATCTATTCATAGATAAAAGGCTTTACAACCTGCTTTCTATTTGGGTTCCGAAGGGAAAAAATTGCCTAAACGGAACCTATCATAAGACTCAAAATTGAAAAATGCCTCAGAGAATGAGGGGGGGGGGGGGGGGGGGGGGGGGGGGGGAAGCACCCAGACCCACCCTATCCAGGAAAATGAGCCCCTCCATAGTCTACATCATTCAAAACTACATAATTTAATAATAATTACCATTTGATCAGTTTGGCCCACCATACAATCAGATTGATATGATATTCAGGCTATCAGTATAGTTCGATCGCAAAAAATAGATAGACGGTCTAGATTGGATCTCACACTAGACACGTTCGGTGATCCGACACGGTATACAATACATGATGTTTTATCCATCACCATTAATTTGAAAGGTCCCCATCATAATTACATTGGCATGATCCTTGAGGTTCTTACATATTTTGACCTCGAAAAATAAATGGATTGTGTGGATCTAGTTTTATAGGTCATAGTGGGCCAAACCTAGTTCCCTATGTAAAAGCCAAAGGCAATTGCGCAACGATTTGGATCTTCCTGCATATGCTACGTGTATGCATTTGATGGACATATGGTTAATCCAAACCATTCATCACATATATCATGGCGGAATTAATATAGATTACAAGAAAATAAAGTAAAAAGAATCAATTACTAACATGGATCAAGCTTCTTATCAAAATTTTCTCTCTCTCTCTCTCTCTCTCTGGGGTTCTTTTGGTTAAGAGTTGATTTCTCACGTATCATCTCTTAATAAGGAGACGTCCACAATATGGGATATACAAGAGATAAGAGAGATAAGGGAGAGATCGCAATACAGTAAGCTACTGTTCTAAGCCATTCTAATACCTCAAACAGTCTAATAAAACGAGATGCAAGCTTCCCTTTCATGCCAAATTGCATAAGTCATTTCATTGGGGAGATTTTTAGAAACACATGGTCCCCTACGAAGAACTCCAAGTCGTGCCTTCGATTATCTGCGTAACTCTTATGTTAACTCTGAGCAGCTTAGAGATGGTTCTGATAATATCGATATTCTTAGTAGCCTATTGGACGATATCTGGACCAATCAAACTCTTCTCACGTACTTTTGTCCAATAATTAGGTGCACGACATGGACACCCATATAAAGCTTCATATGGTGCCATTTCAATGCTTGCTTGGTAACTATTGTTGTAGGCAAACTCAATGAAATGCAAATTATCGTCCTAAATTCTTTTGAAGTCGAGAGTGCATGCTCGTATCATGTCTTCAAGTATCTGATTTACTCTTTTTATATGCCGATTGGATTGCAGATGATAAGCTATACTTTAGTCTAAAGCAGTGCCCATAGCTTCTTGAAAATTTATCTAGAATCACGACGTAAAGAGAGGGTTACGACCTGACACGATGGAACTATGCAGTCCATGAAGTTACACTACTTCTTTGATGTATAACTTGGCGAGCTCATGCATCGAATACTTAATGCAAATGGAAATAACGTATGCTAAGTTTGTTAGCCGATCAACAATCACCCAAATTGAATTATGCTTCTTTTGAGTTTTGGGAACTCCAACTATAAAGTCCATAAAGATACAATCCCATTTCCATTCAGGTATTTTCAATAGTTGCAATAAACCTGATGGATTCTAATGATCTGCCTTCACTTGTTGTCAAGTAAACATCAAGAAACAAACTCATGTATTCTACTGCTAAAATAGTCTCTTTACATTCTAGTGTTAATGCACTTATTTGTGCACCTTGTTTGTTAATCTCAGGAGCTCATATGTCAGGGAGTCGGTTGAGCCCTTGGAAGTTGAAGACCGAAGATTCAAGAGGACATGGGCATCAAGGAGCAAAGAACATATATATGATGTGCCTTGGTGACCTGTCGATGGGTCTCAATGGCATCGAAGATCCACTCAATGGCATCGAATAGGAAACTCAGAACTGTTTAACAACCATTGACCATTATACTTGAGCTGCTTGATGGCAACGAGATCCCATTCGATTGGATCGAAGAAGCTGCTCAATGGCATCAAGTAGGAGCATTAAATTTGTCTAGCAACATTTCAGTTGGAAATTTTTTATGCTTAATTCCATCGAAGGGTCTTTTGATCCCATTGAAGGAGTCTGAAAGTGCCTTGGTTTGTCAATTAGCGTGAGTGTTGAGTCAGTTCGTCTACAGAGCCTGATAGGAATATCAATTCAAGCGTCTGCCTCAACCGGATGTGTACACAAGCTCGCTACAGGTAAATTTGAGCCTCACATCCCATGTCCCAAAACACCATGTATTTAAACCCTTAAAAACAAGTTAGAAAATCATAGGGTTTTAAGGTGAGAAAACTTTTTTCAAAACAGAAAAATTTCTAAGTTCTTCTTGCCTTGTCGATTTTATCGAAGCACCTTCGATATGATCGACCTGCGCTGTCGATGTCCTCGATATCTTAACAATATGATCGATATGAGGACCAAAAGTGTCCAGCAACCATATACTCATCTGGACTGATTTATTGATATATCGATGTAACTATCGATATCATCGATATTCATATCTCGAGCCCATCTGAGGTGGCTCGATAATATTGACAGGCAGTTTTTCGGCGCCCCTGTTTTTTAAAGAAAATCTCAATATCCTTCGATATATCGATGCACTTCCCAATACGATTTTAAATCAAATCTCAATAATATCGGAGGTCCATCGATGATATCGATCAAGGGCGCGCATTTCTTCAGCAGATATTTCAGGTTGTTTTTAACTTTGATCGGGGGCCATTCGAGGAAATCGATATTCATATGTCGATGATATCGAGGTCGAGTCGATTGGATCGAGACTGGACATAATCTGTCCAACGAGCTTATTGGTAAATCTATAGGATTTATCGATCCCATCGACACTGCCTTCGATATCATCGATATGCAAATTCCGATGACATCGGCTGACCCCCGATCGTATCCTAAAAACCTGAAATATTTCAAAGCTAGTCTCTCTCATTTTTCAAATGTCGATAGATCGACTCAAGTATCGATAGGATCGGAGTTCGAAATTTGATAACATCGACACCTGTTTCGATCCCATCGACCAGCTGGCAAGAGGTTTCAAAATCATATGACATTTGAGCTTGTGTTATCGAGCGGACAGTCAATTTTATCGAAAGTATATGCTCGATGATATCAACCCTACTCGATGATATCGAACTCTGCCATAAATGTGAACGTTTTATATCCATTGGAACCTTTTGCCTATTTAAAGAGAGACTTATTTTTATTTCTTGCAGAGAAAGAAGAGAGTGCTTTTGAGTGTTTCAAACTTTAGATCATTTACCCAAAGCCCTTTCTCTTAAGGGAGTTCATCCTCCAATCCACCCTCACCATTGATATTCAGTAGAGTGGATTGGGGAATGAACTTCCGCATTCAAGGATCCTCCAGCTACTACCTTAATGACAAATCATTAAGCTGGGATGCCTTGAATGCTTAAATGACGGGAATCACTCTATCTTCCTTATAGGAAAATTTTAAGAGAGTGGATTTGCCACGCCCCGAACTCGGAAATCGGGCTCACAAAATTTTCGATCGCCGAATCCGCCGCTGACAACCTCCGTAGTACCCCATTCTCAGCTCCCGGCACCCATACACCAGGTTCTGATCCTGTGATGCTAAAAGGAGGATTTCTAATCATCAATTTAATTTGTAATGAGCATAACCATAAGGATAACCCACCAACAATAACTACAAGAACACCATCACAAAATCTACTATGATCAAAAACTTTTGAGTACAATGCAACTGAAGGGAAATACAAGATAATGTAAATAACGGAAACTCTAAAAGCTCGACCACACGCTCTTGTTGCTACTATGCTACGGCTGCATCCTGGCGTCACCTGCACGCATCAATCGTGCATAAGCTTATAGAAAACTTAGAGGGTGGTGTAAGTGTGTGCGCAATATGAGCATGCTCAGAATGCAAGGTCAGAGTAATACGAAAATATGCTGATGAGTATATGAATGCAATCAGCCGTATCAAGGCTATGTGATGCAGGATGTGAATGTTATCGGTCATGTCAAGACCATGCGATGCAAGACGAAGCTCAAGCATGCCAATCCTCATCATATACCAGTACAGTTCTCATTCAGGATAATCACCGGAGTTCAGTACACTCCAAATGGCACTGCCGCTCTCCCAGCCGCACAGTCAAAGTGAGCGTAAGAAACCTCACTATCCACCTGGCCAATAACTGCCAATACCTATCTGGTACGTAGATAGCGAACCCATTCACGAGCTGGTCAAACTCAGCCTAGTATTGCCCCCTACCCTCGGGCGAGTAAGGCCATAACCCTTTTCAACTGACCACGACACAGTGGGGAGACGCGACCTCCTGGTATTCGGCTCTCGTGCGCTCATATATCACTCAGTCTCGACGTTGGAGTCATCCTCTGGTACCATCGGGTATAGGGATTTCACCCAGGGACATCTATGACGCCCCGATGCTAGAAATAGTATTCCCGGTATCCAATCCGGCCGTCCACGATGTATCTGTGGAGGCTATGGCCCTAATGTCGCTAGGGCATACAGTAACCACAATCACACAAATGCAAGTGCATGAATTACACTACCAGTCATACAACAGTCTTATATGTACCACGCGCTCATGTAGGGCAACTCCGCCTATCAGGGAGCCCATAAACAATCTGCCCAAGGGCATATGCTATGATCAGTCACTCCTCATATTAGGCATACATATGATGCGTATGATCATGAATTATGGATCTATACTGAGCATGTTATGTGGTGATGGGCTCTGCTCAAAACAAAGATGGGCCTAGATGGCCTACGCATTACAGGTATGGGCCTATCAATGGGCCCTAGGGAGAGTGACAATGCGGTCATTTAACCAACATCATCCTTACAATGTAGACATTAAACCATCATTGCTCCCAAGGCATAGCCTGCTATAAAGGTCAACCCATAAACCATGGGGAATCACACTACAATGGGCCTTATGTAATCCTATTAGGCCTCGACTCATGGGCCTCATATATATCAAAGTGGGCCTCGACAACGGGCCACTATTACATCAAGATGGGCCTAGTCACATGGGCTTCATATGTAACATGAATCATATCAAAAGATTAATTGGACCACGCACAAAATAACAGTCGTGATAATGATTTCCACCATTAAAATTCTTAAGGCCCGCCATAACATTTATTTTCTATCCAATCTGGTCATGGGGCCACACAAACTTGGATTAAGGGAAAAACAATTTTCTAACAATCCAAACTTTTGTGACAACAAAAGTATTTTAATGGTAGAAGCTCAATCCCCACCGCCTTTGTTCTGGGTGGTCCACTTGATCCTCTATTTGTCTCATTTTTAGTCTCAAGCCGTGAGACGGGCTTTCAAAATGGTTGGACGGTTGGGATGCAACACATGCATCATGGTAGGTCCCATGGGGATGGACGACATAGATAAATCATGTACCTCATGGTGGGGGTCCCCATTGATGAGAGGTGTGGGTACAATACATACATCAGTGGGTCCCATGTGGGGCCCACCATAATGTTTATTTTCCACCCAAACCTGGGCCCACTGTAATGTTTATTTCCTGCCCAACCTGTTCATAAGGTCACGTGGACCAGGGGCCCACCATAATGTTTATTTGCATCCAATCTGTTGACGAGGTCACAGGACCAGGGGCCCACTGTACTGTTTATTTGCAATCCAAACTGTTGGCAAGGCCACATGGACTTGGGCCCACCGTGATATTTATCTGCCATCCAAACTGTTCATCAGGTCACGTGGACCTGGTTTGAGGAGGAAAAACAAATTTCATTTTGATTCAAAACTTTTGCAAACCTAGAAAGGGTTTCAAGGACAAACATTAATCCTCACTGTTCCCTGTGATGTGGGCCACCTGAGCACCACACACAACTGATTTTTGGAGTAGCCTACGGTTAGAAGGGGGGCTCGCCAATGGACGATGTGGATACACAAAATATACATCATGGTGGGGCCCACGGCTGGGCCATGGGTCTACTGCCTGTCCGCCTAAACGACCTCAGGCGCTGCCTGCGTGCCTCAAGTAGCAGCAGCGCCTGCTACATATATATGTATTTTTTTTCAAAACATGTAATCTCACGATTTTTCCATGGTAAGGCCCACATCAGATCGATCCGTCCCAGCCATTGGTTCCTGTGGCTCAATACAAACCCATCAAGTCCAATATTGGATGGGTTTTGATGTACCGAAATATCGAGGTGCAATTCAAAGGTGAGAATACCCATCTCCGTGCTATGGCCCGCCAGAAAGTCAGATTACCTCCATTTTTTGGCTCAACGCCTAAAGTGACCTGAAGAAGAGGATGGACGGCTTGGATTGAGTACATACATCAAGGTAGGGCCTGCATGAGTGGCCCACTATTTCCTTCCTCTTTTTGTTTCTTTTAATTAGCTCGTTAGTACATTCCTTGTCAGTACACGCACTCCACGCTGACCACCCTCACGTCCAGCGTCCCCGGATGCTGGACGGCGTGGATTAACACAGGCATCTTGGTGGGTCCCGCATATACGTGGCCCACCATGCATGTATACTTAGATATATTGTATGTATATACTAATATAATATAAATACATTACATATATTTTTTGTATAAGGGATGGGATCTTCCTGAAATGTCGTGGGCCACTCCGTCTAATGGATGGAGTAGATTCAACATAATTCGGTGGGGCCCACAACATTCAAGGAAGAGGAAAAGGAGAGAGAGAGAGAGAGAGAGAGAGAGAGAGAGAGAGAGAGAGAGAGAGAGAGAGAGAGAGAGAGAGAGAGAGACGGTGATGGAGGGGCCCCACCACTATGGGCCCCACATGATACAACTCATACATCAAAATGGGTCCCACCAACAAGTGGGTCCTAAAATAAGATTTCAACAGTGGATCACCCACCTCTAGGCCTTCTCCTTGGTCCCTTAGCCTCCTTAGCTCCTTGCCTATGCTTTTGATGGAGGTTGATAATGGATGAATGGTTGAGATGTGAGATGAGAGGGTGGGAAAATGGGCCACACTTGTTGCTCTTGGAATGCTTGGGAAGGCTTGGACGTGTAGAGCTTGGGAGAGTGTTTGAGAATGAATGAGAGAGAGAAGGAAGTGATAGGTGAAAAGGTGATGGAGTGATGGGTGATGGGTGATGGTATTGTAAGAAGGGATGGGTGGAGAGAGAGGGCGAGTTGACTTTGGGTAGCTTATTGTAAGAGAAAGGTAAGGGTAGGGTATGGGTTGTTGTACTTGACTTGATGTGTGATGTGTACTTGATTGATGGGATTGATTGATTGATTGATGGGATAGGTCGTAGAGATTCCCTCGAAGTTTGTAACGCGTGGTGTTTTCTTCAAAATGAACGTGGGCCCACATCTTCTGACCTGGGTATCGAATCAGTGCGCGAGTCACGGCGTTGGAACAATGGCGACGGTGCGGTCACTAAGATACAAGTCTCGAGTTGAGCCAACTTTAGCATGCAGGTCTCGACTTAGGATCGCGCGCAAACGTTGGATATGGGTCAAGGATTGCCGAAATTAGATCGGAAGGATCGCGGAAGCCTTCGGAACAGTATGGACTAGGATACGGGTCTTACAGGATTTCCATCATAACCTTGACCCAACCCTAAGCCTAGTCTTGATATATCTTCTATGTTGCGGATCAAGGTAGCAGAAGACTCTTCGTCAACAAGGAGGAGGAAATCTTCGACATTGTGCTAATCGGGACTCATCAACTTATTTGTAAGTATCTAGAGTCCAAGAGGACACTTGTGATCATTCCTTTGTAGGATTGGGTCTTAAGTGGTTCTCACCATTTGGAGTCCTCAAGGAGGCCTCCGACGGGAGTGTACATGGTGGGTGCATTGTATGGACCCTTGCTCTGTGGAGAGCATAAACATCTGGTTGAAGGTGAACAAGCAAAACCTTAGGTTTGAGGTGAACCGCTGTGAAACCTCGGGTTTGAGGTGAACCGTGTAGAAACCTCCGGTAGGGTCTTATGGAAGATCCTTGGCCAGTGTGCCTAAAAGTGGGTGCATTGTGTTGACCCTTGCTCGTGAGAGCATAAACAGTCAGCCTCAGTGTAAGTTGTAAAGGTTGAAGGTGAACCTGATTTGAAACCTTAGGTTTGAGGTGAACCGTTGTGAAACCTCAGTGAAATCCGGTACACTCAAGGGTTGAGCGTGGTTGCCGGGAGTGGAGTAGATTGATCGTCGAACTACTATAAAAATGACTGTGTTTGAGATTGCTATTCTTTCGTTTGTGTGATTTGCTCTAACATTTTCATATCTGAATATCGGTAATCACACCTCACACACTTACACAGTCATATCCATCATGAACTAGCTTGAATATCGTCTATTTCTTAATACATCCTCTACCGGGCTTAGAAACCAGTAGAGTTACTTTTGAGTAATCCTAATAAGTGTCTGTTGTTAGGATTAGTGTAATAGGATTTTTAATAAATCATAAAAACTTTAAAAAGTCCTATTCACCCCCTCTAGGATATATTGGCATATTCCTTCTTCAACTAGTGCGGTCTTCACCACCATTTCAATTGGTATCAGAGCGGGTCTCTCTTTAAGGGCTTTACCGCCTAGAGAGTGATCTTGACTGAAGTTGGGAATATGGCCAAAGGAGAGGGCTCATCGGTCACTAGACCTCCAGTATTTGATTGATCAAATTATGCATACTGGAAGGCTAGGATGCATTACTTTCTGAGATCTTTGGATCATGATGTTTTTTGGGATATAGTTGAAAGCGGATACGTGCCACCAACTGAACAAATTGTACTTGACAGTGGCACAACCATCACAAAGCCCAAACCCAAAGAAAATTGGACAACATTCGATAAAGAAAGACAAATTGCTGAAGCTAAAGCTATGAACGCCGTCTATTGTGCCGTGTCCCAAGATATTTTCAATCAAATAAGCATGTGTGGGACATCTAAAGAAGCATGAGACCTATTGAAAACAACCCATGAAGGCACAAACACTGTGAAGAGATCTAAACTTCAACTCTTGACTTCACAGTTTGAGAGTCTCAGAATGGAAGAGCATGAGACATTTATGGAGTTTTTCACGAAGTTGAATATCATTTGCAACTCCATGGGTGATTGGGATAAAAAATTTCAGTACCAAAAATCTGTAGAAAAATCTTAAGATCCCTACATGAACAATTTAATCCCAAGGTTACAATAATTAAGGAGAGTAGGTTACAATAATTAAGGAGAGTAGGAACATAGACGAGATGAAAGTAGAAGAACTGGTTGGTTCCCTACAAACTTTTGAACTACACTTCAAACAATCCCAAAAATCCAAAAATACTGTCCTAAAACTTCAAAGAAACAATACATGAGGATAGTGGAAGTGAAAATGACGATGAAGATGAGGAAGTGGCTCTGTTTGCACAAAGATTCAGAAGATTCTTTCAAAAGAATCGCGGCCGTCCTTCCAAAGGAAGATGGGTGGACAACAAACCTTCTACAGGCAAATTTGGTAAAAAGGCCAAATAACCACAATGTTATGCCTGTCAGAAGTACGGACACCTATCTTCCGAATACCCAAACAGAAAAACCAAGGGCAAAGCAATGGCCGCTGCATGAGATGATACAGAAGAGTCAAATTCAGAATCTAGTGACTCAGAAAGTGATGGAGATCAGAAATCACTGAAAATTCTCATGGTCTCCACTACTTCAATTATTCCCACTGAATCTAAAAACAAGGAAGAAAACAAGCCACCGAATCATTTCCGTCTGATGATGAGGAAACTCAAGAGGAAGACGAAGAAGAAGAAAATGATAAACTACAAGATTCCTATAATCAACTCTACACCCATAACATCAAGATAGCTAAAAGACTTGGAATATCTGAGAATAAAATGGAATTGCTGCAAAAAGATTTAGATTAAACTCTAGAAATTAATACACATTTAATCAATGATTTACAGCAATATCACTCAGATAATGATAGACTTGAGAGAATTAACTCTTTCCTTAAATCCGAGTCCGAAAAACTGAACAAACAGGTTGAGCAATTAAAAGACAAAAACTTGCTTCTTCAAAATGAGAATCACACACTCCTGTTTGATTTGGAAGAATCCAGAAAAATCGCTAAGATAAACTATAAGTTTTCCCAGAGCGGCGAGAAGTTAGAAAAACTCCTAGGAATGGGAAGACTTGGAAAGGACAAGAGCGGTCTAGGATATGATAAATTTAATTCTAAAACTGGAAGCGCAACACCAAGAACTGGAAAATCTGCTGCCTCAGGAAGTAACACAAGATCTACTCCAATCTGTCATTTGTGTGGTGATTTTGGTCATTACAAGTTCGAATGCATGTCTCCTGGGAAAACTCAACATAGCTCTAGTCAAGATCATACTGGAAAATTCAAACCAACTAGAGAAATGCAAAATGCTAGGAGTCCACTCAGGAACATGGATAGAAAAAGGGCACATCCATCACCATCCAAAATGAAGGAGTCATTGAGACATGTGGGTGAATTAAACAAGAAAACCAAACCTACCACAGTAAAGAATTCTATCTCAAAATGGATAGTAAAGGAAAAGCTGAATTGTCTGATAACTAACTCTATCCTTATATCCTAAAATGTCAAAGTATGAAATGAACAAGTCCAAGTCATGCATCTAGATGTGGATATTTGCTGAAATGATGCAATTTTTGCTGGGTTCTTAATGATATATCTGAGATCTCTTGTCTTAATCTTTTTGTATATAAACATTTTTATGTTTATAATTTTGATGTGTATAGAAATTGTACATAATTTTGCTGAGTATACTACTAATTCATAGAAATTCTAAAAGTAAACTTGATGGGGCGTCTGGAGGCGGAAAATGAAAAATATTCATCTTCGATATGTCTGTCGAAATGTCTTCCCGATTAATCGATCAAGGATCGATATCATTGACATCTCTTCAGAATGTGAAAAGTCACATAATCGGGACTACTATCGAAGCTATTGTCGATAACATTGAATGAGGAACATCAATATAATTGAAAGAAAGTTCGATAAAATCGAAGACTGCAGCCCGATAAAAGGTGGTCGAGCGGAAAAATCTTATTTTTTTTGGGAAAAACTTTTAGTTTTTGGCTTCTACTCGAGTCCTCGACTAGAAAATCATCAGTGGGTCCTAGAAGCTTCAAAAGAAACGGGTATTATCCTTCCATTCCTTCCATTGCAATAGTCTATCTCACTTTTGGTCGGGTATTTTCTGTCTTCTTTCCCAAAGTTTTTTTTTCCTCCTTTTGCCCATCCTTACCTTTACCTATCCCTTACACTGAAACATCATGAACAAAGGAAAAGGTAAGTCTCTTTCTCAATCTTCCAAAGAAAAAGCCAAGCAACCCAATATGCATCAACTCATTCCAACAGTAAGACATCCTGCTACTGTTGTTGAACGTCTGGTTCTTAATAGTGTCATTGAGCCTTTTGGAGTAGACCTCCTTCTAGAAGTGATAGGATGGCAAAATATTCTAAATCTTGGTGGAACCTATCAAATAGGGGTGATCCATGACTTCCTCAGTAAATGTCATGTTATTCGTGACGATCCACCATGCATTCAAATTGAATTCTTGCATTACTTAAAGAACATCACTCCCATCACTTTGAGCAACCTTCTAGATTCGAGGTCACTCGCATTCCTGTTACCTATCAGAATCTAAATGGTCTAGGCGTCTGGGGAGAGGTAACTCGCGCACTATGTCAAGGAACTACTATTTCTTGAAACGATGATAATTCCCTCCATATTAATCTTGGACCCACTTTTAAAATCCTCCATATCATTTTTGGGTCCAATGTCTATCCGTGTGATGTAGAAGGCAATCATCTGTCTCCCTTTGTGCTTAATGTGCTGTATGATGTGTATGAAGAAGTTTAGGTGTGCCTCCCAACACTTCTTCTTAAGCAGCTAATTTGTATCATTCAAGGCAACCATCAGGATACACTAGCTTTTCCTGCACTTATCTGTAAACTAGCTCATCTTGTTTGTATCCCTGCCACATCTGATACAGTCTATCCAGAGACATGGTTTGATAGTGATACTGCTCAGGTGGCTCAACAGTTGTGTCTCGCTTCAGCTCCTCATGAGATTAGTGCTCCCCTGCAGTCGGCTGCTCCATATGCTCATCCATCGTGTCCATGGGGATACAATCGAACGCCACTGCTAAGTCCGGAGTCCATTACAAATCGTCAAACTCATTACCTCGAACGTCACCTACTGAATGGTATAGCGAGTATGGAGGAGCGACTTTACAACTGTGAAAGACGTCTCACTGTGATTGAAGAAAAAGTCGATGCTCTCCAACAAACAAATCAGCAAGTAGTAGACTTGCTCATACATAATGATTCTTGGAGGCGGTAGGTGCTGATGGAGCAAGTTCTATATCATTTTGATTGATATCCGTGCATGCACTTGTTTTTTGTGGGATAACTGTTAATTCTTTGCCAATCTTGGGCAGTTCATTTTGGATGTTTGGATATTTCTGTCTATGGCTGAGTTTAATTCTTATTTTTACTGCCATGATCCCCTGGTTTATCAAGTTTCTAGGATGGTATGCATGTGTTGTTCGCTCATAGACTATCCTATCTGCTATACCATCTAGTTTATCTGTTATGCATACATAGGTTCTGAAATTATTGTCTGCTTAAACTAACTTAATTATTATATAGCAATGTTATGTATGTATGCCTTCGGAATGAATGGTTCTCCCAAATCTTTCAATCTTCAGTCAATATCAACTGTTATATCTTTGTCAATGACTGACAAAAAGGGGGAGAACAGTTCAAACACCCTAACAGGGAAATTGTATATTTGCTTGGATGGTGTTACAGGTGTTAGAGGGAGCAGTTGTACCAAGCAAGGGGGAGTTTGCAGTTAGGGGGAGCAGATACTAGGTTGTGTACATGAGCTAGAAATTGTAAAATTGTGTAAAATGCATGTACACACAATTTAGGATGTGTCTAGATACTGGTCTAGGGTGTTTTGGTATTTTGTCACGTAATTGACAAAGGGGGAGATTAAAAGTTCCCTGGTTTGTCAATTAGTGTGAGTGTTGAGTCAGTTCGTCTACAGAGCCTGATAGGAAGATCAATTCAAGGGTCTGCTTGAACCGGATGTGTACACAAGCTCGCTGCAGGTAAATCTGAGCCTCACATCCCATGTCCTAAAACACCAGGTATTTAAACCCTTAAAAACAAGTTAGAAAATCAAAGGGTTTTACGGTGAGAAAACTTTTTCAAAACAGGAAAATTTCTAAGTTTTTCTTGCCTTGTCGATTTTATCGAAGCACCTTCGATATGATCGACTTGCGCTGTCGATATCCTCGATATCTTAATGATATGATCAATATGAGGACCAAAAGTATCCAGCAACATATACTGTAACGCCCCGAACTTTTCAATACTCGAGCACTGAAAAGTCCTCGAGCGCTACCTGGAAATTTACTTATATGTGCATGTGTACAATACCAATCCGACAATCATAGCCTTATATCCACGCCCTGACACCAATATAACCATTGGGATTGACCTCCAGTCATAGATCGAGCCATCTGACCGTTAATTTGGTAATGAGGACATCCATCATGAAATAGACGTACACACCTCACCTCAAATGAACTGACTAATAACTCCTTCAGGATCTTTTTTTTTTTCCGATGCATGACCTTTAGTAGTAACTGGCTAGAAACGCTCCACACCAAGGTAGAACCGTTAGATTTCACGAAACTTGTAGATCACTAATAACTACAATACTGCCACTAACCCAGACCCTTGAATTCAAAGAGCACATGATTACCGCGACCCTTTTGGCATGAAACCTTGTATAAAGCCTAAACACCAAAAATCAACCGTACATTTAAGATTTCAACCATCAGATCATAGTACAAGTAGGCCAGATTGAGATCAGCCGTCAAACACCACCTTAGGGCCCACCTGATCTTCAGATGTGCTTCTATTTTGGGCTTGACCCCTCAAATTACATGGAGAAACGAATGATCGGCGTAGATTTCTCAGAAACATCACGGTGGACCCCACCTCGGATGTTGAGCGCATGTACACGAGTGGTCCTGCGGAACACTACACTTGGAGTCGGTCAGCAGGGCACTCGCGTCCGCAAAAGGAGAGGACTCCCTCCTTTCCGCCGCGCGAAACGGACAACCTGCATCCATTTTGATGGGATTGTGGGCCACCATCACGCCCCACGTGGACGATCCGAGGCATCCATCGTGTTCAGGAGGAGGATTAGATCAAAACCTTGTTATCCATGTACATCCATACACGCATTTAAGTTCACAGCAATAAGGAATTCGTTACTGTGTCGATTGGTGGTGTGGCCCATCCAAAAGTCAAATTCATTCCAGACTTGGACTCATGATCAGGGATTGATGCAAAAACCCGAATAAGGGAGTGATGATCTATATGGTCAGCCGAAGTGGACCCCACCGACCACAGTAGAAAAAGAAACCCGAGGCTTTTTACAGATCCCGTAGGTTGAAGTCGTTGTGGCCCACCACGTCTAACCAAATGAAAAATCTGGGTCGTTCACAATGTTGGCCATGCAAAATCGGTCCTTCCCACGTTGAGCAAACGATCAACCAACGTGATCATCGTACTGGTCCAAGAATCCCTGTTATGCAAATACGGGACTGCGTAACAACAGTTCCGCATGCGGTGGCCTAGCCAATCCGCGTCCGGATTCGCGTAGAAGGGTCTGGAGAACTCTCTCCGCCTATAAAAAGACCTTCATCTGACCTGGGATGAGACCGCTTCATTCAACCGCAACACGTGAGGCAGAGAAAAACGGGAAGAGAGAGAAGACGTGCAGCCGAGCAACGGTTTCGGTCAGGCAAGCCTGCTGCCGTCCGGTAGAGAAAGGAAGGAAAGAAAAATAAGAAAGAAAAAGAAAGAAAGAAAGGAGAGAAAGAAAAGAGAAAGAAAAGAAAGAAAGATTGAGAAAGAGAAGAAAAGGGAGAGAAAGAGAAGGAGTTGAACTGAGTCAACTCAGGGTGACTCAGTGAGTTAACTCGCTGACTTAGGTATACTCATTGAAAGGTCGATTGGCTACATACGCAACCCACCAACATTGGATTGTCAGGCTGATATTGCGGGACTAAGAAAAGGTAAGATGTCCACTCCCACGAATTTGAGATCTAAATTATATTGGCCTAGATTTAACCTCATCATATACTAAACCCTAGTTTAACTTTAATCCTTCAAACCATATGACTTAGGACAAACGTTACATCTGGGCATGTAATTTTGGTAGTAAACAATCAAGCAACCGCAGGTGAGGGTTCTATCCTTTAAAGCTTACAGTAATTCTTGGACTTTATCTGTCTTCATACTAGTTTATTTTGGCTTCTATATATGCTTTCATGAATTTGTTATTGCTTTTACATGTATTCCCTTTATACATCAATTTGAATCTTCCATGTTATTATGTGTTCCACAGCAATTTAGGCCTTTTCATGCCTTTTATAATATGAATTATCATGTATTCCATATTTACATGTTCCTTGGGAATTATCTTATCAATTGATTTATTGGCCCTTTTGGGATTATGATCTGATGTCAAATATAAGAGGATTTCTCTGAATTTATATGAGGACATGGGTACAAGCCTTGCCCTTGTCTCACCCATTATTGGGTTGGCTCTGCCACTCATCTTTATACGTGAGTTGGCTATGTCACTCGTCTTTTATTTGAGTTGGCTCTGCCACTTTTCTTTGTGGAGTTGACCATTGTCACTCTTCTCTTATTATATTGGCCTCGTGCCGTCTATCTTTAAAAGGCACGGGCAAGTGTCTTGCTATTCTAGAACCTCCATGATTCAGTCTACATTCTTCATGATTCAGTTTATACTCTTCGTGATTCAATTGCAATCTTTATAAGTACAAGTGATGTGTTATGAGGTATCACAACTAGTGAATCGATTATCTTATCATGGACGTAATGCGTTACGGGTAGCGGCCCTCTTGGTCGGCACGTAATTCCGTGAGTTGGTTGGCGTGGTGCACAATCGATGTATGTAAATCGACATACATGTTACATCTACTTTTCGGGATTGGATGTCGCAATTAGTCGCTCCATGAACACATCGTGCTACGTAAATCCCCCAACCGCGTGTTGTGTTGCCTTGAGATGTTCGCATAAATCCACGTTAGCGTTGGCCGTGCCGGTGAATATCCGTAGTTATGGGATGCGGGTCGAGCCGGGTTTCCTTTGAATTATATTCCACATTGTGACAATCACTACGTATGATGAACCACACACACTATGCTAGTCATACACCTCATGTAGCGTACTTGTGCGTACTGATATCTCATGCATTAGTGGAGTACGAAATGTATCAGTACCCCTTACTCTACCTGTTATGAATCATTTGAATTGTTGTTAACCTTAAAGGATAACCTTCACTATGAGTAGGGCATTGACCCTCTCCCAACCATTCAGACGATGCAGGTGATGAACAGATGGAAGAACCAGAGGAGCACCGACTCGAGGGAGAACCCGCCCACTAAGACGGAGAATAGGAATTAGTTTTGCTTACTTTTCTATTATTAACAGACTTTGTGTTATGCTCCCATTGTGAGAGCCTTTGACAATTTAATTATTTTATTTAGAATGAGAAGGATAGTTAATTTCAACCTTTGGATGGTCTCCATCAAATACATAGATGAATGTAATGGTGATGAAAGGAAATTTCAGGGCAAGTCCTTGAGACATTCTCTCTTTACAATATTAACACCCGACTTCCTCGGACACGAGTGCATACTCTGGCCGTGAAAATTCGGGATGTTACAGTTGGTATCAGAGCCCAAGAATGAGATTAACTGGGCCTAAGGGGAATGGACCATCATAAGCTTTAGATGTTGAAGAAAAGTTGGTGAATTTAACATATATATATGAAAAGTAGATCCGCCAAGGAATTATATAGTTTAGGAAACGGAAACCACAATTAGGCTCCCCATAATAAATCTAAAGACACATTCTTAATGCCTTAAAGGACCTCGGGCAACGTTTTCAACGCTAACATATTTTTCCATCCACAGGAGAGATGACGCCCAAGAAGATGACTACCCGATCCAACTCCCTGGCCCCAGTACAGACAGGACAGGAAGACACCCCTCAAGAAGCAGCCATGGGGGAATCCACGCCCTCGCTATCGGCAACCCACCGAGGGGCTACGCTCCCAGGCCCACCCCTAGGGCAGGTACCCCCAGATACCCAAGCATGGGCACCATTCTACTCCATCCTGGGACGGATAGAGACGTTTATGGAAAAGACCCAGCAGACCATGGATAGACTACAACAACAGGCTGACAATAACTCCCCACGAGCCTCAACATCCCTGTCTCCACCTACTCACACCCCTGCATCAATTCCCCCTCGCACAGAACGGCACAACGAAACCTTCATGTTAGAAAAATTCTTAAAGTTAAGGCCCCCAGTATTCTCGGGTACACCAAACCCTGAGACTGTTGAACGGTGGGTAAAACAGACTAAAAGAATACTATGGACCATGGGATGCCCGGACCACCTCAAAGTTTCTTTAGCTACGTTCAAGTTCGAAGGGGAAGCAATCAATTGGTGGGAGACAACAGAAAGAGCCGTCCCTGAGAACCGTGCCTGGCGCTGGGAAGACTTCGAGAGGAGATTCTTCGAGAAATACTTTCCAAGGTCGTACCGAGACGAAAAGACGTCCGAGTTCCTGAAACTCACTCAAGGCGAGATGACTGTCGCCCAGTATGAGGCTAAGTTCACGGAGTTATCATGACATGCGCCGAAATTAGTCGACGACGAGGATTTCAAGATCAAGCGATTTAAAGATGGCCTTCGACCTTCGATCCACTCCAAGATATGTTGCTTAAATCTGGAAAGCTATGCCGACGCGATTGACAAGGCTACTCGAGCCGAAAATGATGACGATCGTAGATCACGGGCTAGGATACAGCAACACGAAGCCGGGAAGAGGCTCAGAACAAACTCTCGGATGCCACCATTGTCAGACAAAAGACCGAGGTTTGCCCCGCAACAAGCCGGAACCGCCGAAGACAAGAAGTCGCGGGACAGCCGCCCGGGATGCGGCTACTGCCAGAAGTTGGGACACGATATGAAGAACTGCTACAAGAAAATGAGAGACGAAGGGCGCCCCGTTCCATCACAAAAGCAACTGTCTGGCCCAAGTGCGCCTCAAAAATCCCAAGGCCGTCTATACGCCATGAGGTCACCAGAAGACGCAGACACTGCCTCAGGGCTAATAGAAGGTACGGCTACTATCCAAGACACCCCTATTGTACTTTTATTTGATTGTGGAGCTACCATGTCTTTTATCTCAAGTTCGATAGTAGAACGGTTAAATTTGGGATTAAAGCGCACAAAGAAGACAATCACTATGGCTTCGCCTTTAGGGAAAGTGGTGGAATTAAACAAATACTGCGAAAACCGCCCCATCACTATCGCAGACCTCGTATTATCTGTTAACCTAGTGATAATAAACATGAAATGCTTCGACGTGATCCTGGGGACGGACTGGATGGATGAAACTACGGCAATCATTGAGATTAAGACCAGGAGGATCACCTTCACCACAACGGGGCGATCTCCTATCACAGTACAAGGAAGAAAGAGGGAGGAGCCCTTACAACGAATAATGAGCTTGGAGGAGGTATCCGTGGGACAAATCCCGGTGGTCAAAGAATTCACCAGGGTATTCCAGGAGATACCCGGACTGCCTCCCAAGAGGGAGGTAGACTTCGGTATCGACCTAATGCCTGGGGCCGCCCCAATTGCCCTACCCGCTTTCCGTATGGCACCGGTCGAGTTGGCAGAACTTAAAAAACAGTTAGAAGAACTCTTAGATCAGGGGTTTATTCGACCGAGCGTTTCTCCTTGGGGCGCGCCAGTGTTGTTCGTCAAGAAAAAGGACGGGTCCCTGAGATTGTGCATTGACTATCGTCGCCTAAATCAAGCAACAGTAAAGAATAAGTATCCTCTCCCCCGTATCGATGACCTATTTGACCAACTAAAGGGAGCTCAATTCTTTTCAAAGATTGATCTGAGATCGGGGTACCATCAGCTGGGGATCAAGGATGAGGATATACATAAGACCGCATTTAGGACAAGGTACGGGCATTTCGAATTTCTGGTAATGCCTTTCGGTCTCACAAATGCCCCAACTGTTTTTATGGACCTCATGAACCGCATTTTTAGACCGTTCCTTGACCAATTCGTTATAGTCTTCATCGATGACATCTTAATCTATTCGCGAAGTAAAGAAGAACACGAGGTTCACTTACGAAAGGTCCTAAACTTGCTGGAAGAGAATCAACTATACGCTAAGCTCTTGAAATGTGAATTCTGGAAGGAAGAAGTTAGATTCTTAGGACACGTGGTGAATCGTCAAGGCATCGCAGTAGACCCAGCCAAGGTAGAAGCCGTTCTCTAATGGGCCAGACCAGATACCGTCACCGAGATTAGAAGTTTTTTGGGGTTAGCAGGGTACTACCGACGGTTCATCAAGGAGTTTTCCAAAATAGCCCGACCGCTAACCAACCTAACGAAGAAGAATGCACGTTTTCAATGGGATGGAAAAGCCGAAGAAGCATTCCAAGAACTCAAGAAAAGGTTAACTTCCTCCTCCATACTCACCCTACTCGAGGAAGGAGTAGAATTTACGGTTTATACAGACGCCTCTCTCAAAGGCTTGGGATGCGTGCTCATGCAGAACAACAAGGTGATCGCGTATGCGTCCAGACAACTGAAGGTACATGAACAAAATTATCCAACACATGACCTAGAACTAGCAGCCGTGGTGTTTACTCTCAAATTGTGGAGGCATTACTTATATGGGGAACAATTCAAGATTAACACAGATCACAAGAGCCTTAAGTACTTGTTCGACCAAAAGGACTTAAATATGCGGCAACGTCAATGGATGGAAACCCTAAAGGACTACAAATTTGAAATACAATATCACCCGGGGAAGGCAAACGTAGTGGCTGACGCACTCAGTCGCAGGAATACCCGCATTTCAGCAGCTGTAATCGCACTCGAAGAATGGAAAATGCTGGACTCTATCAAGGATTTTAATATCCAGCTAGACCAAAAAAAAGGGAACACCCTGCTCGGAAACCTATCTGTGGAACCCTCGCTGCTATGTCGAATCATCGAAGCACAGGGGCAGGACGAAGAACTGCAGGAGCGCTATTTGAAAGCAGTCGAGAACCAGGATTCGAGATGGCAAGTGGGCCCGGATGGTGGACTCAGATGTTGTAATAGATTATGCGTACCCAACAAGCCAGAGATAAGGTTAGCTGTATTGGACGAAGCCCACCGATCCAAATTAACTATCCATCCCGGGAGCACCAAGATGTATCAGGACGTAAAGCGTCAGTATTGGTGGAATAATATGAAACGAGAAATCGCCGCTTATGTAGCTAAATGCCTCACTTGCCAACAAGTAAAAGTCGAACATCAGAAGCCAGCTGGGTTGCTACAACCCCTCGAGATACCCTTATGGAAATGGGACTCTATATCGATGGACTTCATAGTAGGACTTCCAAAAACAAGAAGAAACTACGATTCAATATGGGTAATAGTGGACCGACTGACTAAGTCAGCTCACTTTATACCCATAAAAATCACTGCATCAATGAACGAACTAGCAGAGTTGTATATAAAAAATGTGGTATGCCTCCACGGAATTCCATCTACGATCATATCAGACAGGGACTCCCGCTTCACCTCAAACCTCTGGACTAAACTACACACAGCACTAGGGACTTCTCTGAATCACAGTACCGCTTTCCACCCCCAGTCAGACGGACAAACAGAAAGGGTGAATCAAGTACTCGAGGACATGTTAAGATCCTGTATTTTGGATTTCAAGGGCAGTTGGGATGACTATCTTCACCTCGCTGAGTTCGCTTACAATAACAGCTTCCAAGCAAGTATTGGCATGGCCCCATTCGAGGCTCTATACAGACGACCTTGCCGTACCCCGCAATGTTGGGCAGAAGTGGGAGAAAAGAGCACACTAGGGCCCGAAATTGTCTAAATTACTTCTGAGAAAATTGATTTGATAAGGAAACGCTTACAGACGGCACAAAGCAGACAGAAAAGCTACGCGGACAGTCGGCGACGTAATCTTGAATTCTTCGAAGGGGACAAAGTGTTCCTCAAAGTCTCCCCTATGAAGGGCATGATGCGATTCGGGAAAAAGGGCAAACTAGCACCCAGGTACATCGGCCCATTCGAGATATTAGAAAGAGTAAGAGAAGTAGCTTACCGTATTGCGCTGCCCCCTCAATTGTTCAATGTTCATAACGTCTTTCATATCTCCATGCTGAGGAAGTACGAACCAGACGCCTCTCACATTATCAACTAGGAACGAATAGGACTGAGCGATAACGCCACTTACGTAGAAGAACCCGTACAGATCCTCGATCGCAAGGACCAAATTCTTCGAACCAAAGTTATTCCCTTGGTCAAGGTTCTGTGGTCGCATCACAACCAAGAAGAAGCAACCTGGGTGCGCGAGGAAGAAATGAAGGAAAAGTACCCCAACCTCTTCAACAAAGGCTAGTGCGGGAGGTAAGATTAATTTTTTTTAAGAGGGGTAGATAGTAATGGTTTCAATACTTTCTTATGGGCATCATACCAAAGAGTGAAGAATAATGTATTACGGAACAACCTGATCCCTATTCCATAACCAGAAGTAAAGAATTTCGGGGACGAAATTTTCTTTAAGAGGGGTAGATTGTAGCGCCCCGAACTTTTCAATACTCGAGCACTGAAAAGTCCTCGAGCGCTACCTGGAAATTTACTTATATGTGCATGTGTACAATACCAATCCGACGATCATAGCCTTACATCCACGCCCTGACACCAATATAACCATTGGGATTGACCTCCAGTCATAGATCGAGCCATCTGACCGTTAATTTGGTAATGAGGACATCCATCATGAAACAGATGTACACACCTCACCTCAAATGAACTGACTAATAACTCCTTCAGGATCTTTTTTTTTTCCGATGCGTGACCTTTAGTAGTAACTGGCTAGAAACGCTCCACAACAAGGTCCGTTAGATTTCACGAAACTTGTAGATCACTAATAACTACAATATTGCCACTAACCCAGACCCTTGAATTCAAAGAGCACATGATTACCGCGATCCTTTTGGCATGAAAACTTGTATAAAACCTAAACACCAAAAATCAACTGTACGTTTAAGATTTCAACCATCAGATCATAGTACAAGTAGGCCAGATTGAGATCAGCCGTCAAACACCACCTTAGGGCCCACCTGATCTTCAGATGTGCTTCTATTTTGGGCTTGACCCCTCAAATTACATGGAGAAACGAATGATCGGCGTAGATTCCTCAGAAACATCACGGTGGACCCCACCTCGGATGTTGAGCGCATGTACACGAGTGGTCCTGCGGAACACTACACTTGGAGTCGGTCAGCAGGGCGCTCGCGTCCGCAAAAGGAGAGGACTCCCTCCTTTTCACCGCGCGAAACGGACAGCCTGCATCCATTTTGATGGGATTGTGGGCCACCATCACGCCCCACGTGGACGATCCGAGGCATCCATCGTGTTCAGGAGGAGGATTAGATCAAAACCTTGTTATCCATGTACATCCATACACGCATTTAAGTTCACAGCAATAAGGAATTCGTTACTGTGTCGATTAGTGGTGTGGCCCATCCAAAAGTCGAATTCATTCCAGACTTGGACTCATGATCAGGGATTGATGCAGAAACCCGAATAAGGGAGTGATGATCTATATGGTCAGCCGAAGTGGACCCCACCGACCACAGCAGAAACAGAAACCCGAGGCTTTCCGCAGATCCCGCAGGTTGAAGTCGTTGTGGCCCACCACGTCTAACCAAATGAAAAATTTGGGTCGTTCACAATGTTGGCCATGCAAAATCGGTCCTTCCCACGTTGAGCAAACGATCAACCAACGTGATCATCGTACTGGTCCAAGAATCCCTGTTATGCGAATACGGGACTGCGTAACAACAGTTCCGCATGCGGTGGCCTAGCCAATCCGCATCTGGATTCGCGTAGAAGGGTCTGGAGAACTCTCTCCGCCTATAAAAAGACCTTCATCTGACCTGGGATGAGACCGTTTCATCCAACCGCAACACGTGAGGCAGAGAAAAACGGGAAGAGAGAGAAGACGTGCAGCCGAGCAACGGTTTTGGTCAGGCAAGCCTGCTGCCGTCCGGTAGAGAAAGGAAGGAAAGAAAAATAAGAAAGAAAAAGAAAGAAAGAAAGGAGAGAAAGAAAAGAGAAAGAAAAGAAAGAAAGATTGAGAAAGAGAAGAAAAGGGAGAGAAAGAGATGGAGTTGAACTGAGTCAACTCAGGGTGACTCAGTGAGTTAACTCGCTGACTTAGGTATACTCATCGAAAGGTCGATTGGCTACATACGCAACCCACCAACATTGGATTGTCAGGCTGATATTGTGGGACTAAGAAAAGGTAAGATGTCCACTCCCACGAATTTGAGATCTAAATTATATTGGCCTAGATTCAACCTCATCATATACTAAACCCTAGTTTAACTTTAATCCTTCAAACCATATGACTTAGGACAAACGTTACATCTGGGCATGTAATTTGGTGTGTAGTAAAAAGCAAGCAACCGCAGGTGAGGGTTCTATCCTTTAAAGCTTACAGTAATTCTTGGACTTTATCTGTCTTCATACTAGTTTATTTTGGCTTCTATATATGCTTTCATGAATTTGTTATTGCTTTTACATGTATTCCCTTTATACATCAATTCGAATCTTCCATGTTATTATGTGTTCCACCAGCAATTTAGGCCTTTTCATGCCTTTTATAATATGAATTATCATGTATTCCATATTTATATGTTCCTTGGGAATTATCTTATCAATTGATTTATTGGCCCTTTTGGGATTATGATCTGATGTCAAATATAAGAGGATTTCTCTGAATTTATATGAGGACATGGGTACAAGCCTTGCCCTTGTCTCACCCATTATTGGGTTGGCTCTGCCACTCGTCTTTATACGTGAGTTGGCTATGTCACTCGTCTTTTATTTGAGTTGGCTCTGCCACTTTTCTTTGTGGAGTTGACCATTGTCACTCTTCTCTTATTATATTGGCCTCATGCCGTCTATCTTTAAAAGGCACGGGCAAGTGTCTTGCTATTCTAGAACCTCCATGATTCAGTCTACATTCTTCATGATTCAGTCTACATTCTTCATGATTCAGTTTATACTCTTCGTGATTCAATTACAATCTTTATAAGTGCAAGTGATGTGTTATGAGGTATCACAACTAGTGAATCGATTATCTTATCATGGACGTAATGCGTTACGGGTAGTGGCCCTCTTGGTCAGCATGTAATTCCGTGGGTTGGTTGGCGTGGTGCACAATCGATGTATGTAAATCGGCATACGTGTTACATCACCTTTTCGGGATTGGATGTCGCAATTAGTCGCTCCATGAACACATCGTGCTACGTAAATCCCCCAACTGCGTGTTGTGTTGCCTTGAGATGTTCGCATAAATCCACGTTAGCGTTGGCCGTGCCGGTGAATATCCATAGTTATGGGATGCGGGTCGAGCCGGGTTTCCTTTGAATTATATTCCACATTGTGACGATCACTACGTATGATGAACCACACACACTATGCTAGTCATACACCTCATGTAGCGTACTTGTGCGTACTGATATCTCATGCATTAGTGGAGTACGAAACGTATCAGTACCCCTTACTCTACCTGTTATGAATCATTTGAATTGTTGTTAACCTTAAAGGATAACCTTCACTATGAGTAGGGCATTGACCCTCTCCCAACCATTCAGACGATGCAGGTGACGAACAGATGGAAGAACCAAAGGAGCACCGACTCGAGGGAGAACCCGCCCACTAAGACGGAGAATAGGAATTAGTTTTGCTTACTTTTCTATTATTAACAGACTTTGTGTTATGCTCCCATTGTGAGAGCCTTTGACAATTTAATTATTTTATTTAGAATGAGAAGGATAGTTAATTTCATCCTTTGGATGGTCTCCATCAAATACATAGATGAATGTAATGGTGATGAAAGGAAATTTCAGGGCAAGTCCTTGAGACATTCTCTCTTTACAATATTAACACCCGACTTCCTCGGACACGAGCGCATACTTTGGCCGTGAAAATTCGGGATGTTACATATACTCACCTGGACCAATTTATCGATATATCGATGTAACTATCGATATCATCGATATTCATATCTCGAGCCCATCTGAGGTGGCTCGATAATATCAACAGACAGTTTTTCGGCACCCCTATTTTTTAAAGAAAATATCAATATCCTTCGATATATCAATGCACTTCCCGATACGATCTTAAATCAAATCTCGATAATATCGGAGGTCCATCGATGATATCGATCAAGGGCGGGCATTTCTTCAGCAGATATTTCAGGTTGTTTTTAACTTTGATCGGGGGCCATTCGAGGAAATCGATATTCATATGTCGATGATATTGAGGCCGAGTCGATTGGATTGAGACGGGACACAATCTGTCCAGTGAGCTTATTGGTAAATCTATAGGATTTATTGATCCCATCGACACTGCCTTCGATATCATCGATATGCAAATTCCGATGACATTGGCTAACCCCCGATCATATCCTAAAAACCTGAAATATTTCAAAGCTAGTCTCTCTCATTTTTCAAATGTCGATAGATCGACTCAAGTATCGATAGGATCGGAGTTCGAAATCTGATAACATCGACACCTGTTTCGATCCCATCGACCAGCTAACAAGAGGTTTTAAAAGCGTATGACATTTGAGTTTGTGTTATCGAGCGGATAGTCAATTTTATCGAGAGTATACGCTCAATGATATCAACTCTGCTCGATGATATCGAACTTTGTCATAAATGTGACCGTTTTATATCTGTTGGAACCTTTTGCCTATTTAAAGAGAGATTTGTCTTTATTGCTGGCAGAGAAAGAAGAGAGTGCTTTTGAGTGTTTCAAACTTTAGATCATTTACCCAAAGCCCTTTCTCTCAAGGGAGTTCATCCTTCAATCCACCCTCACCATTGATATTCAGTAGAGGGATTGGGGAATGAACTTTTGCATTCAAGGATCCTCCAATTACTACCTTAATGGCAAATCATTAAGCTGGGATGCCTTGAATGCTTAAATGACGGGATCACTCTATCTTCCTTATAGGAAAATTCTAAGAGAGTGGATTTCCGTCCTAACCTTGACCCAACCCTAAGCCTAGTCTTGATATATCTTTTGTGTTGCGGATTAAGGGAGCAGAAGACTCTTCGTTAATAAGGAGGAGGAGATCTTCGGCATTGTGCTAATCGGGACTCATAAACTTATCTATAAGTATCTAGAGTCCAAGAGGACACTTGTGATCATTCCTTTGTAGGATTGGATCTTAAGTGGTTCTCACCCTTTGAAGTCCTCAAGAAGGCCTCCGGCGGGAGTGTACATGGTGGGTGCGTTGTGTGGACCCTTGCTCTGTGGAGAGCATAAACATCTGGTTGAAGGTGAACGAGCAAAACCTTAGGTTTGAAGTGAACCACTGTGAAACCTTGGGTTTGAGGTGAACCGTGTAGAAACCTCCGGTAGGGTCTTATGGAAGATCCTTGGCCAGTGTGCCTAAAAGTGGGTGCATTGTGTTGACCCTTGCTCGTGAGAGCATAAACAGTCAGCCTCAGTGTAGGTTGTAAAGGTTGAAGGTGAACCTGATTTAAAACCTTAGGTTTGAGGTAAACCGCTGTGAAACCTCCTTAGTGAAATCCGGTACACTCAAGGGTTGAGTGTGGCTGCCGGGAGTGGAGTAGACTGATCGTCGAACCACTATAAAAATGACTGTGTTTGAGATTGCTATTCTTTCGTTTGTGTGATTTGCTCTAACATTTTCATATTTGAATATCGGTATTCACACCTCACACACTTACATAGTCATATCCATCATGAACTAGCTTGAATATCGTCTATTTATTAATACAGTTTGTGATTGGATCCTCTACCGGGTTTAGAAGCTAATAGAGTTACTTTTGAGTAATCCTAATAAGTGTCTGTTGTTAGGATTAGTGTAATAGGTTTTTTACTAAATCATAAAAACTTTAAAAAGTCTTATTCACCCCCCTCTAGGACATATTGGCATATTCCTTCTTCAACTAGTGCGGTCTTCACCGCCATTTCAGTGTCATTTTCTGATCTTTTTTTTTTTTACAGTTGGAGATCAAATTTTTTATAAAGGGCATTCGGTTCTTGAGCATTTTAAGGAGTTTTTGGTGTAATAGAAGGTTATGTGATTTTACATTGATATTCCACATTGTATACCTCTAATTCCATGAGTTTCAAGTAATTTTCATGAGCTTTAACACTCTAATGAGGATTCTAACCTCCAATGAGAAGATGAACTTTACCATTTTTTTAAGAGATTAGACCCAATATTATTGGCATATCCTTTGTATAAATCTTCTAGAATAACCTTCTAGATGAATCTTATATAATTTTAACTATCTCATTAGTTGTAGGAGATTCTACTACCCTCTCATCACCTTAGTCACATCAAATGGAGCATCGCATGCAAGGTGTTTATTCGTGGAGCTGAACCTTGGGCATCAATGGACATAAGAGCAATTAATGAGTGAATTCAAGTACATGAGAGCTTTGAAGAAGTGACTCAAACACGACGCATCAAAGATGCTTAATTCAACAAGTGTAATATATAAGTCCATACTCTCTTTCCTTGTATAAGATTGATGGTAAGAGTTTATGACCCAAACTCAAATAGGTTCTTGTGTAGGACCTAGGCTCTTGTGTAGGATCGAATTCACCGGACACCGGTGCGTATGCGTTAGTCTCGGTGGGAGCTTCCGGTAGGAGTAAACGTTAGTCCTTGGACTAAGATCTGTTGGTTAGCCGATAGAAAACCAATTAAGTCTCCGAGAGAGCCTTCGGCAGGAGTATACGTCTAGGTCTTTATGTAGGGCTATAAAGATTAGATGTGAACCTATTGAAAATCTCTGATAGTGAATACCGGTACACTCAAGGAGTATGCGTCCACTGGGAGTGAAGTAGGGAAAGCAAACCACTATACATGCTTGTGTTTGCAATTGTGAATTGCATACATTATTATTCATGCTTATATGTTTGATTAATTAAATTATATGGATACTTGAATTGAATTGTATGCTAGACATTTAACTTGTAAAGAACATTATCGATTACAGGCTAATTGCTCTAATTGGTATATCATTTGTAGTCTATCTGATTAGTTCCACTTTGGCTTGGAAGCCTTAATGTTAAATTGTTTTAGTTTAATTTGGAATATTAGTTTAAGTATTCAATTGTGTTTTGAATTGACATAATTTTTATTGGTCTTATTCACCCCCACTCTAAGACATAACCATTCATTCCTTAACTCCGCCAAGCTTTAGCACGCATAGCTCGGGGTCCACCACCTCGCTCAATTTTACCTACTATATCTTAGTACTCCTAGAATGGATGGTAAACTTCGTTCAATGAGCTTCAGTTAAAATTTATTCTTTTAGTTCCAGAACATTACGTATACACACATGATTAGAGTACCCAATTCCCTTATCTATGCCAATCCTTTATTCCGACATATCATCATTTTGATGTTTAACTAACGTTTTTCAGTAACCACTCATCTTTACCATTCACTTATATGGTTTGTTCCTTCATATTTTTCTTCATCAGGATATTGCATATACAAATCTTCTGTTTTACGAATTGCAACTTGATGCCAAATTCTCTTACAAAAATCAACATCTCTTATTCTTAGGTCATTGACTGGTTATAACTTGTTGCTTGTATTGTTTTCTACTAAGAGAGTTAGCCACAATGTTGGCCTTGTCAGGACTCTTCTAATAAAAGTTTATTTGGAATTTTTCTTTTTAGAAATTAGGCTTTAGAAGAGTTTTACTAGAATTTGGATTTTTATTAGAGTTAGAATTTTGCTATTTTTGGTAATTAAGAATTTTGGTTTAGTTTTTTTTTTCTTTATTAATGATGTAATGGGACACATACAGAAGAGAAAATTATCAATCAATTAATTTTTAAAATTTTTAAGAATTTATTTCTATTTTCCTTAATGGATTTGAGAAATCTATTTGAGGAGTCCGGAGAAACTTCGTAGATTTGGAGTAATTATCCCCTGAAGAAGATGGTGTTCGACCTCATCACGTCCATCCCTGCGTCAGTTTGGTATCAGAGCGGGGCTTTTTCTCAGGACAATAGCATATAACGAAGGTACAGGCAACAACCCCATGGACAGTGTGCTCTAGGGAATTATCCTTTAACAGCGGTGGCTTCTGAAGTGGCGTAGTGAGAGAATTGGCAAGCATGCAAGGATTGTAGGCAGCGATCAACCGTTTGATGAAAACTGTTGGAAAGATCCATGTTCATAATAATAGGTAATATGGGATCGGCGATGGAGCTTGCGGTCATCATGCTCGTGGTGTAACACTATAATGAATCACAAGCCACCACCCGATAATGGTGAATCTCAAGCCACCACTTTGATCGTGAGAAAGCCATTATATAAACCAAAGGTAGATATAGATTTACAACAACACAACATCTTTCAAACAAGGTGCACTGTAAGTCAAAAAGTCTGTAATGGAATCATCGATCTGAGAAACAGTGAGAATCTCATATAAAAAACAATGGTGGAAAAGCTGCAACTAAAAACAGAAAAACACCTATCTCCATACATGATTAAATGGATCAACGAGGTCAACAAAATAGAAGTAACTGAACGATGTGTCGTATATCATTTTCCATTAGTAAATATCATAAGGATGAAGCAATGTGTGATGTATTTGACATGGAAGCTTGTCGCATGTTACTTGGTTGACCATGACACTATAATGTTGATGGTATACATAGAGGTCATGCTAACATATTTATATTTATTAAAGACGGTAAGAAGATTATCCTTGTCACTATGGGAACAGAGAACCAACTCAAGACTTCTAAAGTAGAGGGATAGTCTCTCATAATCAAACATGATTTCATTGAGGAGACAAGATATGTATATACATTAGATGAAAAGGCAAAATATATGGAGCCTGTGAACATTACAAAGGATTTGAAACTAATTTTTCATGAGTTCAAAGTGATTGTGCTCAATGGTCTCCCTAAGGAATTATCTCTCACACAAGATATACAAAACCACAATGATTTTGTCTCGGGGGCAAGTCTGCGTAATTACTCATATTATCAGAAAGAATGCGAGATCTTGCAGACACAAGTGAAGGAACTGATCCATACCAGTCAAGTCAAGGAGAGCATGAGTGCATGTATTGTGTCAGCTTAAGAGTCTAATGCAAAGTACAAGGAAATAGTTGATAAACATCGGTGCCATGAATTATTTAAGTATTATGAGCAAAGTCGCTTGGGTAACTCGAGGATGAGTTTTTTTTCAAACTGGAGGGGTCTGATGTAGGACATGGCATAGATACATGTTCACTCCCCACGTATAGGGTTGTGATGTAGGAATAAACTCGGTGAGACCGAGGTCGAATCCCAAGGGATTGAAACCTGTACGTTTTCTGAAACTAAATAGAACTAGAACTAGATTAAGATGTAATCTAAATCGAATGTAATTTGAGGAATAATGGTGAAATATTAGTCTAAAACTTAAGGAATTCAGAGGAAGGAAACTAGGGATTCAGAGGATCCACTTGTAGAGATCAGAGAGATCTTATGCCTGCTTCAAGAACTCAACTAGACTTAGAGTCCCATCTTTATCCAGTTGAAGGGTGTAACCATGAAATCAAACTGAACTTTCTTTGACATAGTTTTCAAGAGATGAAAGGTATATGAATTAGAATAGATTTCGTCACCAAACCATGCCTAGGAGACAAAGCAAACAACAGAATTAAACTAATTTGCAACCAATCATTGATGTATGAAGGTTAGGAAGGGTTCCGTTATCCGACCATGCCTAGGAGACGATGGTGAACAATAGGGCTACCTGATGTCATAAACATAAAAAGGAAAGGAACATGCTCAAAGCTATCGCAGACCTATTGTACTTTCAGTCACAACAGACCATTAAAAACTGAAAGCATTCCCATAATCAAACTAGTATCAAGATCAATTCAGTTTAAACAAAAGGCACAAGCAAAAAGTCTCTCCATCACGCTACAAGCTTCACCTCTTAGCCCTAGCTAAGAGGTATAGCCCACCATGAACGGGTTAATCTCAAAGTAGAAAAAAATAATAAAACAGAAAAGAAAAAACCCAAGGAAAAAAATCTCTCTTCTGCTTCATGTTCCCCACCTTGGAATTGAATGCTCTCTCTCTCTCTCTCTCTCTCTCTCTCTCTCTCTCTCTTCTTCTCTCCTCTTATAGGCATCAAAGTGGTGTAGAGTCCATGCTGGAGTTCGCGTAGGGAGAGGCGGTCGGTTAGCAGAATCGACCTCTGTTTTTTCGCAGTGAGAAACGCACAAACAGCTGCGTTTGGAATGATTTTGCGGCGCAAAATTAACACATCTGTTGGTTTTGACCTTTTGGCTAGGGTTATGGACACCTGTTGCAATATGTGAACGGTCCAGATTATCAAAACGGTCAGAGATAGTAGGCCACAAAGCCCCAGAATTTTCGGTTTTCACGGACGCACGCCCTACGCACGTCAACCCGCTGACGTGTTCGGTAGGCCCCATATTGATGTTTTCTGAGAAATCCACCCCGTTCATTGTATTCCTGGTGAAATTTTAGTTAGAAAAGAGTAGTTTTTATCAAGTTTTGGTGCGGTCCACTATATAAAATCAATTCGCCGTTAATCTTGTATTTTTCAATGACCCACATGTATATACTTGTATTAGGCCAAAAGTCCACCTAGGCGAGGGTCAAGAATACTCCAGAGATACAATGGATGGTTCTGATTGTCCATATGAACAATGGGTGTGGCTCACAATCGAAAACCCAATCGGACAGGGGCGTCCGTTGGGCGTTCTGCGCAGAGAAGAGAGAGAGGGACGAGTCAGCCCAGGTTTGACCGGGCTGACCATTCAGTGTGGCGCAGGCGCTGTATGCGTTGTGCGGTCCATTGAGATGTTTATGAGAAATCTGTTCCGTCCATTTGCTGTGTCACCTCTTTTAATGTGTTGAGACCAAAATTGAAGCATATCCAGATATCATGTGGGCCCCAAATAAATGATTTAGTGACTGCTCTGTCCGTTGGGCTACTTTCACGAGGATCCAATGACTAAAATTTGACGTGTACGGTTAATTTATGGTCCTCAGGCCATATATAAATTTTTGAGCCAAACGGATGGTGGGAACCTTATGAACTTGCATTTTGGACGATTTTCAGGCCTTTTGAGCTTCAATTTTATGATTTTCTCGGATCTTTGGTGTATAAATCTATCAATCTTGGTCCCCTGGGGTCTGTCCCTTGCCTTTGGTGTCATCAGAGCGTTAAATCCATGCTTTAAGCACCCTATTAAGTCCAAGCTCGTAAATACACCTTGCAATACAAACACAATTAAATTGGGCTATTAAATGATACCATGTTCATAAATCCGGGCAATAACTGAGTCTGATATGCAATATTTGTCCCTCAACACAACCCCCAACTAGCATCTTGCTAGTCCCGAGCAATGTATGCGAAAAGTAAGTTGAGACTTATAGGAAAATCTCTGTAAAGTCATGTGATTTACGAAAAACAATCCAGATCATAGAATTCTAAGATTCATAAATGTTGGGCATTATTTTCTCCTGGCCTTAAGCGCACGGTAAACTTCATAATCAAGTTCAAAGTATTAATCCATCAATCAGAAAAATTCTAAACATTGAGTTCCATAAACGTATAGTGTAATCTCGGCTTATCATCATTAAGAAATCCAATTGATAATTTCCATGATAACATTGATAATCAAAAGAGCATTTAGGACAATCAAAACCTAAACCAGAACTTGCCTTACAGTTCTTCTTTTTCATTCTTTCAGCTTTTGATTTTTCCATCGAGGGGGAGGAGAATCGAATTCGCACCTATAGGGAGCAAACCTATGGTGAAGATCGTACACCCAATCTTTTTCACATATCATCCATGGGCAATTAAATCTACACCTATAGGGAGCAAACCTATGGTGAAGATCATTCGCCCAACCCTTTCCAAAGGTATTTTTTTTTAAAAAAAAAAAAATTTATTTTTATATAGCTGGGTATTTTCTTTTTCTTCAGTTGATCATGACGGGAAAATTTTCCAGGCTGGTTCCTTACATGCTTAGTGATTACCAAGTTAACCTTTTAATATTGAACTGAAACCTTAATGTGTAAGCGAGAGGTGACATGTGAAATCATGACTCAATCAATGTTTAGAACTTCTAATCATGGATTAATAATTCGAACGTAACTGTGAAATCTAATAGATAACTAAATCCAAGAGTCGTAAATCACCAACATTCTGTATCTTATACGTCTCAAATCACGATTATCCTTCAAAATCACTTCGAATTCACAAGAAAGTTCAGAAAAATAATTTAAAACTTTTCACAATTTTTGCTCAAGACTAAGAAAACACTGATTAGATAACCTAATCTCCCACTCCCAACCTAAAATCTACATTGTCGTCAATGTAAAAGATATATGAGCATGCAATGCACATGGGACAACAAAAGTCAATGAAACATGATAGGAAGATAGTACCTGCATAACGAATCGAGAGAGACTTTTTCATAAAGATCTCAGCAAGAGAGCGAGGCAGCACGAGAGTGAAACACGAAAGTAAATTATCCTAGAATAACGTATAAAGCAAACTAACCTAATAGCATTAAACCATCTAACCTAGAACAGTATAAAGCAAACTACCCTAGTCCTATGAAAGTAGGGAAAAACTACTCGATCATGCCGCAAGGTTCCTCTTCCGGCCAATATCTTGATAAGTTTCTCAGTAAGTTCCTCAACAGGATCATCCAAAAGCTCTTTTTGCAATAGGATTGGATGCCCTAGAGCTTGACTTTCCAGAGAAACTTATATACCTCGTTAAAAAATTTTCGTTGAATCGCTTGAGGTATCCAAAGTATATACGATTCATCTGTGACAGAAGAAGTTTCAATGTTATTATCCAATGGTGAATCAGAGACTAGAAGTAAATAAAGTTTAGAAAACTTCGCAAAAAGTGATGTAGTCTCAACACATTTCGAAGTATCAGACTTCGGTTCCATTGTCAGCTCCTCCTCCTTTAATGGTAGACATTTAGGATCAGGGGAAGAAGGGGATTCAGAATAAGGGTTCTCTCGGTCAGTAATGACTACCGAGATATTGTCTTATAAGGCATCCACTTCGTCTTTTGACATGGGATTGTTTAAATTTGCAAAGTATGCCAAGCAATCATCCAAAGAGTTGGGAAGTTCAGCTGAGCATGACTTATTTTCCACATTGAAGCTCGTGATGATTTGCCCAAGGATTCCATCGTCTCTAAAAGTGGATGGACGCATGCTCTCTTGCTCTTGCCATGCACAGACAGATTGAAAATCAACAAGGGAAGCATTGGTGTGAACACTCTGTTCATTGAAACTACTCAGTTGAGGCATTGAATCATCAAACATGTACAACTTAAATGATGGCCTCAACTGGATGGTTTCAAATTCAAGAGTCGTATCGATCAACTCGTCCTTCTCTCGAATCATATCATCATTCAATTCAGGGGAGTGGTCCAAACATGTCTCATAAGAGTTAGAATGGTCGGTTGTAAGGAGCTCATCTTCCACTTTTAAATCAGACATGTCAGATGAGTGGAGTTGCTCATTATGACCGATCACTTCTTGTACTTCTTAATCATTGACCTGAACCATACTTGAGATTGATTCCAGGGGAATTTGAGTTGCACATTCATAATCGTCATCCCAATACTCATCATCGTCTAATTCCGTGTAGTACACACTTGGGATGGGATCGCTTTCCTCACATTCTCTTTCTAAATTGGGTTGAGATTCGAATAAACTAACCTCTCCCTCATCATTGGAATCAAGTGTGTCATGTGAGTGAAGTGTGTCATCATCATTATATTTGAAAGATACCCATTCTTTTGAACTGTGATCGAGATCGACTCCTTGGGAAATTGAACTGTATGCTTATTAATGTAATCCAACTCTTCATTCCAAATTCCAGAGTTCTCCAAAAGCAAATTAGGATCACTTTCCTTGCATTGTGTTTTTGTACTGGGTTGAAGCTAGAGTAAGCTAGCCTCCACCATCTTATCAAGGAGCAAATTAAGCGCTTCCAACATTTTTCTAATTTCTACAAAATAGTCTATGTGACTCTGATATGGATTCTCTTGGATCGTTTCTAGTTGGATCTCAAAGGTAGGGAGTCCAAGAGAATAATCATTATAACATGTTGTTGGTTCATTTTCCCAATTTTGATGTTTCCACTGATTATAGTCATACGGATCATTGGTAAGAGAATCTGATGGTTGGTAATACATATTATCACTCATAATATAATCACGCATTGTTTTCTTTTTATCAGATGAGTGATAATAATTCTTACTCCCATAGTTATTATAACCCCAACACTCACGTACTGTTTTGTTAATCCGTGGGGTGTAATTGTTTTCCTACATATGATCACGTAAGGACTTCTTAATCAATGGATCATTATATTCCGGTCGGTTCTCGATGATAGTTTCAGAAAAGTTTTAAGACATTGGTTGATTTTTACCATAATCATCATCCCAATATAGGTTATTTTTCTCAGCATACTGACGTTCCCACTTGTGCATATACATGGTGAAACCCTAACTCTGAATCTAATTCTAAAGAAAAAAATCCTACAACAATATAGAAAGAAAGTAAGGGAGAAGTTAGAAAGAAGTTACCAGATTAGAGTTCCTACGTTAAAATCCTGTAAAAGGAAATAAAAGAAATTAGTTTCTACAAATAGAAATCCTAAAATTAGAAAGCTACTAAAAATAGAAAAGTAAAGGAAAAATGAGTTAGTTTCTAAAAAAGAAAAAATTTCTAAAACTAAAACCCTATTTCTAAAAATAGAAAAAGTAGAGAATTTAGAAATGGATTATTGAATTAGACGTTTATGTCAGGATCCTACAAAACAAGAAAACAGATTAGTTTCTAGAAATTAAATAAAAAAAATCCTAGTAAAAATCCTAATATTAACTAATCCCAAATCCAGTTAATCTCAGAAACGTAACCGTCAATCTCCGACAACGGCGCCAAAAACTTGTTCACTCCCCAAGTATAGGGTTGTGATGTAGTAATAAACTCGGTGAAACTGAGGTCGAATCCCAAGGGACTGAAACCTCTGAGGAAGATAGGAAGACGGTGTTCGACCTCATCACGTCCATTCCTACATCACTTTAGCAGTCCCATTCTATTAGCAAGGTGGAGGACATGGACCGGTTTTTTTTTGTCACGATAATATCACAAATGGGGTATGGTCTTACTTTGCTCAATGGTTTGATATGCCTTTAACCTCTAATTATACTGTCCAATAGTGAATCCAACAATGGACCAACAGAGCAAATCACACCTCCAGGTTTAAACATTTATTTGGACTGGTCCCGTGCTTCATAACTTGGAAGATCTGGCGGAGTTGAAACACATACAGATTTAATGGCCACAGGATGTCAGGTACTCAGATGATTTCAAACATAACTCGTTGACGGGGGAAGTAAGCTTCTTCATGCCGGAGAGTGACAGGAATTCCTTGGCAGAAGATGTTGCTCTTCAGGCTTTAGGAATTGATAGTATTATCCCGATTCACAACAATGAGCTTGAAGTTGTCAAATGGATCAAGCCTCAGAGGGACTGGCTTAAATTGAACGTCGATGGGTCTTTGAGAGGTAACTCAAGATGGGGGGCTATGTTGGCTGGATGATCTTCACATTCCATGAATGCTATGGTCAAGTAACAAACACTATTGTAGAAGCTTAGACAATGTTACATGGTTTGGACAGTTGTTCCAACATGAGTCTTACCAATATTTGATCACATTTACCATGAAGGCAACATGGTAGCCGATGGTTCAGCTATGCACTAACGGAGCTGACCTCTTGAGATTGATTCTAGGATCTCTAGTCCTAGACAACGCTGGTGTAGGGATTGTTAGTTGAGAATTGTCGTAGGGTTGAAGGTTTCCTATATACTAGGAAAGCTGCCTCTCTTGGCCCTCTCCTTTGCCTTTTTTTAAAAAAGGAAATTGACCGTAATAGCCTCGATGTATGGTCAAATTCCCTAGAGAGATTCAACCTTCCAAATATTCCGAGTGTAGCCTTCTGACAAGCTTGAGATAATCTTTTGGACCAAAATGCTCTTGTCCTTGGTTCAATAGTTGTACGATTTTTTAGTGAGTAAGAAGTTACATCATATTTAATGCTGAGAAAGTGATGTGGATGGAAACCTTTTTTGGGCGTGAGTAAGGCCCAACTCGTGGGGCCCACATTGATGTATGTGTATAATCCATGCCACCTATCCTTTTTGCCATGTTATTTTAGGGCTAGGGCCAAATATCAGCCTGATCTAGAGCTCGTGTGGGCCACATAATAGAAAATAATGGTGACAGTGGCACCTACTATTAAAACTTTCCACGCTCACTGTGATATATGTCAGAAGTGAACACTACCCAATTCAGAACTTTTTGGGCCCATGACGATCTGGCCGAAAAGGTGAAAGGAATATATCATCCCATTGTGGGCCTTAGGGTATGGTACCAATGGCTAGCCTTTCATTTGGTAGTAAAGGAAGTGAATATATAACATGACAACTACGACCCATATAACAGGACAACTACGACCCATATAACATGACAATTGCGACCCATATAACAGGACAACTATGACCCATACAACTGCGATCTATATAACATGACAACTGCGGCCCATATAACAGGACAACTACGACCTATACAACTGTGACCCATATAACAAGACAACTGCGATCTATATAACATGACAACTGCGATCTATATAACATGACAACTGCGACCCATATAACAAGACAACTGTGACCCATATAACAGGACAACTACGACCCATATAACAGGATAACTGTGACCCATATAACAGGACAACTACGACCCATACAACTGCGACCCATATAATAAGACAACTGCGATCCATATAACATGACAATTGCAACCTATATAACAGGACAACTGCGACTCATATAATATGACAACTGTAATCCATATAACTGCGACCCATATAACAGGACAACTGCGACCCATATAACATGACAACTGCGATCCATACAACTACGACCCATATAATAGAACAACTGCGATCCATATAACATGATAACTACGACCCATGCAAACCACGACCCATATAGGCCCACATTGATGTATGTGTATAATCCATGCTGCCCATCTTTTTTGCCGTGTCATTTTATGGCTAGGGCCCAAACATCAACCTGTTCCAGTGCTCATGTGGTCCACATAATAGAAAATAATGGTGACTGTTCAAACTTTCTAGGCTCACTGCGATGTTTGTTAGAAGTGGACATTGCCCAAGTTAGGACTTTTTGGGCCCATGACGAGTTGGCCGACAAGGTGGATGGATTGGATCACCCCATTGTGGGCCTTAGGCTATGGTACTAAGGGCTAGGTAGTAAAGGAAGTGAACACGTGAAAACCACGATCCATATAACATGACAACCACGAACCATATAACATGACAACTAGGACCCATGCAAACCACGACCCATATGGGCCCACATTGATGTATGTGTATAATCCATGATGCCCATCCTTTTTGCCGTGTCATTTTATGGTTAAGGCCTAAATATCAACCTGTTCTAGTGCTCGTGTGGGCCATGTAATAGAAAATAATGGTGACTGTTGAAACATTCGAGGCTCACTGTGATGTTTGTTAGAAGTGGACACTGCCCAAATCAGGATTTTTTGGGCCCACGGCAAGCTAGCCGACAAGGTGGATGGATCGGATCACCCCATTGTAGGACTTAGGCTATAGTACCAATGGATAGGTAGTAAAGGAAGTGAACACGTGAAAACCACGATCCATATAACATGATAACCACGACCCATATAACATGACAACTAGGACCCATGCAAACCACGACCCATATGGGCCCACATCGATGTATGTGTATAATCCATGCCACCCATCCTTTTTGCCATGTCATTTTATGGCTAGGGCCCAAATGTTAACCTGTTCCAGTGCTCGTGTGGGCCACATAATAGAAAATAATGGTGACTGTTGAAATATTCTAGGCTCACTGTGATGTTTGTTAGAAGTGGACACTGCCCAAGTCAGAACTTTTTGGGCCCATGACGAGCTGGTCGATAAGGTTAATGGATCAGATCACTCCATTGTGGGCCTTAGGCTATGGTACCAATGGATAGGTAGTAAAGGAAGTGAACACGTAAAAACCACGATCCATATAACATGACAACCACGACCCATATAACATGACAACTAGGACCCATGCAAACCACGACCCATATGGGCCAACATTGATGTCTGTGTATAATCCATGTTGCCCATCCTTTTTGTCGTGTCATTTTAGGGATAGGTCCCAAATATCAGCCTGATCCAGTGCTCACGTGGGCCACAAAATAGAAAATAAAGGTGACTGTTGAAACTTTCCAGGTTCACTGTGATGTTTGTTAGAAGTGGATATTACCTAAGTCAGGACTTTTTTGGCCCACGACGAGCTGGCAGATAAGGCGGACGGAACGGATCACCCCATATGGGTCATGGTTGTTTTGTTATATGGGTCTTGGTTGTCATGGGTCGTGGTTGTCATGTTATATGAGTCGTAGTTGTAACAACCCTTACTTTTGGTACATTATAAAAAAAACTAAATTAAAAATTTAAAGATTTTATTTTTAAATAAAAAATAAGAATAAGTTAATAGTTGAGTTGGTAGAGATATTCTTAGTTAAGAGAGAGGTTTAGGGATCAATTCTTAAAGTAGTAATAATAATTTGTTTTTTTTCAAATGTCATAAAAAAAATTCAAATTCAGGATAAGAGAGGATGTGATCATCCTATCTTATGAGAATTTTCTTTAAAAAGGGATATGGAAAGTTTCTGCATAAAAAAAGGAGTTAGGAAGCCCTAAAGTAAAAGGAAGAGGAAATTCTAAGAGGACTTATCAGGTAAGTTCCAACTCTCAGATTTTTTTTAAATTTTTTTATTATATTGTTAATTTCTTCTTGATCTATATAATGGATGGTGTGGATTATCCACATAATCATCGTATGGGTGTGTAGAGACAATTTTAACAAAGTGATGCTTTATAATTTTAGATCTGTTCAGTATTATTTTAGGAATAAATTTAATGAGTGCAATTCGATCGAATTATATTAGATCTGTACAGATCATATGATCCCTAAGACCAAAATATATAAGGGCCCTAATTTTCAGATCAATCTGATCATCCGATGGGCCCCCCGATCAAATAATTTCTGATCAATTTTATGATCTTAAAAAGGAAATAAAAGATAGAAATATAAAATATAAATTCTAATTATTTGATAATTTTGGATTTAGCCACATAGGATGTTAATCAAAGGTAGGCCCCACTATGTAATAAAAATATATGAATAATAATATCGTTGATATAATTGATAAAACCTCTGAATTCAAACCAACCTAATTACCTTGCGGATTCTGCACTACCAGACTCAGGTGAGTAACCCAACTTGTTTCAGGATTCATTAAAATTAAAATAAATCGTTTGTGGTTGTTTGATTGATTGATATACTGATTTGGGTATTTTGTTATGATAATTGTACGCTAAATTCATATGTGAATATTCTGATCAAGACAACTATGCTAAATAGAAAAAATATGCATTTAAATATCATCCATCATTCATTACATTTACATAATGCATGGTCGATCATAGGGGCCCTCCCTGGAAGAAATGTCGATCATGGTAGAGCGTTACCAGATGCGGGCTATGCCCAAGCCTACCGAAAGGTGGAAGTCTACCCAACGGGTGGATGGGAGTTGACGACCTCCAACCCAAGCAGATGAACGATCATCCCATCTGATGCATTCATACATCATTTGCATCCATATCATTGTACATCCATTTTTATGTTATTTTAATTGCTATGATTATGAATCATGCTGGGTTATTTCACTAAGCCTGTCCAGCTTACCTTTTTATTGATAGAAAAACTATACAAAGGAGCCATTAGCAGATGATGTGGCGCAAGAATCGGAAGGATGCACCGTACCTGAACACGATTCATGTGAAACATGACCATACTTATTTAAAGATGAAGCGGCGGCATTAGACCATTTCTAAAAACTTGTTAGCATAATTTGATTAACGTATAATGCATATTGGTATTGATTTTGAGATTTTAATGAATTATTTAGATTTATTTCATTGAAATAATGTTAGTATGGAATAAACATAATTATAGTACGATGATATAATAAATGAATGATTTTAAAGTTTTTTTTATTTTATTTTAAGGATTGTCGAGATTTATATATGCTTGGTTGATTAGTGCTAAGTGTTATGTTTGTGTGATTGAGATTATGATGGAACGTAGACTGAATATAATTATCATATCTGATTAAACTGATTAAGGAATTAAATTAGTACACTTTGTGTACGAGTTATGAACTGAAACTCGGATCTGAGGGTGCACACTGTGTACTCGGATTTCGGGGCGTGATAGTGGTTGTCATGGGGTCGTAGTTGTCATGTAATATGGGTCGTGGTTGTCATGTTATATGAATCGTGGTTTTCACGTGTTCACTTCCTTCCTTTACTACTTAATCATTGCTACCATAGCCTAAGGCCCACAATGGTGTGATCCAATCCATCCACCTTGTCGTCTAACTCGGCGTGGGTCCAAAAAGTCCTGACTTGGGTAGTGTCTACTTCTAACAAAACATCACAGTGAGCCTGAAAAGTTTCAACAGTCACCATTATTTTCTATTATGTGGCTCACACGAGCACTGGATCAAGCTGATATTTGTGCCCTAGCCCTAAAATGACACGACAAAAAGGATGGGCGGCATGGATTATACACATACATTACATTAATGTGGGCCCATATGGGTCGTGGTTTGCAAGGGTCGTAGTTGTCATGTTATGTGGATCGTAGTTATCCTATTATATGCATATCGTAGTTGTCTTATTATATGCATGGGTCGCGGTTGTCCTGTTATATGGGTCGCAGTTGTATGGATCGCAGTTGTCATGTTATATGGGTCGCAGTTGTCTTGTTATATAGGTCGCAGTTGTATGGGTCACAGTTGTCATATTATATGGGTCGTGGTTGTATGGGTCGTAGTTGTCCTGTTATATGGGTCGCGGTTATCCTGTTATATGGGTCGCGGTTATCCTGTTATATGAGTCGTATTTATCCTGTTATATGGGTCACAGTTGTCCTGTTATATGGGTTGCAATTGTCATGTTATATGGATCGCAGTTGTCTTGTTATATGGGTCGTAGTTGTATGGGTCGTAGTTGTCCTGTTATATGGGTTGTAGTTGTCATGTTATATGTTCACTTCCTTTACTATCGAATGAAATGCTAGCAATTGGTACCATACCCTAAGGCCCACAATGGGATGATCTGTTCCGTTTACCTTTTTGTCCAGCTCGTCGTGGGCCCAAAAAGTTCTGACTTGTGCAGTGTTCACTTATAACATACATCATAGTGAGTCTGGAAAGTTTTAAAAGTGGGTGGCATTATGACCATTATTTTCTATTATGTGGTCCACACGAGCTCTGGATCAGGCTAATATTTGGGCTCTAGCCCTAAAATGACACGGCAAAAAGGATGGGCGGCATGTATTATACACATAGATCAATGTGGGCCCCACGAGTTGGGCCTTGCCCATGCCCAAAAAAGGTTTCTGTCCACATTACTTTCTCAGCATTAAATATGACGTAGCTTCTTATTCACTGGAAAACCGTACAATTACGGAACCAAGGACAAAGAGCATTTTGGTCCATGTAATTTTTGGAAGCTTGTCGGAAGACCACACTTAGAATATTTGAAAGGTTGAATCTCTTTAGAGAATTTGACCTTACATCGAGGCCAATACGGCCAATTTCCCTTTCTTTTTTGGGTTGGGTTTTGTATTTGGTTGCATATGAAAGGTGGCCCTGACCTCTGTGGTACCCCACCCAAAAGTGTATTGATAGTTTTTCATTAATAAATTTTTCTTGAAAAAAAAGGTGAACTGGGTGGATCTGGGACGCGGATTGCGTCTTACCCCTGCCCAGACAGTAATCCATCCGGGCAGGGGATCTGTGGGGCCCACGTGATGTAAGTGTTTTATCTATGTTGTTCATTGCTTTTCTCAGATCATCTGACAGCCACGGTTGAAACCTTCCTAAGGGCCATCGTGAAGTTGTTTTACCATCCAACCTATTAATAAGGTCATGTAGACGTGGATGAAGTGAAAAAACAAATATCCGCTTGATCCGAAACTTATCCAGCTCCTAAGAAGTTTTTAACGGTGGACGTTCAAACCGCACTTTGTGGTCCACTTAAGCCTGGGACCTGCCTCATTTTTAGGTTTATATCTTTAAAATGATCCGAGAAAAGCGATGAATAGCGTGGATAAAACATTTACATCACCGTGGCCCCCACAGAGTCCTGTCCGGACGGATTACCGTCCAGGGATTACCGTCCGTGGATTTCTCAATAACATCAAGGTGGACCTCTATTTATAGGCATGCGTGCAGTTGTGGGCTTTTCTGCTGCGAGAGACGACAAAAAAGAAAAAAGAAAAAAAGAGTACGGGTTTTAGTGTCTTTCTAAAAATACAGTTTTTAATATAAGTATGTACCAAGCACTGGAGGTTAAATGACGAACATTGGAAAGTTATGTGGGTTTTTGAAAAGGGTTTAAAAGGATACTTACTTTTAGAACTGGCTCAAAATATAAGCGGCCATAGAGCACTGTTGCTTAAAAAAAAACAAAAGAAAAAACAAAAAAAGTGGAAGAGGAAAGGAGAAAGATTAATTAAAGAGAAAAAACAAAAATTAGAAGAGAATAAGAGGAGAATAAGAAAATAATGGAAGACATTAAGAAAAAATAAAGGGGGAGACGAAAAATAGAGGTAAACGGAAGAGATAAAAATTACTGATTGATATGACGATTGAAACCAAACAAACTTTTCTGCATCACACTTATCTACTGAATAATTAGAAACAAGGATAAGTCACTGAGTCATAAGTAGCATAAGCAAAACGACATACACGATCCAAACTACCATTGATAAAAAATAAATAGTCTTAATTGGGGATCTTTTAGACAGAAGCCAAGGAGATGAATTTGGTCTCTCTTATTCAGGCTGGGGGGGTGTTTCTATCGAGAATGCCTGCATGAGTAAGAAAAGCCCATAAATGAGTGATGAATTCACCACCGTTTGCGAGGTTCTCTGCATGTGCGGTTGCATTGTCTGAGGGTGCAATGAACAGCATCATCTCTGCCCAATAATCTGCCAACACCTTCCATCTCTGCCCTTGGTCTTGTATCTCTAACAGTTGCTTCCCCAGTTTAACGCCTTTTCCTATTATAGTTTCAGCAGAATTCCCCCCATCGATCTTCATCATGTTTTCATATAATCTACTGTTGGGCAGGCCTTCTTCAAGAATCTCCCTCGCTTCCTGTATAACCTTGTCAAAAATCAATTCAGTAGTATAAGCATGATCAGGCAATAACACCGGGACAAAGGCCACCAGGTAAGCACAATATCTAGATAAGCTGGTGGCGACAAGGCGTCTTCTCTTTGGCGGTTGGCTGTTTTTTTTTTTTTTGTTTTTTTTGGCTAATTGATGGCGGTCGGCTGGTTGTTCTTCTGTATGGCGGTCGGCTGGCTGTTCTTCTTCTCTTTGGATTTCGGCTGGCTGTTCTTCTGTATGGCGGTCGGCTGGTTGTTCTTCTATATGGCAGTCGGCTGGCTGTTCTTCTTCTCTTTGGATTTCGGCTGGCTGTTCTTCTGTATGGCGGTCGGCTGGCTGTTCTTCTTCTCTTTGGCGTTCGGCTGGCTGTTCTTCTGTATGGCATTCGGCTGGCTGTTCTTTTATATGGCGTTCGGGAGATTTTACTCCGATATGCGGTTGGGATATTGGTGGTTTCTCACAGATACTGGTGGCAATGTGCCAAACTAAAATACTGTGAGTGTGCGTCTCTAGGTTGCATGCCCAAGAGAGGTCAGCCTCCAGTTTGTTTCTTCTCAAGGAAGACTGCCCATTTGAGAGTTGGCGGCCGTTGGTTTTTAAGGAACGAATTACTGCCTTCTTCACTTCTTTAGGCAAGTCTACGGATCTGCTGGCTTTCTGCCCTTTTCTGGTCTTACCTCCAAAACCAATGGTCATCAAGCATAGTAGATTCTGTTGGCTTTACAAACCAAATTTATCGGCTTTACAAAGCCTTAGAACCGTACACACTACGAAGATATATTTTTAAAAAAACACTTTTTTTATTTACTTGTTTTTCAATGTTGCTGCACTCTTACTCTGATCGGATACATAGTATGCCTTTTATAGGCTTTTGCACCTATTGTAAAATGACTACAATACCCTTACTCCATTAACTGCATTAACTAGAGCAGTTTCAAACGTTTTGAAACTCACCAGCCACACCACGTGAAAAATGTGAAATTTGTGGCTGTTTCAAATGCTATGAAACTGCAGCATCTGAACCGTCCATTTTGGTTTGGACGTTTCAACACTCCCCTTCAAACCAAAACAGGCTTCATTCCAAGCATTGACCTCAGTCGTCTGAATGTATCAGTCGGTAATGCCTTGGTGAATATGTCTGCGACCTGTTCGGTGGTGTGACAGTACTCCAATTTCACCACTTTCTGCTTCACTTGATCTCTGAGAAAATGGTATCGAGTATCGATGTGCTTGCTCTTTCCATGCTGCACCGGATTTTTGGCTAGCTCGATTGCCGACTTGTTATCCACATATATGACTATGGATTCTTCCTGCGGATGCTTCAGCTCCTTTAGCAAGTTTCTCAACCAAATCGCCTCACAGACTGTGGACGATGCTGCCACATACTCTGCTTCACATGTGGACAAAGCAACAACACTTTGCTTCTTTGAGTTCCATGTGAAAGCAGTCGACCCGAGATAGAATACATATCCAGTGGTGCTTTTCCTTTCATCTTGATCACCTCCCCAATCACTGTCTGAGTATCCATACAACATTGCTTCATCATCGTATGGATAGAAAAGACCGAATTCCATTGTTCCTTTGACGTACCTGAGGATTCTCTTTGCAGCTAGCCAGTGTGATTCTTTTGGCGCTTCCATGTACCTACTTAGAAGCCCAACACTGTAGACAATATCCGGCCTTGTGATTGTGAGATACCTTAAGCTTCCAATCAGACTCTTGAACAGAGTCGAGTCCATGCTTCTTCCTTCTCCTTCTTTTGTCAGCTTCAGGCCTGTTGCTACAGGGTTTGTTCACGGCATTGCAGTCTGCCATCTTGAACTTTTTAAGCAACTCCTTGGCATACTTTTTCTGTGATATATAAATGCCGCCAACTTGTTGTTTTACTTCGATGCCCAAGAAGAAGGACATCAATCCACCATCAGTCATCTCGAATTCATTGAACATAGCATGCTTGAATTCTTCAAACATCGCCTGATTATTTCCTGTGAACAGCAGATCATCAACATATAGGCATGCTATGAGGATGTCGCCATGAGCATTTTTCTTGATGTAGACAGCATGCTCATATGGACATTGAGCGAAGCCGTTCTCTTGAAGATAATTGTCGATGCGTGCATTCCAGGCACGAGGAGCTTGCTTCAACCCATAAAGAGCTTTCTTTAGTCGATACACTTTGTGTTCCTCCCCTTGAACAACAAAACCTTTAGGCTGGTCAACATAGACCTCTTCTTCGAGAATTCCATTCAGGAATGCAGATTTCACATCCAGTTGGTAAATCATCCAACTGTGATGGGCTGCAAGGGAGATAATCATCCTCACAGTGTCAAGGCGAGCAACAGGAGCGAAGACTTCTTCATAGTCCACCCCGTACTTGTTTGTAACCCTTTGCTACGAGCCTTGCCTTGTAGCGATCTATTTCACCATCAGCATTTCGCTTGATCTTGTACACCCATTTGACGCCAATAGTTCTTTGGCCTTGAGGTAGTAAAGTTAGATCCCATGTATTATTCTTCTCAATAGCCTGGATCTCTTCTTCCATAGCCGTCCTCCAGCATTCTTCTTCTACAGCATCCTCAAATGTAAGAGGCTCATGGTCCGCATACAAGCAGAATAAATTTACTTCCTCAGTTTCGGCATAGATATCGTTAAGGCTCCTCATTTTAATAGGAGTCAAGGGTGAAGGAGAACTGGATGATGATGTGCTGGCTGAATTTTGATTTGATGAAATACTTCCAGATGAGATAGAACGTATTGTTAGACTTCTGCGTGCAGACGGTTCGGCGGAAGAGGGTGTTGCAGGTGTCTGCTCCTGGTTCTCATGCTTCTCTTCTTCATGTTCTTCAACATCGACTTGATTTTCTTTGGCTGAATCTTCCTCGTTCCATTTCCAGGCTTCTTCCTCGCAGAATACAACATCTCTACTTACCACCACCTTATTGGTTAGTGGGTTGTAGAGCTTGTACGCTTTCGATACTTCACTGTAGCCGATGAAGATGCACTTCTCGCCACGATCATCAAGCTTCTTTCTTCTTGCTTTTGGAACTTGAGCGTAGGCGACACACCCAAAGATCCTTAGGTGCGCCACGCTTGGTTTGTAGCCACTCCATGCCTCCTGTGGTGTCATGTTTCTTACGCTCTTGGTTGGACACCGATTGAGCAAGTAGGCAGTACATGCAACTGCCTCTGCCCAGAAGCTTTTTGGCATGCCTTTCTCTTTGAGCATGGTTCTTGTCATGTCGAGGATGGTGCGGTTCTTTCGTTCTGCAATGCCATTCTGCTGTGGCGTATAGGCTGCAGTGTGTTGTTGCTTGATTCCTTGATCCCTGCAATACTCTCGAAAGGCATTTGAGGTGTACTCTCCACCTCTGTCAGATCTAAGAGTTTTGATTTTAAGACCACTTTCTTTTTCAACAAGGGCCTTAAAATTTTTAAAAATAGTAAAAGCAGCAGACTTTTCTTTGATTACATACACCCACAATTTTCTACTGAAATCGTCAATGAAGGTAATAAAGTATTTATTACCTCCAAGAGAGATTGGTTCGAATGGTCCACAAATGTCAGTGTGAACCAACTGCAGTGGTTCCTTTGCTCTTCTGGACACTCCACTTGGAAAGGAGTTCCTTTGTTGCTTGCCGAGAGTGTGCACGCCTCACACACATGTTCTGGAACTTCAATAGTCGGCAAGCCATGCACCATGCTTGATGAGGATAAGAGTCTAAGGCCACTGAAATGAAGATGCCCAAAGCGAAGATGCCATCTCCATGAATCATTTTTCACGAGTCCATAGAGGCATTTCTCAGCTTTTGTGTAAATATGGAGCGGAAACATGCGATTCTTCGCCATTTGGACTTGAGCCACAAGTCTCTCGTGTGCATCTCTTATAGAGAGAGAATGGTTTTCCATGTGTATGACATACCCCTTCTCAAGAAGTTGGCCGATACTGAGGATGTTACTTTTCATGTTTGGTACATAATACACATTGGAGATAAAATTCGGCATACCATTCTTCTGATAGATTTTAACTTTTCCTTTACCTTTCACAGGAACTTTTGATGAGTCTCCTAGACTCACATTGCCACGAGCATCTTCTGCCAGTTCCACGAACAACTCCTTCTTGCCACACATGTGGTTACTCGCACCAGAGTCAAGATACCACACGTCATGTTGATCACATGCTTCTTCTTGTGCAAGAAGAAGTGTTGAGTCTTCTTTTTCATGATTTGATGCTTCTGCATAATTAGAATGCTCATCTTGATCTACTGGTTTGCTCCAACAGTCTGAAGCATAATGGCCAAACTTGTTGCAATTGTAACATTGAATATTTTTTGTATTTCCACGACCACGCATGGAACGACCTCTACCATTTCCTCTTCCACGGAAATTGGTAGTCCTTTGTTGATTTTGTGATTGGCTTGGATAATATCCACGCCCTCTGCCTCTTGCACGATTGCTAGTGCCACGGCCCCCTCGTTGTGTATGACCATTCTTTTGTTCATTTAGAGTCAACTTAGATTCTAAGGCATGTTCAAGCATTGAACCCGCATTCTTTTGCATTCGTTGTTCATGTACTTGCAACGAGCCCATCAATTCTTCAATGGACAGATTTTCTAAGTCCTTTGATTCTTCTATGGCAACAACCACATGTTCAAATTTGGTTGTGAGGGATCGAAGTACTTTTTCAACAACCCGTACATCTTCGATCTTTTCACCATTTCTTTTCAAGTTGTTAACAATAACAAGTAACCTTGAAAAAAAATCAGAAATGGTCTCACCTTCCTTCATGTGTGAGGTCTCGAATTCGGCTCTAAAAGTTTGGAGACGAACCTTCTTCACACGATCAACTCCTTTGAAGATTGTGCTAAGAATCTCCCATGCTTGCTTGCATGTTGTCGCTTCAGCGATCCGTTCAAGGTGGACTCATCCAACCCTTGATAGACAAGAAACAGAGCCTTCTTGTCCTTCTTTCTTTGATCTTTCAGGACCGCCCTTTGATCAGCGGTGTAGAGAGCTTCTTCTTCCGTTGTGGGTTCTACATACCCATCAGTAACAATCTCCCATAGATCTTGCGACCCGAATAGCGGTTTCATCTGGATGCACCAGTTTTCATAGTTATCCTTAGATAACTTTGGAATCTGCGGCTGGATCGAGGACGCCATCACTAGTTCACACTATGGATCAACAACACTTTTTTCTTTTTCTTTTTTATATAGCAGTGGCAACAACTTGATCACACGATCTAAACCTTCAAACTATACCTGGTCCCACGAGATCGTCTTGCTTTGATACCAATTTGTTGGCTTTACAAACCAAATTTATCGGCTTTACAAAGCCTTAGAACCGTACACACTACGAAGATATATTTTTAAAAAAACACTTTTTTTATTTACTTGTTTTTCAATGTTGCTGCACTCTTACTCTGATCGGATACATAGTATGCCTTTTATAGGCTTTTGCACCTATTGTAAAATGACTACAATACCCTTACTCCATTAACTGCATTAACTAGAGCAGTTTCAAACGTTTTGAAACTCACCAGCCACACCACGTGAAAAATGTGAAATTTGTGGCTGTTTCAAATGCTATGAAACTGCAGCATCTGAACCGTCCATTTTGGTTTGGACGTTTCAACAATTCCTAGGGTTGTGGTTGAAAGATTCCAGAAGCGAGTACTGTCCAATTTTCCGCTCCCATGGTTTGAAGAGTTGCAGCCAGCAAACAAACTGGACTGCCTTCTCAAGGAGCCATGTGGGTTTCTGGACATAGCTGCATATCAAGAATACCTTCACCCAATCTGAAATTATAATAGCGATGAATTCCAAAATTTCCACAGTGAAGATCACGATTAAAACTGCATTGGTAATCAGGACATCGATGTTGATCCCGTTCTTTGTGGCATGGTTCAGTTGCCCCTTGGGTGTTTGGTAGTATCTAAGCGCTATAATTGCTATTACACCATTAAGTACGATCGAGTAAAGGATGATGATCCGGTTGGAAATCCTTCTTATTGTGAATCCGTCTTCAAAAACTGCTTGATACTTTGTGAAGAAGGCATCGTAGAGGAATCCGAGCTCTACCTCAGTTACTCTGAAAGCTCTTTCGGGGTCGGAAAGGAACCCGTCGTGGATGAGATTCCAGGTTTTCGGAAGGTGGCATTCAGGCAGTTGATACCCTGTGAATCTCCGCTTGAGCATCTTGAACCAGGCAAATGAGAGGCAGATGTCCTTCAACTTTCCATCCGGGTCTCCAACAGAGGTTAGAAGTCTTCCTCTGCATTGCCAAATCTTCTCAACAGTAATAACTTCGTTGGTTATCTCCAACTTCAGTATGTAGGATGGTGGGTTGGCTTCTACAGCTCCTTTTCTTTCTCCGTGTACCAAATATTTGTACCCTTTCATGACGGTTGGATTTATTTCGCTTGGGTCACTCAGATCATGTTCATAGGTCATGAAGTCAGCAACTACTCTAGTTTTTCTCACTAGCCCGGATGATCTGCTCGCCGATTGGAAGGCTACCAATCTTTCAAGTATCTTTATAAGACTGGTAAACCAAAACACCCAAATCTGCACCTTAGTCAGCCAAACAGAGCGATTCACGAACGACAATTGGGCAGCGTAAACCACCTGAACAAGTACTTGAAATGCATACGTTTTCCCTTCTAGATTGCCTTCAAGACTGTATGCAGAGATGGAGTTAACACTTCCGAAAGCGTAGAGGAAGAACACTGCCCATATGGCAAACATCTGATTGTGGAAGGGAGCCGATTGCATCAGTCCCATAGTGTAGGGTATTATGTTTTGGGACAAAGTGTAGGCCGTCCATATGCAGGATCTTATGAATTCGCTTTTCCATCGTCTCCGGGATGAGCCAAAGAAGAAAAGAAACAGCAGAAGGACTGTGATCAAGATCACTAAGACTTCTATGTATAATAGCCTGCTGTCAGAGTTGCACATCCCATGGTCCCCATCTATTATAACCTGGTCGGCATTGTCGAACACCATTTCTCCAATTGGTTCTCTTTCTTTCTTCTGCAGGCAAGAAAAGAAATTCTCTTACTACCAATTAGAAGTAAAAACTCAAGAATATAAAGAATAAAAACGACTATGCAAGAAAAGAACGAGAAAATAAGAAGTAAAGAGGCGGGGAAAAGAGAAGAAAAAACGGCCATAGCCCACACTCCTCACCATGAATAAAAAAAATCAGCCCACACCCTCAGTCGGGCTATATATATATATAAAAGGGAAATGCTACTATATATGAGGTGGACCTCATGGGAACTTCCCATGAGGTCCAGCTGTGTGGGCCCCACTGTGGTGTTAGTCGAACATCAACACCGTGCACTTGATGCACCATTTCTTGGTGGGCCATGGGCCTACAAATCAAGTCAATCTATACTTGGGTGGGCCACACCACATACAACAGTTGAGAGGGTTATATTCATAATCATTTATTGGGCCCACTGAAATGTGGTTCACAAATCCAAACCATCCATTGCGTGTGTCCCACTTAGATGAGGGGCCAGACCAAGTTACTTTCAAATTTCAAGTGGGCATCACCAAGTACTTTTATATCTTTTAGGCATGCATTCAAATGATTTTAGTTGGTATGACCCACGTGAGTTCTATATACGTACTGATTTTTTTTTAGATATCCCATTATGTAAATGGGACCCATCAAATGCACAAGGTTGATGTTTGACACACATCATGGTGGGCCCCACAGCTCGACCTCATGGAAAGTTACCATGAGGGCTACCTCGTAGTACCATATATATATATATATATATATATATATATATATATATATATATATATATATATATATATATATATATATTATATATATATTATATATATATGGGAGATGGTCACCTGCGCACCTTTTCACGTGAGCACCAATGAGCACCTTTGCACACGTGTCATGTGCACAGAATCTAAATGGTCCAAGTGATGCCGCACCCCTTGAAATATTGTAGGCCTAATTTTCAGCCTGATACAAAACTCTGGTGGGCCATGGCAAAAGGAAACAGTTTCCTCCCTTGATTTGCATTTCTCTTTGCTATGGCTCACCAGAGTCATTGATCAGGCTGAAAATTAGGCGTATGATATTTCAAAGGGTGCGGCATCACTTGGATTGTTCAGATTCTGTGCACATGACACGTGTGCAAAGATGCTCATTGGTGCTCACGTGAAAAGGTGCGCAGGTGACCATCTCCCTATATATATATATAATATATATATATATATATATTATATAATATATCCAAATGTTCAGCTGCAGGGAAGCGGATTGGCTGGTGTCGAAGACACCAGCTATGTAGCGGATGCAGATACGTGTTGAAGACGAGCGCCGCCGACGCACCTCGAGCTCTGAGTTGTAGTTCAAAGGAGATCAAAGTTACATGACCCAATAATGATGTATTTATTATATCAACACCGTTCATCCATTTTTCAAGATAATTTTAGAGCATTAGACAAAAAATGAATCAGATCTAAAGCTCAAATCGGCCACACCAAAAAAAAAAAAAAAAAAAAAAAAAAAAAAAAAAAAAAAACACGAAGAGCAGTGAGGATAATGATTTTCACCCTTCAAAAATTTATAGGGCCTACCATAATATTTATTTTCCATCCAATATGTTAACAAGGTCACAAATGCATAGATGAAGAGGAAATACAAATTTCATATTGATCCAAAACTTTTGTGACCCCAGGCAGGTTTCAATGGTAGATGTTCAATCTCCCTCTACTTTTTGCAGTGCGGTCGACTTGATCTTTAGATCTATCTTATTTTTCAGCACAAGCCTTAAGACGAGCTCGCCAAATGAATGGACAGTTTGGATATAACACAAATCTCATGATGGGACCCACAAAACTTGCCGACATCAATACACGACATATATAGCTGTTTTGTGGTACACTAGCCAATCCGCTTCCCAGCTGCAGCACTTCGCAGGGAACTCGTGCAAACTTATTGGGAAGTGATGTGAATCCAAAATTTGAACGGTACCCCATCAAAGCCCAAAGAATTTTATTTTGATCCAAAACTTTGGTGAACTAGGAAAAAAGAAAATAGTTTCCACCCTTGAGTTGCATCTCTCTTTGTTATGGCCCACAAAAGTTTTAGATTAGGGTGAAATTTAGTCCCTTAGGATTTCATGGGATGCCGCATCAAATGGACCGTTCGGATTAGATGCCCATGACACATCTGCAAAGGTATTTACGTGTGCAGGTGAGCATGCCACATTCTCTCTCTCTCTCTCTATATATATATATATAGTACACTCTTTGAAAATGAAGAGCTAGCTCTTAGGTCCACGTATTGACAGACCGAATGACCTTCTCACCTACACGAATTTCTAGTGCTCCCAGGATCTTGGTGTGGACATGTATGACCACGGCCACATCTGATACACTTGGCATGCTTAGTTGCACGAGTTTCACTCTGAAATCCGCGTGGAATAATATCAGAACCAGTCCCCCCAAGCAGAGATGGCCCATTTGGGCTTGGAACAAGGTGGTCCCCACAAAGATAGCGATCTTCTGTTCGAAAGTGATGTACAAAGTAGTGCTAGTGGATTCAGCCATTCAGAAACTGGGCATCAGTCTTGCCTCCATGTGCGTCTGTTGCGCCCGTAATCCTGAAGAGGATCGTACACCAGCGGCAGAGAAATTGTCCCGTAATCCAACCCCTCGGCAGAATCTGGGGAACCTCACCCAGATGCAACACCACGGACTAAGCTACCAGATCCCAGAGGCCTCAGCCTAACACGACATCAGCTCAAGTCCTCCAGTTTCACCCTAAAGACTCTGAATGTCTCGACCATCTTTTCTGCAATGGAAGGGCGGCTACTAAAGTATGGACTCATTTCTCTAATTTTCCACGTTCCTCGTATACCCAATCAACCAATATATAGCAGGATTCTCCAGTGGAGTGAACTAGCGACGAAAACTTCGAGATGGAAACACCTCCGAGGCGTGGTTCCATCCTTCATCATTTGGGAAATTTAGCTAGCTAGAAATGCAGCTAGACACGACAATCAGAAGGTATCAATCTATCAGATAATTTCGAAAATCACCACCTGGCTCAAAGAAGTGGGGACTCTTCTTCCTGCCTCAGATAGAAAAAGTGCTCGAAAAGACATCATCATGCAGGCTTTGAGGATGAATGAAGAGCCATCTGACATTAGGGACCCTTTCTAATTCATTACATGGAGGAGGTTTCGTAAAGTTGAATGTAGACGGTTCTGTTAGGGGTAATCCGGGAGCTGGAGGTGTATGCAGAGACAATCATGGCTCTATCATCTTTCCATTTCACAACAGCTATGACATGGTCACGAATACCTTTGCAGAAGCCCAAGCAATGGTAGATGGGTTACAACTATGTAAAGAAATGGGTCTTAATAACATTATTGTAGAATCAGACTCAAGAGTTATAATAGAAGCAGTATCTTCCCCTCTCTCCACAGGTTGCTGGAACTGTCGGTACCAAATGGGACTCATCATCAATCTCAGAGAAACAACGAACCTCTGCTTCACTCATACCATCCGTGAAGGCAACCCAGTTGCAGATGAACTTGCAAAACTTGCTAGTAACGGAAACCTGAATAAGCAATACCGTTTGAATTCGCTTCTCCCGAGCAACATCAAGGGCTCTCTAGTGATGGATAAAGCCGGCCTTGGGATGATTAGGAGAATAAAAACTAGAAAGGGAGTGGGCCGGAACCATTGGGGCTACTCAGAAAATGGTGCTATCCCTTACTCTCCATTCATTAATTAGCCCAGCATCTTCGGAACTTTCATAGTATCATCTCAAACTTGTCCAAGGCCTCGCCAGCTCATTGAGTAATTAATGTTAGGCAGGTAGCTCAGCAGCAGTAAGGCTATGGGCAAGCTGGTATCCTATCCTGTTGATCGAACAAAGACGCTGTGATGTTGGTCTTATGAAATTGGAGCTGGGGAACTGGAGTACCATGAGAGTAGTTTGGATGTGTTGCATGGGGTGACCGGCCTATAGAGATTTGATGGAACTTCCTAGAAATATTAGTAAAGAATTTTGATTGATTTGCATCGAGATATCTGTTTAGCAAGTTAGTTTAAGGATTAGTCGTCATGCTCTGCTTGGAAGCTCAGAGCCGATTTTTGGATTGTGAAGGGCGTGCTTTCGGGAAGCAGATACAGTGCTCAGTTTAGAAGGAAGTCACCTGTCAGCATTGCTTTCGGGAATGTGTCTTTAGTCAATGCATGCTTTTTAACAGATAATATTTTATTATTATTTTTTATTATTATTATTATTATTATTATTATTTTGTAGATCTTCTATGCTGGGGTATATGATAGGCAAGGCATCGCCGTTTTTGTGATGCTCGCCCAAAGTAAACGTAAATTCCTTTTGATCAACAGAGTTACAGGTGGAGTGCCAAGAGTGCTCCACCTTTTTTTTTTCTTTCTTTTTTGTCTTAAAAAAAAAAAAAAGAAAAAAAAAAGGAAAAAGAAAAGAAGAGTGCAAACATATGATCTGAATTTCGAGAGGAGAAATGATGAAAGGAAAGTCTTGAGTAGTTAGCATTCATTGAATGAATGTAACTTTTAGGCAATGACTGGGCCATGGTAGAGCTTTATTATTAATACTATTATTGTTATGGCTTAAATTTGATGGATCCTCCTCACCTCCTTCGGGTCGCTGGTACCTGCATATTAATAGAGAACAATGAAACATTGGGAGTGCCGGTTATGGCTAGGGACCCTCCGATACGTAAGTCAGATGTATGGACTCACAATAGGTGTGGTAAAATCAGGATAATTCTGTGTACCTTCTATTTGAAGTGTGTGATGTATTTATAAGTGTCTTTAGGCAACTTCCGTATTCAAGTAGGTCTACAACATATGTTGGATGAGCCCATATTGGAATTAGAATCTATTCTCAAGTATTTCTCTATTTACGCATCGATTGGCGTAATCTTCAGTTGAGATATCACTGTACAATTCTGCCTCTATACAGTGTGAGATTCTCTCTGCATGTTTCCATTTTGAGCCTGAGGTCAGTATTTAAGGTCGAGGTCAACATCCGACCTTGAGGTCGGCCTTTAAGGTCGAGGTCGTCCTCTGAAGTTGAAGTCAAGTTCAAGGTTGGTACTCATAGTTGAGGTGATCTACAGGTCCATTGATGACTCTTGTTTCCAAACCGGTTCAACTATTTCAGTTCGGTCATTGAGTCTTCTTGCTCAACTCATCTTCTCAACTATTTGGTAGTTCAGAGAGTCTGTTCTGAATGGTCTTTCAAAATGTGTCTCATATATCAAATTATCTCTATTTTACCCATAATAGTTGCCCCCTACTGCTGACCTTCATGTTCTCGAGCTCAGGAAGTAAGCGAATTTGAACTGATGTATAGACGGGAAGTTCATATCTTCTAATTGAAGGATGTCGACTCGTTCTATGCGTGTTCCTTAATTTTATCGCATAGTAGTTAATTCAGGAATTAGAAAGAGACGGTGCATGCCGCACTGATCGATGAGGATATTATGACAGTGGTTCCTTACGAGGATATGTGCATAGAGTGGTGAGCATCGTTTTGTCTTCAAGCATCTTACAGTGCAGACATTTGTCATTGCTCTATTAATACGGGCTCTAAGCGAACCCGGTGTCGCCACGTGGAGAAGATTGTATGCCGAGGCGTCTTTTCATGTCTTTGCAAGTAGTGCTGGTCCTTCCGAGATTCTTACAAGTAAGGATTTTCCCTTATTTTGTCGTTCACTGGTTCCGCAGAGTCCAAGTTATGTCAACCTCCTTTCTTTTTTTCTTCTCCTCCATTCACTAAGTGAATCGATCGGTAAACCAATTGCAAAACCTAATCCAGATTAAACTAGAAAATTCCATTGTTGATAATCAAATGTAGAAGCAGCCCAACTGTTAGATCGCATAACATCATTACTTAAAACCCAATTTCCATACAATAAGGACCCTTGAATGAATGTAATTATACATTTGTCATAAAATTTGTGGCCTAGATCATTAGGTCCTCCTATTGTTATGCTAACATCACTCAATGTAGGGATCCATCACTGACCATCTTAATTAAATTATCTAATCATTAAATTCACTGCTAACTAGCCTCAAACAAGTCCAAAAACCCTATGTTTCAGTGTGGATCAGATTTGAAATAGATCCGACCGTGGGTTATGAAAAATTGTCAGTAGAAACTCAAATCAGAGAAGTTTAACCCACCTGAGCTTTAGATCTGCCTGATCTTTAGGCGAGAGCACTGAATTTGGCCCACTAAAGTGAATGGATGGTGTGGATTCCACTGATCAATTTTGTGGGCCCTACATTTGGGGGATGTGTACCCTACAGGCGTTCTCTGGCAGCACACCGAACTCGTCAAAACGGTCAAACCATGTTGACCCGATAAAACTCCTCTCCCTTTGGAACCGAATTTCCTGCTCGGGCGAAGTTGAAACGAATGGCGTCCGTTTGATCCAACCGTGGCCACCATCTGGAGTCAGTTGAGAGATCAGAACCGTTCATCATGTCTGGACGGAATTTATGACCAAAATCCAGGATAATTCACGGGAAGATGTGCTCATATGTGGGCACAAATCCAGGCGTAGATGGCCTGTGTATGCGGAGAAATTTTCCAAAAACGAAAACCCGTTCGTACCAATGATCTGGCAATCCGCACTTGATCTCATCCCTCAATCCCATCTCTCCATTTTGAGTCACTCACAACTCTCGATCTTAGGGCAATCACCTTGTCTTCGCAAAAGAAAATCTCAGAAAGAATCTTTCCATTGGAGATCTGGTGCAATCTCAACCATTCCTTGGCTTATAGAAACCTCCTTGGAGCATCCAGGACGTCGGATTTAGGGTTTTCTAGAGCCCTTTTAGAGTTGGTTAGGAGATATCGCAGCTGCACGAGATACTGGCAAAGACTTAAAATCTTGCGTATGAAGGAGATTGTTGTTGTTCTTCCAAAATATGGGTCCCACTGTAATCAAAGGGCTAATCCGGTCCATCCACAAGGAATGGATTGAAAGGTAAACCCCTAGATCACATTCTACCATGGATGCTCAGCTCATCTTCCCCATTCAACAGAGAAACTCATCCTCTTGATGGGCCATATTTTTCTTGGGCGAGGGACCCAGAAGTTCATCAAAATGGTTAGATTTAGGCCATACAACCAGAGTACCTTGTAATGATTAAGGATTAAACCATTAGATTCATTGTCGAGTCCAACTAATCCCATGATTAGTTGGTATTCGAACAGTCTAGAATAGGTTTAATAGTGTTTATTAAAGGCAATACTTTTAGGGCAACCATTTTCCAAAAGTAGAAAGTGAGAGAGTGAAGGGGTGCGCCGTTTCTGGTGTACCAAAAAGCTGAGTTGACTCGGTCTGAGTTGCTATAAGATCATGCCGAGTCCATCATCTCGGGTCTTCCTAACAGAAAGAGAGAAGAAAGAGTGAAAGATGAGAAGAAGAGAAAAAGAAAAGGAAGATGAGAGAGAGGAAGAGAATCGAGAAAGAGACAGAGCTCTGGTCATGAACCATTGTCGAATCAAATGGACTCGACTCACAGAGTTTGAGTCGGCCGAGTTTCAACTTGAAACGCGGATCTAGGTCCTATGTAGTCCAAAGAGAGGGAGAACTAGAAGGAAGAAGAAACAGGAAGAGAGGAAGTCGAGGGCTATGTCATCGTCCAGCAGCCGAGTCACTGTCCGAGTTCGCTAAGTTCGGGCCGAGTCATGGTGAGTCAGATCGAGTCTAGATCCTCCTGGGCGTCTTAGTAGAAGAAGATTGCAGAGAGAAGAAGAAGAGAGAAGAAGAAGAAGAAGAAGAAGAAGAGAATAAGAAAGAAGAAGAGAGAGAGAGAGAGAGAGAGAGAGAGAGAGAGAGAGAGAGGAGAGAGGGAGAGATGAGAGAGAGAAGAGAGAGATGAGATAGAGATGAGAGAGAGAGAGACGAGAGAGAGAGAGAGAGAGATGAGAGAGACTAGAGAGAGACGAGAGACAGAGAGAAGAGATGAGAGAGAGAGAGAGAGAGAGAGAGAGAGAGAGAGAGAGAGAGAGAGAGGAGAGAGAGAGATGAGAGAGAGAGAGAGAGAGGGGAATAGTTCACCCCTTGGTGCTGCATCGTGTTGAGTTCTAGCTGGGAGTTCAATGACTCAGTGAGTCATTGGGTTTATAGATTCTAATATTTGCCTGAGTTGGGCTGCCGGGCTTGTCTTTCAAAGAAAGCAAAGAGAAATGAGAAAGGAAAAGGAAGGAAAGGAGGAAGGAAGGAAGGAGAGAGAAAGGAGAGGGAAGGAAAATCAAGTGACTCACTTGAGACAACTCACCGAGTCAGCACCTGAAACACACAAAACAGGGCCTGATTTGGGTCAGTTCGATCCTTGTAATGTCAAGAACCCTATTAGGGTGGTACATTGTATTTGATTCAAGCTGGAAGCTGATTTTGGTCACCGAGTCGAGTTAACTTGATTTGGACAAGGTAAGTTAATCTTGAAGATTTTAGAGTTTTAATTCTATCTAAATATATCATTTAATTTATATTACTATATCTAAATCCCATGTATAGGCATTTTTCAATGGGGTCGAGTGGAGGTGATCGGCTTGAATTTGAGTCTAAACCAAGTCTAGCGAGTCGATGTGAGTGGAAGTACTCCCTGAAAAAGCTTGTTAAACCTAAACCTACTAGTTGTATTACCCATAGATCAACACTTAGATTTGAATTTATCATTTAGACTTCGTATTCGTATTAATTCAAATTCGAGTTATGTTGAGGGAGTCAGTTCGATCGTGTTGGAGTCCGACTTGAATAAAGATGGATATCAGGTTGGATCGCTTCTTGAAGGTTGGAAACCAAGTTGTTCGGATCACCATCTGGTTACTCCAACTCGGTGCTGGGTTAGCTTGGTAGGTCCTTCTGAGTGGGGTATTGTTGGTGGTCTAATTAAAATTCACCTCCAGTTCAATCACCAACACTAACATTGAATGGTAGCATGTTCGAGTCTCTTCACCAAGTTAACTAAGTGAGTTTCACCGAGTTTGATGATTTTAGAGAGTTGATTGTTGATTATTGGGTCAAGCGTTTAATTTATTCCTTTTGATTCCCCTCCGAGTTGGGATCATTTGGGAATTGAGTTAAAGCTAGTAGACTTAGTCGAGTTAGATCAATTGATTTAGGTGAGTTAACTAAGTGGGTCTTGTTTAGTATTTTTGAAATTAACTTTGTGTTGATGCTTGGTAGAGCTTATCGGATTGTGATCGCATCTGGATAGAGCCAGATTGAGTCTCTAGGTCAGAACTATGTTGACAACGAGTTCCACCTAACCTGCCAATTATGCAAGTCTAAAGATACAATTCTAAGGGGGGGGGGGGGGGGGGGGGGGGGGGGGGGGGGCGCACTTCCTAACGATATTGGTAGGCGACTCGACTCTTAAGGTGATGACTCTTCCCCCTTACTTTTTCCACTTTCATGTTAGTTTTAAGTGATAATTTTCCTTTAAATTTTAATTGATAATTGATATCTATATTTTCATAATTACATATGTTATTTATTAGGATTGATTATCGAATCATATATTTAACATTTTTCTAGTATGAATACTTACATGTTGCACTTAAATATCTTCTCATACATGTGGATTATCTATGAATTTGAATCGCTACACCAATTTATAAAAATCTCCACTTATACATGTATATCCATATTGGGATGTAACTCAATCGATTGTGATTACAATGAGTCCTCAATCTACTGGCCATTTTCTGTATTGGATTAGATGAAATTTTATCATGAACTTACCATTTTGTGGATCGTTTGCGCCGTTGTGGCTTTTGGGGATAATCTTTTTTTATCATATCATTTAATAGATTATTTGCCCTATGTGGCTTTGATTTAATATTTAGCTTATGTGGCTTTGATTAAATATTTTCTCCACGTAACTTGATGAATTATATTTATATAACCTTACGATGGCAAGTTCCACTTGTTGCACTACAATTGACTACTATTTGAGGATGTTACCATTAAACATCATATTGTTGCAGTCTCATGAGTCGGGGATGGTAGTATAGGATGCTATGCTCGAGCTGTAGGCATATATTGGGTGACGAGCCCCACATATTGACCATTGAACTTTCTTAAAATGGCTGTATAAAATTAGAATAATAACGGTTGGACTAATCATGCATTCATGGCATGGGGACTTTTCCAGGTGTCTAGTTCTCCTTAGGGCGTACCTTGGAGTACTTTTCCAGGGAGCTAGTTCACCTTAGGTGTCCTTGTTGCATAGTCTTTTCCATATGACTAGTTCTCCTTAGGGCGTACCTTTAACTTCTTTTTCGGGTGGCTAGTTCTCCTTGGGTAACTTTTTTGCCAGTTAGATGTGCATCCCTAGGTTTATGAGCATGTGCATGCATTTATATATTTAAAAAAGACTTCTTGAATGTTTCATACAATGTGAAATGATATATTTGCTTGTTTTAACTGTACTTAACTAATGCGGTAGTGTAAAATCTTAAGGGGAATTCACACTTAGCTAGCCACTCATTCTTTGAATATATAATTGTACAGGTGGTGCTGATAGTTTAAGTGACACTCATATTTGGATTGATGAGAAATAATGTACAGATATCAAAAATATATAGTTGTTCATGCTCAAGAGAAGCGGCGTGATCTTGCAGCTCAAGAGTAACAGAATTTTGTTTTATCCCATATGTTGAATTGTTTATTTTATGTAATTATTAACATTTAGACATTGGTTTGCATAAGTTTGTGGACAACCACTTGAATAATTGGTTATGTATATTTGGACTTTCCTTTATGCTTGATTTGTTCCTCTCCCGCTAATCTTCTCACTCTTAAAAAAAAAGAAAAGGAAAAAGATAATATATGCAAAATTTGAGCTATCTTTAAAGATTAACACTCGGGTTTTCGAAAAACGAATAGCATACTCAGGTTTCGAGAACCAGGGTACTATAGGTTAAGAGTATGGATTAGAGTTTGGATCAAGGTTAAGGGTTTGTACTAGGCTTGGATCGGGGTTAAGGGTTTGTATTAGGTTTGCATTGGAGTTAACTATATGGATTAGGGTTTTGATCAGGGTTTAGGGTATGAATTAGGGTTTAGATAAAGGTTAAAGGTTTGGATTAGAGTTTCCAGGTTTTGGGATTTAGATTAGGGTTTAGATCGGGGTTAAGGGTATGGAATATGACTTCTATTCAATCAAGCTTATCACCCCAAGGTGGAGTGTCTACATATGCTCCTTTTTTTCATAGATTGTGTGGAACCGAATGCCAAAGCGAGTGAATACCCTACTCTCTGTAGTCAGATTAAAATGTGGTATGGACTTATTACATACCTTTGTATCTAAGTTGATTGTTCGAAAGTAGATGACTTGTACATGTCATAGGAGTTTGGAAAAAATGCTGGAATTGTCCACGCACTTTCTATAGCTTTATAGATAACTAATCGCAATCTTTTCTCTCTTGATCGACACTAACATCTGGAGAGCCCAGTATAGTAGAGCCCATATGCTTTCTATGGCCTTACATGGATACTATTTATAACTGAAATATTCGTTGCTTCCCAGATCACCCTAGGAGTACTTATTTTATTTGATCGTTAAAATGGTTAGTTTAGTCTTTGCTTTCTGTGACCTCACGGGGATTGAACTACACCAACTTCGACTCCATCAAGGCATGCAAATATCTAGAACTCAATATATATATATATATATATATATATATATATATAATTCTTTTTCTTGTAGTTTGCTGATTTTGATACTTGGGTTACAATTTTCTTTTCCATTCATCAATATTTGGATGCATCTTCTGAGTGGATAAGGTGGAATACATTCTGGAAGGTGTTTAAAGGTGGGAGTCCTCATCCCAACTGTTCCTTGTTGTTCGGCCTCCCTGAGTATCGGATTGGCCTGAGTTTTCGGTGCCAAGGAAAGAAATAGGATGATGACCAGATTAGATGACATTAAATGATCATGGTGGGACCCATCTTAGATTAAAACAATGACAAAACGTTGTACTGAACTTGGCCTAGAAGAGAACAACAACAACGTTGAAACAATAATTGTACTACTACCGCAAGAACCACTACCCGCAGCAACAATGAATGGATATATAGTATTTTGTACCTTGCCTTTTATCTTAGTAATGGCCCAGCTGGTGTACAATACACAATTTTCTCTTGATTTTTCTTTGAACTTGATAATAAGTATGGCCCTTACGAATCATAAGTTGATTTTTCTTCTTTCCTGCATTTGAATAAATCCCATGGCATTTTCAGATATAATACAACAAGAGCTACGACAACATTAAATGAATGAAGAAGAAATAGCTGGATCAATGGTAGCAGTGAATGCGAACAAATTGGATGCCCTTTTTGTTTTAGCTCTTGCAATGACCTCTCCCTGTCTAGAAATATGATTATTATTATTATTATTATTATTATTATTATTATTATTATTATTTATTTATTTATTTTATTTTTTTACACATGCACACACACTCACACTGTAGTGGGATTTCACCACCTATAGATACTCAAACCCTTGACCGGGTGTTGAAACTCTTGAGAGCTTACCACCGGAGCAAGAGTAAGGATCCTTGTGGTACGCCTAAGGCCCAAAAATAGTCAATGCAAGTAACTCCACGGCCCTAAATGGAAGCGTAAAGCACATTCATGTATTAAAACTTTGGAACTTTTACAAAACTCCACCTAATTAATATGGAATTCACATTCTGGTACATTTTAAAAAAACTTTTAAAAAAGATGCCTCATTAATCCATGTAATTATCATTCCACTACCTTTGGTTACATTTCTTTAAGGAGGGTTTGGTGGGCATGCTAGCAATGGGCACGCTGCTTGGGTCGGCCTCACTATGGCATTTATGTAAAATCCACCCTAACCACCAGGTGAGTTGCCTTGTGGCGCGTCCAAGGCCAAAAAATAGTCCCATCTGTAATTTAGGTAGACCACATGATTGAAAACATGTACAAGCAATTATCAACCTGCAAGTTGTTTCCCTTGATATGGCCCACCTAAATTAGGGATGTACCTGACTTTTAGGTCCCAGGTGAAGTGGATTTCATATAATCACCATGGTTGGCCCTACAATAATCTAGGATATCTCTATCCCGACTGTTTTCTCTGATGTAGCTTGCCTGAACTAGGATTACACATCTAAGGGTTGGAGTGGATTTTGCATTTATATAATAGTTGGTCAACCAAAAGTAAAATTTTGGCATCTCTCTTGAGTTGTATGGATAGATTATTAGAGAGAGAGAGAGAGAGAGAGAGAGAGAGAGAGAGAGTTGCAGGGAGAGAGAGAGAGTTGCAGGGACACCATTTTTTTTTTTAACTGACCCACCATGATCTTTATGTAAGATTCATTCCAACCATTAGATATTTAGTCCCATATTAGGCCTATAAATAAAAATTCAGGCTTGTGCTTCTAGTGGGCCACATCAAAGGAAAGACTTGCAAGACAAACGTCCACCTGTGATTGTTACAAGGTCCACTGTGATAATTATATGTAATATAATACAACCATTAGATTTCAAACGAAAAATTAAGGCCCGTGGCCCAAAAATCATATTCATTACATAAGCCACACTAATGGAAATAACTTGGAGGGCAAGTGTTGCCCTATACACTATTTCCAATCATCTGGTCCACTTGAATCATAAATGGATAAGATTTTTGGGTCCTTGGCCTATCATGGATACACATGAATGTAAATTTCATAATTTCAATTAGGTATAGAGCCAAGTCGAGCTTGGCCCATCTCGACTAGCAGGCCACCTGTTGAGGGTCAAATATTGCATATTAGACCCCATTTATTACCTAGATTTATGAACCTGATACTATTTAATGCCCTGCTTTAATCATGTTTGTGATGAAAGGTGTGTTTAGGAGCTTGGAGTACAAAAGGGTGCTAAAAGCATGGATTTAACACTTATAATTCACCAAGGCAAGGGATGGACCCTAGGGGACCAAGATCGACGGATTTACATGCCAATTATCCGAAAAAGTCGAGAAATTGAAGCTCAAGTTGCCTGAAAGTCAGCCAGAATGCTTGATCACAGGGTTTCCACCATCCGTTCAGCTTGAAACTTTATATATGGCCTGATGACCACAAATTAACCGTACATGTCAAAATTCATCACTTGGATCAGTGTATAAGTGACCCGATGGGCAAGATCAGACAATAGCCATTAAGAAAGTATCTTGGACATCCTTGAGCGATTGAGATCCAAACTGAACCGATGGAAAGAACACGAAAAACAGTGGATATTTGTCAAATTTTACTTCTTTTGAATGGTACAGTAGGGAGGAACGAATGACAGACTATTCTAGAAGGGAGAGTGACAAATTTGTAAATAACCAAAATTCCTTATGCATGTACGTGAGGAAGGGAGGGTTGCTTCAACGGTAGGTAGTGCCTCATCACAGGTGAATGGTGTGGCCCACATAGAGTTCAGATTTACTTCATACTTTGACCCATGGGCTTACATGTCACTAAGAAGATAATGAGCGGAGTAGATCCCCGATAATGTCATCAGAAGTGAGCCCCACCTATTTTTTTTTACAAAACATCCAAACAGTTCCCTTCTTCCGATTGGGTTTCGATAGTGCGCCCCACCCTTCATAAAAAACATTGATCCAAACCGGCCATTGCATCCAGAGAAAAATTCTGACCAAAATCTCCTATTACCTTGCAACCATCCATACAGATAAGATTTCCAGGGTTGGATCTTTTGCCCAGACGTTGATCCACGTGGTGGCCCACAAAAAGCTCAAATCCGCTTCAAATTTGGAATGATCTCCTAAATCAACTTCACAGAGCTAATGGACGTAGGGATTTCTAAAATACCAAGTACGTGGACCCCCACTAACTCCCATTCAAAAACGAAAACTTCCGTTTCCAGCTTCGCGAAAACGTGAAACAGGGGCGCCGTTTGATCATTAGTGGGCCTTCATCATGCACCAAACAATCAATCAGAGCCGTCCATCATGCAGAGGGGCGCGATCTGGTCAAACTCATGTTGATCTTTTGTACCCATGCACGCACACGTGCTGGTTTCAACGGTCACAAACGGACAGTCCTGACTGATTGCAGTGTGATTACTTTCCTGGGCCGCATCAACGGATGACCCAAACTTTCCATCTCTGGTCAAAATTCCTAGGAGAAGACAATGGATGGATTGGATCTCCAAGACAGCGTCCCTAAAGTCTTTCTAAATGCAAGGGTGTTACGTTTTATTCTTTCCACTATGTAAGGCTACGCACGCCACTAACCAACGTCATTCTTCACCGCCTCTACACCCAGCCGACCATCCTCCATCAGCCTATAAAAGAAAGAGACGTGAGAGAGAGAGGATTGATTGAGAGGAGTTGCAGTGAATGGGAGGCAGGGAACGTGGAGCAGCTTTCCTGAAAAGAGTTTTTTTTATTCATTTTATTTTATGTTTTTTTTTTTCTAGCTTAATCATGTTTATGCTAAGCTAAATTTCTTAGCTAGGGCTGAGATGAAGCCCCTAATTTGAATGACTTTTATTATGTGTTGATTTCATCTGAATTGATTGATTTATTTCTTTCTCTAATATGCTTAAATGAAAACTTTGTACTTCTCCATTCTATGAGCTTAACTAAAGTCTAGATGTAGATGTTGTTTAGAATCTTATTCTAGGTGCTTGTGTCTGACCATGAACATGTTTCCTATAAAAAAAAGAAATAGGAATTACATCTCTTCATGCCTGACCATGGATGGAAAGATGTGATCCTTATGCTTTAAGGGATTATACATTCTGTGTGCCCGACCAAGGACATAGAGTGTGCTTTATTTATTAAATTTATATCAATCTGAGTCAGGGTGAATCAACAGGTACAACAAGGGTCAGGATAATTAGGGGTGGATTCAAAAGTCGAGTATTCTCCTTAATTGAATTCTCCTTATTGTTCTCAGTTATTTTACATTGATTTCCATTAGTTACTTAATTGTTAGTAAAACTATTATAAGACCCGTATCCTAGTCCGTATTGTTCCGTAGACTCCAGCGATCCTTTCCGTCGAAGTCCGGCAATCCGCGACTGATAACCGATGTTGCGATCGACCCTAAGTCGTATCCTGTAGAATCGAGTCGGCTTAATCCGAGACTTGTACCATTGCGACCGCACCGTCGCCGCGGTTCCAACGCCGCAACTCCCGCACCGATCCGATACCCAAGCCGGAAGATGTGGGCCGGCGTTTATTTCGAAGAAACGCCGCGCTTTCTTGATCCCAAGAGAATCTCTACACAATGTCAAATCAATCCCATCAATCAATCAATCACATCAATCAATCAATTACTTCAATGTCAAGTACAAAGCAACCCATGCTACCTTTCTCCATAAGTAAAGCAACCACCAAGTCAACCCATCTCTCACCTCACCCATCACTCACCTCACATCACTCTCTCTCCCTTAAAACCCTCTCTCTCCTTCTCATTTCTCCACATTCCCAAGCAAGGAAAAATCCCACGTTGGAGATCTTCCATGAGAGAAAAAAAATGCATATGTGAGGCCCACCTTTCCAATTCCAAAACCCATCATCCTATCCATCCATTTCCCATCTCCACCATCAAAGAGGAGCACAAGGATATAGGCATTCCAACGGACCAAGGAGATCGTTAGGTGGGTGCTTTGATAGGGTAGTTTTCATGCTTTCTTAGATGGGCCAAGTGAGGCCTACCGATCAATGGTACGAATCTCACTTGGGACCCTAAGATATGGTCAATGGCCCACTATGATTAATTATCTTTTGATGTATGATGGAATGCAAGGGAGGGCCCATAGTGTCGGGGTCCCTCCATCACACGTGTGTCCCACTTCTCTCTCTCTCTCTCTCTCTCTCTCTCTCTCTCTCTCTCTTCCATTTTCCTTGATTGTGATGATGTGATGGTGTGGCCCACTTGAATGGTCCCCACCTTAATGCATGTGGTATACATGTCATTCATCCATTTGGTGACCCACCTAAGCGTGCCCACCTCAATGCATGTGATGGCCAGACGTCCCTGGATGTGGACATGGGAAGGAAAACACAAATACTGGCTTGATTTTCAAGCCTTAAAGGGTGGCCACTCACATAGGCCCCCCCTTGATATATGTATTCAATCCAAGCCGTCCATCCCCTTCCCTACCCCCTTTTAGGCGTTGAGCCGAAAAAGGAAGCCCATCCAATCTTCTGGTGGGCCATGACATGTAAAAAAAGTGGTTTCTACCGTTGAAAGACCACCTAACACTTCTATACTCCAAAATACCCCCAATATTGGGCTTGATGAACTTGTTATGGACTATGGAATCCATTGGGTGGGCCGGATACATTTGATGCGGGCCCCACACATGAAAAACCCCAAGAAAATGGTTTTTTTTTTTTTTTTTTTTAAAAAAAAGGAGAAGCAGCACCTTTTGCCACTGACACAGCAGCAGTAGCACGCTGCTGCGCTCTCACGGCGGGCGGGCGAACGTACAGGGTCCCACGGCTCTAGCCGTGGGGCCCACCTTGATGTTGATTTGCCATCCAACCCATTCGTGTAGTGGGCCCTCAGGGCAGTGGGCCACCCTCCGAAAATCAGGCCAATCCAATGCTTGGGTGGCCCACATCATAGGAAACCGTGTGAATTGAATTCTACCATTGAAACCCTTTTTGGGCCCACAGACGTTTAGATCAATCTGATATTTATTTTTTTCTCATTCATCCAGGTATTTGTGACCTTATCAACAGGTTGGATGGAAAGTAAACTTTATGGTGGGCCCCACATGGGACCCACAGTGATGTATGTGCTTGCTGCCACCGTCCAGGCGGACGGTGGAAGCCCACTATGATGTATGTGTTCCAGCCGCACCGTCCAAACCAGGACGGTGGGACCCCCTTAATGTTTGTGTTATATCCACACCGTCCACACCTGGACGGTGGGACCCACCATGATGCATGTGTTACATCCAAACTGTCCACCCATTTTGAGAGCTCATTTTATGATATGCGGCTAAAAATGAGACAGATTTATAGTTCAAGTGGATCCCACCTTGGTATATACATGTAGCTCATCTTGAGTTATTTGTGGCCGTCCATTGAGGCCCACCTTAGTATGTGGTTGAGGCCCATGAGATTAGGCCCATTTGATATATATAAGGCCCATGAGATTAGGCCCATTTGATATATATAAGGCTCATGAGATTAGGCCCATTTGACATATATAAGGCCCATTGTGAGGTATTCAAGGCCCATGTTACGAGGCCCATTATAATGTATACGAGGCCCATGGGATATGGCCCATTGCAATGTACATAAGGCCCATTGGTGTGGCCCATTTGATGTTGCTTACTTGATGAATATAAGGCCCATGTGATACGACCCATTTGATGTATCCAAGGCCCATGGGTCGAGGCCCAACGGGTTGTCCTTAGGGTCCATTGCAATGTGTGATTTCTCCGTGGATTGTGGCGAGTCATGCTTTGGGATCAATGTTGGTTTGACGTCCACGTTGTAAGAATAATGTTGGTTTAATGTTCGCATTATAAACCTCCCCAGGCCCATTGGTAAGCCCATAATAGTTGTGTAGGCCGTCTAGGCCCATCTACATCGTAAGAGTAGTTCATTGCTTTATAACATACTTAGTATAATCCCATAACTCATGCCCATATGCATCATCTGTATGCTTGATGTGAGGGATGTTTGATCATAGCATAAGCCGGCTAGGCTGAGACATTTATGGGACTCGTTATGAGACGGAGTGCCTCACATGATTGCGCAGTACGCGCTAGATTGCTGCATGATTTGACTATATGATTCATGCATCTCACATATGTGTGACTTGATCACTGCACGCCCTAGCGACATCAGGGCTGAGGCTCCACAGACACATCGTGGATGGCCGTATCGGATACCGAAAATACTTGGTTCTAGCACTGTGGGCATTTAGGATGTCATTGGGTGAAAGTCCTAGAACCTTTTTGGTACCAGGAGTTGCTCCAACGTCTAGACCGAGTGGATACACGAGCACCCGAGTGCCGAATACCAGTAGGCCGCGTCTCCCACTGTGTCGTGGTCGGTTGGAAGGGGGTGTGGCCTTATCAGCCCGAGTGAGGAGACTATAAGTTAGGCTGAGTTCGACCAGCTCGAAAATGAGTCCGCTATCGACGAGCCGAGTAGGTATTGGCAGACTATTGGTCAGGCAGATAGTGAGGTCTATTCTACTTGCTCGACTGTGCAGCTAGGGAGGAGGCAGTCTGTGTGGAGTGTATTAGACCCCAATAATATCCAGAGAGGAACTGTACTGATATGTGTACTTGATGAGGACTGACATGCTTGTATTGCATCTCGCATATGACATTTGGCTACGTAGGCCTTGCATTGCATCGGTATGGCCGATGACATTCATATTTCGTATCGCATGGCCTTGGTATGGCCGATAGCGTTCATGCCTTGCATCACATAGCCTTGGTACGGCTGGTTGTATTCATGGACTTACCGCATACTTCCGCATTACTCTGGTCTTGTACACTTGGCGTTTGCCATCCGTACACACTTACACCACCCTCTAAGCTTTTGTAAGCTTATGCATGACTGTTGCGTGCAGGTAGCGTTGGACAGCAGCAGCGCTGAGGCAGGAGTGTGGATCAGATCATTTTGGAGCCTTTTGAATATACAGTATTTTCCTTCCCGCATTGTACTTAAAAGTTTTTGTTATAGTGGATATGTGATGTTATTGTTTGTGACTTGGTTATGCTTGTGGTTATGCTCCATTACAAAAAAAAATCATATTGAAAATCCTCCTTGTAGGATCCCAGGATCGAAATCTGGTATGTGAGTATCGGAATTCGAGAATGGGGTACTACGGAGGCTGTCGACGCCGAATTTGGCGATCGGGAATTTTGTGAGCCCGGTTTCCGAGTTTGGGGCATGACAACTATTTGTTGGATTAGTTAAGAAGAATCGTAAATTTTGAATTGCAACAACCAGTCCTTGTGGAAATGATCTCGTAATACGTACCATATCTACACCTGATTTGTATACTTGCGAGTTTAAAATTATTTAAATCAGGTTGGTTTAAATAAAACATCAAGTTTTTGGGGAGATTAGGTTACTTAATCAGTATTTTCTTGGTCTTGAGTAAAAAAATGTGAAAATAACATTTTTAAAACTTTTCTGGAATTTCTTGTGAAGTCAAAGTGATTTTGAAGGATAGTTGTGATTTTAACATCACAAGATACAGAATGTTGGTAATTTATGACTCTTGGATTCAGTTGTCTGATATATTTCACAGTTAAGTTTAAGTTGTTAACCCATGATTAAAAGTTTTAAACATTGATTGAGTCATGATTTCACATATCACATCTCGCCTACACATTAAGGGTCCGGTTCAATATTGAATGATTAACTTGGTAATCACTAAGCATGAAAGGAACCAGCTTGGAAATTTTTTTTTAGCATCAGTTTATAAAAAAGAATTGAAATGGTTAGTCGAATAATCTGCACCATAGGTTTGCTCCTTATAGATGAAGATTCGATTCCCCACAGTTGACATGTGAAAAGGGTTAGGTGTACAATCTTTACCATAGGTTTACTCCCTATAGGTGAGGATTTAATTCTCCTCCTTAGCGTTACTTTAGAATTAACAAAAAGAAAAAAAAAATAGTCAAAATCTGGAAGAATGAAAGAATAATTTGTTAGGCAAGTTTAGGTTTTGGGTGTCCTGAATGCTCTTGTTGCTTACCAATGGTATCATGAAATGGCGAAATGAATTTTAATGATGATAAGCCAAGATTACACTATACACTCATGAAACTCAATATTTAGAATTTTTCTAATTGATGGATTAATACTTTAAACTTAACTATGGAATTTACCGTGCACTCGAATCCAGGAGATATTAATGCCTAACATTCATGAATCTTAGAATTATAGGATCTGGATTGTTTTTCATAAATTACTTGAATTTATGGAAATCGTTTTGTAAGTCTCAACTTAATTTTCGCATAGTTTGCTCGGGACTAGCAAAATGCTGGTTGGGGGTTGTGTTAAGGGTCAAATATTACATATTTGTAAGACCCATACCCTAGACCATACCATCCTTTAGTACTTCGCGATCCTTCCGGTCGAATTTCGCCAATCCTCGACTCGTTTCGAACGTTGCGCACGATCTTAAGCCGAGTCCCGGATGCCGAAATCGGCTCGACCAAAAACCTGTATCTTGGCGACTGCGTCGTCGCCGCAGTTCTAACGCCGCGATTCGAGCACCGACCGATACCCAGTCCAGGAGATACGAGTCAGCGTTCGGTTCGAATAAACGCCGCACGTTGCGAATCTCGAGGGAATCTCTACGAGATGTCCCATCAATCAAGTCAAGTACACCACCTTACCTCCATGCCACCTCACCCAACAATAAGTACACATGACCATCCCTCCCTTTTCACAAGTCAACTCTCTCTCTCTCTCTCTCTCTCTCTCTCTCTCTCTCTCTTAACCATCCCTCTTTTGCAAAAAATCAAACAAAACCATACCTTTCCCATCCCTTTTCCTTACACCCACCACTCCATCCATATCTCTCATCATTATCTTTCCTTCATTTTCTCAAACACCCTCCTAAGCCACAAATTTCACACGTCCAAGCTCTCTCCTCTCCCTCCCAAACACCAAGTGTGGCCCACTTTCCCCTACACTCTTATCTCTCATCTCAACCGTTGATCCATCATCTACCACCCTTAAAACCCAAGCAAAGAAGTTAAGAAGGCTTAAGGAGCAAGGAAAAGGCCAATAAGGTGGGTGAACTTTGATTTTTACCGTTGATTGCATGATTTAAGGGCTCACTTATTGGTGGGACCCATTTCGATGTATGTAATATGTTCATAAGAGGCCCATAGTGGCGGGGTCCCTCTATGATCACCGTTTCTCTCTCTCTATTTCTCTCTTTCTCTCTTCCTTAGAATGAAGTGGGCCCCACCAATATGTTAAATCTACTCCATCCATCAAATGGTGTGGCCCACCTCATTTTAGGAGACATCCACCACCGAGTTAAGTTATATAATATATTATAACATTTTATTAATATTACTGGGCCACAAGCATGTGGGACCCACCTTGATGGACGTGGGCCACAAGCATGTGGGACCCACCATGATATCTGTGTATCCACGCCATCCAGCGTCCCTGGACGCTGGACGTGAGAGGCACTAACATGGAGTGCGTGTACTGCATGATGGTGTACTAACAAGCTAACAAAAAAAAAGGAAAGGAAAGAAGTGCTTTTGGGGTGGGCTGCTCATGCAGGCCCCACCTTGATGTATGACGCTGATCCACACCGTCCATTCTGTTATTCAGATCATTTTAGGCGTTGAGCCAAAATCGTAAGGTGATCTGATTACCAGGTGGGTCATACCATCTAAAACCATGTGAAGACATGCCAGAATATATAAAAGTACTTGGTGGGACCCGCCTGAAGTTTGGATGCAGCTGAAACTAGGTCTGGACGGCCAGAAAAGTGCGACACACATAATGGATGGGCTAGATCGTGAATCACACTTCGGTGGGCCCCATTAAAAAAAAAAAAGAGGCAGCAGCGTCGACGCTGCTGTTGCTGCAGACGCCGCAGGCAACGCCTGCGCCAGGCGGGCGGCACATCTGGGCTGACCCATGGGTCCCATCTATGGGCCCCACCATGATGCTTTTCGACCATCAACACCGTGCATTTGATGGGTCCCCTTTGATTATGGGCTGTCCCCAAAAATTAGCCGTATACGGATCTCAAGTGGGCCACATCATCAAAAATCATGTGAATACATGCCTAAAACATGTAAAATTATTTGGTGGGGCCGACCTGAAATTTGGATGCGGTTGAAACTTGGTTTGGATGGTCAACCAGGTGGGACACACATGATGGGTGGACTGGATTTGCAAACCACATTACAGTGGACCCCCGGGTCCACGTGACTTTATAAACAGGTTGAATGGCAAGTAAATATTATAGTGGGCTCCCTGACCGTGGGCCCCTGGCCCACAACCTTATGAGCAGGTTGGTCGGCAAATAAACATTTCGGTGGGCCCCCTCCCTAGCCGTGAGACCCTGTGAACAGGGTGGGTGGCAAATAAACATTTTGGTGGGCCCCGCCCTGGCCCACATGACCTTATGAATAGATTGGATGATAAATAAATATTATGGTGGGCCCCAGGTCCACGTGACCCTGTCAACAGGTTGGCTGGAAAATAAACATTATGGTGGGCCCTGGTCCGTGACCTTATGAGTAGGTTGGATTCCAAATAAATATTATGGGAGGCCCTAAGCCCATGTGACGGAGCCCATATTGATGTATCTATGGCCATTATTGAGGCCCACCTTAATGTATACATAAGGCCCATATATTTAAGCTCATTTGATGCATTTGAGGCCCACGTTGATGTGTTAAGGCCCATATATTTAGGCCCATTTGATGCATTTGAGGCCCACGTTGATGTGTTAAGGCCCATATGATTAGGCCCACCTTGTTATATTTGAGACCCGTGATATGTGACTAATGAGATATATGCACAGCCCATGGGCTATGGCCCATTGCAATGTACGTAAGGCCCGTTGGTGCAGTCCAATGATACAGCCCACTTGATGAATATAAGGCCCATATGATACGGCCCAATTGATGTACTCAAGGCCGAATCGGGTGCAATTAGGTCCATTGCAATGTGTGATCCCTTCGTAGTGTAGGTAATGATGTTTATAATAAGTAGTGCCTTGGGAATAATGTTGGTTTGACGTCCACATTGTAAGGATAATGTTGGTTAAATGTTTGCATTGTCACACTCCCTAAGGCCCATGGATGGGCCCATACTTGTAGTGAGTAGGCCGTCTAGGCCCATATCCGTTATGCACAAGCCCATCACTATATAACATGTTTAGTATAGATACATGATTCATGATCATACGCATCATATGTATGCTTGGTATGAGGAGTGACTGATCATAGCATATACCTTCAGGCAGACTGTTTATGGGCTCCCTGATAGGTGGAGTTGCCTACATTAACGCGTGCCACATGCAGGATGGTTGCATGACTGATAGTGTGATACATGCACTTGCATTCGTGTGATTGTAATATGCCCTAGCGACATCAGGGTCATAACCTCCACAGACACATTGTGGGTGGCTGGTTGGATACCGAAAAAATCTTGTTCTGAGCAATTGGGGCGCCATAGATGTCCCTGGGTGAGAGTCCCTGAACCCGATGGTACCAGAGGATGACTCCAACGTCAAGACCGAGTGGATATATGAGCGCACGAGGGCCGAATACCATGAGGCCGCGTCTCCCACGATGTCATGGTCGGTTAGAAAGGAGTGGTGGCCTTACTCGTCCGAGAGCAGGGGGCATTACTAGGCCGAGTTTGACCAGCTCGGAAATGGGTTCGCTATCGACGTGCCGGATAGGTATTGGCTGACTATTGGCCAGGCGGATAGTGAGGTTTCTTATGCTCACTTGGACTGTACTGCTTGGAGAGAGACAGTGCCATTTGGAGTGTACTGAACCCCGGTAATTATCCAGACTGAGAACCGTACTGATTTGATGCTCTAGTGAGGAGTTGCATTGGTATGAGGATTGATATGCTTGACTTACATATTGCATCGCATGGCCTTCGTATGGCCGATAACATTCACGTCTTGTACTGCATAGCCCTGGTACGGCTGGTTGTATTTACGTACTCATCAGCATGATTCCGCATTACTCTGGCATTACATCCTAAGCACGCTCATATTGCGCACACACTTACACCGCCCTCTAAGCTTTCTATAAGCTTATGCACGATTGATGCGTGCAGGTGACGTCAGGACGCAGCTGTAGTCTTGCCGCAGTTGGAGCGTGCCGCAGAGCTTTTGGAGTTTTGATATTACCACTGTCTTGTATTTCCCTTTATACGCACTGTACTCAAAGTTTTTGTTCATAGTGGATTTTATGATGGTGTTCTTGTGGTTATTATTCATGGGTTATGCTTGGTTATGCTTGGTTATGCTCGGTTATGCTCATTACGAATCAAACTGATTATTAGAAATCCTCCTTGTAGCATCCCAGAATCGGAACCTGGTATATGGGTGCCGGGGGCCGAGAATGGGGTACTACGGAGGCTGTCGGCGCCGGATTCGGCGATCGGGAATTTCGTGAGCCCGGTTTCCGAGTTCGGGGCGTGACAATATTAGACCCCATTTATTACCTAGATTTATGAACATGATACTGTTTAACGCCCTGCTTTAATCATGTTTGTGATCAAGGTGTATTTAGGAGCTTGGACTACAAAAGGGTGCTAAAAGCATGGATTTAACGCTTATAATTCACCAAGGCAAGGGACAGACCCCATGGGATCAAGATCGACAGATTTACACGCCAGTGATCCGAAAAAGTCGAGAAATTGAAGCTCAAGTGGCCTGAAAGTCAGCCAGATGCTTGATTACAGGGTTTCCACCATTCGTTCAACTTGAAACTTTATATATGGCCCGATGACCACAAATTAACCATACACGTCAAAATTCATCTCTTGGATCAGTGTATATAAGTGACCCGATGGGCAAGATCAGACAATAGCCATCAAGAAAGCATCTTGGACATCCTTGGGTGATCGGGATCCAAACTGAACCAATGGAAAGAGCACGAAAAACGGTGGATATTTGTCAAATTTCACTTCATTTGGATGGTGCAGTAGGGAGGAACGAACGATAGACTATTCTAGAAGGGAGAGTGACAAATTTGTAAATAACCAAAATTCCTTAGCACGTAGGGAAGGGTGGGTTGCTTCAACGGTGGGTAGTGCCTCATCACAGGTGAACGGTGTGGTCCACATAGAGTTCGGATTTACTTCATACTTTGACTTATGGGCTTACACGTTACTAAGAAGATAATGAATGGAGTAGATCCCCGATAATGTCATCAGAAGTGGGCCCCACCTATTTTTTTTACAAAACATCCAAACTGTCCCCTTCTTACGCAAAACGTTGAGTGACGGACGTGCTTCCGATTGGGTTTCAATAGTGGGCCCCACCCTTCATCAAAAACATTAATCCGGACTGACCATTGCATCCAGAGAAAAATTCTGACCAAAATCTCCTATTACCTTGCAACCATCCATATAGATAAGATTTCCAAGGTTGGATCTTTTGTCAGACGTTGATCCACGTGGTGGTCCACAAAAAGCTCAGATCCGCTTCAAATTTGGCATGATCTCCTAAATCAGCTTCACAGAGCTAATGGTCATAGTGGATTTCTAAGATACGAAGTACGTGGACTCCCACCGACTCCCATTCAAAAACGAAAACTTCTGTTTTCAGCTTCGCGAAAACGTGAAATAGGGGCGCCGTTTGATCATTAGTGGGCCTTCATCATGCACCAAACAATCAATCAGAGTTGTCCATCATGCAGAGGGGCGCGATCTGGTCAAACTCATGTTGATCTTGTGTACCCATAAACGCACACGTGCTGTTTTCAACGGTCACAAACGGACAGTCCTGACCGATTGCAGCGTGATTACTTTCTGGGCCGCATCAACGTATGACCCAAACTTTCTATCTCTACTCAAAATTCTGAGGAGAAGACAATGGATGGATTGGATTTCCAAGACAACATCCCTAAATTCTTTCTAAATGCAAGGGTGTTGCATTTTTTTCTTTCCACTGCGTAAGGCTACGCATGCCACTGACCGACATCATTCTTCACTGCCTCTACACCCAGCCGACCATCTTTCATCAGCCTATAAAAGAAAGAGACGTGAGAGAGAGAGAGAGAGAGAATTGATTGAGAGGAGTTGCAGTGAACGGGAGGCGGGGAACGTGGAGCAGCTTTCCTGAAAAGAGTTTTTTTTTTTATTCCTTTTATTTTATGTTTTTTCTTTCTCTAGTGTGCTTAAATGAAAACTCCGTACTTCTTCATTCTATGAGTTTAACCAAAGTCTAGATATGGATGTTATTTATAATGTTATTCTAAGTGCTTGTGTCTGACCATGAACAGGTTTCTTATAAAGAAAGAAATAAGAATTACATCTCTTCATGCCTGACCATGGATGGAAAGATGTGATCTTTATGCTTTAAGGGATTATACATTCTGTGTGCCCGACCAAGGACATAGATGTAAGTGCTATATTTTATATCCCTGTTTGTTGTCAAATTTGTGATGCCTAAATCACTATCCTGCATAAGTGAAGCTCTCTCAAAGATCAACATTCAAGAGCAAGCTAAACTCACAACAAGCTAAGCTCACAACAACAAGCAAAGCTCACAAGTACAAAGATCAAACTTGAATGCAAGAACTACTTATAAGACATGACTCAAGCTACAAGATTTCAAGAAGAGTACAAGGATGTTCAAGACTCTTTCAAGATTGAGCTACATCAAGACTTCAAGGCTCATACTTCAAGGTCACTAGTTCCTAATGTTTCAATGTCCTTACTTTATGGTTGAGGTTTGACTGACCTTAGGTTGACCTTAGAAGTAGGTCACTTTGGATACATAAATCGAATGTTTATTTTACATAAGTTTGGTCTGTTCTTCGACTAGTCCTAGGCCTTCTTCGACTAGTCCTAGAGTTGCTTCGACCAGTCTAAGAAATTCCTCGATCAGTCGTAAGTTTGTTACAAAAATCGGATAATTTCTGTTAGGCTTCGACTAGTCCAGGGATCCCTTCGACCAGTCGAAGGAACAGTGTCGACTGGTTGTTCGACCGGTCGTAAATCTTCGACACAAAGTCCAGCGATAATTCATAAGGTCTTCGACCAGTCGAAGGTGACCTACGACCAGTCGAAGGAGACCTTCGACCAGTCGTAGAACGGTCAAAGCTTATCGCGCCCGATTTTTTTCAAATCTGTTATTTCTTCAACTAGTCAAAGAGCTCCTTAGACCAGTCGAAGATGCGATCTGCTCACCTATAAATAGAGCACAAATTTCAGAAGAAATCATTGAATTAATTAATCCATTCAAGCCAATCTTCGTCGAACTTCTGAGGGATAATTCTGTGCTCCTTTTAAGCTAAGTGTGCTTATTTAATATTCTCTTTCCTTAGCTTTATTTAATTGATTTTGTTTCTGCTATTCCAATCTAATTTGATAAGAGGAATTATTATTCCCTTTCTTTGGAATCAAAATCAATCAAGGCAAAGCCCTACTTGGTTTAATTTAAAATCTATTAGAATTAGAACCATAGTAATTGAGTACTGGACATTGAACTTGGACATTCAATCATCTACTCTGATTTGGTTCTACTGGGCTGCTACAACGAAAGAGATAATCAGGTATTTTACGTTTAATTGTAAATTCCTTTTTGTTTTGGTTTCTTTCAAGATTTGCCAGAAAAATCTTGGTGTATTGGTTATCTGAGGAGAGCCAGGAAAACTCAGAAAGGGGTTTTTTTTTTATTGTGTAAGCCCACAAACAAAGACACAATTGTAAAGGTTTTTGGTGAACCTGGGAAAACCTATTTTGTTAGTGAACGCTAATATCCCCTGTGTGAGGATATTAGGAGTGGAGTAGCTTTTTGTGTGGCTGTTGTTTAACAGTTGGTGAACACACAGGCGAACCACTATAATCCCGTGTTGTGGTTGAATGATTTAAACTTCTAATCTTTAATTATTCTTTTGTGGGATGTATGTATGGTGGTGAATGTTGTAATCATTTAATTCAAGCATTGTGAGAATTTTGTAATAGTTTAGAATTTATTTTCTGCTATTCCTTTATCAGCTTGATATTCAATTTATTTTAAAAGTTGTTCCATCAAGGTTGCCCTGCCATTTTTATGGTGTATGGCTGTCCCTAGAACAATACATTTGTGATTACAATTTATTTCAATTCAGTTTGTATTAATTTCTTTATTCCTCTTTGGTTTGAGATTTGATATAAAGATCTTTCTAGAAATAAGGTTGTCCTACCATAAACTCTGGTTTTTGGTGAAAGGTTGTCCTTAGAACAACATTTGTATCAACCTCTTAAGATATAATTTTGAGGTTGTTTTACTTTCCTGCATTGTGATTTACTTTCACTATCATATTAATTTTAAATTCCGCTGTTATAAGTTTTATTTGGCATTGTCCTATTCACCCCCCCTCTAAGACATATAGCTAGGCCTTTTCAATAGAGTGTGCTTTAATTATTAAATTTATATCAATCTGAGTCAGGGTGAATCAACAGGTATAATAAGGGTCAGGATAATTAGGGGTGTATTTAAAAGTCCTAGTATTCTCCTTGATTGAATTTTCCTTATTGCTCTCAGTTATTTTACATTGATTTTCGTTAGTTACTTAATTATTAGCAAAACTATTTGTTGGATTAGTTAAGAAGAATCGTAAATTTTGAATTATGACAACCAGTCCTCGTGGGAACGATCTCGTAATACGTACCGTATCTACACCTGATTCGTATACTCGCGAGTTTAAAATCATTTAAATCAGGTTGGTTTAAATAAAACATCAAGTTTTTGGCGCCGTTGTCGGGGACTGTTTCGGTTGAAATTGGATTTAGGATTCTCACTTATCATAATTCATAGCCCTAGGATTTTTTCACATCATTTCATAAATTTTAGGGAACTTAATTTATTTTTGTTTTTATTTTTTTATAGGAATTGAGGAAGGAAGTTGAAAAGAAAACTATCTTCAAAGTGAAGGAGGAGCTCCCAATTCTTTGGAAATCAATCATTTCCTTTTCTGGGTTCTTTCTTCTAATTCTTGTTTGCATAATTTTATCTTGTTATTAGGAATTCATAATTTTTAGTTCTAGTTTTATTTCTCTTAGGTTGCATCTTAGTTTAGTTTTCTTTCCTACATTGCAGCAATTCAGTTTATGTTAGGACGTAGATCTCTAAACATAGAACTAACACCTTTTGATCTTGAAATAGAAAGAACATTTCATAGAAGATTGAGAAACATTCCATTGAAAATGGCGGACGAAAATGGAGTTAAAGCTCTTTGGGATTATTCAGCTCCTGTCCAATTTAATGCATCTTCATGCATAATGTTGCCAGCCACCATGACAGCACACTTTGAACTTAAACCTGGATTCATACGGTTGTTACCCTCCTTCTATGGTTTAGATAAGGAGGATCCATATCATCATGTGAAAGAATTCCTAGACATTTACTCTACCTTTAGGTTCCAAAACTTTTCAGATGATTCGATCCATTTGCGCTTCTTTCCTTTTTCTTTGAAGGATAAGGCAAAAGCATGGTTGAATTCTCTAGGAGTTGGGTCTATCACTACATGGGACCAACTGTCTAAGAAGTTCTTAAACAAGTTCTTTCCCGTTCACAAAACTAATGCTCTCCGTAAAAAAATTACTAATTTCACACAAAAAGAGGGTGAGCACTTTCATGAATGTTAGGAAAGATGGAAGGACTTGCTTCTTAAATGTTCACACCATGGTTTTGAGAAGTGGCAACAAGTTCAATACTTCTATGATGGTTTGACACCCTAAAACCGTCGCATGGTTGATGCCACCAGTAGAGAGTTGTGAGACCCGTGTCCTAGACTGTATCATTTTGTAGGCTTCCACGGTCCTTCCGGTCGAATTTCAGCGACCTGCGACGCGTAGATAGCATTTGCGCGCAACCTTGAATGTCATCATGTAATTCCGAGTTGGCTTGACCTAAGACCTATGTCATTGCGACCGCATCGTCGCTACGATTCCAACGCCGTGTCTCGTGTGCCAATCCGACGGGTAGATTAAAAGATGTACCATTTAAAATATTTGAGTCATTGATTGATGTGGGGTCCACTTTGAGGGGGTGTACACTTTTTCCTAGGTGGACCCACCTTAGGAGCACAATTTCCTATGAGAGCTTTAGTCAACTCTCTCTTACAAGTCATTATGAGGTTCTCTTCCCTATGCTCTTACAACCCATTATTACCCTCTTACAAACCCATCCTTTCACTCTCTCTCATCTCTCTACTCTCTCTCTTCTTCTTCATTTTTCCTCCCCTAGCAAGAGAGAGCTCCCAACGTCCATGAGAGCTCTCCATTTTCAACCCTTTGCAAGCTATCCACCCCCAAATCCAACCCTCCAAAATTAATCTCGATCATTGAATCTTGATCCCTGGTAGCTCTAGATCACATTGGTGGAAGAAGACGTCCAAGATCTAAGGTGGGTGCTTCTCTCTGTTTTTTTTTTTTTTTTGTGTGTGATGTGTGGCCCACTTGGATGGATCCCACTTTAATGTAAGTTTTATCCATACTATCCATCATTTGGTGACCCACCGAGTAGGGCCCACCTCGTATGTATGCGTTGCACCCAATCGTCCAGCGTCCAGGGATGCTAGACGTGTAATGAAAACACAAATATTAGCTTGATTGGCAAGCTTTTAGACGAACCACTTATACAGGCCCCACCTTGATGCCTGTTGTAAATCCAAGCCGTCCATTCCGTTCCTCGGATCATTTTAGGCGTTGAGCCGAAAAATGAAGTCAATCCGAGGTTCTGGCGGGCCATAACATAGCAAATGATGGTTTTCAACGTTGAAATCTCCCTTGATATTTTTATGCATCGAAAATTACTCAATATTGGGCTTGTTTGGCTTGTCTTGAGCCATGGGATGCAATGGCTGGGTTGGATTCACTTGGAACGGGCCCGACGTAGAAAAAACCCCAGGATTTCTAGTTTTTCAAAAAAATAAAATAAAATAAAACAGCAACAGCAGCTACTGCTGCTGTCAGAGATAGGACGCCAGGCGTCCAGGCGTGTAGGCGAACGAGCCAGGGCCCCACGATGATGTGTGTTATGTATCCACTCCGTCCATTCTGTGGGCCCTTAGGGCAGCGGGCCGCCCTCAAAAAATCAGGCCCATCCAAAGCTTAGGTGGCCCACATCACAGGAAACAGTGGGGCTGACCCTCTGCCATTGGAACCCTTTTTGGGTCCACAGAAGTTTTGGATCAACATGAAATTTGTTTTCCCTCTCCATCTAGGTCTGCGTGACCTTATGGACAAATTGGTAAGCATTATGGTGGGCCCCACGTGGGACCCACAGTGATGTATGTGTTCCATTCTCATCGTCCATTGACGGTGGACGGTGAAACCCCACCCCCCCATGGTTTATGTGTTCTATCCACACCATCCAGGCGTGCGCGCGCGCCTGTGTGTGTGTGTGTGTGTGTGTGTGTGTGTGTGTGTGTGTGTGTTTCTGCGTGCGTGTGCGTGTGTGTGTATGTATGTATATATTAGTATATTATGTATAATATTGTATATATATACACTGTATATAAATTATATATTATATTATATATTATATACAGGATGGTGGGCCTTCAGTGGACCCCATCCTTGATGCATGTGTTGCATCCAATCTGTCCAGCCACTTTGAAAGCTCATTTTATGGCATGGGCTAAAGAATGTGATAGATCTATAGTTCAAGTAGACCCCACCCTCAAAAATAGTGGAGACAGTGACTTTCACCGTTCAAAATTTCTAAGGGGCCACAGTATTTCCTTACTAAGTTATTATGTGTTTCCACTTCATCTATCCCTATGTTAGTTTATGAATAGGTTGGATCTCTAATACATTAAGGTGGGCCACACCTTGATGTATTTATGGCCTGTTGCTTAGGCTCACCTTAATATATACATGAGGCCCATGTGATTAGGCCATCTTGATTTATTTGTGGCCGTCCATTGAGACCCACCTTGGTACATGTATGAGGCCCACCTTTGTGAAAGAGGCTTGGCTGGTGTATGTTTACACCAGCTATATTGATGTTGTTTATAATATAATAACATATTGTATTATTACATAATATATATTGTCGGTGTATATCTTGTGAGCCATCTAATGGGTTCCACCTCAATTTATGTATCTGATCCGCATTGTCCAGAGGTACTGGATGGTGGTAGCCACCTTGAGATGTGTTTTATCAACACCGTCCAACCCATGGACGGTGGATGCGGATTAACTAGAGTAATTCACACCTGCTTGATAGCTGAGAAATTGATGTTAGCAGGTTCTGTGGAGCCCACTTGATTTATGTGGTGTATTCCACACCACTCATCTATTTTACATCCATGACCGTCCATTAGTGCAGCCTATTGATGTAGCCCACTTGATGCATAATTGGCCCATTGATTCGGCTCATTTGAATTGGCCCACTTGATCTGACCTATTGATTCGGCCCATTTGAATTGGCCCATTTGACCCGGCCCATTTGAATCGGCCTATTTGATTGGCCCGCTTGTGTCGGCCCATTTGATTGATTTAGCTCATATGATTGATTCGGTCCACTTTGATATATATGAGGCCCATGTGATTAGGCCCATCCTGATGTAATTGTGGCCCATGTTATGAGGCCCACTTTGATATACTTGTGACCCATCTGTGAGGCCTACCTTGATATATTTATGGGGCCCATTAGTGCGGCCCATTGATGCAGCCCACTTGTTGTATATGGGGCCCATTGGTGTAGCTCAATGACGCAACTCATCGTGATGTGTATGTTATCTAGGTTGTTCTTTGGCTGGACCGCTGGTAGGCCCAACTGAGATGAATAGGCCCACTTGCTGCTTATGCAGGGCCCACCTGTTGTGTATGTAGCCATTATACGAGGCCCATTGTAATGTATTCGAGGCCTATGGGCAAGGCCCATTGTGATGTATTCGTGGCCTAAGGGCAAGACTCATGGTGATGTATATTAGGACCATAGGTTATGACCCAATGTGATGTATTCGAGGCCCATGGGCGAAGCCCGTTGAGATGTATCTAAGGCCCATTGTGACATGTTCGTGGCCTACAGGTAAGGCCTACTGAGATATATTTTCGGCCCATATGTCGTGGTCCATTGTAATGTGTATAAGGCCCATGTAACGCGACTCGTTGTGGTGTACATTTGGCCCTTGAGCGAGGTCCATGGTGATGCATATATATTAGGCCCTTGTGTAAGACTGTGGGCCCACTGTACGTTTGGCCCTATGTGGGCCACTCCTTAGGAGTAATGTTGTTTAAAGGTCCACGTTGATGGGCAATGATAGTTAAACGTCCACATTATGACCTTCCTTTAGGCCTGGTTAGGCCCATTCTCGTCATTCTCTAATGGGTTAACCCAAACGAGTGGGCCCCGGGCCCCATTGATATTGCTTAAACCATCATCGGTCGTCCATCTATGGACCCCACCTTGCGTCGTGACCGATTGCCGATTCTGTTTAATGTGGCCGATTTACCGATTTCGATTGTCATGGCTTATTTGATGTATATGAGCCCAAGTATCGAGACCGATTCCAAGTGTCGATTCCGATTGTTAAGGCCAATTTCGACTGCCGAGGCCGATTGTCAAGACTTATATGATAGATACATGACCCGTACTTGAGGCCTATTGTGATGTATTTATGGCCTACGGACATGGCCCATTATGATGTATTTGTGGCCTATGGGCAAGGCCCATTGTGATATGTATTAGGCCCATGATGCACGACCCTTTAATGTATTCGGGACCCATGTGTAGGGCCCACATGACATGTATTTGAGGCCCATGAGCAGGGCCCACCTATTGTGTATATGTGACCCTTAAGTAAGACCCATGGTGTTGTGTATTAGGTCCTTGTGTGAGGCCATGGGTCCACTATATGTTTGGCTCTATGTGGCCATTCCTTAGGGGCAATGTTGGTTAAATGTCCACTTTGTCGAGGTTGATTGTTGATGCCGGTTATTGATACCGATTACGAGTATGTGACAGCATAGCATAATAATACATGCCCATACGCATCATCTGTATGTTCGTTATGAGATGTGATTGACCATTGCATATGCCATAGGACAGGTTGTTCATAAGGCTCCCTGATAGGCGGAGTTGCCCCACATGAGAGCATAACATGCACATGATTGATGCATGATTGGACTGTGTGACTCATGCGTATTTGTGTGACATGACCACCATACGCCCTAGCGACATCAGGGCTGTAGCCTCCACAGGTATTTCATGGATGACCAAATGGGATACCGGAAATCTGTTCTACATGGGTGCTATAGATATCCTTGGGTGAAAGTACCAGAACCTTCTTGGTTCCAGGGGTTGCTCTAACGTCTAAACCGAGTGGATGCATGAGCGCATGAGGGTCATATACTGTTAGGCCACGTCTCCCACTGTGTTGTGGTCGGTTGGAAGGGGGTATAGCCTTACCTGCCCAAGAGGAGGGGGTAATACTAGGCTGAGTCTGACCAGCTCGAGGAATGGGTTCACTATCGACAAGTCGGGCCCGATATTAGCAGGCAGATAGTGAGCTCTCTTCCACTCACCTTGTTGCATGCAATGGGGCGACAATCTGGTTTGGAGTGTAATAGACCCCGGTGATGATCCCAGAGATGAACCGTACTGATATGTGGACTTATTGATTAGGCTTTACATACTCATTCATTCACTATCCACTCAGGCTGGTGGTGCGCAACTGTTTCTTATGTGAACTTTCGCAATGGCCAGGATTTCGGTTGGGGCACGCGACTAACTTGAGATCAGGAGTTTACCACATTGAGTCTGACTATCCAAATTTAGGTATGGGACTGGTTTGGATAGAAGTCCCTTGTGATGGACCCCATAACTTTCGATACTACGTATTATCATCTCGACTTCACTCCAGCTTGGTCATTTCATTCACACCGCATATTGCACTGCATCATCGGCATCTGACATTTGGCTTACTGTCTCCGCATTTCATAACTGATCTACATTGCTTCATCAGTATATGAGATTGTTTCTATTATATTTTTGCATCGCATAACCTGGATAAGATTGATGGTATTTATGGGCTTATCAGCATGTTTTCGCATTACTCTGATACCGTATGATTTATGAATTTGTGAGTATTTCCGCTTACTCTGATTACTCTGATATTGCTTACTTGGCACTTACCTTGTGCACACACTTTCGCCACTCACTAAGCTTTCTATAAGCTTATGCATGATAGATGCATGCAGGTGACGTTAGGTTGCAGCAGCATTGAGCTTAGAGCGTGCAGCGGTCTTCTGAAGCTTAATTTTTTATTTATGTATTTCCCTTTCAGCATTGTACTCAAATGATTATATTAGTGGATATGTGATGATGATGTTGCCTTTGTGAATTGGGTAATCTTGTGGTTATGCTTATTATGAGTTAAATGTACATTGGAAAATCTTCCTTGTAGGATCTCAGGATCGAAATCTGGCGTATGAACGTTAGGAGCTGAGAATGGGGTACTACAGAGGCTGTCGGCACCGGATTCGCCGATCGGGATTCCAGTGAATCCGATTTCTGGATTTGGGGCGTGACAAGGGTCATTCATGACCAAAGGTGATGTCGAAGCGTGGAATTTCTTTGAAACCTTGTGTGAAAACTCCCAGCGGACTATTCAAATAGAGGTGAAATAAGTCCCCAACCATAGAAGAAAGGTGGTATATATGAGATAGGAGTCACGCCAGATCTCTACGCTAAGATTGATAGCCTGACAAAGAAAGTTGATGCTTTGATGTTGAATAATGGACCTCCACAAACAACTCAAATCGAGTCATGTGCCATATGTTCCAGTCCTGGCCATCCTACGCAGTCTTGTCCATCTGGTGCAACATTCCCAGAATTTCTCTTTGAACAAGTACATGCTATGAACACCTTTCGGAGAATTGGGAATGATCCTTACTCAGACACCTACAACCTAGGGTGGGCTAGACATCCAAATCTTTCTTGGGCAAAAGGACCACAACAAGGAGGACCATTTGGAAATCCTCTTATGCAACCTTACCCCCAAGTTAGTAGTTAACAACTTCAACAGTTTCCGCAATATCAACACCACCCTAGCTCAGCTTGGTCCTCGAGCTTGAATGGGCAACTTGGCTCAGCTCGGTTAGTGGCTTCGGCCAGCTCAAGCCGAGTTCGAATTCGAGCATTTAGGTTCTATATACAGCTCAAGCCGAGTTCGAATTCGAGCGTTTAGGTTCTATATATATTTTGTATATATATATATATATATATATATATAATATATATATATATATATAATATATATATATATATAAAATATATCTTATAATATAAATATATATCATATCTAACTTATTTAAATATATAAATATATACAAAATATTTATACTAAGTGAACCCGATCTGAGTCAAATCGATTCGAATCGAGTCAAGTTCGAGTCGAGTTTCGAGCCGAGTCGAGTCAAGTTTGATCTAGCTCGAACTCGGCTCAAAATTTTTCCGAGCTCAAAAAATTAGCTTGACTTGGCTCGAGCCCAGTTTTGAGCGGAATCGAGTTGAACGAGTTAAACGAGCTAACTCGGTTCATCTATAGCTCTAATTAGGTAGTTTTTGTGAGATTCCTTGAAAATTAAACAAACATGCCAGCAAAAGTTGTATTCTTCAATACTCGGACAAAAGGTCTCTACAGTACTTCTGTGCATGTGGCATACACGTTTAAGTGATACATGGCCTGTGAACCAAAACTCCTGATTTGAACAGAATCCCACTGTGTTTCTTTGCCTAACCATTTTTTTGTTTGCCACTTCTTGAAAGTTCAAGGATTCTTTCGTCTCAGATAATTTTTGTCCACTGAACATATAGCAAGGCTGACAATATCAACGGTTTGGGTCACAGAATAGTCAACTCACTCAGGCAAACTGAAGCTTAAACGCTATTATATGATCTCTTGCCCGAGTCCGTTTGGCTGGCTTTAGACATATGATAAGAAAGAAATAGTAAACAACCTCTGTGATATGGATGTGGAAAAAAGATTCCACGGTAAGTCTCTGCGATAGTGACAAGAAATAAAAGTAAATATGTGCGATCTCTTGCCGTGCCCGTTTGGCTTGCTTTGGACATATGGTAAGAAAGAAATAGAAAACAAGCTCAACTTGCGCATCATTTGAGTAAAATATGGATGTGGAAAAAAGATTCTAAGAGTACTAAGCTTCTGTGATAGTGATAAGAAATAAAAATTTTCAACCGGTTAGTATTGGCCTTTAGAACGAGGATTTATAGGATAGATGGCTAGAGATATTGCATGCACAACATGCACATGTTTTCAATTCTCACAATATGACCACATGATTCGGTAATCTAGATTGTTTGCCAATTTCATCTGTCGTTGGATGGGTCACTCCTAAAACAACCTCCTATGTAAGTGACGAAGGGAAGGACGTGATGAGGTCGATCAACGTCTTCCTCAGGGAATACTAATCCGAATCTATGGAGATCTCTGGATTCCTCACAAAATTTCCTCAAATCCACAAGAGATAAAATAGAAATAATTTCTAATAAATTCAAATATAAATTGATTGATGATAAAAATGAAATTATAATCCGTTAAATAATGTTTTCAAACCTATATCAGAGTTTTAGACTCAAACTCCCTAAAAATGTGACTTACAACAAATAATAAATTACTTACTATTCATAGACGGTTATCATTCATACTAGACTTCATGGTTTTCAGTCAAAAATAGTAAGTATCCAACTTGGCCTAACCACATTATTCTCCTAATTTTTCTAAGACCTTTTCATGTTAGGCAAGACTCCTACAACTCAAAGGATCAAAAGTTATGATCAAATTAAAATAGTAAAAATGAAAATAAAATGGATTTTTAACCATTGATCTGATGGAACATAGCAGGTTGGTTGGATAATTGGATAAAGTAGTTTCTCCTACCCCAAAATCATATATGATAAGTCGAAAAATTCATTCTAGTTTGTGAGATACGATTGTTTTAAGGTTCTAACGGTCCAGATAATTTCCACCTCCAATCAGGCCTTCTCTGGTCCATCTTTTCCATGAAAATGTCCACTACCGGCTCTACATGAATAGGTTATCTAAAATCTTTTCAATCCAAGGGCAATAAATGGACATTTAAGAAGAGAAATACAACACTGGCTCTCATTCAAGTGAAAAAGAAGGGCATGAATTGCATGTAATTAGGATTTAAACTTTACTGTCAGAGCAGTGATTGTCTACGATTTCTGCTAATTTTTTTTCTTCATCGTGCCGATAAGTATATTCATTTATCGCTTTTGTTGGTATTTAATTTGGACCCACGGCTTCACATGTAGTTAATGATTCGATTTCAATTATGGGTGTACGAGTATGTATATGCCCGACGTTCCAAAGTTGTATTCAACTTATATCGAATTGAACACCTTATGATCGCAAGCGCCAAAATAATTGGATTAGGACCAGGTCTATAAAGATTGGCTTGACTACCTAGGCCATTGATTGACTAATTATATCTAGATAGAGGTCTTTACTAAATTCTAAAATCTGATTTATTTATTTATTTATTTTTGCTAAGGTGTCTGTATTTGTGCGTTTGAAGAATTGCATATAAGAGTTAGGCACCTTGAGAGCCATCAATAGGCACACAAGGAGACATGATACAGGAAGAGAGGGAGAAAAATATGTTAGAAATGTAAGACACAACGGAGGATAGAAGAAAACGATAACGAAATGATTAGATCTATCGGGTTCAAGGCTCGACTTGAATATTCAATTTCTCAAGACAGATTTGTTGCCCTTTTTCTGGAAGTTCCAACAAGTGCAAATAAAGGAAATATGTAAATTGTCTTCAGGATCAATGAACTCTCAATCCGATTTTGAACACGAAAATTTGCACATTTAAGTGTTGAACAGATCTCTAGTTTTAACATCGATGTGCCTTAAGATATTTAGAAAAAAATCAGCAAGAGATCAGATCGAGAGTAATTGCACAGAAGATAATATAATCATAAGGATATGTATATACTTCTGGATTATAGTATCTAGGATTTATATCAATTGAAAGGTAATGGATTTCTTCCTGAAGAGGTGCTAAAGTGTCTCTTCAAGAAATCCATACCCTTTCACAGCAAATAATTGTCTTCCATGAAAGGACATGACTCTTTGTCCTATGACGGTTATTCCTGTACCCATTCAGATAGAAGCAGTTATCCAACAGGAAAAATTGTATCCACATAAGTAACACATGGCATAGGAGCCACATGTACAATCATGTCACAATTACTCTCAATCAACAAAAAAGGTAATAAAACATCAGGGTATTATGGCCTAAAAAGTTTAAACCGTGTGCTAAAAAGACTAAGGCTCTTTTTGCTCATTACGAAGTGCTAAGTACGCCTAATAAAGTGCTAAAAAGCACCCAAGCAGTTCACGCCACGCGCGCGGACGGTGCGAAGGAGATTTGAACCTTGGTTGCATAAGCAAAAATCCATTCTCTTACCGACTGGCTATACACACTATTTATGTAAAGTTTAAATAATTAATATATTTATTTACTTTTTAAAAATAACTTTTATTTTTGAAATTTATTTTTATTTTAAAAAACACAACAATCCCCCACAATTTTAAAAATAAAATCAGATTCTAGAATTAATGGCATATCAGTATAAATAAGTGCATAAATAAAGGTATATTTTGGATTTGAACCTTTACTTTAGTGTATATGTATCAAAGTTATGTTAGATACTTAGTGACCCATTAGTCTTGAACTAAGGACCTTATATAACTCACCGGACACATAACACACATCTATTCATATATAACTGAAGATCTAAAAGTTCGCACATTTTTGGACTTATGTGTATCCTTATTTTATGAGTATTCTATAGACGATCTCAATCTCTTCAAAAGAGGCCTCACTTCTTTACTCATATAGATAGATTTATCAAAGATGATTCTGATTCGTCTTAGCAAAGTCTGCTTATATATCTATTAAGAGTTAGTCCTCAGCCTCTTATAATATGAGAAACCAAACACTAGACTTTTAGGAATGACACTCAAATTTTCTTTTTTTAGTGTATGTTTCAGTCACATACTTGATTTGTTTGTCCCTTTGAACCTATCTTATATTTCAAAACATATGTAGGGTTGCCATCAAGAGTGAAAGTTATATCTTTATAGATCTTAGCCTCATTCCTTTAGTGGTTCTCCTTATTTGATATTTTGATAAACCTTTTGTCAAGCAATCTGCTAAGTTTTGGATTGATTTAACATATTCCACTGTGATTACTCCATCTCTAAGTAATCATTTAACAAAGTTATGCCTTAGACCCACACTTCTAGACTTACCATTATAAGTCTTACTCATAGTACGATAAAGAGTAGCTTGACTATCACAAAAGATAGATATGCCAGGAGTAGGTTTTAGCCAATACGGGATTTTCATCAGTAGGTATCTTAGCCATTCACCTTCTTTACAAGTAACGCCAAGTGCAATAAACTCACTTTCCATTGTAGAGTGAGATATGCACGTTTGTTTCTTAGATGCCCATAACATTGCTTCTTCTCCAAGAGTGAATATCCAGCCACTTGTAGATTTAGATTCTATGCTAACTGCATTCTAGCTTGCATCGCTGTACCGTTCAAGTACAGTGGGATATGATTTATAATGCAGTCCATAGTCTATGGTTCATCTTAAATACTTTAAAACTCTAGAAATCGCATTCCAGTGTACTTGTGGTGGATTATTACTAGTATACCTGTTTAGCATTCCTATTGTGAATGTTATATCAGGTCTAGTGCAATTCATTGCATACATTAGACTCCCAATAACACTCGCATATTCTTGTTGTGCTTTACATCTACTAATATTTTTAACCAATTTAATAATTGGATCAAATGAGGTTGAAACCGGTTTATTATCATAGTGATTGAACTTCTTTAACACTTTCTCTAGGTAATGAGATTGTGTTAGGAATATTCCATCATTAAGATTATAAATCTTAATACTTAATATTACATCGGCTTTACCCATATCCTTTATGTCGAAGTTGGTACTTAGAAACTTTTTAATTTCATTCGTACAGTCCTCATTTGGTCCAAATATTAGCTTATAATCTACATATAGGCAGATAGATTTGACTTTTAATATATATGCACTTATCTGCTTGGTTTACTCTAAAACCATTAGATTGTACTACTTGATCAAACTTCTCATGCCATTGGTTAGGAGCTTGCTTGAGCCTATAGAGGGATTTGACCAGTTTACACACTTTCTTCTCTTGCCCAGGTTGAACAAACCCTTCAGGTTGTTTTATATAGATTTCCTCACCTAGATCACCATTTAAGAATGTCGTTTTGACATCCATTTAATGGATTACTAGGCAGTAAATTGTTGCAAGAGTAATTAAAGTCCTAATGGTAGATATACGAGTAACAGGAGCATATGTATAAAAAAAAAAATCAATACCTTCCTTTTGTCTAAATCATTTGTCTACTAATCGAGCTTTAAACTTATTTATGGTTCTATCAGGATTGAACTTTCTTTTAAAATCCACTTACATCCTATAGGGTTTGAACCTGGTGGAAGATCGACCAAACACCAAATGTTATTTGAGACTATGGAATCTATTTCATTGTCGATGACTTCCCTCTAAAACTTTACATTAGGAAATGAGAGAGCTTCACTAAGTGTTGATGGATCACTTTCAATACTTAGTGGTAGAGTAATCTCCTTTCTTATTTTATTTTTATCCCCTTTTATAAGGAACATATAGAAATCTGGGCTAAAAGATATTTCTTTTCTTACCCTTTTTGATATCCTTGGTTTATTTCCTTCTGGATGAGTATTAGATTTATCATAAAAGTTGATAGGTTCTTTGTTCATTGGTTTTATTATATTTTCATCAACTTACCTTTTTGAATGATTATTCATATAGTCTTTGTATACTATATTTTCAAAAAATATAGCATCCTTAGACTCTATACCCTTGTTTTTGTCAGCAAAAGTAAATTGTTCCAAAACCAAAAATCTATATATGGGACTATTAATTCCATAACCTACAAAGGTACACCTGATTCTTCTGGACCTAATTTTACTCTCTTAGAATCAGTAATCCTGACTTCTTCTATACTTCCCTATACTTTGTAGTAATGAAGATATGTTTTCTTCTTTTCCCACAATTTATATGGGGAGATATCCAATTTTTTATATGAGATAGCATTTAAAATACGGTTTTATATTAATAATGCTTCCCTCTCCCCCCCCCCCCCCCCTAAATTCAGTGGTAATCCAGAATTTGATATCGTACAATTAATCATCTCAACTAATGTCCTATTTTTTCGTTCCACTAGGCCATTTTGTTGAGGTGTGTGAGGTGCCGTAAATTCATGAATTATACCATTTGATTCAAAGAATTCATTGAATTCATTAGAAGAGTACTCACCTCCTCTATCACTTCTGAGGGCTTTAATCTTCACATTCAACTGATTTTTCACTTCGGCTTTATAAAGCTTAAACTTTTCAAAGGCTTTCATCTTTAGATTTTATCAAGTATACATAAGAAAATCTAGTGAAGTCATCGATAAATGTGATAAAATACTTTTTTTCTCCATGAGTTAAGGTATTATTTAAATCATAAATATCAGAAATAATTAACTCCAAGAGTTGTGATTTTCTTATGCCAATCCCAAATGGTTTTCTGGTTATTTTAGAATGGGCACACACATCACATTTCCCTTCTTGTTGTATTTCATATTTTGGTATAAGTCATAGGATCATCATTCTTTTTATTGAATGATAATTAACATGACCCAGTCTAGCATGCCATAAAGATACAGAATCCACTATATAAATAGAAGCATCATCATTATTATTAATATTCAATTTAATCATACCATTACATAAATATCCTTTACCTACAAACATACCGTTCTTGGTGATAATCAACTTATCAGACTTAATCACTATTTTGAATCCTCTCTTATTGAGAAGATCGCCTGACACCATATTTTTACACATGTCAGGTACATGCAATACATTTGTTAGTATCAGTCTTTTTCCTAATGTAAACTGAAGCTCTACTGTTCCTTTCCTAACAACATTCGCTTGAAAATTATTACCCATCTTCACTTCTTATCCATTTGAAATAGCTTCATATATAGGTCTTGAAGATATTTTGATCCTTCAATATGTGAATGGTCAATATCTAGCCACCATCCACCATCGAATATTACTGTGTTAGCTTCAGTAACGATTGCTACAAGTTGGTCTTCTGCCATGTTAACCTAAGCTTTCAGTTACTTCTTCCTGTGTCGACATTCCTTTATGTAGTGTCCTGACTTATTACAAAAGTGAAACTTGTCCTTTTTCTTTTCATTTTTCTTGAACTCTGTATCTTTCTTTGGGGGAATAAATTTGGAGTTTTGACATTTTGTCTTGTCATCTTCTATTATATTTGCTTTGGATTGATTTTTTGAAGCATTTTCTTTCTTGTCTCGGTTTCTGGACTCTTCCTCTATACGAAGATGTCATTGAAGCCCTTCAAGAGTTTCTCTCATCATGTTTCAGTTTCTTTTTATAATTAAACCACTATGAGGGTAATTTTGTAATTACTACACCGACTAGAAATTCTTCAGGAAGATCTTTACCACCAATCTTCAATTCATCAACCAAGTTCTATACTTCAGTTACTTGGGAGAGAATTGACTAATCATTTTTAAACTTGAAGTGGACATAATTGTCAATCAGAAATTTCTGAGTACTAATCTCTTCAGTTTTATATTTTTGATCTAATTTTATTTACAAATCTTTAGTAGAGGATATTTTACGATACGAATTATAGATAGAATTAGAGAGAGCATTTAGGATATGACCTTTGCATAGAAAATCGCCCTCCTTCTTTTTCTTCCGTTCTGCCTTTACTTGATCTGAGTCGTCTTCTTTTGGCTCTTGCAGAGAAGACAGATCATCATCTAGAATGTAGTATAACTTGAGAGTAGTTAGAAAGAAAAGTATCTTCTGCTGCCATCTTAAGAAGAATTGACCGTCGAAACGATCCAGTCGTACAAAATCTTAGTTCATAACTTAAATGGAATGAATTGCCTCCATTGTAAAAAGATAAAAATATCTGTCTTAAATGTTAGAAATGTAAGACACAACGGAGGATATAAGAAAATGATAATGAAACGATCAAATCTATCGGGTTCAAGGCTCGACTTGAATAGTCAATTTCTCAAGACAGATTTGTTGCCCTTTTTCTGAAAGTTCCAGCAAGTGCAAACGAAGGAAATCTACAAATTATCTTCAGGATACAATGAACTCTCAATTCGATTTTCAACACGAAAATTTGCACATTTAAGTGTTGAACAGATCTCTAGTTTTGACACCGATATGCCTTAAGACATTAAAAAAAAAAATCAGCAAAAGATTAGATCGAGAGTAATTGCACAGAAGATGATATAATCTTAAAGATAAGAGTATCTTCTTTTGGATTATAGTATCCAGGATTTATATCAATTGAAAAGGTTATGGATTTCTTCCTGAAGAGGTATTAAAGTGACTCTTCAAGAAATCCATACCCATTCACAGCAAATAATTGTCTTCCATGAAATGACATAATTCTTTGTCCTATGACAGTTATTTCTATACCCATTCAGACAGAAGCAGTTATCCAACAGGAAAAGCTGTATCCGCATAAGTGACACATGACATAGGTGCCACATATACAATTTTGTCACAATTACTCTCAATCAACAAAAAAGGTAATAAAACATCAGGGTACTATATCCCAAAAAGTTTGAACCGTATGCCAAAAAGACTAAGGCTCTTTTTGCTCCTTGTGAAGTGCTAAGTGTGCCTAATAAAGCGCCAAAAAGTGCCCAAGCAGGACTATAGCCTACACCGCGTGCACGGACGGTGCGAGGATATTTGAACCCTAGTTGCATAAGCAAAAACTCATTCTCTTACCGACTGGCTATACACACTATTTATGAAAACTTTAAATAATTAATATATTTATTTACTTTTTAAAAATAACTTTTATTTTTAAAATTTATTTTTATTTTAAAAAACACAACAAAATACTCTCTTTCTTTTGATTTTTCTCCCTTTTCCTCTTGACTCAAACATCCTCCCGTGTGCTCCACAATCTATTATTAAAGAGTTTTGGTTTATGGAAAAAACAAAAACACTTGTATGGTGCTCTTCATCCCCAACAGCTTTTATTGTCCTCGGCTATATCAAAAGTTTGAAAACACCATCTTATTCTGGCTCACAGCGGCAAAGTCCTTCCACTTCTGTAACCAATATCCTCTACCTAATCCCATGCTGATTTAAGAGATGGAACACCAGATCTCGTGGCAGGGTGCACCCAAGTTTCTGAATGGTGATTAACTATCATTAGGCAATATTTATTCAGTGCTTCCGTTTGACAGACAACATGTGATACTTAATATTTACTGTGGGCTGAAAAAGCTAAGCTGAACATCTTATTACTACCTTGCAATGTTCTGTCGTATCTTACAATCACTCGAGTATTTAATCATATTTTAAAAAGAGAAAAAATATATGGAATTTAGTAGAAGTAGCTCAAACAACATAAGACATGAGCATGGGCATGCGCAACTCAAACGGTTGATTATTATTACTATTATTTTTTTAACACTTACACCCCATACAGACTCACCGACTCACCCCACAGTGAGATTTCACAACAATGACTCTTGTCATAAGTCTCCCACCGAGGCATGAGTAATTCACCAAATGGTAGAATTAGAAGTACAAATCACTAAGCAAGAACTACAGTTAAAACTCTGACAACGCTGCTAATTAAGGACTACTACCAGCAGCAGTGAGGAATGGCTAGTGTTTCATACCTTGCCTTTTTTTCTTAGCGACCAGCCAACTGCGTTACCTACAATTGAAATGATGCTCCTCAACTCTCTCTAAACTCGCGGCAGATGTGAAAAAAAAGGCTGAAAATACGATGGGTTGGTATAGCTAGTTACTGATTCTTTGCCAAAACGACGACTTTCCTGCTTTTTTCCTCTTTTGTTGTAAAGGGATTGGATGCGGATTGAGTCCTACCCCCGCCCGGACGGTAATCCGTCTGTGCAGGGCTCTATGGGGCCAAAGTGATGTAAGTGTTTTATCCACGCCATTCATCGCTTTTCTCATGTCATTTTAAGCTATGAGACAAAAACTAAAGCAGATCCACAAGTCCAGTTGACCACATCAAAGGAAGGAAGCTGCAGTGATAATGACTCTCACGGTTGAAACCTTTCTAAAGGTCATCATGATGTTGTTTTACCATCCAACCTATTAATTAATAAGGTCATGCAGACATGGATTAAGTTAAAACACAAATATCAGCTTGATCCAAAACTTCTACAGCTCCCAAGAAGTTTTTAATGGTGGAAGTTAAATCCCCACTTTGTGGTCCACTTAAGCCCTGTATCTTCCTCATTTTTTGTCTCATACCTTAAAATGATCTGAGAAAATTGATGAACGGCGGGGTAGGACACAATCCGGTCCATACGATGCAAAATCAATGCATTCCACCATTCACACGGTCCAATTACATGGCAATAACCAGCTTGACGCAAACAGAGGATCCGTATTGAAATAACTGTTGTCGGCAGTAGTGCCCGATTAAGTGTGACAAGGGTAACACGTTACTGGGTGACGCAATGACAGTGGAACCCACCTCGATCTATGTGTTGTATATCCGAGCCATCTATCCGTTTTTCCATCTCATCCTAAGGTAAGATCCGAAAATGAGACAGATCCAAATTTTGGATGGATGACAATAGACCACACCACAAAAACAATGATGATTGAACGCTCACCGTTAAAAACTTTCTAGGGTTTACAGTAATGTTTATGTGCCATCCAACCTGTTGATAAGGTCCCACATACCTTGATGAAAGTAAAACACAAATAACAACTTGATCCGAAATGTTCGTGGGCCCTGAGAAGTTTTTTATGTTGGAAATCAATCCGTAATCTGTGGTCCATCTAAGATTTGGATCTGCCTCATTTTAAGTTCCACAAACTAAATGAGCTGCCAAAATGGATGGATGGCGTGGATATACAATACATACATTGAGGTAGGCCCCACGATTAAGGGAGTCACCCACTATGCTGTTATCCCTGCCTCATCTAATCCTGTCCGGCCAGCTGTAATTTATTTTGAGAATTTTAAGACTTTATCCAGGCTGTTTTTAAGAAAGATGACGGACCTTGTTTTGCAACTTAGACCTCCACGTGCGGAGGCCGAATTTCAGGACGAAAGTACCTCTCCTTTTGGATCATTACGAAATTTGTTTTTGCTCTTCATCCAGGTCTTTGGTACTCCGCCTGCCACCAGCCAATGGGGAATCGTCGGTGGTCTGTGGCCCCACCATGATGTATGTTTTTCATCCATGCCGTCCATATATTTTTCCAGATCATTTTATGGAATGAGACCAAAAATGAGGTATATCCACATCTCAAATGTACCACATTACAGAAACAGTGTTGAATGAGCGTTGACCATTAAAAACTTTTAGGGGCCCACTGTGATGTTTGTGAGAAATCCTCCCCGTCTAAGTTCATTAATAGGGTCACAAAGACCTGGATGAAGAGCAAAAATAAATTTCGTAATGATCCAAAACTTCTATAACCCCTAAAAGGGTTTCAATGGTAGACGTTCAATTCCCCACTGCCTTTTACAGTGTGGTCCACTTGATAGTTAGATCTATCTTATTTTTAGTCTCAAGACTTAATATGAGATCGCCAAATAGATGGATGTTTGGATATAACACAGACCTCATGATGGGACCCACAAAAGCAACACAAACATATATATATATATATATATATATATATATATATAATATATATATATATTAATATATATATATATATATATATTATATATATATATATATATATAAACTACAACACAGACTGCCGAGGCACCGCTGCAGCCCAGCTGCTACGGTTATGGCTACGGTTATAATCGGTAGCCATAGTATATCGAAATTTGCAGGCTCTTTTTGGCAAACTCGCTGGAAAGTTGGCTTTGATACCTATAGCTACGGATTATAACCGTAGCTATAACTGTGGTCTATACCAGTCTACACAAAAAAAATTATAAATTTTTTTATTATATATTATTTTTATTTTTTGTAATGAGAACTTTATTCTACCTACAATATTCTCTAATACATATTTATATAAATATGTATATATAAGCATATCAATTTTTTTCTTTCTTTTTTTGTTTCATTTCTTTTTTTATTCATTTAACAATAATATCTTCTAAACCAAAGTTAGTTAGTTGACGTACCCTATATGATTTTAGGGTAAGAGAAGCTACTTTAGCCAACCAACCGTTATTTTTCAAGATTCCATCAGGTCGATGGTTGCAAATCTATTTCATTCACTTGGTGGTCAATTTCATTCCTTTCATTTTCTTAGCGATCAATTCCATGTATTTCACGGTCAATTCCCTTCACTTCACGGTCAATTCCGTGCATTTCACGGTCAATTCCCTTCATTTCACGGTCAAACATAAATTGAGCGGGGCAAACTAGAAATTAAGCGGGACAAACTAGAAATTGAGCAGGGCGAACATGAAATTGAGCGAGGCGAACATGAAATTGAGTGGGGCAAACTGAAAATTGAGCGGGGCAAACATGAAATTCAGCGGGGCAAACTAGAAATTGAGCGAGGCAAACATGAAATTCAGTGGGGCAAATATGAAATTGAGCGGGGCAAACTAGAAATTGAGTGGGGCAAATATGAAATTGAGCGAGGCAAACTAGAAATTGAGCGGGGCGAGCTGAAAATTGAGCGAGGCAAACTAGATATTGAGCGGGGCAAACTGAAAATTATTTGTGTATGAGCCAAAAGACCAGTCAATCCAAACTCAATTGGAACACACCAAGAAAAGCAACCGTGACAATGACCCCACTGTTAAAATCTTCAGAGGGTTAACCATGATGTTTATTTGCCATCTTACCAATTCATAAGGTCACAGAGGGTTAACCATGATGTTTATTTGCCATCTTACCAGTTCATAAGGTCACACAGCCCTGAAGAAGGGAAAACACAAATATCAATTTGATTAAGAACTTCCAACTCTCGGAAAGTTTTTAACGTTGGACATTTAATCCTCGTTGTGTGATCTACTTAAGCCTTGGATCTGCCTCAATTTTAGGTTTATGCTCTAAAATGATCTAACAAAATGGATGCTCAATGTAGATAAAACCCATACATCATGGTGGGCCTCACAAAGCCCTCTCTAATTGAAGAGTCTATTAATTTCCATTCTTGTAGTGGGGAGAGAACATTAAACAAGAGAAGCATTTAATAGAGAGAGAAGAGAGGAAAATGATTCTTCCCAAAGAAAATGGGATGATTAAAAAATTGTACACATGTGATGTATTTGGATGAAGTGCCACGTATGTAAAAAAATCTGATATGTTAATTAGGTAAGGTCTATTGTAAGCAAGTGAATACAATTACTTTATTTTATTTTTGCGATAAAAAAATATGATATTCTTCTAAAAACATTTAGGCCATTAGAAATTCATTCCAATGGTCCATATTTAACTTACATGTATGGCTGTAGATACGAGAATCATTTACTAATTTTTAGTAGATAAAATGTAATCAATGGACTCAATTTGATGAACGGATTGGATCTTTAACACACAATTTCTATCACACTTATATAAGACTTGAGGTCACACATCCTCACGTGATACATTCCATCCATTTCATGTTTGCCCCGCTCAATTTTCAGTTTGCCCCGCTCAATTTCACGCTTGCCCCGCTCATTTCATAGTTTGCCCTGCTCAATTTCATGTTTGCCCCGCTCAATTTCATGTTTGTCCCGCTGAATTCCTAGTTTGTCCCGCTCAATTTCATGCTTGCCCCGCTAATTTCCTAGTTTGCCCTGCTCAATTTCATAGTTTGCCCCCACTCAATTTCATAGTTTGCCCCGCTGAATTTCATGTTTGCCCTGCTCTTAAGAGCAAAAATGCAGTTAATTCAGGATGAGCATTGGGTTTGAATGATGTTTATGCCTTCTTAAGATATTTCTCTCTTTGTGATGTCTAGGAGTTCAGTTCAGGGGATCCTATGACGCCAGGTGGTAGCCCAGATGACATGTTTCTTAAGGACTTGAATCCTTGCTTGACTCCTTGTTATTCCAAGATGAAATCCAAGGTAAAGAAATACTTCCTTTACTTGTGAAACTAACAACAATAACTAGTGCACTGCAATAAGAACTAGATCGATTTGAAAAGAAAATAGCATATTTATAATTTCCAACAACATTCTCCAAATCCCCAATGTAAGTCGCAGCAACAACATGGATATCTCCCGAGATTTGCTCATTCTCTCTGTATTTTAGTGAGAAATAATGCATGGAACAAATATGTTTTAAAAGAACAAATTGCCCAAGGAATACTTTTTAGGTTTATTCACCTGAAACAAGTGGATGACAACATGTTAAAGCAATATAGAAAAACTACATCAGATTTATACAGAACATCTAAATTTTTAAGAAATCTATGATGATAGAAACTTATGCCAATTACATGTGCATTTAAATCGCTTTCAACAACACATCTCAATGCAATGTAATGTGCTTATTGGAACGAACATTTTAAGCATCATTCAATGCACATGGAACTCAATACTTGGCAATTGATCTAGATCTTGAATATCAGGTTTGCCCCTTTAATTTCCAGTTTGCCCCACTCAATTCCTAGTTTGTCCCGCTCATTTTCATGGTTGCCCCGCTCAATTTCATGGTTGCCCCGCTCAACTTCATGCTTGTCCCGATAAATTTCATGTTTGCACCGCTGAATTTGTAGTTTGCCCCGCTCAAGTTCCAGTTTGCCTCGCTGAATTTTCAGTTTGTCCCACAAAATTTCATGCTTGCCCCGCTCAAATTCCAGTTTGCCCCGCTGAATTTCATGTTTGCCTCGCTCAAATGCAAGTTTTCCCGTTGAATTTTCAGTTTGCCCCGCTTAATTTTCAGTTTGCCCCGCTCAATTTCATGCTTGCCCCGCTCAATTTCCAATTTGCCCCACTCAATTCATGTGAAAATCAAGTGCCAAAATCAATGATATTGAGAAAGACTTGTGCATATTTAGAATTTCCAACAACAATTTCCAAATTCTGCATTTCATTAGCGCTGACAAGTGAGCTTTCAAATACGGTTCATCAAGAGGAATTCCACGGAGAATCATTTAGATCAACTCTTCACATCACCTTTGCAGATAAAAATAACCGTTACATACAAGCAGTAAAAGCAAACATGGGAGATCGTCAATGTATATAAAATAATCCTCCACAGACAATGCTACAACCAATTCACTACACAAATAACAAAGATGTGGTCACGGATTTAGTGGGTTGAACCAATAGGGTTGGTTCATAAAGGAGTATCCCAAATTTTTCTGATTTTGCCATCCGTAAGGATTTGAATCATAAAAGGTTGGATGTTTGGTGCTACTATGGTTGACTCAATCAATAGCACCACATGAAACGGGCCATTTATACAACTTCACAGTGACAACATGGATATCTCCAAAGTGTAGTCTAAGAGCCTTGTATACTAATATATTTCCCAAGATTTGCCCATTGTCTTTGTATTTTAGTGAGAAATAAAGCATGAAAATGTTGAGTAGGTAATAAATGCAAACATATCACATTACTCTAAAACAATAAGAGGAATCACATAAGCAGAGTAATATAGCAACAAAATTACATACAGAATAACACAAACTTCATTAGCTTTTGGCATTCCGGTCGGTTCTGCAGTTCCCAGCAAATAGTAGCACTCACTAGCATGAAGCCTTTCTCCCTTGAGACTTTTCAATTCTTCTCTCATTAGCAGTGACAAATGAGCTTTCAATTAGAGTTCATCGGAAAGAATTCTACAGAGAATCATTTTCAACGCAAGAAAATCATTTGTGTCTCCGTTATCTGAAAACCAATACAATGACACGTTATTAGTGAATCGTAAATCAATAGAACCTTACGGTCCTTACCATATGACCCAACTCAATTAAATAATGAAGGACCAACAGCTCAGTTTCTATTATAGATGAGCATGATAAAGTCTTATTTAGGTACGTTTTCCTTGGCTGGCTACTAAAAAATACAAGCACTAAAAGCAAACAAGGTACTGTACTATTATTCACACAGCAATTTCAAGAATACATAACCCCAAGTTCTCACACAAATGCAAAATTTTAAGTACTCCCAACAAGGATGGAATTTATTCATCTTCGTATCGTTCCCTAATGGGGATGGCTAACATGGAGGGAGTGTACTGACATGGGTGTGTACAACAATCAGACCCAAGTAAAAACAAAACAAAAACAAAAAAAACCTTTAAAAAAAATAATTACAAAAGATGCAATCGTTGATATCATCTACATATCATCGATATTATCGACGCAAGTCATCGACAATATCGACAATATGTCGATAATATCGAATGTGGATGACATTGTCCAGCAAGCTTAGGTGCATTTTCATATTTTATCGATATATCGACAACATCTCGATATATCGATAGTAGAAATATATCAATATATCAACATGTTGCAGATAATATCGAATTAGGGCTGTAAGTGTCCAGCAAGTAATCAGAAAATATTTCATATTGACTCGATATATCGACAAGTTATCAATAATATCGACGATGTCGATGGATACATCGACGACATGTCGATCATATTTACGTATAAAACTATCAGAAATGTAAAGTTGATGTTATCTACATATCGTCGATATGATTGACATAAGTCATTGATATCATCTACATATCATCGATATTATTGATGTAAGTCATCGATAATATCGACAATATGTCGATAATATCGAATGTGGATGACAATTGTCCAGCAAGGTTTGGTGCATTTTCATATTTTATCGATATATCGACACAATCTCGATATATCGATAATAGATACATATCGATATATCGACATGTTGTAGATATTATCGAATTAGCACTGTAAGTGTCCAGCAACCAAACACGAAAAATGGAACTTGACGATATATCGCCGATTTATCGATATATCGAAATGGAACTTGTCGATATATCGACAAACTATCGATATTATCGACGGATCTCGGTTTTGAAAAAAAAAAACTGCATTAACTGCTTTCACCAACCATCCTTTATTACACTCAATACCCATTTATTTGCACTCCTCAAACGTTCCCTCCACTTCATCTCCATCGGATTTCTCCACATTAGCAACCTTAATCTTTGGGGGATTTCTGCTAAGACAATCTCGGTAAGTTTGTGTTCATTGCAATGCACATGAAATGCTGAGTTTGTCAATGATGGAAACCCCTTTTCACCTTTCTTTTTTCTGTTTTTCAAACTGTCATCTGGATTTTAACTTCTTTTTTTTAACTTAAAAATGGAAAATATAGATGTTATGAAGTAAATGATCGTACACCCTGTTTTTAGTAACCAGCTAAGGAAAACATACCTAAATAAGACTTTCTCATCCTCATCTATAATAAAAACTGAGTTGTCGGTCCTTCATTATTTAATTGAGTTTGGTCATATGGTAAGGTTCTATTAATTTACGATTCACTGATAACGTGTCATTGTATTGGGTTTCAAACTGAAAATTCACTGGGGCAAACTGAAAAGAGATAGCCGAATACACAAGGAAGGGACTATATACAAGGAAGGGATTAGATAAGTAGATGATAGGCAAATACACATAATTAAAAGAGATATGTATGTAACAAAAGAAATTCAATGGAAGGGGTTGTGAGTGATCCTTACCTTCAGGTACTCTTCCCAAACCTCGTCTAGTGCCGTGACAACCATATGCTCGTTATCCCACCCAGAACCACTCGCGGCTAGCATGTCCTTCAAATCGGTGTACTCTCGCTTATGATACCGCAATCGATTTTACACGTTTTACCAGTTAACCAAAATTTCAATCCTCCTAGACACCTCCTCAGCGGCCTCATGATATGCTTCTCTCTTAAATCCATTATCTGCCTTTCGAACTAAAGCTATTTGCTCAAGGAATGTATCGAACAATATCTGATCCATTGTTCTAGTCCATTTGATTTTTACTGCTCGCGATATAGGCTCAGCAAGCGATTTCAGTCTTCTCACATGGAGAAAAACGTGTCGATGGAACTGGGGACCTAACCGGGGACTGCGTCGGTGTAGGTGTACCACTTACCCAATTGTCAGACATCGCACCTAATGTGTGGATTAACAAACAGTTATAAATCGAAGATAGAGTGAAGTGCACAGTTCTACTAGCAAATATGAATTACTGGAAGACTAAATAATCATACCAAGTGAATATGTAAGTCCAAAATGACAATGTTCAACTCGACCAGAATTTACTTATACATATATGTGCCTATCCCATAAGTCAATGCATTTAATAAAAGGGAGCCTATCTATTTCTACTATTTATTTGGGTGTCTGTCCACATCCCGCTCCGTAATTTGATCGCGAACTTTGATCCATGCCTCTTTCTCTCGCTGTGTCACTTGAACTAGCCACTGTTGCTCATCCATTGTTGATACCTCATTTAGTGTAGGATTACTCTACATCCCCTACGAGTATACCAACATCGTCTAAATCTTGTTCAGTTTCGTATTTCTAATTAATGAAATTATGTAGTACACAACAAGCTACTACAATCTTGACCTGTGTTTCCAATGGATATTGTGCAGCTGTCTTCAAAATAAGAAATCTACCCTTCATTACACCGAAACAACGCTCAATTGCATATCGCAATTGCGCATGTCAGTAGTTGAATAACTCTTTCTTATTCATGAGTGCTCTCCTATTCTTGCAGGTGATATCGAACACCGCGGTAAGGCACCATGAATCCAGGTGAGTGAGTGTATCCCGTGTCGACGACGAAATATTTTCCTACATTGCGTAAGAGTTATGTTTTTGGGGGTTAGTGTGTTGAGAATGATGTTACGGTGAACAATATTGCCAAGTATTTGTGATGAAACAATTACTGTGTGAGACCATTAATGGATCATCACTTCGTGTTAGAGAGTTATGTAGGACCCGTACATTCGAAGCGGAACCCTCCCATCTAGCTAGCACGTATAAGAATGTCATGTCAAACGAACAAGGAGCAAGTACATTTTGAGACACGACACCCTTCCTGTGGCGAAAGCTTGGGTGTTGGGATGCTTCCACATGAGCGGGAATATGCGTCCCGTCTATCGCCCCAACACAATCTTATCCGGCATTATATTGAATTTCACTTATAAGATAATATGATAAATATTAACTTACTTCAAAATAATAACGGAAAAGCCTTCTTCACATCGAAAATGGTACCTGGAAATAAGTGGCCTAGTTAGGATTTGATTGAATCCCAATGGTGTATCAGTACTATCTTGCTTAACAAATTCAGGATACAAAGACACTATCGCATCAAGCACACAGTGAAAGTGACGACTTACGGTTTCACCTGAACACATAAACATGTGTCCTATCACACGATTACGCACGTTATGTCCAATTGTATGGAGGAATATGACTAATTTTTCCTCAAGACTAACGTTATGAGTATCGCGTAGTTGCGTTCTATCACGCAGTATGTTACATAATGAGAAGAAACCTTCTCGTTTCATTCTCACTGCGTAATACAGTCCATGTCACTTGCACGAACGATAGAGTTGATAAATCTTGTCCGCTCGTCATCTCCTTGACGCGGCGGTTCTCTTAACATATCATGGCGATAATATTCCCCAACAGCAGCAACGCATGCAGCCACCGCGAGCACCACCACGGTCTCAGTCATCTCTTCTTCATCGTCGTTATCCATCTCATAACCTCACCTACACTTACAGAGACAAGATACTTAAAGCAAGTCACCGAGTAGTTAATTCTTCCATCATGTGACACCACCAAACCAATGGTCTGCCTCATGCGATGAAACATCCAAGTCACATAGTAGTCACGGAGTAGTTAATTCTTCCATCTTGTGACCATTTTCTTAGTCATTGATATGATAACTAGTTTGATCGGAGTAATATTTGATAGTGATGGGATCAAACATGTGCCTCTACAAATCTTCAATACATATGGTTCTTAGGCCTTTCTAGTATATTTAATACATTAGTAAGCAATTCTCATATGGTTAGGATCTTCCATTGAAAGCAATTACTGGAGGAATGGAGAGGTAATATGAGCTCATATAGTGAACAATTATATTAAATGCCAACCATTTAAGTGTAATCATGATGAAACATACATTTTTAATTCATTGACTGAATGGTTAGGATCATCCTATCAAAGAGAATTTGAGATAGAACATTGAAATTGTGGGCTCCACATGATGGATGGTGAAAAAATTATAATTAAGCAATTTTAATTATAACAACATGGATCCATTAATAAGGTCATTGTTAAGATGTATGGATTGCCTGAGCAACTATGATTTTTTGGGGGATATTGACACTTCGAGTTGGGCCCTACATGATGGACCAGCCTCCTCATTCATCTCCTCCAATTATTTTCTTTATTTAGAGGTAATTAATAACATAATGAGAAAGAATGAAAGTGACATATGAATTATAAGACTCAGTAATAGTACAGAGGTTAAGATACAAAAAATTTGGATACATATAATATTAATAGCAATGAAAGAGAACATGTGATTTTAACATAGGATGTTTACCAATAAAAAGATATTTTACCCTTAGTTAAAGTGACATGCCTATTAGAATAAGCTTTGTCAAAATTGAATTTTAATTGATTTTGTTTTCTATCATATGTTGTTTAACTATGGAGTCAATAAGACACCCACAAAAGAAAAAAATTCAAAGAGAGAGAGAGAGTTATGAGACATATTCACATATATAAGGTAGTTGTTGAGGTACTTGATCTGGGCCAATGTAGCTATGGAAAATACATGCTGTTTTTTTTTGTTTTTTTTTTTTTTTGGAAAACAAGCTGTTTATTTTGGAAAACAGAGTTGTACATTCTTGTGTGACTTGATTTCTGCATTGTTTGTTCAAACAAAGAATACATATGCAACACTGCCTTTGTCATGTGATACTTTCATTCCATGGTTTTTCATTACAACAGCTACTCTTCGGGCATAGGATGGCTGTAAGTATAGCTCAAATTAAGGATAATGAAGGATATTGAAAGAAACAATTCCCATTGCTTGTTTGTAGAGTGCCTCATTCAAAGCCTCATTTTGGATCTCTGTTTGGTTCAATGAATTTGAATGTATCCAATTATGAGGGTCATGATGTCTTACAAATGTAAATATTGGAGCATTTCTCTCCCATGAAGTACCATTCGGATTGGACCTATGTTCAATCATTGAAGATAATCCACCAGAGTAGGCTTTGAACTTGATTGCAATCATTTTCACATTCTTATGATAAGTTTTCCTTAATTACCTTTGAATGTTCTCTCTGTTACTAATCTGGTTGATGAATTCCTCAGATTCTTGGAGTGTCGATTATGATTCCAGAACATCAATATACATGATTTCAAAATAAATTCTATCAAAACATGAACTAAAATAAAAGATACAATCTATTTGTAGTAGGGTCCATGATATTCACACCTTTCAGAATTGACTGTTTGGATTTGCATATTGAATGACTTCTTCAGTTTCTGTACTTTCTGCGGCAACAAGTACAATAAAGTTACCCCAAAATAAAACACAGAACACATCTAAAATTCATCATGTTTGAATACGAACTACCAGGCCTGTTTCTCGTATTGCTGTCAGTATGTAATGACTTGTACAAGTCAACCTGAGCCCACCCAGGCTTTTGGAACATTGTATAGAGCCATATTGAACTTAACCAAGCCCTAGTCAGCTTAGACAGGTTGTGCCCAAGTCTTAAAAACATGCTTTCAACTCATCTTAAGTCTCAGGGTTCTCGTGCTTATGGTCAGTTTGGTCATTATTGAGAATAAAAAATCAGGTAAATGATCACACAATGTCACCCATCAGGTTGTCATTGAGTACTCAAACAAATTGAATATTTCAGCAAAGATATATTCATAAAAGTGTCAAAGCTTTTTCATTGTCAAATGTACTCTCAGGGTTCTCGTGCTTTTTTGTCGCGTCTTTTTTTTTTTTTTTCTTGTTCTCAGTGCCCTGAAGAAGAAAATCAAGAATTTGAGAAGATGATAGTGCATTGGGGTTTCCTACCTAAACAAATGATGCACCTGGGGTCAGTTGAATATGTTAACAGTTCTTGAAATAAAGGACAGAGAAAATGAAGAACAGAAACCAATACAGTACATTAATAAGGACAAAGATGAGGAATCTGACAAAGCCAATACAAGTTGTCTAACAAAGTGACTAGATCAAGGAAGGGAAATAGGAAGTGATCACAAGAATCTGGGGAGGGGCTAGGGATGAATTCTGCTCCACAAATGGTGCCGTCAAACATAAACAATGCTCCATTGACAAAGGAAATGGTAGATGAAAAGAGTTGTGATTGTTTAAAATGGCTCATTAAACCTTTTTCCCAACAAATGCAAATGGGGTAGCTTCCATTTGAGATGATTATAGTTTATGAATAACAGATTTTATTCAAAGAACAAGAAGCCTATTTCCATTTAACACACCATTTATTGTTTTTCCTTTTGATAAGTGTTGAAATTTTATGAGAAAACCAAAAAAAAAAAAAAAAAAAATGGAAAATCTGTTGGATATATGATATGTAGAGTGGGTGGGAACAAATCTGGTCTTTGGAGGTTTTCTATCTTGTGTTTTGAAATATGGGTTTTTTTGGATGGTATTATTTAAGAGCAGTTGCAGAAGGGAAACAAAAATAAAAAAAACTTTGAAGGCTCTCTCTCTCTATTTCATTTCTTTTAATATTTGGTGGAGTGGATGTTGGAATCTTTGGGTGATTTTGGGGCAAAAACAGGTGGGGCATATCCTAGATTTCATCCTTTTTTTTTCTAGTGTTTTTGGTGTGGATATTGGCAGAAATTTGTGGGGTATGTGCTAAATTGATTTTTCTAAAAAGGGATTTTGGTCAGAAACCTGTTGGGTTCTTACTACATTTGTTTTACGAAACCTATATGCTACAATCTCTCATTACCTTTCCTGCCAAAACAAGCCCTGAAAAAAGGGATTGTAAAAAACATGTATAATCGATATTTCCACATTTCCACCTGCTGGAAATCATGGTGAAATTTTTTTTAAAAATAACAGCCTTCTTCACATTAATCATGTCTTCATACATTGGTAAAACAATTAAGAAAATCCAAAACTGAAGGAAATTCCCAACTCCTACTTACCAAGTGCCCATAAGAAAAAACCCAAACCCAACTAGTTAGTAACACTTTATATTCATAGAAGAAGATATCTGATCTCATGTAAGCTCTATGGCATGGAAATACTACCTCATTTGCGTGCATGCAACAATCCATACCTTCGATTCTGGGATGTAGTTTGAAACTCAATGGAGATACCTCTTCGAATCCAACTGAAGGAATGAATCACCGACTACACCGAACCGGAAAACAACCTTCTGATTGCAAGGATGCCTGTTTACCAAGGGTAAGGTTCTCCCTCCATCCACGATCAAACCGATCAAATGAGGATTAAATAACCCACGCAATCCTCTCATTTCCTCCCATTTACTGCAATTACAGTCGATGAGATGGAAGAAGACCGACGTCGGTCTTCGGTCCATACAGGTTAGGGGAGAGGATAAGCTGATTTCCCATCGCGCAGGGTCCGGAGTGTTTTGGGGAAGACAACAGGGGCGGCTCGTGGGATAGGAAATGAGAAAGGCGTATCTGCAGGGATTTTGAAATCCCACCGACTCCAGTCAATGCATTCAATCCGTCTTACTACGTGGAGAGACGGTGGCCTTCCAAACATGCTCTCGCTAGTCACATCATAGATTGATGAATCCCATCCACTGTATTACGTGTTAATCCGCTGTAACTCACGTGCCCAAACACAGCCTTAGGGGACGCCGATTAGCTACTAAAAGGATGAGTAGCGAGACTCGCTACTGAAGTGACATCACCAAGTTCTGTGGGACCCACCATGATGTATGTGTTGTATCCACACCGTCCATCCATTTGGAGATACCAATGTAGGCATGAACCAAAGAATGAGTCAGATCCAAAGCTCGAGTGGACCCCACCACAGAAAACAGTGGGAAGAGTGACGCCCACCATTGAAACCTTCCTAAGGTCCACTATGATGTTTATCTGTGATCCAACGTGTTCATAAGTTAAGAAAGACATGAAAGAAGGGAAAACACAAATTTCAGCTTGATCGAAAACTTCCGTGGCCCTTCAAATGTTTTAATGGTGGGTGTCACTCTCTCCACTATTTTCTATGGTGGGGTCCACTCAAGCTTTAGATCTAACTCATTCTTTGACTCATGCCCTAAATTGATATGTCCAAATGGATGGACGGTGTGGATACAACACATACATCATGGTGGGTCCCAAAGAACTTGGTAATGTCACTTCAGTAGTCTCGCTACTCAACCTGTCAATATATAATCTGCGTCCCATTTTAGGTAGGGTGTACATGAACCGAGCTAGCTCGGCTCGACTCAAAAAAGCTCGATTCGACTCGGTTCGAAGATAAGTTCGAGCCGAGTCGAGCTGATTTTTTTAGTTTGAAAATGAGTTTGAGCCAAGTTCGAGCAGAGCAGGCCCTAGCTCGACTCGACTCGGATCGAATCCAGCTCGAATCGAACTCGGATCGAATCAGTTTGGTGACTTGGTTACTTTGCCATTGATGTTGCTCACCAACTATTTGATAAAATGACTCAATGAAATGTGGCTGGTGGCAAGGAAGGTTTGGCAGGTGGCAAGGAAGGTTTTTTCGGTGGCAAACAAGGTATGTACATTAAAAAAATACCTTTTTTCTCTTTTTTTTTTTTTTTTTTTGGTTTTTATGTTATTTAGTAGGTGTTTGATAAAACACTTGTAAAACCATTGCCCCTGTTTGTAAAATAGTGGGCTTTTGAAGTTGCAGTTCAGGTGTTTGTGGAAATGCCTCAATGGCAAACTCGGCTCGATCTTGGCTCGAACTCGGCCTGATCTGCTGACCGAACAGAGCGGAGTTGGCCAATCAGGCTCGAGAACCAAGCCGAGCTGAGTTCGAGCTGAGGTCAGTCACTGTTCGAGCCGAGGTCAGTCACTGTTCGAGCCGAGTCGAGTTGAGGCCAGCTCAACTCAGTTCAACTCGATGTACACCCCTAATTTTAGGGCATGATTCCAAAAATAAAGCAAATTGAAATCTCTGGTGCACTACGAACAGGAAAAGTGATGGTTGACCATTAAAACTTCTTATGGGCCACAAAAGTTTCGGATCACGTTGATATTTTTGTGGTCCCTTTGTCCAGGTCTTTGTGACCTTATCAATATGTTAAATGGCAAATAAATATTGCGGTAACCTTTAAGAAGTTTTTAATGGTAGGTATTCAACCATTGTGTCCTATGGTGTGGTCCACCTAAGATTTGGATCCACTTCATCTTTCTGATCATGCTTTATAATGAGCCATCAAAGTGGATGGACTATATGGATGTAAGGCATATAGCTCATAGTAGGCCCTACAATTAGGATCCACTGAAATCAGGTGTAACTCAGCCGGACGAAGAAAGAGTGTAAAGATTGGGAGATTTATTATAATAGCCTTAAGGGTTTAACATCCCTTTCCAAATCACATCTTTCTTAGCCCTTCAAGTGCTTTTTTATTTTTATTGGGAAGAAATTGTCCTTCTACTATCAGTCGGAACTGTCTGTGGGCCACAACTGCATTAGCGCTATGCATTAATTCCGGCTTATTTCCTTTGGTGTGGTCCATCCGTGATGAGTTTTTTTCTCAAACATGGACCAATGGCATGAAATTAAAACTCCTATCATGAGGACACGATGGTTTTATGTCAAGACAATCCAGTGTGCCCCCATATAGGGTATCATGGGTTTAAAAGGTGGGGCCCTTGCATCGAAAAGCCATTTGGCATTTTCTTCATTCTTCCTTCTTTATTTTTTCTACAGGAGGGGACCATAATGAAGTTGAAGACTCTTTTACAGTTGGTAGTTGTACAGACGGAGACCAAACTCCTCACCGCTGATGATAAACTCTGGCAAACCTCCAACGAAGATCAGTACATTCTCTTAAGAGTAAATTAAGCCTTTTTAAAGCTTTCTGACCACAATTTTCGAAGTAGAAGTAATGGTTGACGAAGGTAATGGTTGTTTCTTAATTTTGTTTTTGTTGCTAGGAGTTCGTGAAAAGGAAGTGGGTGTGGTGGTTTCCTTTATAGTTATTTTATTTTGTTTTTTTTTTTCTTTTCTTTTCTATTATATAAATTATGGGAGTTTGTGAAAGGGAGTGTGGTGGTTCAGTTTATAGTTGTTTGTTGGGTTTATTTTGGGTGTATGAATAATGGGCAGATATTGACAATGGATCATTGATATTGATTATGGATCGCCAATATTCAATGTGGATCATCGATACAAAGTGACTATTGATGATCCACAGTTAATATCAACGATTCATAGTCAATATCGACGATCCACAGTCTTTTTGTATTTAATACATTACATATAGTGTCTTTGGAGGAATTATCATGATTACATATAAATTTAATACTGTCTTTCATGCACTATAGAAACCTTTTTCGAGGCAAGAGAACCTGGTCCTTTCTTAGAATGCTCCAATATCAAGGTCATCGCCAAGTGCTCAGTAAAATTTCAAACTATTGTAAGGGATGATTTCAACAACTCCCCTATTAAGAGGGAGATATTTATAAGAACTCAATTCAGGTATCTGTTTGATTTTGATGAAGCAGGATGGAGGAAAAATGGACTATTGATCCACTGCTTGATATAGAGGCACCTCGATGAGCCCTACTTTGACTTAAGTGAAGCCATTCCCAATTTTAGGGAGATGGATTTTTCCTTGACTAAAGGTCTCAAGTGGGGAACACCATGAATGAAAATATATGTGAAAATGTGATGTGTGGGATGCTCGATGCTTTGTTGATGCTTATGGCAACACGGTGACTAATTGGTTGGGTTTCTAGTGGGAAGACTTTGATTATATTGGCAACCCGTAGAGCATACGCCCGCAGATTAGATACGAGAAAATAATGGAATGCAAAAGCAGTGACAGTGTATTTGAGGAGCAGGGAGGTTGAGATGGGAATGTGTGTTACACAATGCTAATGCTTAGAATTGATGAAATTGATTAAGGTTCGAACGGTTGGATGGACGGTAGTATCACAGAGGCTAGATCAATTGGCTTGGGTGCTGGTTCGGATAGACTAGACTAGGATTGGACTCCCTTTCACACACACACACACACACACACACACACACACTCTCTCTCTCTCTCTCTCCTCTCTCTCTCTCTCTCTCTCTCTCCCCTTGGTGGAGGGATAGGATTACCAGATGACTAGATCTCTAAGGGATGAGGATACTTTGAAATGGGAGTGGATGCCTAAAATAGGAAGAGAAGGGGTTTATTTATAGTCCCCAAGCTTAGTTTTTCTATAATTCTAGGTAAGTCTATGACGCAGGGATGAACGTGATGAGGTTGAGCACCGTCTTCCTCAAAGATAATTATTCTGAATCCATGGAACTTCTCTAGACTCCTCACAAAGGCTTTTTGAATCCACAAGAAAGAGAGTAAACAAAATAGAAAATAAATTCTATAAAATTTGAAATTGATTAATGAATGAAATAAACGAGTTCACAACCCTTTAAAAAGGGGTAGCAAGCAATGGGAGAGAAATCAGAAGCAAACTACAACTAAAACTCCAAGAATTCGCAACTTACTATAAATAGTAAACTTACTATTTATAGTAGGGCTATTCTAGGTTAAGGTGAATTTTAGGAAATTATTCTGAGGTATGGGCAAAGGATTTTCTCTGTACTTACAAGGGAGAGGTTAGTATATTGCCTTGTAATCTTCGTTTCTCTTCATAGTGGAATTTTGCATCTGTGGTTTTTTACCCTAGTTTGGGGTTTTTCCACGTATATCTTGTCTTGTGGTTTGTTTTGGATTTCTTTGATCTATTTTTAGTTTATATTTCTTCCTATCTATCGTTTGTGGGTGAGGCCTTAGATTGGATCTAGGCTCACTGCGTTATTCACGTGTTGCGCAACAACTGGTACCAGAGCTATTGGATTAGTTCTATTGGGAGCGATGGCAGAAGATGGGAAAACTAAAATTGAGAAATTTGATGGTTCAAACTTTACCTTCTGGAAGATGCAGATGGAAGATTATCTGTATCAGAAGGACCTCTATATTCCTCTAAGAGGAAAAGAGAAGAAACCAGAAAAGTTGACAGATGATGAATGGTTTTTACTGAATAGGAAGGCTTTAGGAACGATCCGACTCTCTTTGTCTAAGAGCGTCGCCTTCAATATATCCAAGGTAAAAACGACAAAAGAATTAATGGAAGCCCTAGCCACCATGTATGAAAAGCCCTCAGCATCCAACAAAGTTCATCTTATGAAACAGCTATTCAACATGAAGATGTCAGATAGTGGGAGCGTGGCTGAACATCTAAACGAGTTCAATACAGTCACGAGCTAGTTGGAATCCGTTGGCATTGCTTTTGAGGATGAGGTCAGGGCGTTATTGATCTTATCCAGTTTGCCAGACAGTTGGGATGGTTTGGTGATTGCTGTGAGCAATTCTTCAGGATCGATAAAGCTGAAATTTGATGATGTGGCTGGTCTAATTCTCAGCGAAGAATCTAGAAGGAAGGCATCAGGAACTTCAGGGGATTTAGGGAATGCTCTAAATGTTGAAGGAAGAGGAAGATCGCTGAACAAAGGAGGCAATAAACACCGGCGTTCTAAGTCAAGGATTAAGTCAAAAGGACCGAAAGACAAAAACGGGTGTTGGCATTGCGGCAAGAAGGGGCATATGAAACGTGATTGCAGGGCGCTCAAGAAACAAGAAGGAAGCTCTCAAGGTGGGAAGGATTCAGTGAATCTATCTGAGGAGAGTAACACAGAGGCGTTGATCTTGTCTCTTGATGCAAGGAATGAGTCTTGGGTTATAGACTCGGGTGCTTCGTTTCATGCTACTTCGTGTAAGGAAGTTCTGCGTAATTATGTGTCAGGTGACTTAGGGAGAGTCTACCTGGGTGATGATGAGCTGTGCAGTATCGTTGGAAAGGGGAACGTTCATGTAAATCAGAAAGACAGAACGTCTTTGAAATTGAAGGATGTCAGACATGTACCGAGTTTAAAACGTAACTTGATCTCTGTGGGGCAGTTGGCCGATACCGGTTATGTGACGACATTCACCAGTGATTCCTGGAAGATCACAAAAGGTGCCTTGGTGATATCTCGAGGCAAAAAGGAAGGCACTTTGTACGTGACTTCAGGATCGTATAGTTCACTCGCAGTCGCATCAACTGGAGTGAATGGGCAGCTATAGCATCAGAGGCTGGGACATATGAGTGAGAAATGGATGAAAGTGTTATTATCAAAAGGGAAGCTACCAGGGCTGAAGTCTATTGACTTGGAATTCTGCGAGGACTGCGTGTATGGCAAGTAGAAAAGGGTAAGTTTCAAGAAGACTAGACGCGCTCCAAAGACGCATTTGTTGGAGCTTGTACACACTGATGTGTGGGGACCGGCACAGGTATCATCTCTTGGTGGCTCACGTTATTTTGTTTCCTTTATTGATGATGCCAGTAGGAAACTGTGGATTTATTTCTTAAAGCACAAATCTGATGTATTTGATGTATTTAAGAAGTGGAAAGTTATGGTAGAAAATGAGACAGGTAAAGCAGTAAAGTGTCTCAGATCTGACAATGGAGGAGAGTATTGTGATAAGAGGTTTGAGGAGTATTGTGCAGCAAATGGAATCAAACATCAGAAAACGATTCCAGGGACACCACAGCAGAATGGTGTGGCTGAGCGCATTAACAGAACCATCCTTGAGCGCGCCAGGAGCATAAGGTTACATGCAGAGTTGCCCAAGACCTTTTGGGCAGATGCTGTGAATACTGCCGCATATCTCATCAATAGAAGTCCCTCAGTACCATTGGATGGTGGGTTACCAGAAGAAGCGTGGACTGGGAAGGAAGTGAACCTTGCACATCTCAGAGTGTTCGGTTGCACTTCATATGTTCACATTGACGCAGAGCACAGAAACAAGCTGGATGCGAAGTCCAGGAGGTGCACGTTTATAGGCTACGGGCAGCATGATTTTCGCTACAGGTTCTGGGATACAGAAAACAGGAAAATCATCAGAAGCAAGGACGTAATCTTCAATGAAAAAGTGATGCATAAGGACAATGTGCAAGAAAATAAGGCCGAGAAAAAGGAATTCGTAGAGTTTGAAGAGTTACCGGACATGGGTGTTACAGCGCCACAGGATGAGGCAGAGCCGCATACACCAGTTGTGAGGTCTTCTCGGGAGAGGAGACCCACGGTTCGATACTCACCCCCCTTACATTATCTACTATTGACAGATAATGGTGAGCCAGAGTGTTTTGAAGAGGCATTACAGTCAGATATACGGATTAAGTGGGAGCAGGCTATGGATGATGAGATGGACTCTCTTGAGTCTAATCGTACATGGGAGCTAGTCACTCTACCCAAGGGTAAGAAAGCTCTTCATAACAAGTGGGTTTACAGACTGAAGGAGGAGCACGATAGTTCGAAACGGTACAAGGCCAGATTGGTTGTGAAAGGGTTTCAATAAAAGGCAGGTATCGATTTCACTGAAATATTTTCACCGGTAGTGAAAATGTCTACGATTCGCATGGTCTTGAGTATAGTGGCTTCAGAGGACTTACATCTAGAACAGCTAGATGTTAAGACAGTCTTTCTTCATGGGGACCTTGAAGAAGAGATATATATGCATCAGCTGACAGGATATGTGGCACCAGGTAATGAGAACAAGGTGTGCAGACTGAAGAAGAGTCTATATGGCCTGAAGCAGGCCCCGAGGTAGTGGTACAAGAAGTTCGATAGTTTCATGTCGGGAAATGGTTTTAGGAGATGTCATGCAGACCACTGTTGTTACTTGAAGAAGTTTGATACGTCAAACATCATCCTTCTTCTGTACGTTGATGATATGCTTGTGGCTGGCTCAAGCATGAGGACATCTCATATCTCAAAAGACAATTGTCTAGAGAATTTGCCATGAAGGATTTAGGAGCTGCAAAAAAAATCCTAGGCATGAGGATAAAGCGTGACAGGAAAAACAAGAAATTAGTTTTGTCATAGGCAGAGTACATAGCCAAGGTACTTGATCGATTCAATATAGGAGGTGCTAAGCCGGTTAGCACTCCATTAGCCAACCACTTCAAGCTATCTAAGGAGCAAGGTGCAAAGACGAAGGAGGAACAAGACTACATGGCTAAAGTCTCATACGTGTCAGCTATTGGGAGTCTCATGTATGCTATGGTGAGCACGAGGCCAGACATTGCTCAAGCAGTGAGAGTTGTTAGCAGGTTCATGAACAACCCCGGGAAGGAACATTGGAAAGCTGTGAAGTGGATTCTTAGGTACTTGGTAGGTACTAAGGACGTAGGGCTGTGTTATGGTGGATCGAAAATCAAGTTACAAGGTTACGTGGATTCAGATTTGGCAGGAGATATCGACAGCAGAAGAAGCACTACCGGTTATGTTTTTACTCTGGGTAGTGTTGCAGTCAGTTGGGTCTCTCAGTTACAAAAGATAGTATCTATCAATACGATAGAAGCAGAATATGTTGCGGCTATAGAAGCATGCAAGGAGATGGTGTGGATGCAAGGTTTTATGGAAGAGTTGGGTAAGAAGCAAGCAGATTGCAAGCTGTACAGTGACAGTCAGAGTGCAATACACTTGGCTAAGAATTCAACATTTCATTCAAGGACCAAATATATTGCCATCAGATATCACTTCATACGTTCGTTACTGGAAGATGGATCGATTGCTCTGGAGAAGATTCATACAAGTGAGAATCCTGCGGATATGCTGACCAAGGCGGTCACAAGGGAGAAGCTGAAGCTCTGTTCAGCTTTGATTGGTCTTCGGGCTTGAAGACAGGGAGGTGGTGCACTCCGGATGAAGAAGACAAAGGTTTATGGAGATGTGTCTCCAAGTGGGAGATTGTTGAGAAGTGGAGCCACATCTGGGGCCGCCCACGACCAGTCGAGATTGCGCGGATTTCGTGTCGCAAGTCCTTTCGCAACTGGGATGCGAAAGGAGTTTCGCAGATTTTGTGTCGCAAGTCCTTTTGCAACTGGGATGCGAAAGGAGTTTCGCGGATTTCGTGTCGCAAGTCCTTTCACAACTGGGATGCGGAAAGGGAAGTTGCCAAAACTATAAATTGGGGTCCCTAGGGCTATTCTAGGTTAAGGTGAATTTTAGGAAATTATTCTGAGGTGTGGGCAAAGGATTTTCTCTGTACTTCCAAGGGAGAGGTTAGTATATTGCCTTGTAATCTTCGTTTCTCTTCATAGTGGAATTTTGCATCCGTGGTTTTTTACCCTAGTTTGGGGTTTTTCCACGTATATCTTGTCTTGTGGTTTGTTTTGGATTGCTTTGATCTATTTCTAGTTTATATTTCTTCTTGTCTATCGTTTGTGGGTGAGGCCTTAGATTGGATCTAGGCTTACTACGTTGTTGGCGTGCTGCGCAACAGAGTGGAGTAGACAAGTAGTCAAACCACTATAAAAATGACCGTGTTTGTGATGGCCATTGTCTTTCATTTTTTATGTGATTATATGCTTTCATATTTGATTATCTGAGATCACATTTCACACACAGTCACATTCATCATAAACTTTGATTTACAACTTGTTTATCTTTCAAAGTAATTTTATAATTGGATCCTCTACTTGGCTTGGAGGCCATTAGAGTTACTCTAAAAAATCCCGATACATGCTTACTCATTCAAGATAAGATTGATAGGACTTTTTAAATATTTTATAACCATAAAATATTTAAAAAGTCCTATTCACCCCCCTCTAGGATATATTGACATATTTATACTTCAAATAAAGCAGCCATTACTACAATTTCAAAAACCACCATAGAGCTCATTGAGAACTCTCCAATGATATACTATGACCAAAAAATCAGAGATGAGAATAAAAAACCACGCTGGTTGGAATCCCATAGTACCATGCTGTTTTGGCCTTGGATCAAACTCTCTGACCCTCCTTCCGTCGCAGACCGTACTATGTAGTCCCACCTCTTCCATATTAGACATTCATTGTAGACCTTATTCAATAATGCATGCAAAGCTACTAAACTAACTAAAAGTTACAGCCAAAGAGAAAACATGAAAGCTACTAATCACAGAATCCACCATCATGCAAAATCAGGAAATTCGGGATTTTGCCGTACTTATATGTAATCCTCAAAGCTTCTAGTAAGCTGTCAATTAGGTACGCATGGGCCTCAATCTTAGGTCCATGGGCTTGATCAGGGACCATAAATAAATATGTAAGAGCGGATTAGGAGTCGCAATGGGTTGGGTCAGCACACAGGTGAATTGGTCTGACCTGCTTCTCGGGCAGGTTTCAGCCATGCTAAATATGTAGTGGGCCCGGTTCAACTTAGAAAATGTGGGCCGTAGTAAATGGGTTGGGATTGGGTGCAATTCTACCAACCTTCCCAAATAAGTATTAGTGGGCTCGCCTAGATTACTTGATCTGACTCAAAACCCAAAACGAATTAATCAACAATAATTAGATAAATGCACATATTGTGTTCTTAAACACGACTATGGTGTTGCCGGATTTGGTCAGGTAAGTCGAGCCCGACCGATTATAATTAAATGGGTCGGGTATTATCGGACTTGGATTTGATGAATTTCAAGTGGGTTGGCTCCTGGCTTCTGCACATGGTAATGAATCATGGGTCCATTTGGGCCAGAATTCTTGCCTTGTTTAGTAAAGGGATATGGCTCGTGCTGACCTAAAGGAGGGCAGAACCTGACTAATTGTCACTGCTAGGCCTGATCTGATGTAGAGCGGGTTGCGCAAACACTTTCATGGCCAAAATGGACCAGGGAAGGCCCAATCGGTGGCAAAAGTGATCAAGACCATCAGAATCTCAAAACAGTCGCAAACTAAAATGAATTTTTCGATATATCATATATGATTTTGGGGTACGAGAAGTTACTTTAGCCAATCAACCCGGCTATGCCGAGTTGCCCACGGATTTGCGAGATTCTTTCAGATCAACGGTTTAAAATCCTTTTTATTTTTGTTTTCGCTGTAAATAGTAATGTTTAATGCGATCATAACTTTTAATCATTTGAGTTTTAAGAGTCATGTCCAACATGAAAAGGGCTTAGAAAAATTAGGAGAATAATGTGATTAGACCAAATTGGATGCTTACTATTTTTCTCCCAAAACCATGAAGTATAGTAGGAATCATATATTAAGTTTGAGTTTACAGTAAGTCACATTTTGAAGGAGTTTGATTCTAAAAATTCGTCTCAGGTATGAGTTCACTATTTAAAGAATTATAATTTCATGTTTTATTATCAATCAATTTTTATTTTTTATTTTTAATTATTAGAAATTGTTTCTATTTTCTTTCCTAGTGGATTCAAGGAATTTCTACGAGGAGTTTAGATAATCACCGTGGATTCAGAGCAGTTATCCCCGAGGAAGACCGTGATCAACCTCAGCACGTCCTCCTTGTGTCATTATCCACGCCGGAATTCACACAACATTTCAGCTGAACTCAGCCCCATCGTTAGCCAATGATCGAATGATAGACCAATTTCAGTCAGCAAAAGAGACGGTCGAGTTCATGGTCCCCAACCATGTCGAAGTCATGCTACACGGACTAAAGAACCACACTAAATCTTGATTATTTTGCTCTGTTAGCAATCCATGTTACAACATGCCTTATGGATGGTTTAGATCACGGGCTATTCTGTCACATGCATGGCCATTCGTTTGATATACTAACTTCATTATTTTAAAACATATTCATAACCAGAGTCTTCTGAAGACCTTACAATCTCTTTGAGTCGACCCGACTAAAAGATTAGGATTGGCCTAACTACCCTGAAACTAAGACGCGACCCACTTGGAAATTTTCCTGTGAGGTGGGCTTATATGGTCCCGGTAGTACCCGCTTGAAATAAATGTCAACTGTGGATTTGGTCCACCTTGTCCATCGTATTCTCTACCTCATGCTCACATAAGAAATCGAACGTCATGACGATCCATAACTTAGGTGGACCACGTCAGAGGTAACAATGTAGAATCATGCTTAATACTTCTCAATTCATGTGGTGTGGCCCACCTGGGTTTGGAATGGCCCTTTTTTTGTGGGTTCCTTCATCTTAGTTGAGCACGTCTGATGAATGGATTAGATGGCATATACAAAGCACGGCGGGCCCATGAATGGTTTGGAAGGATTTATATATTGGTTGAGTGCCCCTTCTAATTTTTCCTTGTGGTGCGGCGTACCTGACTTTCCCTTCTGTTGATTTCCTGCCCCATGGCCTAAAAACAAAAGGCACAGAGTAGATCAGATGCACTGTTGACGTGAGACCCACATAAGCCCTGTACCACAGGGCGCGGCTTCGGTGGATCCCCGGACCCACCGAGGTGGGTGGGACCCCTGATTGTGGGGCCCATTGTGACTACATCCATTCCGTCCATCCATATTGAAAGCTCATTTTAGGTCATGATGCAAAGAATGAAGTAAATCCAAATCCCGGATTGACCATAGTATTGGAAACAGTAGTGATTGACCACTAAAAACTTACGGTGGGTAACAAAAGCTTTGGATCAAGATGATATTTGTGTGGTCTCTTCATCTAAGCTGTTTGTGACCTTATCAACAGGTTGGATGATAAATAAACATTCCGGTAGAATCCCTGAAGTTTTTAAGATTGGAGATTCAATGACGACTTTTTCATGTGGTATGGTCCACATAAGACTTTTGTAAGGTTAACTTTTGGAATCGTACCATAAAATGAGCTCTCAAAATGGTTGGACGGTGTGGATTTAAGGCACATACATCACTGTTAGCCCCATAGGCAGGGTCCCACCCATACCACATGTAGTAGTGGCACCTGTACCAGGAGCGCACTTCTTTTCTTCTATGTTTTCTCCAGTGTCATTAATAATCTAGTACGAGTCACTAATACCCGATTTTATAATGCAACCTAACGTAGTTAATGAGATGGCTGCAGATACTAGACCACAACGAAGAGATGGTGGACCCCACCAACATTTCTAATCAACCTAAAAGATAAAAAGACTCATGTTGTACACAAAATATGGCTGTCAGCAGGCCAGGCCCATGATTTTCTTAGGCTCGATTCTGAACTATTTTAGGCTGGCTTAGTCAAATATTTGAATTTGGTAGACCCAAACCCAGCCGGTTGACAGCCCTAAGTCAAAGCCAGGCGGCAGGCCTGGTGGGTTATAGGTTGGCTAGGGGTGCAACTATGGCAGGTCGGATTGGGTTGAGTGGTAACCCAAGCCCAACCCGAAGGATTGCTCATGAGAGAGAGAGAGAGAGAGAGAGAGAGAGAGAGAGAGAGAGAGAGAGAGAGAGAGAGAGAGAGAGAGAGAGAGAGAGAGAGTAGTGATGTTATAAATGGTTCTGATTGGATGATCTATGATCATCCAGCAGTTGGTCATGAAAACTGAGCGTCCACATCGATTACAATATAAAGTGATACAATCATGGTCGTAAATAGTCCATTTCATGGAACCCAACTTTGGGTGCGCATACTTCTTACCAATTACTTTGATTGGATGAATATAGGCATCACATTACATGCCACCAAAATACAAGGCGCAGATTGAATATGAAAAATAAGTTGAAAAATCATTCTAGTTTTTTCATCATTTGGGTTCCACTTTGAATTGACCATATCTTTCAAAAATTACACTGATCAAACAATCCAACTATCAGATTGACTGCAGGTGAAACTATGATTGGCATAGGGTAACCGGGAAGGTTTGTTCAACATGTGACATCTACCAAAGACCGTCCATATTTCTCCTCTCAAGAAATCACCTTAACTAGACAACCCCAAGGCCGAATTATATATATATATAGTCACATAGTCAAATAAATTGCCTAAATTGATCATTAAAGTGGTTCGACAATAAATTTTCTTATTGTAATTGGATAGTTCTATAAAATACCATATTACTTTCTTATTAACATAGGGAGAAATGGATAATTTCTCAAAATCAACGTGGTATATCAGAGCTAAGGTTTGCTAAACCTCTCTCTCGCGCAACAATCCAACAGCAACTGCTGTAAAATATCTTGTTGGGACACCACAAAGCACAACAATGGCACCACGTCGGGACACCGTCATATAGCAACATCAACCACTACTGTGAAGCAATGTCACAACACAAGCACCGGCAACCATCAGTGACACCGTTGCCCAGCAGCGACCTTTGTCACACAGATGTGCCAGCACCGCCGCATAGCAGTCTCGTCTTCCATCATATAGCAACAGTGACAAGTAGCGCCACTGTTGCACAATAGCATCGTTCTTATTGATCAGCAACTTCGACAGGCGCAGATCAGCCCCTTTTCGCATCAATCAGTGTTTGTCTTCGTTAATCTAGCATCGTAAATTTATGTAGCAAGCTCAAATATTATTTCTCTCTTGATGTTTCTGACCATTTGATTATTGGTATGCAATTATTTCTTACTTAGTTATCTGTATTTGCTATTTCACAATGTAGTAAATCATTGACAGTTAAAAAATTGGATCTATAAATCAACATCCTAATTTGTTCATTACCATAGTTAAATTGGATGGTCACAACTATCTCACCGGTCCCAGTCTACTAAGGTGTATCTTGGTAATTAGAAAGAAAATTTGGTTACATTAACGGTAGTAAGCCGCCATCTCCTATTTCTAATCCTTCTTAAGTGGATTTGAACAGTGAGAACTTTATAAATATGTAGCTCAAGATTAATTAGTGGCCCCTCAATAACCAAACGGATTTTGAATAATATAGTAGAAACATACTCCCATCCTGATGATCACCTCACTCGTATCATTTTTTTACATTGAGAGATTACTAATATGCCGTAAGGAGAATTTTATCGGTGGAATCTTATTATGCTTCTCTTTCCTTGAGATGAGAAAAGTTCAACCATTAAATGCATAAAGTTCTGGTTCTGGATGACTTACATAAGTGGCTTTTGGGGGCAATTCAGTTTTTAAACTGCAACATGTTCAAGTGATAGGGTGAGAATCCTTGCCTTCACTTGTGGTTATTAATGAATATATTATAGCGAAGCCAATCTACGGGCCTCAACTAGTTTATCTATATATTATTAAGAGATATACCTTTCTAGTTGACCCTAGTTCGAAGAAATTCAATTCTGATAAGGAGAAATTATTGTCAATCAGTTGTAACTTTTGATCTGAGTATCGTTTACAAGACGTGCGACCTATCAATCTTTATTATAACGGGCCATCCGGGGTCAACTAACCCACTTGTGGATTGCATCCCTCCGTTTCATGAGAAAATGCATGCCCTCAACTCAAAAGCAAGATTTTAGAAAAAAAAAAAATTTAATATTTTTAGTAATTTTGATTTTTGTCATATTTTCTTATTTTTAGATAGTCATAAATTTCTGTCTTTTTTAGATATTAATTATAATCATGCTGGGATTTCTCCAGTAAGGTTAATTTATGACTCTTTTTTTTTTTTTTTTTTTTAAGAAACTTATTATTTTTGCTAAGTTCTATTCTAATTGGATTAGGACTTGTATTAGGGATAGAATTTTACTATTTTTGATAATTATGAATTAGAGTTTTATTTTTATTTTATTAAGTGGTGTAATCGGGAAATCATAAACATTACATGTTATTAATTCAATAAAAATATTTGAGTTTTCTCTTATTGTTTCATGTGGATTCAAGGTTTTAATTGAGAGAGAGAGAGAGAGAGAGAGAGAGAGAGAGAGCTATGATAATCTTTCTCATCATTATTTCACGCTCTTTCTTAAGTCACATCACCCTATACATTATGCATGGGTTGCATCTCTCTTATGATCCATCCCCCACATCAGTTGTGATGTAGTGCGAGTTGCGTACAGTTTCATGGCCAAGATGGATCAAAAAAGGCCCGGTCGACGACAAAAGTGTTCTGGACTATCAAGCCTTAAATCGGGCATATCTCGTCATTTGAAATGAGTTATATTTGACGTACCATATATGATTTTGGGGTAGGACAAGCTACTTTAGTCACCAAACCCGGCATAGCCCATGCCGAATTTGCGAAATACCATCAGATCTATGGTCAAAATCCCGTTTTGTTTTTGTTTATAGTAAATTTTAGTTTAAGTATAACTCTTCATCCGTTGGGATTTAGGAGCTGCGCCCAACATGAAAAGTGCTTAGAATAATTAGGAGAACATCATGGTTTAGCCAAATAGTACACTTACTATTTTTGGACGAAAACCATGCACACTAGTAGACATCACGACCGTCTATAAATAGTAAGTTTACTATTAACGGTAAGTTGCGATTTCTAGGAGTTTTAGTTGTAGTTTGATTCTGAAACTTCCCTTATGGCTTAGTATCCCTATTTAAAGGGCTGTGAACTCATTTCATTCATCAATCAAATTACGAATTTTATAGAATTTATTTCTATTTTTCTTGTTTTTTCCTCGTGGATTCGAAAAGTCTCTATGAGGACTCTGTGGATTCGGAGTAGTTATCCTTAAGGAAGACAATACTTGACCTCATCACATTCTTCCCTGCGACAAGTTGCAACTCATGCAACTCCAATTACACTGCCTCCTCCTCAGTAGGTTAAGTTGAAAGTTACATGACTCAAGATATTATGGTCATTGATAAAGGCCCCACTGCTTTAGCTGCTTCTCATGGGACATCCAAGCTTTCATGTGGACATGGTTCACGCCCACCTACCAACATATACAATAATAATTAGGACAAAAGCAGGGGACATGGTTGGAACCCTTCATGAAACAACTCTTGGTCGTCCAATAATCGCCTCACCTACCTTATCTATATTAGGACGGGCCACGTGCAAGTCATTGGACTCGGCTAATCTCTCTCTCCATTCTGAATATCATGAGCAGGGTCAAGTCTATGTAGGCAACGGCCCGTCTTTGAAAATTTACCACATAGGATCCAAAAGCTTAACTACGCCTACATCCAATTTTACTTTACAAAATATATATTATATGCTCTGAACATATCAAAAATTCTTTAATTTATTTGTTACACAATTTACTCGTGGGTGATATTGTCTCACAAACATCCACCTTTAAATGGGTCTCCTCACATATTATATGTTTATCACTCTTGCTAGTTAGGTAAAATCAAGAGACTACCATTTTCTTCTTTAGACCGTACTGCATCTTCATCACTTTAACTTGTTCACTCAAATATATGGATCGACTAACTCAATCGTACATCTTCAATAAGGTTTTTAATTATGATATATATATATATATATATATATATATATATATATATATTATATATATATATATATATATATATATATATATAGGGAAAGGGTATAGTACTATGCACTCGAACGTACGTATGTTACCTTCCCATGAGGTCGAGTGCTGGCAACACATTATTTATTGGATGGTAAAAATTTTAAAGAAATAGTGAGATTTTATAGGGAAATTGGATAAATAAAATAGTGAAACAAGTTATTAAAATACCCCTCCACCTCTAGCTCTTTTACACGTATTTTCTGCAAAAAGCCTTGCGCTAGAAACCTAGGTGGGGCCTACTGTGTTTTTTTTTTTTTTTTTTTGAGAAATTCACCCCATCCATCCATTTTTCCATATCATTTTAGGACAAGAGGCCAAAAATGAGCCGGATAGAAGACTCAAATGGGCCAAAAATGTGAGGATTGAACGTCCACAGTTGAAATATCTGTGGGGCCACAGAAGTTTTAAATCAGGATAATATTTGTGTTTTCAGTTCATCTTAGTAGGAATATTGCTAAGAACGGTATGGATGCAATTGAAACATCACTTTTGACCTAGGGAGGTTTCAACGGTAGGAATTTCCTTACCCACCTTTTCCTTTAGTGCAGCCCACTTGAGTCTTGGATCCAGCTCGTTTTTGTCCTTATGTCATAAAATGATCTCCAAAAACTGATGGACAGGATGGATTTCTCACAAACACTATGGTTGGCCCTTACCGAACACAATGCAACCCTGACCACCCGAGAATTTCTCAATGATAGAAGTTCAATTCACACCATTTCTATCCACTTCGGTGCGAATTAGATACTGACAAATCGAGTGGTGAGTCTCGTATCTGAAGTGACGTCACCAAGTTCGGTGGGCCCCACCAAGATGTATGTTTTGTATCCACACCTTCCATTCATTTGGAGAGATTATTTCAGGGCAACATGCAAAGAATGAGTTAAATTCGAACCTCCAGTGGACCCCAGCGCAGAAAATAGTGGGGACAATGACGCCCACCATTAAAAACTTCTAAAGGCCACAAAAGTTTTAGATCAAGCTAATATTTGTGTTTTCTCTTATTTCATGTCTTTTTTAACTTTTGAACAGGTTGGATTTCAAATAAACATTATGGTGGGCCTTGGGATAGTTTCAACGGTGGGAATCACTCTCTCCACTGTTTTCTAGGGTGGGGTCCACTACAGCTTTTTATCTGCCTCATTCTTTGGCTCATGCCCTTAAAATGATATCTCAAAATAGATGGATGGTGTGGATACAACATATACATCATAGTGGGGCATGTAACTTCAGTAGCTTGCTCGCTACTCAACCTGTCAGTAGAGGTGTACATCGAGTCGAACCGAGTCGAGTTGGCCTCAGCTCGACTCGGCTCGGCCACTGGCTGACCTTAGCTCGAACTCGACTCAGCTCGGTCCTCGAGCATGACTAGCCAGCTCAGCTCAGTTCGGCCAGTAGATCGGGCCATCTCGGGCCGAGTTCGAGTCAAGATCGAGCCAAGTTCGCCATTGAGTCATTTTCACAAACACCTGGACTGCACCTTCAAGAAACCAAGAAATCTAACCTCCTTGTTTGTGCTGCCACCCCATCAAGGTAATAGAAAATTTTTTAAAAAATTAAAACAGAAGGAGAAAAAACATTAAAGGCTATATTTATAGAGACATGTACTATGTAGACACGCACACATTGACACATCTAACCCATTGTAGTTACCTGGTAATGTTTTCGGTAGACATCAATTGCCATGGCATGTGATAGTATCATGTTGTGGCCTGTGATCAAAGGCTCAGTCTCTAAATCCCCAATGGAACAGTTACCAAATGATGCAGAACACTGACCTGGCGGGTATGTTCCCTTGAGGTAGCCAAACCGTGACACAATGTTTGGCTCGTTAAAGGTGACCCACAATTTCACCCAATCACCATAGGCCCTGAAGCAGATATTGGCAAAATACACGAATTCTTTCCTAGAAGAGATCAAAATCCCATCAATGTTACAGGTAATTCAGTCATGGGCCTCACCGCCAATGTGACATGGCTAATATAGGCAAAATGTCCTTGGACTTACTCTATTTGAGAACTCATCCATCCACCATATTTGTCCTCAAGTTGTTGTGGTATGTCATAGTTGTTGTGGTATGTACATATCTTCCTTGCCACCAGCCACACTTCGTTGAGTCATTTGATCAAACACTTGGTGATAAGGCTGAAAGTCGGGTGGGTTGGGTCGAGTTGGTGCTCAACCCTAGCCCAACCCAAGGTTCCTATACCTCAACCCTAACCCAACCCAACCCAAGCTCGGGTTGGGAATTCTCAACTCAAGCCCAACCCAAGCGGGTTCAGTCGGGTTGGCCGGGTTTGGTCGGGTAGATATATGCTAATATTTTCATTATTGCATTAGTCTATCATATTTTCAATACAAGTTTTATTTTTTATACCTTTAATTGTATTAATTATATATATAGTTATTTATCATAAAGAACATTTTTTCTAAACAAACAAGCTAAGATGTAGGATGGGAAAACATTTTACTCTGGGGTGGGCCAGCATACCAATCCATAGCACAGGCCATGGTTGCATGCATATCTGACTTTTTTGCTAAGCAACTGACTTTCATTATTACCACTAAAAAAGGGCCTTTTTCTGTTGATCGACATTTAATTTCTGGCCTTATGGACATACCTGTAAATGATGATGGTATTCATCCTAGTGCACTTGCTGAGAAAGTGTCAGAATCGGAAAAATGTACTTATACTAGAGCATTATGTAACATGAATGCACCATGGACTGTAAATGGGAATGCCCTTAAAACTAGATACTTGTTTCCCAAATACAGAGTGTTGTATCATATCTTCACTTCTAATCTGTATCCCCGCTCTGGAAACAAGACTGAGTTGACTCTGTTTATGGTTCGTATTTTGTACTCAATCATTACTGGTGTTAATGTCTGTTTGTCCTCCTTAATTTGTTCCTCTATTATTCAAATCCGTAGTCATCCTAGTCATGGTGATATTCCATTTGGATATCTGTTGAATGTATTAGCCACTCACATGTTAGTCGCTATGCCCGTCAGTGAGGCTCCTATCTAACACCTCATCTTTAACAATTCCAACCTGAATAAAATGAAGTTAAGCTTGGCCCCTGGTTAAGTTGATGTTGGTGCGGGTAAAGCTGCTGCTGAAGCTGAGATTGGTGTCGAAGGTAATGAGTTGCCGCCTGATGATATTGACATGGATGATATTTTTAATGAGATTGATTCTGATTCTAGAAATGATCCAGACTTTGAACCATCTGATTTCAATGCACGTCTAAGTACATTAGAGGAAAAGGTAGAACAGATGAATATTAGTCACAATCAACAATTTAAAATTATGCGCAGATATTTTAAGCGCTTATAGAAGAGCCTTCATCAAAGTGATCCTAACATACCTGCTCCATCATCTGGTTCAGATTGAGAATGTTAAATCTTTGGTCTGTAATAATTTTACTAAGTTACTTTCTTTGGTTGTGTGGATGACTGTTTTAAGCTTCACTTATTAACTCTTTTGATATGTACTCTGACTCACTTTGATCACTTCTTATGTCATGTTCTTAATTCTGAACTTTTTATCATTCTATATTTCTGAGTTGTTATCTCTATTTTTGTCTTTCATATCCTATCTTTGTTTCTTCCTTTGTCATATTTTGACAAAAAGGGGGAGAATTTGTGAATTCTATGGATTATGATTGATATGATGGGGGTACACATCATAATGCCTACTCGGGGGGAGTTGAGGTGTACTAACTCAGGGGGAGGATGATGCTTATTTTATGACAATTGGTGCATGATTCGTTATTATATAATGTGATGCTTATCTTATTGAAGTATGAGATGTGTTTTGTCATAAATTTGACAAAGGGGGAGATTGTAAGTGCTATGATTTGATTCCTCTTTTATTGTTAAATTTTGTGTATCAAAACTTCTTCGTATGTCTTGTTTTTATATCTTGATAAATCTGTTCGAGACACCTTGTCAACACTTGAAGTCTAGTTCAAAGAATTCTTCAAGCTTCATGATAGTTCAAGCTACAATCCAGAAGATATTAAAGAAGAGCTCAGGGTCAAGACTCAAGTTCAAGTGCAAGTGGAAGTTCAAGATTCAAATATAAGTATGGGACTCAAGTGCAACTTAAAGTAACATTAATTTCAAAGCTTGTGAAGTAGTCAAGCTACATAAAGAAGAACTCAAGCTCAAGACTCAAGCTTCATAATGATCAAAGTCTAAGCAGATGAAGTGTTCAATGTCCATACTTCATGTCTCAGGTATGATAAACCTTAGATTGACCTTAGGGTAGGTCACTTTGGCTACATAATTCAATTGAATATTATTACATGATTTTGGTCTATTCTAAGACCAGTCCTAGACCTTGTTCGACCAGTCCTAATACTGTTTCAACCAGTCTAAGAAGTTCTAAGACCAGTCCTAGAATTGTTGTAATTTATCAGATTTTTCCAGTTCGGCTACGACCAGTCCTGGAGTTTGCTCGACCGGTCATGGGATGGTCTCGACTCGACCTTCGACCAGTCGTAATGCTTCGACTCAAACTCCAGCGACTAAATCAAGTGTCGCACGATCAGTCGTAGAGAGGTCTCGACCAGTCGTGGACTGCTTTCGACCAGTCGTGGACTGCCTACGACCGGTCGTACAACGGTCTGATGCGATCCCGCTCAAAAATTCAAAAATCAGTTTATTCCAAGACCAGTCGTGGTGACCCTAGGACCAGTTGAAGATGAATTTCTTCAACTATAAATAGCACACGAATTTCAGAGTTTTATATTGAAAATTAAGTGAATTCAAGGCTCCACTCTGAGATAAGTTTGTGTTTGTTTTTAAGCTATTTTGTGCATAATTGGTTTCTCTTTTTGCTAGCTTATTTAATTTCATTTTGTTTCTGTATTCCAATCTTATTTGAAAAGAGAAATTGCCTTATTCCTTCTTCTTGGAATCAAAATCAAATATAGTTACGCCCAACTGGTTTAAATCTAAAATCAATTATAACTTAGAACCACATTAAAGTGAGTAGTGGACATTGAAGTCCTATATTCAAACATCTACTCTGATTGGTTCTACCGGGCTGCTATGAAAAGGAGAAATCCAAGTATTTTACAATTTTATAAATTCCATTCTATTTTGGTTTTTGTTTAAGATTCGCCAGAAAAATCTCAATTTGTGTGGTTATCTGAGGAGAGCTAGAAAACTCAGAAGTGTGGGTTTTTGAATTGTGTAAGTCCAAGTTAAAAAATACACAATTGTAAAGGTTTTAGGTGCACCTGTGAAAACCTATTTGATAGTAAACGCTAATATCCCCTGTGTGAGGATATTAGGAGTGGAGTAGCATTCTGTGTGGCTGTTGAAAGACAGTTGGTGTACACACAGGCGAACTACTATAACTCTTTGTCTTGTGGATTGAATGCTTGCTTAAATTTCATATCATTTATCATTCAATTTTGTGGAATGTACGTGTGGATGTGAATGTTGTAACAATTTACATTTCAAGCAAGTGTTGGGATTGTTGTAATAAGTTAGATCTTTATTTCTGCACTTTATTTCAATTCCTTACTATTTGGTTATTTCTATTCAGATTGAGTTATTGATTCAAAAGACATTCTAGAAATAAAGTTGTCCTACCATAAGCCCTTGTTTATTATAATGTAAGGTTGTTCTTAGAACTGAATTTGTATCAACCTCTCAATTCTTATTTATTGAGGTTGAATTGATTTTAGCATTGTGAATTGATCTATAATTGTAAGGCTATCTATTTGTCTTTATTCCGCTGATTTTATTTTGATTTGGCATAGTCCTATTAACTTAGAACCACATTAAAGTGTGGGTTTTTGAATTGTAACTTAGAATCACATTAAAGTGAGTAGTGGACATTGAACTCCTATATTCAAACATCTACTCCAATTAAAGTGAGTAGTGGACATTGAAGTCCTATATTCAAACATCTACTCCGATTGGTTCTACTGGGATGCTATGAAAAGGAGAAATCCAAGTATTTTACAATTTTATAAATTTCATTCTATTTTGGTTTTTGTTTAAGATTCACCAGAAAAATCTCAATTTGTGTGGTTATCTGAGAAGAGCTAGAAAACTCAGAAGTGTGGGTTTTTAAATTGTGTAAGTCCAAGTTAAAAAAGACACAATTGTAAAGGTTTTGGGTGCACCTGTGAAAACCTATTTGATAGTGTAGACACTGAAAAGTCGGCGTCCACGTTGTTCACGTTGTTGCTATAAAATGTTGGTGTTATGGTGATGCTGGGGGTGATTAAGCTGACTTATGATTGTTGGAGTCGCCACTAGCCGGATAATCTCAGAATCCCGCGGTCGGCTAGAACCACGGAATACGTAAGGATGGAGAAATCCGAAGACTCCCCTACCTTATATTGACTCCTGGTATGTGATCTGGGATTCTGGGTAAGGGACCTCGGTTACAAAGAGGGAAGGTGTTAGGCACCCTCTCTGCCCGTACAAATGTACGGTCTCAACTTAGTGTGGTAAAATAATCTCAAGGGACGATGATGATGCTACGGTCATGATGGGACTAGTCACACGGGATTTCTGATGTAGCAAGATCCGAGACTTCGGCAGGCTACAGAGCATACGTCCGACAATGTGTCTAGAGGGTGGATGTGATGATGCTTATGCAAAGAGATAAGAAAGGTGGACTAGATCACTAGGAATTTCTGATGTGACAGGGTCCGATGTACGGCAAGTCACAGAGCATACGTCCACTAGAGATCTAGAAAAGCAGGGGGGTTGAGAAGGGAGTAGATGTCATGATGAATGCTTGTATGTAAATGGATCTTTGGCTTGACTCTTGATTATGCTAGAATACAGACTGAACCATGATCATCCTGGGCTAAGCTTATGGATTGGAAGGGGTTGAGGTGAAGGCTTGAGAGGTGGCTAGAAAAGTTTGAGCTTGAAGGCTTGGGAGCTCCTTCCATTCCTTCACCCTTTCTCTCTCACTCTCTCACTCTCTCTCTCTCTCTCTCTCTCTCTCTCTTTCTCTCTCACTCTCTCCCTCCCTTGGTGGCTCCTTCCTTATGGGTGAAAATGAAGGGGGAGAGGGCTATTTATAGCCCTTTCCAATGGTTTGTTGGTAATTAGAGGATAAGGGGAGGGCAAATGCTGATTTGGCATATGATGATTGGTGGAGAGGAGAGAGATGCCACATGGCATGCTCCCATTGGCTAAAGGGGCTGGTAAAACGATAAATAGTGAGGATGGGGAGGGTAAATGTATAGGAAAGTTGACTTTGGACGCTGGGACAGTTGTCCCTGCTCAGACCGCACGCGGCGGAACTCCGATAACCGCCGGCGGTAGTCCGACTACCGCCCGGACCTGGTTGAGTCCAGAACTCGTGTGACTGGCTCCGTGCGCGTTTTCTGGGAGGAAGCGGTAATTTGACTACCGCCGGCGGTAATCGGATTACCACCTCGGTACGTTTTCCCTCGAAATTCATCTGGTGAGTCCTTTTTTGGGTCCTTAGAGTGAAACAAAGTTCGTTTTGGATATTTGGCTCAGAATGGCTTGAAATTAGATCGATTGTCTTACCCGAAATCAAGATATTAGCCTGGCTCAGAATGATCATGGTTCTCGGATTGTCTTAACGAAATCAAGATATTAGCCTGGGTGGGGTGTCTACAGATGCCCCTCTTTGACCGAGGTTGCGAGCAAACGAAGGTCAAAGCAAGTGGACACCCCACCCTTCTGGTTAGAACGAAGGGTAGCGATTCAAATCTATTGCTTACCATTGTATCATTGTCAGTTGACTGTTTGGAAAAGGATGACTTGCACATACCACGAGGGTTGAGGAAAACGTTGTGATTGCCTCCTGCGCATTCGTCGCGGCTTTACGGATCACCAATCACAACCCTTTCACATCGGATTGTTTACAGCATTGGAGGGTAAGTCTGAAAAGTAAGGGCCTCTGCGCATTTATCGCGGCTTTACGAGGATTCCCGTACTGTTAGGTCTGTTGTTCCTTTGCTATGTAATCACCCCAGGAGTGTTCGTTCCATTTGATCGTCAAAGTGGTTAGCTGCCCTGCGCGTTGGTGCGGCCTTACGGGGAACTCACTACGCCGACTTGGACTCGATCAAATTTTGTGAACATTCTGGACTCGGTATGTGCAGGTGATCTGTTTGCCATGCAATCTGCTGAGTCTGACACTTTGGTTACAATAGATTGTCTTCACTTCGAGTTTGATTATTCTTTCCAGAGACAGATCCACTCATCTTACTAGCATTTGTACGACTGCTCAGTTATAGAGATCTGGCCAATCGTACATATATCATGTACAGACTCGATCGTCCTTCAGGGAAACCGGAAGAGATCGGGCCTTATTTATCTGTTTGCACTGTCCGCAACTGGAGAATATGGAAGATTCCTCAGTGTACTGCGCGACGCGTGCATTTTTTAAAACTATCCTCTTTGGAGCTAGGCTCCTTGAGGGTTTTATTTGAAACTATTTTTTTTTTTTTGACAAATATCTGTTCGATCTCGCGGGTGGGCGTCGTCGTTCGGTTTTTATTTTTGCAAGTTAAGTAAACAGTCGCGTTGCCTCCACTAATGAGTTGGCGGGGCTAACGGTCTTTATTTGAAAGTCAGATGGCCTCCACTAATAAATCAGTGGGGCTAATTTTTTTATTTGTAAAAAGTCAGATGGCCTCCACTAATAAATTAATGGGGCTAATGTTTTTAGAAGAGGCAAACCTTTTGGGCTTATATTTACAGGGGATTTATTTTAGAGCTACCTGGTATTTCTTGAAGATTTTGAGGTTTTTTGGAAAATTCGGAGGTTTTGTAAACTTTTGAAAACTTTTGGGAAATTTTGGGATTTTTGGGAATTTATTTACTCTCTTTTTTTTTTTTTGGGATTTTATGATTTTTATGATTTTTTTGTTTTGAAGATTTTGGGATTTGTTGTTTGTTTTTGTTTGTTTTTTTTTTTTTGTGATTTTTTTTTGATTTTTTTTTTTTGAAGATTTTGGGATTTTTTGTTGTTTTTTTTTTTTTGTTCTTTTTTTGTTGTTTTTTTTGAAAATTTTTCTTTTGAAAAATTTTTTTTTGAGAGTTTTTTTGGAACAAAGGTTTACTTTTGAAATTCTCTGGGGTCCTTCCAAGGGTTTTGAAATACTGAGATCTATTTTTAGAAAATTTTGGGACCCTTTTTGGAAATTCAGAGGGACTGAAGTTTATTTTAAGAATTTTTAAGGATATTTTGGAGGTCTTAGGGAATCAGGGGTTTATTTTTGGAATTTTTGAAGACTTTGGATATGTTTTTTTGGGATTTTTGGAATTTTTGAAAATCCTTTGGGATTTTTTGGAATTTTGGGGATTTTGGGGATTTTTTGGAATTTTTGAGATTTTTTTGGAATTTTTTTGGGATTTTTGGGATTTTTTGGAATTTTTTGGAATTTTTGGGATTTTGGGATTTTTTGGAATTTTTGGGATTTTTTTGGAATTTTTTTGGGATTTTTGGGATTTTTTGGAATTTTTTTGGGATTTTGGAAATTTTTTTAGATTTTTTGGAAATGGGCCTTGGAAGATGGGCCTGGACTTTTGAAATGGGCTTGGGCCTTGAGATGGGTTTTTTGAAGTGGGCCTGCGAAATGTTTTTTTTTTGGAAATGGGCCTTGGAAGATGGGCCCGGGCTGTTGCCTTCTTGGAGCATCTTTTGATCATTTATGCGATCTCATTCTCAAGTGGGCCCTGTCCGAGTTTTGCCTGAAAGTGGGCCCGGGCGGTAATCGGACTGCCGCCGGCGGTAGTCGGATTACCGCCCGTTGACATTTGCCCATTTCTGCTCCTCCTGTCAGGTGCCGCAGTGATTCAGTGATGACACCTCTATTCTGCAACGGTACTCCGAATACCGCTAGCGGTAATCGGATTACCGCCCTCGTCCATCTTTTCTTCCAACAAGCCCTGTTCTCTGTTCATTCCCTTTGTCTCTCGTCCGTCCGCTCTCTGATCGTCCTTTTGTCTATATTTTCCTTTCTTCTGTCTCATCCATCCTTGTTCCTTTCTCCTTTTCTGATTCATCATGGCCAATCAAGATGATGGGTTAGGTGGGTCTATTGATGGTGAAAAGGTGGGTAGCTCCATAAATGATGAGGGATTTATGGTGGATTGATGGGGGTAGATGGAGAAGTGATGGGCCCTCTTGAAGGAAGAATGAACACCATTTATAGCTGGATCCTGTTCTTAATAATGGGCTGATGGGATTGGATGTTTGATTGATGGAGGGATGGCTTTATGGATGGTGGGGATGGCTTGATTGATGGGAGGATGGCTATAGGTGGTGTGGATAGCTTGATGGATGGGAGGATGGCTATGGATGGTGTGGATGGCTTGATGGATGGGAGGATGGCTATGGATGGTGTGGATGGTTGATGGATGGGAGGATGGCTATGGATGGTGGGGCTTGGTAGGAGGAGGATGGCTATGGATGGTGGGATGCTTGATTGATGGGGGATGGCTATAGGTGGTGTGGATGGCTTGATGGATGGAGAGGAGGCTATGGATGGTGTGGATGGCTAAATGGATGGGAGGATGGCTATGGATGGTGTGGATGGCTTGATGGATGGGAGGATGGGTAGGATGGTGGGATGGTTATGGATGGGAGGATGGCTATGGATGGTGGGGATGGCTTGATTGATGGGAGGATGGCTATAGGTGGTGTGGATGGCTTGATGGATGGGAGGATGGCTATGGATGGGTGGATGGCTTGATGGATGGAGGATGACTATGGATGGTGGGATGGTATGGATCAAATTTGGGTGGGTGGCACTGCTTCGTCTTCCGTGTGTTATCGATTCTTTTGAGGCCTTTGGAGCGCCCTTCGTCGATCCATCCTTCTTGCTGACCACACATGGTCACTGATCTCCAAGATCACTATCCTTTGCCATACTTGTGAGGATATGGCTCGTCGGCGATATGATGATAGCATGTTCGCGGCACACCGTCTGGAGAAGGATGAGATCTTCTATCTGCGCATGAAGGTAGAGGGGCTCAGGCAGAGATTATCGCTACATGAGAGGTTGGGGCTTACCTGTAGTTCCGATGTTGATCATCTGCTTGTCCCGTATGCATGAGAAAATTTTATTTTGTTTTTGTTTTTATGAAGAAAGAAAACAAAGTACTTGTAAAAAGATTTTCACAGAAAATAAAATTTTATTTTTGCCAAATTGACCAGTGTTTGCTTTTGGATTTGTGCTTTGGATGATTGGGATCAGAATTTTGGGCTCAGCCCACGTTGTGTACGGTATTCTAGACTGTGTTCTTTGGGGTCTTGGTTCCCTAAGACAGTGTCTGGGATTGCATCCCCTGGATTTGAACAGCTTCTGATAGAGCACTGATCTGAAGTTGATCCTTCTTTGTATGTTGTTGTGACGTTTGCTGCCTTGGCTTCTTCGGTTCCTGCACTTTTATTTTATTTTTTATTTCTTGCCATTTTTTCCGTAGCGCCCTTTCAGGTTTTCACTACGTCTGGCTCTTCCCGTCATTTTTGCCCGTAGTGTCCTTTCGGATTTTCACTACATCCCGGGCTTTTGATCTTGCCTGCCCCTTGGCAGCTTGTGCTATTTTTACCCTTGCCGCCCTTTCGGGTTTTCACCAAGTCCGCTACACGCCTGCTGTTTTTACTCGAGCCGCCTTTTCAGGTTTTCAACTCGCCCCTTTCGCTTAGGCATGCCTTTATTCTCTTTTTTTTCTTTTTCTTTTTTATCGGAGTGCTAGGAGTGTCGGGAGAACTTCCTTCATAGCCGGCCGATTGGCTACCGCCTGTCCTTGTCTTAATCACAATCGTAAGCTGCTTGAAATTATTGGGGATAGATTACTAGGGATGTGGAATGGGTTCTTTTATTTTCTTTTCTGGGTCTTCTTTTGTCTTTTCCTCTTTTTTCTTTTTTTTTTGTTTTCTTTCTTTTTCTCTTTTTTTTGGGGGATACAGGATGGGTGTTTCTGGAAATGGTAATTGGTGGATATATACAGTTTTATTTCTGGTAAGGAAGTGAGAGACGCAGCCTTTCGATTGTAATCATTGACAAGGTTATGTGGGGTTACCCATGGTAGATTTTCACGTTGTCGGCGTTGATGGGCTTGGGAAGATCCTCGCCCTTCAGATTGGTGAGCCGAAGAGCACCTCCTGGGAGTATTTCTCGAATGATCAGTGGTCCGTCCCACAATGGTTTGAATTTTCCTCTGGGATCTGGCAAATGTGGTGGCAGGATACGTTTCATGACCATGTCACCGACTTTGAAACTTCTTTTTCGGACTCTCTTGTTGTAAGCTCGAGCGATCCTTCTTTGATAGCATTGGGAGTGGCTTAGCGCCCGCATGCGCTTTTCATCTGCCAGATGCAGTTGATCGTACCTTGCTGTTGTCACTCACCTTCCTCGACTTACTTTCCAGCAGTATCCGCAGTGAGGGGATTTCGATTTCGACTGGTAGTACTGCTTCCATTCCGTAAACGAGTCATATGGAGTTGCTGCCTGTAGCAGACCGTACAGACGTGCGATAAGCCCAGAGTGCATAAGGAAGCATTTCTGACCAGTCACGATATGTCTTCACCATCTTTTCGAGTATGCGGATGATAGTCTTGTTTGCGGCTTCCACCCCACCATTCATCTGAGGCGGTAGGGGCTCGATCGATGGCGTTGAACTTTAAACTTGTCGAGGAAATCGTTCATCCTTTTGTTGACGAACGGAGTTCCATTGTCAGTGATAATGGCGTGAGGGACTCCATATCGGCTGATGATGTTGTTCTTTATGAATTTGACCACATGAGATGCTGCAATAGTGGTATAGGATGCTGCTTCTATCCATTTAGTGAAGTAATCTACTGCCACCAGGATATATTCATGCCCATTTGAAGCTTTAGGGTTGATCTTGCCTATGATGTCGAGTCCCCATACAGAGAAGGGCCATGGTGCCGTCAAGTTGTAGAGTTCGGAGGCAGGCGCATGTATCTGGTTTGCGTGCTCCTGACACTTGAAGCATCTCCTGACGTGCTTGCAGCAATCTGTTTCCATTGTAAGCCAGTAGTAGCCGAGTCGTAGGATCTTCTTTGCCATCATGTGTCCGTTCATATGCGGGCCGCATAGTCCTTCGTGGATTTCTGACATGATGTGGGCTGCCTCTGTCTCATCCACACAGCGGAGAAGGACTTGGTTGAAGGATCGCTTATAGAGGATACCCCCAATGATCACGAACTGAGCTGCTAGTCTTTGTATAGTGCGTCGATCAGTCAGAGCTGCTCCTTCTGGGTACTTCTGATGTTCGAGGTATTTTTTGATGTCGGTGTACCATGGCTGATCATCTGGGGCGGGCTCAGCTTCTTCAATTTGTAGGCAGAAGGCAGGTTCCTCCTGGAGTTCGACAGTGAGTTCCCTTTCAGCCACTCCTTTTGGAATTTCCAGCATTGAAGCGAGGGTAGATAGAGCATCCGCAAACTGATTCTTGACCCGAGGCATGTAAGAGAATGTGATCTCCTCGAATTCCTTGATCAAATTCTCCAGATAGACGTGATAAGGAATCAGCTTCTCATCCTTGGTCTTCCAATCGCCATTTATCTGATTGATGATGAGTTGCGAATCTCCGAAGACTCGTAACTTTTTTACGTTGAGGATGATGGCCTCTCTTAGACCGGCGATGCATGCCTCATATTCAGCTACATTGTTGGTGCACTGGAATGCTAGTCTTCTTGATATGGGAACCGGGACGTCTTCGGGGGAGTAGAGTATGGCGCCTACTCCACTCCCCTTCGAGTTTGCAGCTCCGTCAAAGAAGAGTGTTCACTCTCCTGCCTTTCTTTCCTCTTCTCCCTCGATCTGGAGGATGTCCTCGTCGGGGAAGAAGGTCTTCAGAGGTTGGTAGTTGGGCAGGGAGTGTGCTGCTAAATGATCGGCCAGTGCTTGCCCCTTGATTGCCTTCTGGGTGACATATGTGATGTCAAACTCAGAAAGCAGTAGCTGCCATTTTGCGATCCTGCCTGTCAGTGCTGGTTTTTCGAACAAGTACTTCAACGGATCCATGCGAGCGAGTAGAAGTATCGGGTAAGCGATCATGTACTGCCTTAGCCGTTGTGTTGCCCAAACAAGGGCAAGGCATGTCTTTTCTAAGCTGGAATATTTGGCTTCGTAGCTTGTAAACTGTCAGCTTAGATAGTAGATCGCTTGCTCCTTTCTTCCCGTATCATCGTGTTGGCCGAGGACGCATCCGATTGCTTCCGCTGCGACAGAGATATACAACAGAAGTGGCCTACCTGGGGTAGGCGGCACGAGCACTGGAGGATTTAGCAAGTATCTTTTGATTTTATCGAAGGCCGCTTGGGAGTCATCATTCCATTCTTTTGGAGAGTTCTTTCGTAACAGCTTGAATATGGGTTCGCAGACCGGAGTGAGTTGTGCGATGAATCGGCTGATATATTGGATTCGCCCGAGGAAGCCCCGAATTTCTTTCTCAGTCTTGGGCGGTAGCATCTCGATGATGGCTTTGGTTTTGGTTTCATCCACCCTGATACCGACTTCGCCGACAATGAAGCCTAACAGCTTGCCTCCGGTTGCACCGAAGACACATTTTTGCTGATTGAGGCGAAGCTTGAACTTTTCCAGTCTGTTGAAGAGTTTTTTGAGATCTTCAAAGTGTCCTTTGATTGTACGAGACTTGACAATCATGTCGTCCACATAAACTTCCATCTCCTTGTTTATCATGTCATGAAACAAGGCAGTCATGGCTCGCTGATACGTAGCTCCTGCATTTTTCAATCCAAAGGGCATGACCCGATAGCAAAAAGTTTCCCATGACGTGATGAAGGAAGTCTTCTCACGATCTTCGACGGCCATCTTGATTTGATTGTAACCGGAGAAACCGTCCATGAAGGAGAAGATCTTGTGTCCAGCAGTATTATCCACTAGTGTGTCGATATGAGGCAGCGGGAAGTCATCTTTAGGGCTTGCTTTGTTGAGGTCCCTAAAGTCGATGCACATTCTGACTTTCCCATCTTTTTTTGGAACTGGTACGATATTTGCGAGCCATTCCGGGTAGTTGGAGACTACCAGAAATCCCGCGTTGTATTGCTTGATGACTTCATCACGGATCTTCAGGGCCCATTCTGGCTTCATCCTTCGCAGCTTTTGCTTGACTGGCTTCATTTCTGGCTTTGTTGGCAGATGATGCACCACCAACTCTTCATCGAGCCCTGGCATGTCCTTGTAAGAGAAGGCAAAGTTGGACAACCTCGGTTTCAGGAACTCCATCATCTTTTGCTTGTATTCTGGAGGAAGCGATTTCCCGATATGCACTTCCCTGGGGGATTCTATTGACCCTAAGTTCACAATTTCGAAGTCGTCTGCCACAACATTGGCCTTTGTTTCGAATTTTTCGAGGGAATCCTCGAATTCGAGAGCGGTATCATCATTTCCCTCATCCGAGGCTTCATCCAAACCCATGAGTTCGAAGTCTAATTCTAGATTGAAATCATATGAGTCAACTTCAAACTCGTGTTTGTTATGAGAAGTGTTTGGCACAGTGATTTTTGAAAAATTTTCTATTGTTTTTGTATTTTGGAAGTTTTTTGATGTTTTGTGATTTTGAGGAATATATGATGTTTTTGTATTTGAAAGATTTTTTGCTGTTTTGTGATTTTAAGGAATATGTGATTTTTTTGTGTTGCCAAGATATCCTGAACAGGACGGTGTCGCAAACCATGATTGGTTTTGTCCTGGTTCGGGATACCAATTGCTATTTACATTGGCGTTTTTTTTTAAGGCTGGTGCTAGCGAATGGTTTGCTAGCTGATTCGATTGTTTAGGGGATGGCTGACCATCCTGGCTCTTTTCCCCTTTCGATCTTGCTGATCTGCCTTGTCTGTTCCTGTGGGTCACCTGTCTCGATGACCATGATGTCTGTCGGGCTGGGCTCAGAGTCAGAATCTGATTCGACCTCTGTGCCCAGGAGCTGAAATTCTTCTTGTTTCTCGGATTCCTGGGACGGGATTTGGACATTCGTCCAATCCAGAGCAAGCCACTTACCTTTGTCAATCCAATGGATGGGTTGCTTCTACCCTGTGTTCCCCTGAATAGGTGTCTCCTTGTTCTGGCCTACATTGCCCGCAAAGGGCATTCCCAGTTTTGGGTCACTTGCGGGTGGACTTGTTTCCATGCCCCTAGTCTCATGCGGTGGATCTGGGGGTTCTGCCCCTGGCTTTGTGTGTTCCTCTGATGTCCTGAGGATCCGATCCCACCTTATTGGTGGCCAAATAGACTCTTGTCTAGTCTGTTTTGCGAGTCTAAGTGCTTGAAATTGGTCCTCAAGAGATATCATTTTTCTCGTCAACTGACCCAGCTTTGACAAACTCGATGGGTGTGCATTTAAACAGTTGGCCCCTTTTTGGCTTTCAGCCTGATCTTCCGATGTCGGCTGATATCCCAGTCCCTGTCTCTGTACATTGGCATGTGCTGGTTCACTACCATACCCTTTTCATGGAACTTGGTACGGTAATTTAAGACCAATCACTCAGCGGGGGGAATGACGTATTCAGCAGCTAGAGGGCGAGGATTAGCGATCGCGTTTACTTTTTCGAATTCAAAACTGTGATATGGAATGTCGCCTTCTGTATGCTGAATGTCAATCACCGGAATGTCAGTTTCTGGGATACTGACCGTCACTGGAAGGATGGTTTCTGGCTCAGCCAATATTGAAATGATTCGATTTCCCGAAGGGAATTTAACCCTTTGGTGGAGGGTAGATGGGATGGCTCCAACAGCATGGAGCCATGGCCGCCCCAAGAGAAGGTTAAATGAGGCAGGGATATCGATGACCTGGAATGTGACAAGGGTCATGTCTGGTCCAATTTGTAGTTCTAGGTCGATTTCCGCCTCCACTTGCCTTCGAGAATTATCGAAAGCTCTAACACTCATGGTACTGGGTCTGAAGGAGGATGGTTCTATCCCCAACCGTTCAACAGTCCTTAAAGGGCAAACGTTGAGACTAGATCCATTATCGATGAGCACAAGTGGGATCTTGAAATTCTTGTGGTGAGCCACTATGTTTAGTAAGCGCCTGTGGTTACGGCCCTCGGGTGGTAGCTCATCGTCATAGAAGGTGATGGCTTGTGGTGCAAGAAGTTGACCAATCATACTTGCCACCATTTCGGGGGGTACGTCGGGAGAGATATGGGCATCATTCAAGGTCTTTGCAAAGATTTCACGATGAGACCTTGATGTGCATAGGAGTTCCCAGATGGATATTTGTGCGAGAATGGTTTTAAGTTGGGCTGCTATGTCATAAGCAGCGTCAGTTTTGCTAGTGGTTCCCGATGAAACTCCCCGAGTTTCTTTTGAGTTCTGATTATCTCTCCTGAGGTATCTCCCATTGTTACCCACCTCATCGCATTCTGGGTAGTGCCATGGGACTGCCTTCGGGTTATAGGAAGGAACCAATCTTCCTTCCAAGTATACCAATGGTTCTTGAGGCTGAGGGGTTATTACTGGAGCAGTTTGTGGTAGGCTCAGTGATATCTCTTGAGGTGCCACCAAGTTTTGAGTTGTGGCCATGGATTTTTTTCTTTCCTTGATGTGAGGAAGGGATCCTCTGGGCATGTGCCAGTTGGTGAGGCATCAGGAATTGCGGGGCTTGAACTGAGGGTGCCCCTTGCAAGGTTGGCAGGGTTAGGTCAGGGAGACCTATCGGGAGAATGACAGGTTCAGAATTCAACCTTTTTGGATATACCGAGGATGGAATTGAGTATGTCCCTTGGAGGGCGAGGTTCTGAGGGTATGACCTGTTGGGTGCTGCTTCCAAGGTTACGAGAGACTGAAATGTTAGTGCTGCTTCAAGAAATATGAGAGGTTGAGTAGCTGGTGCTGCTTTAAGGGATACCTGTGGCCCAGGCGATGGTGCTTGCTGGTGTCCCCATGTCCGATTGGCTGTGTCGGGCATGATTGCTTGGATGGAATGATGTGGATAAGCATGTGTGGTTGACCTCCTTCAATGTGATTGACGGTAGAGGTGTGGATGTGCTGGGTCCTGCCTGATGCGAGGGCAGGGGATTTTGGAGAATGTTGGCTTGAACTGCATTGCTGGCCTGTGGGGTGATTGCAATCTTTGGCTTTCGATCAAATCTTGGACCGCATGTTTCAAAGCGAAGCAGCGGTCCGTCAGATGGCCAGGAGCCTGATGATATGCACAGTTGATTTTCATTGTAACCAGGTGGCAAGGGATTAGGTGGAAGTCGAGGCTGGAGGGGTGTTAACAGTTGTTTTTGCATGAGCATTGTTAGCACTTGGATGTATGATTGTGCTAACGGAGTGAACTTCCTCCCTAACATTCCTTGCTTGTATGGTCCTTGCACATTTCCCCTAGGCTGTTGCGATTGCTGTTGAGATGACTGTGCCTGATATCCTTGCTAGGTTTGCTGGGGTTGGTACTGCCTATTCTGTTGTGTCTGGTATTGCCTGTCCTGCCGTGGCTCTGGTGGTGGAGCATACTAGTTGCCTTGAGTGTTAGCGATGATGTTGTTAACTTCAAAAGTACGCTGCACGGGAGCAGTGCTGCTTCCATTCCCGTATCCAACAGGTTTCCTTTCGACTTTGTTTCTTTTGATTGAGGGGGTCTGATGTGGCCATGGGGAGATGGTTCCAGCTCTGATCCCAGCTTCTACTTGTTCTCCGGCTCGGATGAGTTGGGAGAAGTTTACGTATGGATACGAGATCAGATATCCTGAAATGCTGGGATGTGCTGAATGCACAATCATGGATATCTGCTCTTCGTCGTCGATGGGGTTTCTCATTCGAGCTGCCATGGCTCGCCATCGTCCTACGTATGCTGATAAAGATTCATCGCTTTTTTGTCTCAAGGCAGCCAAGTCAGCTCTCCTTGGAGCCATGTTCAGGTTGTATGAGAACCTGTCAATGAATGCTTGGGAAAGTTTTTCCCAGGTTCTGATCTGGTGGCTATCTAATGAGGTGTACCAATCCAAAGCGTCACCCTTAAGGGATTTCTGGAAAAGTCTTATCAACGCTCCATCATTCCCTGCTATCGCATTAAGCTCCCCACAAAAGGCTTTTAGATGTGTTGTGGGGCACCCACTACCGTCATACCTTTTGAACTTTGGTACCTCAAAATTTGGAGGTACCCGGGCGTCTGGGAAGGGACAGAGGTCCCTGAACTTGGTGGATGGGTGATCCACTCCTTGTTGTCTTTGAAGCTGATTTTGCATCATTTGTAGCTGCTCTCGTAACTCCTCAATCTCTGACTTACTTTGTTATGGGTATCTTGCCCCTTGCTGTAGGGCCTGTGCTGCTTCTTCTTCATATGGATCCAGAATGGGGGTTTGATGGAAAGAAGGTGGACTCCCGGTGGTGGGAGGTAGCTGGAATTGAACACCACTCCCTTTCGGAGGAGGGTGGGATGTTCGGAAATGGCTCTCGCCTGGGGTATCTGCCAATTCCGGGATGTTACTCCCGTTAGGGGGAGTGAGCTGGACTCGAAACTGGCCCTCTTCATGGGCATCCGCCAGTTCTTGTCTGTGATTTGCATGTGCTGTGACCGGATTGTTGTGATGTGTTGAGTAGAGATGTGGGGGAGGGTTGCTCCCGATTGCTTGCTGTTGTTGGTCTTGTGCTGATTCTTTTGGGAGAGGGAGCACAGGATTTGCTGGAGAAATGAGAGAGAAGGCAAAAGGAGTTTGAGGGAGTGAGCTGTTCTGCACACTAGGCTGGGTCATTTGTGTATTTGATGTGGCACTTGGCACTAGGCGAAGCAGTAGCTCTTGCATTGTTCAAAGTAATAGCTCTTGTGTGGTGACATTGGCTGGTGACTCTGTCGGAGCTACTGGTAGTGGTACGGGTGTAGGCATGGGTGCGGGTGCGGGTGTAGGTGCGGGTATTTCTGGAGCTGGTTGGGGTGACGGCTCTTCTTCATGGGTCGCTTGAGAAGTTATGGCTGCACGGGATCGAGTGGTCATGGTTCGGATCTTTGCCTAAGCAAGTATAAGCCAAAGAGATTTTTATTTTTATTTTTTTGTGTTTTGTATGAATGTGATGATGTATGTTCCTTGAGATTAGTATACCACACGTTGTCGAGTCGGGTCTCAGCTAGGGCGTTCTAGACTCCTCCCCAGTGAAGTCGCCATTCTGTAGACACTGAAAAGTCGGCGTCCACGTTGTTCACGTTGTTGCTATAAAATGTTGGTGTTATGGTGATGCTGGGGGTGATTAAGCTGACTTATGATTGTTGGAGTCGCCACTAGCCGGATAATCTCAGAATCCCGCGGTCGGCTAGAACCACGGAATACGTAAGGATGAAGAAATCCGAAGACTCTCCTACCTTATATTGACTCCTGGTCTGTGATCTGGGATTCTGGGTAAGGGACCTCGGTTACAAAGAGGGAAGGTGTTAGGCACCCTCTCTGCCCGTACAAATGTACGGTCTCAACTTAGTGTGGTAAAATAATCTCAAGGGATGATGATGATGATGCTACGGTCATGATGGGACTAGTCACACGGGATTTCTGATGTAGCAAGATCCGAGACTTCGGCAGGCTACAGAGCATACGTCCGACAATGTGTCTAGAGGGCGGATGTGATGATGCTTATGCAAAGAGATAAGAAAGGTGGACTAGATCACTAGGAATTTCTGATGTGACAGGGTCCGATGTACGGCAAGTCACAGAGCATACGTCCACTAGAGATCTAGAAAAGCAGGGGGGTTGAGAAGGGAGTAGATGTCATGATGAATGCTTGTATGTAAATGGATCTTTGGCTTGACTCTTGATTATGCTAGAATACAGACTGAACCATGATCATCCTGGGCTAAGCTTATGGATTGGAAGGGGTTGAGGTGAAGGCTTGAGAGGTGGCTAGAAAAGTTTAAGCTTGAAGGCTTGGGAGGAGTCCATCCTTCCACCCTTTTCTCTCTCTCTCTCTCTCTCTCTCTCTCTCTCTCTCTCTCTCTCTTCTCTCTTCTCTCTCTCTCTCTCTCTCTTCTCTCTCACTCTCTCCCTCCCTTGGTGGCTCCTTCTTATGGGTGTGAAAATGAAGGGGGAGAGGGCTATTTATAGCCCTTTCCAATGGTTTGTTGGTAATTAGAGGATAAGGGGAGGGCAAATGCTGATGTGGCATATGATGATTGGTGGAGAGGAGAGAGATGCCACATGGCATGCTCCCATTGGCTAAAGGGGCTGGTAAAACGGTAAATAGTGAGGATGGGGAGGGTAAATGTATAGGAAAGTTGACTTTGGACGCTGGGACAGCTGTCCCTGCTCAGACCGCACGCGGCGGAACTCCGATCACCGCCGGCGGTAATCCGACAACCGCCGGCGGTAGTCCGACTACCGCCCGGACCTGGTTGAGTCCAGAACTCGTGTGACCGGCTCCGTGCGCGTTTTCTGGGAGGAAGCGGTAATTTGACTACCGCCGGCAGTAATCGGATTACCACCTCGGTACGGTTTCCCTCGAAATTCATCTGGTGAGTCCTTTTTTGGGTCCTTAGAGTGAAACAAAGTTCGTTTTGGATATTTGGCTCAGAATGGCTTGAAATTAGATCGATTGTTACCCGAAAGTAACTCAAGAAATGGATCGGTTCTGGACATGGTCTGGATTGAATGATGACTCATGATAGCTCGGGTTAAGATTAGGGTTAGGTCTTAGGATATGATCATGGTTCTCGGATTGTCTTAACGAAATCAAGATATTAGCCTGGGTGGGGTGTCTACAGATAGTAAACGCTAATATCCCCTGTGTGAGGATATTAGGAGTGGAGTAGCATTCTGTGTGGCTGTTGAAAGACAGTTGGTGTACACACAGGCGAACTACTATAACTCTTTGTCTTGTGGATTGAATGCTTGCTTAAATTTCATATCATTTATCATTCAATTTTGTGGAATGTACGTGTGGATGTGAATGTTGTAACAATTTACATTTCAAGCAAGTGTTGGGATTGTTGTAATAAGTTAGATCTTTATTTCTGCACTTTATTTCAATTCCTTGCTATTTGGTTATTTCTATTTAGATTGAGTTATTGATTCAAAAGACGTTCTAGAAATAAAGTTGTCCTACCATATGCCCTTGTTTATTATAGTGTAAGGTTGTCCTTAGAACTGAATTTGTATCAACCTCTCAATTCTTATTTATTGAGGTTGAGTTGATTTTAGCATTGTGAATTGATCTATAATTGTAAGGCTATCTATTTGTCTTTATTCCGCTGATTTTATTTTAATTTGGCATAGTCCTATTCCCCCCCCCCCCCCCCCCCCCCCCCCGGACATATAGCTTGGCCCTTTCAGTGGCCACTAGTTATAAGGACTTGCTTACATAAATGGATTGTTTGTAAATCAAACTAATAAAGGATGAGATAATTATGTATTCATAACATGGAGATTTCCACCAATTGGGTAGTCATTGTATGCATGTACTTTTTAAAAAATATTTTAGCGGATGATTAATCATTGGTGGTTGTCCATTTATTGGGATATATGGATAGATTAGTGACCCCTAAGGGGATGTTTTGGATCTGCCACACCACTAGAAACAATGATGATTGACCATTAAAAACATTTTATGGAAGACCCAAGTTTTGAATGAAGCTGATATTTATGTTTTCCCTTAACCCATGTCTGTGTGATATTATCAATAGCTTAGGTAGAATATAAACATTATGGTGGACCCTAGGAAGTTTGTAATAATAGGCATTCAATCCAAATCTCTTGTGGTGTGGTCCACACGAGATTTGGATTGCCTTGATTTTTAGATTACTGTCTTATTATCGGTTTTAGAACTGCTAGATTTTTAGACTAATGTCCTATTATCGTCTTTCAAAACAGATGGACAATTGGCTCACCAGAGATTTAGATCCAAGGTACGGTCCTTACCGTAAGGCCCACCTTGATATATGTATTTTATATTCACATTGTCCATATGTTTCGAAAGATCATTTTAGAGCATGAGCCCAAAATGAAGAAGATCCAAACTTCAAGTGGACCATATCATGGGAAATAGTGGTGATTGACAATAAGAAACTTATTGTGGCCACTTAAAAATGAGGATTAAGCTGATATTTGTTTCTTTCCTTTCATGTAAGTTTGTTTGAACTGTTTAAAACTATATGGATCAGCCTGATTTTTAGACTGATGTCCTATTACGTGTTTAAAACTATAATTTGATCTTTCTCATCTCAGCAGTGAAAACACAAAAACACAAAACTTCCACTGAGGGAGTTATAAATGCTACAAAACTTCCACCGAGGGAGTTATAAATTAATGCTTGTTTTGATGTCCTTAGAAATTGGGATTTGTTCTTGCTCGCAAACACCGTCACTTTGTTTTCCTCTGTAAAAATCATTCACATTTGTCCAAACTCGCAAATCAAAAACAAAATTAAAGAGTGTTTTGAATTTGATGTTAAAAGGCTAACATATTAATGTAGTAGGTATGTTGATAAAATTGCTTAAGAGTCTTTTTCTTCTTCTTCTTCTTCTTCTTTTGTAAGGCCTTTTAAATCCACTAGCCATTTCTAAAATTGCTAAGACTCATCATCAAAAAACGAAAGAAAAACAGTCAAATAGATGAAGAAGATATGGTAGAAGAAAGGGTATTTCTTTTTCAATCATGAACATATCTAGCTGGGTACAAAAGAGAAATACACTTGATATGAGATCTCACTTGCATAAGATAATGAAACTTGGAATTATTGTTTGCTTTCACTCTTCTCTCACTGATTATGGACTTATTTTTGTGGATTATCACCTTTATAAATATATAAGTGATGAGAAGAGATTCTAGCACATGCTAACACTTGTACATGAAGATAAACATGAGTTTTCAAGGGAACATGGAAGGCATACGAATTTGCGCAATTGATTTTTTAAATAAGTATAAGAAAATGATTAGTAATATGGGAAAAAGAAGATATTTAAGTAAAGCTCATAGGAAATACATGGTTAGTACAATGAAAAGTAATAAAGTGTATTAAAAGTGATAGTAATTACATGGAAAAGAGAAAGTATTGCTTGAATAGTGAAAATTCTCCTGATGGCTAAAAATGGGAAAGAGGAATAGTAAGGTGAACAAAAATGGAAGAGGACAGAGAGCGACATATGCCAATCACATGTGAGTTGGCCTATAGTACAAAATTACCCAAAACATAGAAAAAAACATAGTTATCTTCACTGCATCTCTCAAAATAAAAATAAATTAAATAACAAATTACACTAAGAAATTTCTATAAATACACTTTAAAATTTAACAAAAGAATTCTTAGACTCTAACCTCTACTCAGTGTTCGAAATATCGATATCGCATTACGTATCGCATCTTTAAGATACAGATATGTATCGGTTACTGCACATGATATATCGGGTAATTTATTGTACTTTTTGGGAAACAAGGGAAAATATTTGGAAAATGGTTGAATTTTTCAATGAAACTTCAGGGATTGTTAGAAAATGCCTTAAACATACACTTTTAAATCACGTCTCAAAAAATAATTACACATAAAATAGGTTTCCTTTGTATAGGGTCCCAAGTTGTGCGTTGTTTGACAGAACTAATGCAACTATATTCAAATTGAATGCATAAAATTAAGAGTATATGTAATGATCATTTCATCAATTACTCCTAAATACCAAAATTATTCTCAATTGACAACAGCTAGTTGAAGGGAAATTTCAAAAAATATATTTTTTAATAATTTTTCATTAAAAAATAATTTTTATTTTCCAAAAATTGAGAAAAAAAACTTAACGAATCACTAAATCAGCCATCATACTGGCTTGATTTCATGTTTAGAGTGCAACATTACAAGCAATTTAGGAGAAATTGGAAAAATTTTGAATTTTTTTCAATTTTCCCCAAATCGAACCACTTACACTCAAATTTCGAAATTAGAATGCATGTGATTATAATTTCATCAAATACTCTTAAATACTTCAAAATAAATCTCAATTGATAATTGGTTGAATGAAGATTTTGAAAAAGAAAAAAAAAAATGGAGAACATGAAGAACCAATGGATATCGAAATCAAAGCCCCAACTCCATTTTTCTTGCAAAACATGAAGAGTGAATGGATTTATAACCATTTGACACTAATTTAACATAATTTTTTTTTTTTTAAAAAAAAAGGGGGGACGGGAGGATCAGAAACTGAAAATGTTCACCGAATTGAATGTGTGGGATATATCGGCAGTACCTGTGCATTTCGTATCGCATAAGTGGGATAAAAGATATATCATGGGATATATTGGCCGATATCGTCGATATTTAAAACATTTCTTCTACTCAAACTTAAAACTTTCATAAAATATAAAAAATTTCCTAACACAACTCTTAGATGACCAAAGCAACATCTTTCAAAAATAAAGTGGAACATACTAGAATATTAAGTTCTAACATCAAGCACAAGTTCGACCTAGTAAACATTTTTTTTCTCAAAACTGAAAGTGTCCTAGTTTGTCAATTAGCGTGAGTGTTAAGTCAACTAGACAAAAGAGCTCTATAGGAAGATTGATCGAAACGTCTGCCTCAACCGGATGTGTGCACGAACTCGCCACAGGAAAATCTAAGCCTCACATCCCATGTCCCAAAACACCAGGTGATTAAAACCCTTAAAATTGATTAAAATATCATAGGGTTTTTTAGTTAGAAAATTGTTTCAAAAAATTAGAAAATCTTTACGTTTTCTACCTAGCTCTATCGATTTATCGATAGACAGATCGATATAATCGACCTTCTCTGTTGATGTCCTCGATGACTAATCGATACCAACGAAATGAGGACAAAAGATGTCTAGCAACCAAACCTATCTCTGGACGGAATTATCGATGTATTGATATACCTATCGATGACATCGAAATTTGAATCTTGAGTCTATCGAAGTCGACTCGATAAAATCGACAGGCAGATCTGCGGTGCCCCTGTTTTTTTTTCTAAAGAAAATCATACGATCATCGATATATCGAAGTCCTCCTTGATATCATCGGAATTCAAATCTCGATGATATCGGAAGGCTTTCGATGATATCGGTCTTGGACACGCAGATATCTAGCAAAATTTTCAGGTTAATTTATCTTTGATCGAGGGTCACTCGATAAAATCGTTATTCAAATATCGATGATATGATATCGATTGCATCAAACATGGACATAAACTGTCCAACAAGCTTAATGGAGTATCCTTTGGATTTATCAATGCATCGACACAGCTATCGATATCATCGATACTCAAATTCCGATGATATCGAAGGTCCGTCGATCATTCTTTTAAAACCTGAAAATTTTCAAGGAAAGTCTCTCTCATTTTCAAATGTCGAGGAATCGAACCTCGTATCGATGAAATCGGTGTTCGAAATCCGATGACATCGACACTTGTTTTGATTCCATCGACCAGCTGGTAAAAGGTTTCGAAAGCGTATGACATTTGCGTTTGTGTCATCGAGCGGCCAGTCGATACAATCAAGAGTATATGCTCGATGATATCGAACTCCGTCATAAATATGACTGTTTTATATCCGTTGAAACCTTTTGCCTATTTAAAGAGAGCCTTGTCTTAGTTGTTGATAGACAAAGAAGAGAGTGTTTTTGAGTGTTTAACCTTAGATCATATACCCAAAGCCCTTTCTCTCATGGGAATTCATCCTCCAATCCACCCTCATCATTGATATTCAATAGAGTGGATTGGGGAATGAACTTCCGCATTCAAGGATCCTCCAGCTACTACCTTAATGAAAAATCATTAAGTTGGGATGCCTTGAATGCATAGATGACTAGAATCACTCTATCTTCCTCATGGAAAAAAATTTAAGAGAGTAGGATTCCGTCTTAACCTTGACCCAACCCGTCACCATGTATTTGTACATCATCTAAGTTACGGATCAAGGAAGCAGAAGATTCTTCATCAATAAAGGAGGAGATCTTTGTCAACGTGCTATATGAGACTCATCCACTTATCTGTAAGTTCTTAGAGTCCAGAGGACCCTTGTGATCATTCTTTATTAGGATTCGGTCTAAGGTGTTTCTCACCCTTTGCAAGCCTTCGTAGGAGGCCTCAGGCGGGAGTGTACGTGGTGGGTGCATTGTGTTGACCCTTGCTCTGTGGAGAGGATAAATAGTTAAGTTCCTTGTGTGGATCCTTGACTAGTGCGTCTAAAATTGGGTGCATTGTGTTGACCCTTGCTCTGTGGAGAGCATAAACAGTTAGGTTCCTTGTGTGGATCCTTGGCCAGTGTACTTAAAACCGGGTGCTATGTGTTGACCCTTACTCGGGGAGCATAAACAGTCAGCCTAAGTGTAGGTTGTAAAGGTTAAAGGTGAACCTGATTTAAAACCTTGGGTTTGAGGTGAACCATGTGAAACCTCCTTAGTAAAATTCGGCATACTCAAGGGTTGAGTGTGGGTACCGGAAGTGAGTAGACAAGTAGTTGAACCACTATAAAAATGACTGTGTTTGTGATGGCCATTGTCTTTCATTCTTCATGTGATTATATGTTTTCATATTTGATTATCTGAGATCACATTTCACACACAATCATATCCATCATAAACTTTGATTTGCAACTTGTTTATCTTTCAAAGTAATTTTATGATTGGATCCTCTATTTGACTTGGAGGCCATTAGAGTTACTCTAAAGAAATCCTGATACATGCTTACTCATTTAGGATAAGATTAATAAGACTTTAAATAACCATAAAATATTTAAAAAGTCTTATTCACCCCCCTCTAGGACATATTGGCATATTCCTACTTCAAGTAAAGCAGTCATTACCGCAATTTCAAAAACCACCACAGAGCTCATTGAGAACTTTCCAATGATATACTATGAGCAAAAAATCAAAGATGAGAATTAAAAACTACGCTGGTTAGAATCCCATAGCACGTACTATGCTGTTTTGGCCATGGATCAAACTTTCTGACCCTCCTTCCGTCGCAGACGTAGTCTATATAGTCCCACCTCTTCCATATTAGACATTCATTGTAGACCTTATTCAAGAATGCATGCAAAGCTACTAAACTAACTAAAAGTTAAAGCCAAAGAGAAAACATGAAATGCAACTCTAATCACAGAATCCACCATCATGCAAAATCAGGAAATTTGGGATTTTGCCGTACTTATTTGTAATCCTCCTTCTGGTAAGCTGTCAATTAGGTATGCATGGGCCTCAATCTTAGGTCCATGGGCTTGATCAAGGACCATAAATCACTACGTGAAAAATGGAAAAAAAAGGACGGATTTTGAGACAGTCTTGGACCGTCTCTAAAATTGCTTGGTTTAAAGACGCTTTAGAGACGGCCATAAACCGTCTCTAACATTTTAGACGGTCCCTGGCCGTCCCTAATATCGTCTTAAAAATTTTAATGTCCACAAATCGTTTAGGACGGTTGGTGACCGTCTTATATGCGGCCATTTGAGACGGTCATTGCCCGTCTAACTTAGAGACGGTCATTAGCCGTCTTGTACCTCAAATTTGAGACTGTCGAAGACCGTCTCTATTAGAGATGGTCCATAGCCGTCTTATAGCCCTGCCAAAGACCGTCTCTAACCGAGACTGTCGGTGACTATCTATATTAGAGACGGTTTAGGACCGTCTCTGTTAGAGACTGTCAAAGACCGTCGCTAATAGAGACGGTCCTCCACCATCCTAAAACCCTGTGAATGACCGTCTCTATCCTAAGTTGTCGGTTAGAGAATTAAGGAGCTCAAAAAAATTATGAATTTTGGCAAAAAAAATAGTCGAGAAGCTTAAAAAAATAATTAATAATGTTTAAGAAAATTTTAAATTTAAAAAAAAAAAAAAAAAACCTGTAATTTAATAAAAATCTAGATTTTGAAAAAAATATTAAGAACTTTGAATAATGTTGATAATTTTGAAGAAAAAAAATTTGATAAAAAAATAATATTTTGAAAAGGAAAATTTAAAAAATTAAACAAAATTGTGAAAAAAATTGACGAATTGTAAAAAAATATATTTTTTTAAAAAGAAAACTAAATTTTGTAAAAAAAATATTAAATTTATTTATAATCAAAATGATATTTAATTAAAAGAGTAAAAAATATATACATTTTGAAAAAAAAATGTTAAATTTATTTGTGAAAAATAAAATTACTAAATTATTAGGCACATCTACTAATTGAACCTTTAATTGTTTTAGGACGATCTAATCAGTTCAAATTGAAGAGTAAATAACTTTAGATGTTTAAATCAAATTTCACTGAAATTGTTGATTAATTGTATGCCCAATATATATCTTTCTCATATGTAGCGTGATTGAGGCAAATAACTAGTAAAATAGAGTGAATGGACTAGACATGTAAAATGGGCCAAATATTTTCGTTAAAATTGTGACCCAACTAATTACTAGCCTCGTGAGAACCTAAGAATTGATGTTAGCCCCATCATGATGTGTGTCGAACATCAACACCGTGGATTTGATGTATCCCCTTTAGGTTATGAGATATCTCAAAAATCATTGGTAAACGAAACTCGAGTGGGCCATACCATTTAAAACTATGTGAAAACATCCTAAAAAATATAAAAGCACTTGGTGGAGCCCACATGAGTTTTGGATGCGGTTGAAACTTGGTCTCACCCCTCATCCAAGTGGGACACACATAATGAGTGGGTTAGATATGTGAATCACATTTAGGCACGCCCAATATATGATTATGAATGTTTTAAGAAAACATTTCTCCACTACATTTAAGTTACTCTCGTTACCTTTACCAGAGTAAACTCTGTGCGGTTCACCGTTATTTATTTATTTTATCCACTCCATTCACCCATGCATGTTAACAGATGATTTGAGGTCTAAATAACAAAAAGGAAGCATATCCAAAGCTCAAGTGGACCACACCTCTACCATTTAAAATTTCTTGGAGGCCATCAAAGTTTTAGATCAAGCTGATGTTTGTGTTTTCTATTCATTTATATATTTTTAATATTATGAACAACCTTTAATTATTTTTGGACAATCTGATCAGTCCGAACATGAAGAGTAAATAACTTTAGATGTTTAAATCAAAATTCACTCAAATTGTTGATCAATCTTGTTTGCCCAATATATTTGTCATATGTAGTATGATCGAGGCTAGTATTTAGTTAAATTGAGGGTAATGATCAGTAAAATAGAGTGAATGGACGTCCATCATGATGTGTGGTACTCTGCAATAGGTGATTAGTTCCATTTGCATCCTAACACAAAGGAATCCTAGGGCTACAATTTTGAAGATAGTGAAAGTAACGTCTTACCTGTTGTAGTAATAAAAACACTATATATGTATTCTTTTCTTTGACTTTCTGTCCATCAACTTGCTATAAATGAATGAGGGGAAAATGACTTCTATGTTAGTTTTCCACCATTTGAAAAAATGATAGTGACTTATCCTTTTCATTGTGGCACTGATGTTCAGCTATCCAGATCATCCAAATTGTGAGTTCCAATGCAGATGGATTGTATCTCTAAAATAGCACTGATCAATCAATTGTAACCATTCAATTAATGGCTGACAAATGGGTGGTTGGGAGTAAAGTAGCACTATTGTTCTTATGTGGTGTGGACCACCTGAGATTTATATCCCTCTAATTTTTTGCAAAAAGCTCTAAAATGATCTTTAAAAATGGATGAACGGAATGGATGAAACACGTACATCATGGTAGGGCCCACAGAGCATCGTCGACGGTTTCATCCATGCCATGTTTTTACATATCATTTTATGGCATAAGCCAAAGAATGAGGTATATCCAAATCTCAAGTGGACCACATTACAGGAAACAGTGTTAAATGAGCGTCGATCATTAAAAACATTTTGGTAGCCTAAATCTATAATCAAGCTGATTTTTGTTTTTTCCCTTCATTTGGTCGTGTATGACCAAATCAATAGATTTGATGTCAAATAAACAGTACAGTGGGCCTTAGGAAGATTTTAATAGTGGATATCCAATCACTATTGTTCTCATGTGGTGTGGACCACCTGACATTTATATCCCTCTAATTTTTTTCAAAAAGCTCTAAAATGATCTTTAAAAATGGATGAACGGAATGGATGAAACACGTACACCATGATAGGGCCCACAGAGCATCATCGACGGTTTCATCCATGCCATCCATCTGTTTTTATAGATCATTTTACGGTATAAGTCAAAGAATGAGGTATATCCAAATCTCAAGTGGACCACATTACAGGAAACAGTGTTGAATGAGCGTCGACCATTAAAAAAATTTTGGTAGCCTAAATCTATTCGATCAAGCTGATTTTTGTTTTTTTCCCTTCATCTGGTCTTATATGACCAAATCAACAGATTTGATATCAAATAAACAGTACAGTGGGCCTTAGGAGGATTTTAATAGTGGATATCCAATCATTATTGTTCTCATGTGGTGTGGACCACCTGAGAATTATATCCCTCTAATTTTTTCTAAAAAGCTCTAAAATGATCTTTAAAAATGGATGAATGAAATGGATGAAACACGTACATCATAGTAGGGCCCACAGAGCATTGTCGACGGTTTCATCCATGCCATTCATATGTTTTTACAGATCATTTTACGGTATAAGTCCAAGAATGAGGTATATCCAAATCTCAAGTGGACCACATTACAGGAAACAGTGTTGAAAGAGGGTCGACCATTAAAAACATTTTGGGGGCCATAAAAGTTTTAGATGAAGCTGATATTTGTTTTTTCTCTTCATCTAAGTTTGTATAACCTAATCAACAGATTGGATGTCAAATAAACAGTATAGTGGGCTATAGGAGGATTTTAATGATTGATATCCAATAACTATTATCTTCATGTGGTGTGATCCACATGAGATTTGTATCCCTCTCACTTTTGGGATCAAGCAATAAAATGATCTGTAAAAATGGATGAACGGAATGGATGAAACACATACATTATGGTGGGGCCCACAGTGCTCTACAGTTCTCCTAGTTGTATTAGGAAATTTTAGAGTACAATCCATTGATCTAGACGGTTTACTAGGTCCAACTCATATTTCATAGGCTACCATGAATAAATCATATTGATCTAACTAAAAAAAAAGAAAAGATTTGATCAATGGTCTGAAAATGGACAATCAAGATCATTTACAAAAAAGTAGGTCCAATCAACAATTTGATTCATCAAATTTTTAGGACCATCATGGATTGCTTATGAGTCTAAAGAATCACTTTTGTTAGCCAATCAAAAGCATCCTATCCATGTCTTGGAAAAAAGATGGTCAGAGAAAAAGTCCAAATTAAGCATAGATTATATCACTCGTTCAGTTTAAATATTTTTCAAGGTAGCTCAGAAAATGTGTTCTGAACTTAATAGATGATTTGAGATCAACTGATTGGACCACATTATATAAAAGTAGATGGAATGAATGAATAAATCATGGGAACGGATTGGCTACTCCCCTTGACACCGGCCGTTGGCTGGTGGTCGGTGCTCTGTGGGGCCCACCATGATGTATGTGTATCATCCATGCCGTCCATCTATTTTTATATATCATTTTATGATATGATAAAAAAAATGAATTATATCTCAATCTCAAGTGGACCACATTATAGGAAATAATGTTGAATGAATTTTGACCATTAAAAACGTTTTGGGGGCCATAAAAGTTTTGGATCAAGCTGATATTTATTTTTTCCCTTCATCTGGGTCTTTATGACCAAATCAACAGATTGGATGTCAAATAAACAGTACAGTGGGCCTTAGGAGGATTTTAATTGTGAATATCCATTAAATATTTTTGTCCTATGGTGTGGCCCACCTAGGACTTATATTGCTATTAGTTTTTGGGTCAAGCACTAAAATGATCTTTAAAAATGTATGAACGGAATGGATGAAACATGTACATCACGGTGGGACCCACGGAGCACCAACCCAAACGTGTCCCAAATTTGGGCGCGCGCCCAATTCTCTCCCCCAAATCGGCCCTCCCTCCCCAAATCTCCCAAATCTCTGCCCTCTCTCTATCTCTTCCTCATCCCCTCGCCGCGCGCCCTCCCTCTGCCCTCTCTCTATCTCTCCCTCTGCCCTCGCCGCCATCCCTCTGCCCCCCTCTCTCTCTCTCTCTCTCTCTCTCTCTCTCTCTCTCTCTCTCTCTCTCTCTCTCTCGCTGTCCCGGTCCCAGACACCCACGCGACTGAGCTTCTTCCCACCCGCGACTCTCTCTCTCTCTCTCTCTCTCTCTCTCTCTCTCTTCCTGACTGGTGCGGCCAGCAGCCCCTGCCTTTCATCTGGTGCGGCTAGCAGCCCCTGCCCTTCATCTGGTGCGGCCAGCAGCCCCTGCGCTTCTTCTCTTCACCGGCCAGGTACATTTCCCTATTTACGTGAGTCCCAGTTTAGATGGTTCATGAAAAATAAAAACAAAAACACACAATAGCTGGATCTCCTAACTGGTTGATTCTTGTACACTAAACAAATTATTTGAATTCAACATACAAATTCCCACTAGCTGTTACTAGCATTTTTTTCCCCTGTTGAAAATGTGGACAGCAAGGTGCAGCCCTGACTATGGGGCCCACCTTGATGTATGTAGAATATATCCGTGTGCCATCCACCTGTGTTTCAAGCTCATTTTAGGTTTTTAGCGCATAAGCCCAAAACTCAAGCAGATACAATCCCAGGTGTACCACACTACAGGAAAAAAGTGGTGGTTGAACTCTCACCATTAAAGTGGTGGTTACTTGAGAGAATCCTACCTGCTCTCAAAGTACTTCTTTCCTTTTCTTTTTTTTGTTTTATTTTTTTTTTAATTGTGGTGGGCCTTAGGAGGATTTTAACTGTGAATATCCAAATCATATCCTAGCTGCTCTCAAACCTTTCATTGGCAGATTCAAGTATCAGGTGGACCACACCATAGAAAACAGTGGTGATTGAACACCAACCATTAAATGATTTCTTGGGAAGACATATTTAGATCAAACGTATATGTGACCTAATCAACAATTTGACTGGCAAATCAGCATTATGGTGGGCCCTAAGAAGTTTTTAATGGCCATCGTTCAATCACCACTGTATCCCCTGATGCCTTCCCCTTGAGATTTGGATCTGCTTTATCTTTTGGGATCATGCCTTAATATATATGAGTTGGAAAAATAAATGCACAGCGTGGATAAAACGCGTTGTGGTTGCTCGGAGGGCATGGATTGCTATATTAGTATTGAGTAAATTATGTGGGTCCCACCGTGATGTTTATGTTACTGTTGATTCCTTTTTACATATCATTTTCAGACATGATTCCAAAATTAAATCATATCCAAAGTTCTCAGTGGAGCATAACACAGAAAATGGTGAAAAAACTTGTACAATTGCTCTTAAAGAGCCTTTAATGGTGAGCCTAGCTGCTCTCAAACCTTTCATTGCGCTTAAAGAGCCTTTGTCTTGCACCAACTCACTCCTTCTAACTTGTACAATTCTAGGCCTTCGTTGCACATGTCAGCAATCTTAACTAATTTATCATTTCCACTCCTATTGTTACTAAATATGCACTCCATATACTCTATTTTAGTCGAGTTATTTTTTAATCATTTAAATTCTAAAGCATCCCTTCTATATCTAGCTTTGTATAAAAATGTAAAAGCCTAATGCTAAACACTAATAAAGACCCATTACTGCAAGAACTCATGAATCTCAAAACTGGCTGCTCTCACTTATTAATCTATAAAACCAGCCCACCACATGGTCTTTACTGATGTCAATAAATTCTAAGGACCACTTTCCTCCTCATCACCAGCCACAAGCCAACAGATGCGACTCACATAATTATATTCCTCAAACAACAAAACTAGAAAACAAAAGAAACCACATTCAGTGAATAGGATTGTCCAATTGCCACAATTTTTAGGCACAGCCCATCATGCCTTGGCCAACCAAATTGAAGGTCGGGATCACATATACAAGAAAAGGACAACAACAAAAAGGCAATTATGCTAACAATATTTTTGCTTATATTTCAATATCCACTTTTTTTTTTTTCTATGTCGTGGACCACAACATATTGTTTATTGCATTTTCCTGCTCTTGTTTCCTAAATAACTTCTGAATTATTACCTCTTTCTTTTTGTGGATTGAAACTTCATATTTTCATTTAGTGCAAGAATGGTAAGACTGCTTTTCATATTTCAGTCTACATATGCGAGTCAATACTTAAAAACTCATAACTTGATGTAGCCTATAACCTAAAACCTATAACCTAAAATCTATAACCTAAAACCTACGCCTAATCATGTGCATATATTTGCGGATATATATAGATCTTTATTTTTTTGTGATTGGTGACCACATGTGGCATGTTTTGACAGTTTATGAAAAGCCTATTTTTTATTGTATCTTACTTTTTATATGCTGCATGCACGTGATATCAGATATGGATTTGACGCCCCCGAGCAAGAATTGGATGACAAAAGATATATTGAGCGATGAATACATTAAAGGCGTTGAATCATTTATTATATTTGCTAAAAGGAATTCAGGAGGTATTGATTGGTTTAGTTGTCCTTGTGCTAGATGTCGTAATGTGCATGGGAAGAAAATACTAAGTACAGTTTCTGAGCATTTGATTATGAATGGTATAGATCAGACATACACAACTTGGTTTTTTCATGGAGAACAACTTCTCAATATGGGTGTCAATGCCAAGGCTCCTAGTACATCTGCCACTGATTGTAATGAAGAGTTGTTGCCCAGAATGGTTGATTTGGTTAATGATGCTTTTGGTCGTGTTCAACCTGATGACTTAGATGCATGCATGAATGAGGTCAATGAGGAACATGGTAGTCAGCCTCAAGATGACATAAACAATGATACTCAGTACAATAAATTAAGGGAGGATGCGGTACAACCCCTATATCCATCGTGTAAACGTGAGTATACAAAGTTGTCAGTGACAGTTGAGTTAATGAGCATGAAGGCTAAATATCAGTGGTCAGATAATAGCTTTACGACTTTGTTGCAACTGCTCAAGAAGATTTTTCCAAGCGAGAACTCTTTGCCGGATAGTACCTATAATGCAAAGAGATTGATTAGTTCGTTGGGTATGAACTATGAGGTGATACATGCATGCCGTAATGATTGTATTCTGTACTGGAAGGAGCATGCTAATAAGGAAAGTTGTCCTACATGTAAAGCAAGCAGATGGAAAGTGAATAGTGTTGTAAGATCAAGAGTCTCACATGTACCATGGAAGGTGCTAAGATACTTCCCATTAACACCAAGGTTACAAAGACTTTATAGCGTATCATGGATTCCAAAGAATATGTTGTGGCATTCAAAGGGGGCTAAAAATGACTCGTACATGCGTCATCCTGTGGATTCTTCTATGTGGAAGTTTGTAGATAGAAAATTTAGTGATTTTGCTGCGGATCCACGTAACGTTCGGTTGGGACTTGCAACAGACGGATTCAATCCCTTTGGGCATATGAGCATCTCATATAGTTGCTGGCCTGTTATGATTGTTCCATACAATCTTCCACCTCATTTATGCATGCGGAAGGAATTTATTATGTTAACACTTTTAATTCCCGGAAAAAATGGTCCAGGGCATGACATCGACGTATATTTACAACCATTAATTAAAGAATTAAATGAATTGTGGAAAGGGTCGATAATATATGACTCGTTCGGGAAGAACAGGTTTACAATGAAGGCGATTTTATTGTTGACAATACATGATTTTCCAGCTTATGGACATCTTTCTGGGTGTAGGACAGGAGGAAAGTATGCATGTCCTGTTTGTAGTGAGGAGACTGACTCTGTTTGGCAAAAACATGGAAAGAAGTTTTCTTATATGGGGCACAGAAGATTCCTCCCAAGAGCTCATATCTTTAGGAGCCAAAGATCTCGATTCAATGGGAATGATGAAAATCGGCAGGCTCCAAAGCGTTTGTCTGGAGAACAGGTATTGGTTAAAATGAATAATATACAAACCAAGTTCGGAAAGCATATAGGAAATAAGAGGAAGAAGACCACGGATGAGGAGTCTAACCTTACTGCTTGGTCGAAGAGATCAATCTTCTTTACATTGCCGTATTGGGAGCATATGCCCATTCGTCATAATTTGGATGTGATGCATGTCGAGAAAAATGTTACTGAGAACCTTATTGCAACAATCATGGACATGAAGGACAAGTCTAAGGATGGTTAACAAGCCCGTCAGGATCTTATGGATATGAAGATAAGATCGAAATATTGACCAAAGGAAAAAAATGGTAAGTTGTTATTGCCTAAGGCTCCTTTCATATTATCCAGATCTGAAAGAGAACTGATTTGTCGAACCTTGAGTGATTTGAAAGTTCCGAGAGGGTATAGTGCAAACTGGAAACATCATATCAGTATGGATGACTATCACCTCAAGGGCCTTAAGTCACATGATTATCACATTCTAATGCAGCAGTTACTACCCGTATTATTGATGCATTTATTCAAGAAAGAAAAGTCATTACGCGCTGCCATTATACAATTGTCAAGATTCTTTAACGTCATATGTTCTAAAGAAATTCATCGTATGGAGCTTCAAGAAATGAAAAATAAAATAGTGGAAACATTATGTGTTTTCGAAAAGTATTTTCCACCATCGTTTTTCGTTTCTATGACACACCTTGTTGTGCACTTGGCGGAGGAGGCACAAGTTTGCGGACCTGTCAGATATCGATGGATGTATCCTTTTGAGAGGTAACTTTAACTGTTTTAATTTATTAACTTTTTCAAAATAGCTTATATATTTTCATTAATACCTGATTTTAATATTTAACAAGATGATGAGAACATATAAGAAGTATGTGATGAATCAAGCTTACCCAGAGGGCTGTATTGCGGAACGCTACATTATAGAAGAATCTATGATGTACTGCATGGAATACTATCCTAATAATACAATAGGAGGTCATAAGCAAGGACTAAAAATATTCAATGATGAAGAAAATGCTGGTGATTCCCAGAATGATAAGAAAGGAAAAACTTGTTTGCTTGCCTCCAAGTGCAGAGGTTCGTAAGTAGTATCCCGTGAATACGGGGTCGATCCCACGGGGAGATGAATTGTAAGAAGGAAAAAAATCAAATGCAAAATAAAACTAAGTAATAAAAAACTAAACTGGTGATTTGATTTTGGGATTTTTGAATGGATGTAATTCAATTGAATAAAATAACACCCAAGCTTCAAAGTTCCACACATAGGTAATGTTCCAAAATCATAATGACTTGGATAACACAACTAGGATCTGATCACTATGGTCAGCCTAGTCGGAAAATAAAACAGTTTAAATATTTTAATAAATGATATAAAAAATTAGAAAATCATGGATTTGCACCATTGACATATATTCTCAAGCGTCAGTGATTTTAAGTATTCAATATCTATAGGATAATGAATAACAAAGAAATATAACAGGTTGAGAACCTCTCCTATCTAGGAAATCTGATTGATCTAGGGTAAGCCTATCCATCAATGTGAATCTCATATGATGGAAATATATGGATCTCACAAGAGGATAAATCTCACAAGAGGATAAAAAATAAAACCTAAATAATAGATAACATGCATACACCATTTTTCTCATCATTAAAACAATCAATCATCATAATCTTAAAGAAACATTAAACCCATGTGCTTCCCTTCTACCTTGGGATAGAAGGAATTTAGAAAAACATAATTAAATTACAGAAATAAAAAGCAACAAGAAATAAAGAAAAAAAATGCAAATAGAAAAGATCTTAAAAAAATAACTTATAAAGCTTTAATAAAACTAAAGACTCTTTAAAAACCCTAAACTTTGCTCTTGAATGCCTTGAATAATGTTTTAGAATGCCCTAGGAAGCCCTATTTATAAGTAGGGACCTCCAATTTTCGTACAAATTTGAAAAACCCTAGAAACCGCATCAAATATACATATTTTCCCAAAATAGACTTCTCGCTGCATAGTTCGTTTAAAACAGACTTCCTGCTAAGCAGTTTCCCAAAATAAACTTTACAGCTTCATAATACACTTTTTCAGGACGATTTCAGGATTCTTCACTTCAAATCTTCGATTCTCTTCATTCTTCACTTGGTTTTCTTAGATCTTTGGCATGTGAATTCTTCAATCTTGGTCTCCTAAGATCAATCCCTTGCTTTAGTAATTCTTGAGCATCAAAATCATGCTTTTAACACCATTTTTCAATCCAAACACTTAAATTCACCTTGCAACACATACATGAGTAAAATAGAATATTAAGCGGATTCATGTTCATAAAACCAAGATATAAATGGGGAAAATTATACAATATTTGAGTCTCAACACACCCCCCAACCAGCATTTTGCTAGTCCCAAGCAAAATAAGCGAAAAAATAATAATAATAATATAATAATAATAAAAAAAAAAACTAATTTTAGAAACAAAATTAAAATGAAAAAAATAATAATAATAATAATAAATTCTAACTACACCACTTTCGCAGGTAATCTCGATTGCATTTAGCATATGCAGCAAGCCTTTAAACCCCTAGGTTTCCCCTAGTGGACGAGTTATAGTCTCGTGAGGGTTTTCAGAAATGTTACCCACAAACATTGAAAACATGAAAAATAGCTTAACACTCAAAAATTTATACAATTATGCCTCCATTCATCATATGAATTCCAAAACAAAACAATACTTACCCAAAGTCTGAAGTTAGTTAGAATCTCAATTTCCTAATCCATTACATCCTTGAGTTCAGAGACCTAATCAAAATTTAGAATAGTTACGATCCAATATCCTTAGGTGCTCGTGACACTAGTCTAACTTTGAAAAATATGTATGTTCTCTATCCTAACTCCTTTCAATCATTCCAAGAGTATGAAATCTCTAGTTATCTCATTTTTTTCATGTCATTTCTTCTTTTATCATCATATCCTCATTATTATAGACCACCCTTAGATGAAGATTCCCACCGGGTTTGCTTCATAACCTAAGGTATCGTACTTGTAATGGTAACAGTAATGGATACTTAGGTATCCTTACTCCGGATTACTGACACGATTGTTATGGTCATTACATTTATGCTCTATAATAAAAATTTCTTTTTCCATCACTCTTTTTTTCTTCTTCAATATTCTATCTTTTAAGCATATATCAATGATACTAGTTCATTCAACCTTATTTGAATCAAAAGTTGTTATTATAGTTCACATATCATATTCCTCACTAAGTTAGCTAGGGTGTATTGTGAATTCAGTACATCAAATTATAACTCATTTTAAACTAGTGATTAGATAATTGAACTCAAGTATATAATTTTCAGTTGTCGGAATTCTGACTACTATCAACCTAGAATAAATATTAACTTTGCCTTTGGAATTCGCATAATATCATGTTCACATTCTTGTATATAAAAATATTATTTTGAAAATGTTGAAAAAAATTTTTTCCATAAACCTAAAAAAATAAAATTAAACCTAAAAATAATAAAATAAACTGAAAAATTAAAAAAAATATATAAAAAATCACATGGATGACTATCCACACCCCCAACCTAAAATCTACATTGTCCCCAATGTAATGATAATATAATGCAGAGAACAATAAAAATAAAAGAAAGGGTGGATAGTACCTGCCATGAAAAACTCACCTGCCAGGTGACACTAAAAAAAATGAATATGATACAAATTCTACACAAATGCTCCATCAGACTAGGAGCATCAATCTGAATATTCTGGCTCATGAAGAGGGAAGGACTCCTCTCCCAAATGAAAGTTTTCCACATAAGGCTTCAATCTCTACCCATTAATCTTGTACACATTGCTATTACGTGGATTCTCAATTTCAATAGCCCCATGAGTATAAACATTCTTCACAACGAAAGGGCCTGTCCATCTTGATCTTAACTTTCCCGAAAAAAACTGGAGACGGGAATTGTACAATAGGACCTTTTGCTGAGGTTCAAAATTCTTCCTCAGAATATTTTTGTCATGAAAAGCTTTGGTCCTCTCTTTGTAGATTTTAGAATTTTCATAGGAGTCTCTCCTCAGCTCCTCTAATTCATTCAACTCTAATTTCCTTTGTCCACTTGCTTGATCCATATCAAAGTTTAATTTCTTTATTGCCCAGTAGGCTCTATGTTCCAATTCCACAGGCAAGTGGCAAGCCTTCCCATACACCAATCTGTATGGAGACATTCCAATCGGGGTCTTATAAGCAGTCCTATAAGCCCATAAAGCGTCGGATAGTTTGAGGGACCAATCCTTCCTATCTGGCCTTATAGTTTTCTCTAAAATGTGTTTGATTTCCCGATTAGAAATCTCAGCTTGCCCACTCGTTTGTGGGTGGTATGGGGTACTCACTTTATGCTTGATGCCATATTTCTTCATCAAAGCCTCAAATGTCCTATTGCAAAAGTGAGACCCACCATCACTAATGATGCCCTTTGGAGTTCCAAATCTAGAAAAAATATTTTCCTTGAGGAATCGTATGACCACTTTGTTGTCATTGGTCCTACTTGGAACTGCCCTCATCAATCCACTTTGAAACATAGTCCACACCAACCAACCTAATATATAAAGAATCTAAAGAAGATGGAAATGGGCCCATAAAATCAATACCCCAGCAATCAAAAATCTCCAATGGTAAAATTGGGGATAAAGGCATCATGTTGCGCCGGGACACTCTTCCCAACCTTTGACATCTATCACAAGCAACACAGAAAGCATGGGTGTCTTTAAACATGGTAGGCCAGTAAAAACCACACTGCAGGATTTTTTGCAGTGGTTTTTCTTAGCAGAAAAATGGCCACCACATGCTTCCATGTGGCAAAAAGAAATAACACTCTGAATTTCATTCTCTGGGACACAACGTCTAAAAATTTGATCAGTCCCATATTTATATAAATACGGGTCATCCCAGAAGAAGTTCCTAACCTCGGTTTCAAAACGCTTCATATCTTGTGACTTTCAATGATATAGCATTTTTCCTGTTACAAGATAGTTCACTATATCCGCATACCAAGGCAATTGGAGATCGCAAATAATTGTTCATCAGGGAATTGTCCTGGATATGCATCTCCTCAGTGGGAATTATTTAACACCAATCTGGAAAGGTGATCGGCCACTACGTTTTCTACTCCTTTCTTATCTTTTATCTCTAAGTCAAATTCTTGGAGTAGGAGGATCCATCTCAAAAGTCTCGGCTTTGCATCCTTCTTAGACAGCAAATATTTCAAAGCCGAGTGGTCCGTAAAAATGACCACTTTAGATCCCAGCAAGTAGGACCTAAACTTATCCAAAGCAAAAACTACTGCAAGTAACTCTTTTTCAGTTGTTGAGTAGTTCACTTGGGCCGAGTTTAGAGTTCTACTCGCATAGTGAATAACGTAGGGTCGTTTATCTTTCCTTTGGCCCAAAGCAACCCCTATGGTATAGTCACTTGCATCTCACATTAGTTCAAAAGGAATGTCCAATCTGGTGGACGCATGATAGGTGCAGTGGTAAGAGATGATTTAATTTTATTAAAGGCATTTGCACACTCATCTGTCCACTTAAATGGAACATCCTTTTGAAGAAGATTAGTCAAGGGTCTAGTAATGACACTAAAGTCCTTGATGAATCTTCTATAAAAACCAGCATGCCCTATAAGTGATCTAATATCTCTAACAGTTCGGGGGATAGGTAGATTAGCTATAATGTCGAGTTTTGAGCGATCTACCTCGATTCCATTTTTGGAGATAACGTGGCCCAAAACAATTCCCTTTTGAACCATGAAATGACATTTCTCCCAATTTAAGACAAGGTGTTTCTCTTCACACCTAGACAAGACAAGAGATAAATTGTTTGAGGCATTCCTCAAAACTACTCCCAAATACAGAGAAGTCGTCCATGAAAACCTCAAGAAACTTCCCAACCATATTTGAAAAAATACTTAACATACACCGTTGGAAAGTTGTTGGAGCGTTACACAATCCAAATGGCATCCGTTTGAAAGCAAATGTGCCAAATGGACAAGTGAACGTGGTTTTCTCTTGGTCTTCCAGGGCTATCTCTATTTGGTTATCCGGAATATCCATCAAAAACTATAGAAAGAGTGACCTGCTACCCTCTCTAAAACTTGATCAATGAATGGTAGAGGGAAATGATCCTTCTTTGTGACCTGGTTCAATTTTCTATAGTCAATGCAAACACGCCAACCAGTGGTGACACGTGTTGGTATGAGTTCATTATTAGAATTCTGCACAATAGTTATTCCAGATTTCTTTGGGACTACTTGAGTTGGACTCACCCAAACACTATCGGATATTGGGTAGATGATTCCCACATCCAATAATTTGATCACCTCATTTTTTACAACTTCCATCATGTTTGGATTGAGACGCCTTTGAGGTTGTCTAATTGGTTTGGCGTCCTCATCGAGGTGTATCCGATGGGTGCATATGGAAGGGCTTATATCCTTGATGTCAGAAATGGCCCAACCCAAGGCTCCTTTGTGGTCCCTTAGAACATTCAACAATTTAATCTCTTGATCCTTGTCTAAAAATGAAGAGATCACCACAGGATAAGTTTTATTTTCACCTAAGTATACATACTTAAGCTCATTTGGTAGTGGTTTTAAATCAAACTTTGGAACATTGGTTGGTGATGGTAGAGGTCGCGAGTCCTCTATAGATAGGATTTGAGTGCGCGGTCTCCATTGGTACATACCAATGTCCTGAGTGGTAGTGCTCTCATTATCATCACAAATTTCAGCAAGCACTCTTTCTAAATCAGAATTTTTCAAGTCCCCAAAGACTTGAATCAATTCCTCAGTCAGACTAGGTTCCAATTCCTCTTCTTCTGTCAAGCAGTCCATGAAATTCAGCTCATGGATATCATTATTATTAATGGCTGCTTACATTAGAGCTTAGAATAAAATATTTAGCTCTAAAGTCATGTTTAATAGAAAGATTCATCTCTATCCATTCATCATTGCAATTATGATTGCATTTGAAGTTGCTAGGAATGGGCGGCCTAAAATGATGGGAACTTGAGCGCTAGCATTTACACATGGTTCAGTGTCTAGTACAATAAAATCCACGGGGAAGTAGAATTTCTCCACTTGGACTAACACGTCCTCTAAAATTTCCCTTGGTACCTTAATGGAGCGGTCAGCGAGTTGGAGTGTAATCGTGGTTGGTTTAAGCTCGCCTAACCCCATTTGTTTGTAAACCGAATAAGGTACTAAGTTGACACTTACACCCAAATCTAGCAAAGCATGCTCAATTTGGAAATTCCCAATAATACAAGGAATAGTGGGACTTCCCGGGTCTTTGTATTTGGTACAACCCTTTGTTGAATGATAGCGCTCACTTTCTCAGTAAGGAGGCCTTTTTGTGCACATTTAATTTCCTCTTTAACAGTGCACAAGTCCTTGAGATATTTAGCATATGATGGAATTTGTCTAATGGCATCAAGCAGAGGAATATTGACAGTAACCTTTTGGAGCACATCCAACACCTCTTGATATTTCATGGGGACAGTTGGATTCCGAAGTCTAGATGGGAATGGAACTGGAGGCTCATATGACTTAGTCTCTTTATCCTTTTGTTGCGGCTTTTGAACTATAGTTGGTTCATCATTTTCTTGAGACAGTGGCTCATCCTCCGGTATTTCTACCGGTTGCATTATCTTGTTATCGACTTCTTTTCCACTTCTCAAGGTAATGATGGCCTTAGCTTGTTCATGATGTAACTCATTTGGATTTGAGTCTCCAATGAAATGTGTATTTCTAGGGTTTGGCACAGGTTGAGAAGGAAGGGTGCCTTTTTCCCTAGCATTTAGTTGAGTCTCAATCCTAGCCACAGCTGTCTTTAATTCCTGATTTGATTGAATTAGAGACTGATTCATTTGAGCTTGAGAGTTCATGAATGCAGTCAATGCATCCTCCACAGATGATCGCTTTGGCGGGGGCACATATGGTGCATTGTTAGGTGCCCCAAAAAGTTGTTTTGTGGAGGCATTTGAGGTGCATTGGGCGCATTAATTTGTAGTCCATTCCTCCAACTAAGATTAGGATGGTTACGCCAATTTGAATTATACGTGTTTCCCATTGGTTGCATAACTGACCTTTGGTAGTTATTTATAGCATTTGCTTGATCATGCTCATGCGTGATATTTTGTACAACTGAGATTAATGAACAATCTTTTGTGTCATGGTCTGTACCACCACAAATGCTACAAAAATTACCTAAGGAAGTGTTTGCTTTAACCATATCAACCTTCCTAATTTCCAAGGCTTCGACCTTTCTAGCCAATGCAGCGAATTTTGCATTAAGGTCGTCTTCCTCTCTTAGGACATACATTCTCGCTTTTTCTCTAAGAACGGGTCTAGTTTGGTCTGATTTAGTAGAGACATCCCATGTCTGCGTATTCTCTGCTAACATATCTAGAAAATCCCAAGCCTCATTATGATCTTTGTCAAGAAAGGTTCCACCACACATCATCTCTATGAACTGACGGGTATCCATGGTAAGCCCCTTTCGGAAAGCATCAATCACGTGCCATGGTTCATAACCATGATGTGTACAAGTAATTAGAAGGTCTTTGAAGCGCTCCCAAGCTTGAAAAAACAGTTCATTCCCCTTTTGGGAGAATGACATGATTTCTTGTTTTAGTGCATTTGTTTTGTGCTCGGGAAAGAACTTTTTCAAAAACTCTCTACTTAAGGCTTGCCATGAAGTGATGGTATTAGGTCTTAGAGAGTTGAGCCATGCTTTGGCCCGATCCTTTAGAGAAAATGAGAATAGCCTAAGCTTAAGTATATCCCTATTGCCATTGTTTACTTGTAATGTTGCAATTACTTCCTCAAAGTCCTTGAGGTGCAAGTAGGGGCTTTCAGAATCCAAGCCATGAAATTTAGGAATCAATTGAATTACACCTGGTTAAAATCAATGTTCCCTGTGTGAGCAGGGAACACTATGCAAGATGGTAAAGTTGATCTCTCAGGGTGTAAATGTTCACGTAAAGTCCGTGGTTGGTTTAACACATTCCTATGAACTTCATTTTCATCCTCAAGAGGAGGATTAAATTGATTTTTCTCTATTTTGATTATAGTTGGATCTGGCAGATTTGGATTATCAACTGGGTCTGCCATGGAATCCAAGTGATGTTGAGTGCCTCTTCTAAGTGAATGAATAAGGCCTGAAACTAGTCCCCCTTCAGAGGAGAGTCGATTGTTTTGATCCCTACTCCAACGGGACATAAACCATCCACACCACACAAAAAATACCACTAATTAAACTAGCAAGTATGATACTTAAAATAAAAATAAAAACTTAAATCAACAACCCAGGCGGCAGGGCCGACCATGAGGGTTCAATCCACAAAGCAAAAAAAATAAATCAACAACCCAGGTGGCAGGGCCGACCATGAGGGTTCAGTCCACAAAGCAAAAATAAAAAAATAAAAATAAATCAACAACCCAGGCGGCAGGGCCGACCATGAGGGTTCAGTCCACAAAGCAAAAAAAATAAATAAACAAATAAATAAAATAAAAGTAAAACTAATGCAGAAATTAAACTATGCTAATCTGGAAAATAGATTCAGGGGATGATCTTTATGATCAAACAGCAACTGTAGGACAACCATAGCACTTGGGTGATGAAATCCCAAGCAGGGCAACCTTATGTCATAGTTAGTGCTTGAAAGATCCAACTGAATTTATTTTCAAAGAAAAAGTAAAATAAAATCTATAGAAAATTTGAAGGGTTTAGAAGAGAACTTACCTTAGGAAAAAAAAACTTACCTTAGCTATCTTGCACAGATCTGATCTCTTTAAGTCTCTCCCCGGCAACGGCGCCAAAAACTTGTTTGCTTGCCTCCAAGTGCAGAGGTTCGTAAGTAGTATCCCGTGAATACGGGGTCGATCCCACGGGGAGATGAATTGTAAGAAGGAAAAAAATCAAATGCAAAATAAAACTAAGTAATAAAAAACTAAACTGGTGATTTGATTTTGGGATTTTTGAATGGATGTAATTCAATTGAATAAAATAACACCCAAGCTTCAAAGTTCCACACATAGGTAATGTTCCAAAATCATGATGACTTGGATAACACAACTAGGATCTGATCACTATGGTCAGCCTAGTCGGAAAATAAAACAGTTTAAATATTTTAATAAATGATATAAAAAATTAGAAAATCATGGATTTGCACCATTGACATATATTCTCAAGCGTCAGTGATTTTAAGTATTCAATATCTATAGGATAATGAATAATAAAGAAATATAACAGGTTGAGAACCTCTCCTATCTAGAAAATTTGATTGATCTAGGGTAAGCCTATCCATCAATGTGAATCTCATATGATGGAAACATATGGATCTCACAAGAGGATAAAAAATAAAACCTAAATAATAGATAACATGCATACACCATTTTTCTCATCATTAAAACAATCAATCATCATAATCTTAAAGAAACATTAAACCCATGTGCTTCCCTTCTACCTTGGGATAGAAGGAACTTAGAAAAACATAATTAAATTACAGAAATAAAAAACAACAAGAAATAAAGAAAGAAAATGCAAATAGAAAAGATCTTAAAAAAAAACAACTTATAAAGCTTTAATAAAACTAAACTCTTTAAAAACCCTAAACTTTGCTCTTGAATGCCTTGAATAATGTTTTAGAATGCCCTAGGAAGCCCTATTTATAAGTAGGGACCTCCAATTTTCGTACAAATTTGAAAAACCCTAGAAACCGCATCAAATATACATATTTTCCCAAAATAGACTTCTCGCTGCATAGTTCGTTTAAAACAGACTTCCTGCTAAGCAGTTTCCCAAAATAAACTTTACAGCTTCATAATACACTTTTTCAGGACGATTTCAGGATTCTTCACATCAAATCTTCGATTCTCTTCATTCTTCACTTGGTTTTCTTAGATCTTTGGCATGTGAATTCTTCAATCTTGGTCTCCTAAGATCAATCCCTTGCTTTGGTAATTCTTGAGCATCAAAATCATGCTTTTAACACCATTTTTCAATCCAAACACTTAAATTCACCTTGCAACACATACATGAGTAAAATAGAATATTAAGCGGATTCATGTTCATAAAACCAAGAAATAAATGGGGAAAATTATGTAATATTTGAGTCTCAACAATAAGCAAGGACTAAAAATATTCAATGATGATGAAAATGCTGGTGATTCCCAGAATGATAAGAAAGGAAAAGTTTATATCTGTATTTACGTCGGAGCTATCCGAATGAGCGGGGGTCCCTGGAAGGTGGGAACCGCTGACCATGATGAAGCTGTCCATTTCCTATGGACAGCATTGGAAGGGCCTGACCATTTGGACAGGCCGTGTTTACATCTGTATTTGCGTGTTTATATCTGTATTTGCAGGGACCACACCCTTAACCTATAACCTAAACCTAAACCTTAACCAAAACCTTAACCAAAACCTGTACCTAAACCCAAACATAAACCTATAACCTTAACCTAAACCAAAACCTATGACCTAAAACCCAAACATAAACTCGATCCCGAACCCGAACCCGATTTCCTAAACCTAAACCTTAACCTATACTCAATTCCCTAAACCTAAACCTAAACCTTAACCTTAACCTATTCTCAAATTCCTAAACCTACACCTACACCTAATCCTAGTCTCAACTCCCTAACCTAAACATAAACCTAAACTTGAAAATGCAAACCGAAACCCGATCCCGAACCCGAACCCGATTTCCTAAACCTAAACCTTTACCTATTCTCAATTCCCTTAACCTGTAGCTTATAACCTAAACCTTAACCAAAACCTTAACCTAAACCCAAACCTAAACCTATAACCTTAACCTAAACCAAAACCTATGACCTAAAACCCAAACATAAACCCGATCCCGAACCCAAACCCGATTTCCAAAACCTAAACCTTAACCTATTCTCAATTCCCTAAACCTAAACCTTAACCTATTCTCAATTCCCTAAACCTAAACCTATAACCTAAACCTAAACCTATAACCTAAATGTATTCTCAAATCCCCAAACCTAAACCTACATCTAATCCTAATCTCAACTCCCTAACCTAAACATAAATCTAAACTTGAAAATGCAAACCGAAACCCGATCCCGAACCCGAACCCGATTTCCTAAACCTAAACCTTTACCTATTCTCAATTCCCTTAACCTGTAGCTTATAACCTAAACTTTAACCAAAACCTTAACCTAAACCCAAACCTAAACCTATAACCTTAACCTAAACCAAAACCTATGACTTAAAACCCAAACATAAACCCGATCCCGAACCCGAACCCGATTTCCTAAACCTAAACCTTAACCTATACTCAATTCCCTAAACCTAAACCTAAACCTTAACCTATTCTCAAATCCCCAAACCTAAACCTATATCTAATCCTAATCTCAACTCCCTAACCTAAACTGTAAGACCCGTATCCTAGTTCGTACTGTTCCGATGAATCCTGCGATCATTTACGTCGAAGTCCGGCAATCCGCGACTGATAATCGACATTGCGATCGATCGTAAGTCGTATCCTTTAGATTCGAGTCTGTTTAATCTGAGACCTGTATCATTGCGATCGCGCCGTCGCCGCGGTTCCAACGCCGCGACTCACGCATCGAACCGATACCTAGGTGGGAAGATGTCAGTCAGCGTTCGGTTCGAAGAAACGCCGCACGTTGTGAATCTCGAGGGAATCTCTACGAGATGTCCCATCAATCAAGTCAAGTACACCACCATACCTCCATGCCACCTCACCCAACAACAAGTACTCATGGCCATTCCCTCTTTTCTCCCAAGTCAACTCTTCTCTCCCTTCACCATACATCTTTCACAAATTTCAAACCTAACCTCACCTCCCCATTACCTCTTCATTAAACCACCATACCCCCTCATTCCTTTTTACCATTACTCCTCCCTCTCTCATTTCATTCCTCATCTCCCAAAACACCCACACGTCCAACCTCCTCTCCCCCCAAACACCAAGTGTGGCCCACTTTCCCCCACTCTCACATCTCTCATCTCAACCGTTGGATCATCATCAACCACCATTGAAGAGGAGGCAAGGAGCTAAGGAAGCTAGGGGAGCAAGAAGAAGGAAGAGAGGTGTGATCCACCGTTAAATTTCTTTTCTTAGGGCCACTTGTTGGTGGGACCCATTTTTTTATGTATAATTGTATCATGTGGGGCCCATAGTGGCGGGGCTCCACCATCACCGCCTTTTTTGCCTCTTGTCTCTTTCTCTATCTCTCTCTTTCTTTCTTTTCCCCTTGAATGTTGTGGACCCCACCAAATCATGTTAAATTCACTCCGTTCATCAAATGGTGCGGCCCACCTCATTTTAGGCAAAATCCACCATCCGGTGGAAAGTCCATATGCAATATAATATATGGTATTTATTTTATATTAATATATATATATATATATGCACATGCACGGTGGGCCACGATCACATGGGCGTGGGCCACCTACGTGTGGGACCCAATCATGATGCCTGTGTAATACCCATGCCGTCCAGCGTCCAGGGACGCTGGACGTGCTGCTAACATGGGGTGCGTGTACGGACAGGGGTGTTGAAAAGGCCAAGCTATATGTCCTAGAGGGGGGGGTGAATAGGACTATGCCAAATTAAAATAAAAATCAGCGGAAATAAAATAAACCAATAACCTTACAACTTGAATCAATTCACAAAGCTAAATTTAAATCACCTTGATAAATAGATATCGAGAGATTGATTCAAATTCAGTTCTAAGGACAACCTTACACCATAATCAACAAGGGCTTATGGTAGGACAACCTTATTTCTAGAACCTCTTTTGGATCAAGGACTCAATGTTAATATAAGTAAATGAAATAGCAAGGAATTGAATTTAAATGCAGAAGTAGGATCTAAATTATTACAACAATCCCCACACTTGCTTGAAATGTAAATAATTACAACATTCACATCCACTTGTACATTCCACACAATCAAATGATAAAAGATATGAAAATTAAGCAAGCATTCAAACCACAAGTCAAAGAGTTATAGTGGTTCTCTTGTGTGTACACCAACTGTTTTCCAACAGCCACACAAAAAGCTACTCCACTCCTAATATCCTCACACAGGGGATATTAGCGTTCACTAACAAATAGGTTTTCACAGGTTCACCAAAAACCTTTACAATTGTGTCTTTTTCACTTGGGCTTACACAATTCAAAAACCCCTCTTTTCTGAGTTTTCTGGTTTTCCTCAGACAACCAATACAATGAGATTTTTCTGGCTCAACCTCAAACAAAACCAAAAGTAAATGAATTTTACAGAATTGTAAAATACCTGGATTTCTCCTTTTTCGTAGCAGCCCCCGGTAGAACCAATCGGAGTAGATGATTTGAATGTCAAAGTTCAATTTTCAATACTCACATTCATAAGGTTCTAAGTTCTAATTGATTTTAGATTTAACTCGTTGGGCGTAGCTAAATTTGATTTTGATTCCAAGAAGAAGGAATAAGATAATTCCTCTTTTCAAATAAGATTGGAATATAGAAACAAAATCAAATTAAATAAGCTAGCAAAAAGGAATATTAAATAAGCACAATCTAGCTTAAAATAAACACAAACTTATCTCAGAGTGATCACTTGAAAATTCTTGAATTGAATAGCGTTGAAGTTATGAAACTCTGAATTTCGTGTTCAATTTATAGAAGCAGAAATCGCTCCTACGACTGGTCGTAGCTCTAACAGATTTTTGAAAAAATAAGCGCGATCTTTGAAAGCCGTTCTACGACTGGTCGTGAGTACCCTACGACTGGTCGTGGGTCACCTACGACTGGTCGTAGATCCCAACGACTGGTCGTAGGACCAGTGATTTCATTGCTGGACTTTAAGTCGTAGCTCCACGACTGGTCGTGGACGAGTCGAAGCCACACCTACGACCGGTCGAAGGACCTCCAGGACTGGTCGTGGGCGTACCAAAAATTCTGAAAAATCTTCAACTACTTAGGACTGGTCGTGGAATTTCTTGGACTAGTCGAACCAATGCTAGGACTGGTCGAACAAGAGCTAGGACTGGTCGTAGATTAGACCAACCATGTGTATTTTAAATATTTGAATAATGTATCCAAAGTGACCTACTTAAAGGGTCAACCTAAGGTCATTCAAACCTGAACCATGTCGTATGGACATTGAACTTCAACCATTCAACGAATGTAGATACTTTGAATCATATCAAGCTTGAGATCTTGAACCATATCATGCTTGAGATCTTGAACCAAATCATGCTTGAGATCTTCATCAACATAGAACTACTTTATGCATTGTTTCTTCAAATTTGAACTTCAACATTGTAGCTTCTTGAGGCTTCAACATGTAGTTTCTTGAGGCTTCAACATGTAGCTTTTTGGGGCTTCAACATGTAGCTTTTTGAGGCTTCAACATGTAGCTTTTTGAGGCTTCAACATGTAGCTTTTTGGGGCTTCAACATGTAGCTTTTTGAGGTGTCTTGAATTCCAATAAATGATCATACAAGTACAGAACACCGATAGATGTTTTTGGCACACAAAATTTGACAATCAAAGGAGCATGAGACCATAACACTTACAGGTGTGTACTAACAGCTAACCAAAAAAGAAAAAAAAGTTTCGTTTTAAGGTTTGGGGTGGGCCCCTCACATAGACACCACCTTAATGTATGTTTTTAATCCAGACCGTCCACCACCTTCCTTAGATCATTTTAGGCGTTGAGCCGAAGTTTCAAGGCGATCTGATCATCAGGTGGGCCATACCATCTAAATCACGTAAAGACATGCCAGAATATATAAAAGTACTCGGTGGGACCCACCTGAAGTTTGGATGCAGTTGAAACCTGGTCTGGACGGCCTGAAAATCGGGACACATAATGGGTGGGCTGGATTGTGAATCACATTTCGGTGGGCCCCATTTAAAAAAAAAAAAAAATTTTGCAGTGTTGCTGCTGCTGCAGCGCAGGCAGCGCCTGCGGCTGCTGGGCGAGCGGACGAGCTGGGCCTCACGGCTCCAGCCGTGGGCCCCACGTGGTGTGTTTCGACCATCAACACCGTGCATTTGATGGTCTCCCTTTAAATTATGGGGTACGTCAAAAATCAGCCGTATACGGAACTCAGGTGGGCCACGCCATCTAAATCATGGGAAGACATGCCTAAACCATATAAAATCACTGGTGGGGCCTACCTGGAATTTTGATGGGGCTGAAACTTGGTCCGGACCCCCAGCCAAGTGGGACACACCTAATGGGTGGGCCGAATTTGTGAACCACATCTCAGTGGGCCCTACTCTGGTCCACGTGACCCTTTGAATGGGTTGGATGGAAATAAACATCACCGTGGGTCCCTGGTCGGCGTGACCATATGAACAGGTTTGGTGGCAAGTAAATATCACGGTGGGCCCTGATCCTGTACCAGTATGAACAGGTTGAATTTCAAATAAATATTTTGGTGGGCCCCTTGCCACATGGCCTTATCAACAGGCAGATGGAAAATAAATATTTTGGTGGGCCCCTTGCCACATGGCTTTAGCAATAGATTGGATAGTAAAATAAACACTATGGTGGGCTTCACATGTGGCCCACTTAGATGCATATGCGCTCATGTACTTAGGCCCATCTTGATGTATATTTTTAGGCCCGTTATTAAGGCCCACTTGGATATATATGGGCTCATGTATTTAGGCCCATCTTGGCATGTATATAGGCACATTGTTGAGGCCTACTTTGATATGTATATGGCCTATGTGATTAGGCCCGTTCGATTCACATAAAGCCTATGTGATTAGGCTCATTTTAATACATTCTCAGGCCCGTGGATGATGGCCCATTGCAATGTACCTAAGGCCCATTGGTGAGGTTCATTGAGGTGGCCCACTTGATGAATATAAGGCCTATGAGATACGGCCCATTTGATGTATTTAGGGCCCAGTGGGATGTACCTAAGGCACATTGCAATGTGTGATTCCGCCATGATTTATTTAATGGTAATTGAGGTGAGCCGAGCCTTGGGGACAATGTTGGTTTGACGTCCACATTGTACGAGTATGTTGTTCGATGTCCACATTATAACTCTCCCTGAGGCCACTGATAGGCCGGTATCTGTTTCATGTAGGCCATATAGGCCCATCTTCATTGAGAGGATAGTTTATTGCTTTATAACATGTTTAGCACAGCCCATGATTCATGATCATACGCATCATATGTATGCTTGAGATGAGGAGTGTCTGATCATAGCATATGCCTTCGGGCAGACTGTTTACGGGCTCCCTGATAGGCGGAGTTGCCCTACATGAGTGCATGCTTCACGCAGGATGGTTGCATGATTGGTAGTGTGGTTCATGCACTTGCATCTGTATGATTGAGATATGCCCTAGCGACATCAGGGCCATGGCCTCCACCAATATATCGTGGGTAGCTGGTTGGATACCGAAAAATCTTATTCCAAGCAATTGGGGCGCCATAGATGTCCCTGGGTGAGAGTCCCTGAACCCGATGGTACCAGAGGATGACTCCAACGTCGAGACCGAGTGGATATACGAGCGCACGAGGGCCGAATACCATGAGGCCGCGTCTCCCACTGTGTCGTGGTCGGTTAGAAAGGGGTGTGGCCTTACTCGCCCGAGAGGGCAGGGCATTACTAGGCTGAGTTTGACCAGCTCGGAAATGGGTTCGCTATCGACGTGCCGGATAGGTATTGGCTGACTATTGGCCAGGCGGATAGTGAGGTTTCTTATGCTCACTTGGACTGTGCTGCTTAGAGAGAGACAGTGTCATTTGGAGTGTACTGAACCCCAGTGATTATCCAGACTGAGAACCGTACTGATTTGATGCTCTTGTGAGGAGTTGCATTGATATGAGGATTGGCATGCTTGACTTACATATTGCATCGCATGGCCTTAGTATGGCCGATAGCATTCACATCTTGTACTGCATAGCCTTGGTACGGCTGGTTGCATTTTCGTACTCATCAGCATGATTCCGCATTACTCCGGCATTTCATTCTGAGCACGTTCGCACACACTTACACCGCCCTCTAAGCTATGCACGATTGATGCGTGCAGCTGACGCCAGGACGCAGCTGTAGTCTCGCCGCTGTTGGAGCGTGCAGCCGAGCCCTTGGAGTTTCTATCATTTTCAGTATCTTGTATTTCCTTTTATACACCTTGTACTCAAAGTTTTTGATCATAGTGGATTTTGTAATGGTGTTCTTGTGGTTATTGTTCGTGGGTTATGCTTGTGGTTATGCTCATTACAAATCAAATTGATTATTAGAAACCCTCCTTGTAGCATCCCAGGATCGGAACCTGGCGTATGGGCGCTGGGAGCTGAGAATGGGGTTCTACGGAGGCTGTCGGCGCCGGATTCGGCGATCGGGAATTTTGTGAGCCCGGTCTCCGAGTTCGGGGCGTGAAATAAACATAAACCTAAACTTGAAAATGCAAACCGAAACCCAATCCCGAACCCGAACCCGATTTCCTAAACCTAAACCTTTACCTATTCTCAATTCCCTTAACCTGTAGCTTATAAGCTAAACTTTAACCAAAACCTTAACCTAAACCCAAACCTAAACCTATAACCTTAACCTAAACCAAAACCTATGACTTAAAACCCAAACATAAACCCGATCCCGAACCCGAACCCGATTTCCTAAACCTAAACCTTAACCTATACTCAATTCCCTAAACCTAAACCTAAACCTTAACCTATTCTCAAATCCCCAAACCTAAACCTACATCTAATCCTAATCTCAACTCCCTAACCTAAACATAAACCTAAACTTGAAAATGCAAACCGAAACCCGATCCCGAACCCGAACCCGAACCCGATTTCCTAAACCTAAACCTTTACCTATTCTCAATTCCCTTAACCTGTAGCTTATAACCTAAACTTTAACCAAAACCTTAACTAAACCCAAACCTAAACCTATAACCTTAACCTAAACCAAAACCTATGACCTAAAACCAAAACATAAACCCGATCCCGAACCCGAACCCGATTTCCTAAACCTAAACCTTAACCTATACTCAAATCCCTAAACCTAAACCTAAACCTTAACCTATTCTCAAATCGCCAAACCTAAACCTACATCTAATCCTAATCTCAACTCCCTAACCTAAACATAAACCTAAACTTGAAAATGCAAACCGAAACCAGATCCCGAACCCGAACCCGATTTCCTAAACCTAAACCTTTACCTATTCTCAATTCCCTTAACCTGTAGCTTATAACCAAAACCTGTACCTAAACCCAAACCTAAACCTATAACCTTAACCTAAACCAAAACCTATGACCTAAAACCCAAACATAAACTCGATCCCGAACCCGAACCCGATTTCCTAAACCTAAACCTTAACCTATACTCAATTCCCTAAACCTTTACCTAAACCTTAACCTTAACCTATTCTCAAATTCCTAAACCTACACCTACACCTAATCCTAATCTCAACTCCCTAACCTAAACATAAACCTAAACTTGAAAATGCAAACCGAAACCCGATCCCGAACCCGAACCCGATTTCCTAAACCTAAACCTTTACCTATTCTCAATTCCCTTAACCTGTAGCTTATAACCCAAACCTTAACCAAAACCTTAACCTAAACCCAAACCTAAACCTATAACCTTAACCTAAACCAAAACCTATGACCTCAAACCCAAACATAAACCCGATCACGAACCCAAACCCGATTTCCTAAACCTAAACCTTTACCTATTCTCAATTCCCTTAACCTGTAGCTTATAACCTAAACCTTAACCAAAACCTGTACCTAAACCCAAACCTAAACCTATAACCATAACCTAAACCAAAACCTATGACCTAAAACTCAAACATAAACCCGATCCCGAACCCAAACCCGATTTCCTAAACCTAAACCTTAACCTATTCTCAATTCCCTAAACCTAAACCTTAACCTATTCTCAATTCCCTAAACCTAAACCTATAACCTAAATCTAAACCCAAAACCTAAATGTATTCTCAAATCCCCAAACCTAAACCTACATCTAATCCTAATCTCAACTCCCTAACCTAAACATAAATCTAAACTTGAAAATGCAAACCGAAACCCGATCCCGAACCCGAACCCGATTTCCTAAACCTAAACCTTTACCTATTCTCAATTCCCTTAACCTGTAGCTTATAACCTAAACTTTAACCAAAACCTTAACCTAAACCTAAACCTAAACCTATAACCTTAACCTAAACCAAAACCTATGACTTAAAACCCAAACATAAACCCGATCCCGAACCCAAACCCGATTTCCTAAACCTAAACCTTAACCTATACTCAATTCCCTAAACCTAAACCTTAACCTATTCTCAAATCCCCAAACCTAAACCTACATCTAATCCTAATCTCAACTCCCTAACCTAAACATAAACCTAAACATGAAAATGCAAACTGAAACCAGATCCCGAACCCGAACTCAATTTCCTAAACCTAAACATTTACCTATTCTCAATTCCCTTAACCTGTAGCTTATAACCAAAACCTTAACCAAAACCTGTACCTAAACCCAAACCTAAACCTATAACCTTAACCTAAACCAAAACCTATGACCTAAAACCCAAACATAAACTCGATCCCGAACCCGAACCCGATTTCCTAAACCTAAACCTTAACCTATACTCAATTCGCTAAACCTAAACCTAAACCTTAACCTTAACCTATTCTCAAATCCCCAAACCTAAACCTACATCTAATCCTAATCTCAACTCCCTAACCTAAACATAAACCTAAACTTGAAAATGCAAACCGAAACCCGATCCCGAACCCGAACCCGATTTCCTAAACCTAAACCTTTACCTATTCTCAATTCCCTTAACCTGTAGCTTATAACCTAAACCTTAACCAAAACCTTAACCTAAACCCAAACCTAAACCTATAACCTAACCTAAACCAAAACCTATGACCTAAAACCCAAACATAAACCCAATCCCGTACCCAAACCGATTTCTTAAACCTAAACCTAAACCTTTCTATTCTCAACCCTAACCTAAACCTTAAAACCTATTCTCAATTCCCTAAACCTAAACCTAAACCTAAAACTAAACCTAAACCTAAAACCTAAATGTATTCTCAAATCCCCAAACCTAAACCTACATCTAATCCTAATCTCAACTTCCTAACCTAAACATAAATCTAAACTTGAAAATGCAAACCGAAACCCGATCCCGAACCCGAACCCGATTTCCTAAACCTAAACCTTTACCTATTCTCAATTCCCTTAACCTGTAGCTTATAACCTAAACTTTAACCAAAACCTTAACCTAAACCCAAACCTAAACCTATAACCTTAACCTAAACCAAAACCTATGACTTAAAACCCAAACATAAACCCGATCCCGAACCCGAACCCGATTTCCTAAACCTAAACCTTAACCTATACTCAATTCCCTAAACCTAAACCTAAACCTTAACCTATTCTCAAATCCCCAAACCTAAACCTACATCTAATCTTAATCTCAACTCCCTAACCTAAACATAAACCTAAACTTGAAAATGCAAACCGAAACCAATTCCCGAACCCGAACTCGATTTCCTAAACCTAAACATTTACCTATTCTCAATTCCCTTAACCTGTAGCTTATAACCAAAACCTGTACCTAAACCCAAACCTAAACCTATAACCTTAACCTAAACCAAAACCTATGACCTAAAACCCAAACATAAACTCGATCCCGAACCCGAACCCGATTTCCTAAACCTAAACCTTAACCTATACTCAATTCCCTAAACCTAAACCAAAACCTATGACCTAAAACCCAAACATAAACTCGATCACGAACCCGAACCCGATTTCCTAAACCTAAACCTTAACCTATACTCAATTCCCTAAACCTAAACCTAAACCTTAACCTTAACCTATTCTCAAATTCCTAAACCTACACCTACACCTAATCCTAATCTCAACTCCCTAACCTAAACATAAACCTAAACTTGAAAATGCAAACCGAAACCCGATCCCGAACCCGAACCCGATTTCCTAAACCTAAACCTTTACCTATCTCAATTCCCTTAACCTGTAGCTTATAACCTAAACCTTAACCAAAACCTTAACCTAAACCCAAACCAAACCTAAAACCTTAACCTAAACCAAAACCTATGACCTAAAACCCAAACATAAACCCGATCCCGAACCCAAACTCGATTTCCTAAACCTAAACCTTAACCTATTCTCAATTCCCTGAACCTAAACCTATAACCTAAACCTAAATGTATTCTCAAATCCCCAAACCTAAACCTACATCTAATCCTAATCTCAACTCCCTAACCTAAACATAACCTAAACTTGAAAATGCAAACCGAAACCCGATCTCGAACCCGAACCCGATTTCCTAAACCTAAACCTTTACCTATTCTCAATTCCCTTAACCTGTAACTTATAACCTAAACTTTAACCAAAACCTTAACCTAAACCAAAACCTATGACCTAAAACCCAAACATAAACCCGATCCTGAACCCGAACCCGATTTCCTATACCTAAACCTTAACCTATACTCAATTCCCTAAACCTAAACCTTAACCTATTCTCAAATCCCTAAATCTACACCTACACCTAATCTTAATCTCAACTCCCTAACCTAAACATAAACCTAAACTTGAAAATGCAAACCGAAACCCGATCCCGAACCTGAACCCGATTTCCTAAACCTAAACCTTTACCTATTCTCAATTCCCTTAACTTGTAGCTTATAACCAAAACCTTAACCTAAACCCAAACCTAAACCTATAACCTTAACCTAAACCAAAACCTATGACCTAAAACCCAAACATAAACCCGATCCCGAACCCGAACCCGATTTCCTAAACCTAAACCTTAACCTATACTCAATTCGCTAAACCTAAACCTAAACCTAAACCTAAACCTTAACCTTAACCTATTCTCAAATCCCCAAACCTAAACGTACTTCTAATCCTAATCTCAACTCCCTAACCTAAACATAAACCTAAACTTGAAAATGCAAACCGAAACCCGATCCCAAACCCGAACCCGATTTCCTAAACCTAAACCTTTACCTATTCTCAATTCCCTTAACCTGTAGCTTATAACCAAAACCTGTACCTAAACCCAAACCTAAACCTATAACCTTAACCTAAACCAAAACCTATGACCTAAAACCCAAACATAAACCCGATCCCGAACCTGAACCCGATTTCCTAAAGCTAAACCTATACTCAATTCCCTAAGCCTAAACCTAAACCTAAACCTTAACCTTAACCTATTCTCAAATCCCTAAACCTACACCTACACCTAATCCTAATCTCAACTCCCTAACCTAAACCTAAACCCTAACTTGAAAACCTAAACCTAAACCTAATCCCGAACCCGAACTCGATTTCCTAAACCTAAACCTTTACCTATTCTCATTTCCTTAAAGCTAAACCGTAACCTAAACCTTAACCAAAACCCTAACCTAAACCTAAACCTGATTTTTTTATTTTGCAGGAAAGATCAAACGTGTTTGCGAAACGGAGTTGGGCATAGTGTCGCAGTATTGCCAACCGAGACAGTCATCCAGAGTCGATAAACAGTATATCGAAAATGTTGCCTTAAACTTTTTGTCAAGGTTTGTGATTCTTTAAAGTGGTTCAACTTTGAATGTCTGATGTGTTTTTTCTTTTGCCTCTTTTAAAGTTGTTCTCGGCATAGCCGCATCGGCAGGAGCTGATAAGAGATCTTTTTCAAGTTGTGCAGGATCCTCAGAGAGGTTCTATGAACAAAAGGATGATCCGATAAGTCTTTTTCTCCTTTGCTTTTGTATGATCTTTTGCAGGGGGTTGGTGTGAGCGTATTTATGTATGAATGAATGTAATGTGGATAACATGTTTATGTAGTTTGGGTTTAGATGGATGTGAATGTGATGAAATATATATATAACAGGTGTATTTAAGAGTACTGTATGTTGTAACAGGTGTATATTAGGAAGAACATGATATTGTAACAGGTGTATATTGTTTGTGTTTGGATAGATGTAGTTTATGTTTGGATAAATTTACATAGTTTGGGTTTAGATGGATGTGAATGTGAATGTGAATATGATGAAATATATTATATAACAGGTGTATATCAGGAAGAATATCATATTAACAGGTGTATATACAAATGAGACGGATGAAGACCATCCTTTTAAAGGACGGCTCATGACCGTCCTTACTAGGTTCATAACAGACGGTCCATAACCGTCCTTTTCAGGGCCATAAGAGACGGTCTATAACCGTCCTTTTACACGTGATAAGAGACGGTCTATAACCGACCTTATTATAGACGGTCATGGGCCGTCCTTTTTACGGACGGTCTATAACCGTCCTTATGCTTGACGGTCATGGGCCGTCCTTTTTACGTACGGTTAGTCCTTTTTCAGATCAGAAGAGGAAAATGTGGGTTACCATTAGAGACGGTTTATGGCTGTCCTTTTTTAGAGACGGTCCATGACCGTCCTTATTGAGAGACGGTTTATGGCCGTCCTTTAAAAAATACGACACGTCAAAATTTGACGGCCGTTGCGACGGTCCAGGACCGTCCTTTTTGGCCTTTTGAGACGGTTTTGGACCGTCCTTTTTTCGTTGTTTTGGCGTAGTGAATAAATATGTAAGAGCAGATTAGGAGTTCGTAATGGGTTGGGTCGGCACACAGGTGAATTGGTCTGACCTGCTTCTTGGGCAGGTTTCAGCCATGCTAAATATGTAGTGGGCCCAGTTCAAGTTAGAAAATGTGGGTCGTAGTAAATGGGTTGGGATTGGGTGCAATTCTACCAACCTTCCCAAATAAGTATTAGTGGGCTCGCCTAGATTACTTGATCTGACTCAAAACCCAAAACAAATTAATCAACAATAATTAGATAAATGCACATACTGTGTTCTTAAACACGACTATGGTGTTGCCGGATTTGGTCAGGTAAGTCGAGCCCGACCCGATTATAATTAAACGGGTTGGGTATTATCGGACTTGGATTTGATGAATTTCAAGTGGGTTGGCTCCTGGCTTCTGCACATGGTAATGAATCGTGGGTCCATTTGGGCCAGAATTCTTGCCTTGTTTAGTAAAGGGATATGGCTCGTGCTGACCTAAAGGAGGGCAGAACCTGACTAATTGTCACTGCTAGGCCTGATCTGATGTAGAGCGGGTTGCGCGAACACTTTCATGGCCAAAATGGACCAGGGAAGGCCCAATCGGTGGCAAAAGTGATCAGGACCATCAGAATCTCAAAACAGTCGCAAACTAAAATGAATTTTTCGATATATCATATATGATTTTGGGGTACGAGAAGTTACTTTAGCCAATCAACCCGGCTATGCCGAGTTGCCCACGGATTTGCGAGATTCTTTCAGATCAACGGTTTAAAATCCTTTTTATTTTTGTTTTCGCTGTAAATAGTAATTTTTAATGCGATCATAACTTTTAATCATTTGAGTTTTAAGAGTCATGTCCAACATGAAAAGGGCTTAGAAAAATTAGGAGAATAATGTGATTAGACCAAATTGGATGCTTACTATTTTTCTCCCAAAACCATGAAGTCCAGTAGGAATCATATATTAAGTTTGAGTTAACAGTAAGTCACATTTTGAAGGAGTTTGATTCTAAAAATTCGTCTCAGGTATAAGTTCACTATTTAAAGAATTATAATTTCATGTTTTATTATCAATCAATTTTTATTTTTTATTTTTAATTATTAGAAATTGTTTCTATTTTCTTTCCTAGTGGATTCAAGGAATTTCTACGAGGAGTTTAGATAATCACCGTGGATTCAGAGCAGTTATCCCCGAGGAAGACCGTGATCAACCTCAGCACGTCCTCCTTGTGTCATGATCCACGCCGGAATTCGCACAACATTTCAGCTGAACTCAGCCCCATCGTTAGCCAATGATCGAAAGATAGACCTATTTCAGTCAGCAAAAGAGACGGTCTAGCTCATGGTCCCCAACCATGTCGAAGTCATGCTGCACGGACTAAAGAACCACTAAATCTTGATTATTTTGCTCTGTGATCAATCCATGTTGCAACATGCCTCATGGATGGTTCAGATCACGGACCATTCTGTCACATGCATGGCCATTCGTTTGATTTGCTAATTTCATTATTTTAAAACATATTCATAACCAGAGTCTCCTGAAGACCTTACAATCTCTTTGAGTCGACCCGATTAAAAGATTACGATAGGCCTAGCTACCCTGAAACTAAGACGCGGCCCACTTGGAAATTTTCCTGTGAGGTGGGCTCATATGGTCCCGGTAGTACCCGCTTGCCATAAATGTCAACTGTGGATTTGGTCCACCTTGTCCAACGTATTCTCTACCTCATGCTCACATAAGAAATCGAACGTCATGACGATACATAACTTAGGTGGACCACGTCAGAGGTAACAACGTAGAATCATGCTTAATATATACTTCTCAATTCATGTGGTGTGGCCCACCTGGGTTTGGAATGGCCCCGTTTTTTATGAGTCCCTTCATCTTAGTGGAGGACGTCTGATGAATGGATTAGATGGCATATACAAAGCACGGCGGACCCATGAATGGTTTGGAAGGATTTATATATTGGTTGAGTGCCCCTTCTAATTTTTCCTTGTGGTGCGGCGTACCTGACTTTCCCTTCTGTTGATTTCCTGCCCCATGGCCTAAAAACAAAAGGCACAGAGTAGATCAGATGCACTGTTGAAGTGAGACCCACATAAGCCCTGTACCACAGGGCGCGGCTTCGGTGGATCCCCGGACCCACCGAGGTGGGTGGGACCCCTGATTGTGGGGCCCATTGTGACTACATCCATTCCGTCCATCCATATTGAAAGCTCATTTTAGGTCATGATGCAAAGAATGAAGTAAATCCAAATCCCGGATTGACCATAGTATTGGAAACAGTAGTGATTGACCACTAAAAACTTACGGTGGGTAACAAAAGCTTTGGATCAAGATGATATTTGTGTGGTCTCTTCATCTAAGCTGTTTGTGACCTTATCAACAGGTTGGATGATAAATAAACATTCGGTAGAATCCCTGAAGTTTTTAAGATTGGAGATTCAACCACGACTTTTTCATGTGGTATGGTCCACCTAAGACTTTTGTAAGGTTAACTTTTGGAATCGTACCATAAAATGAGCTCTCAAAATGATTGGACGGTGTGGATTTAAGGCATATATATCACTGTTAGCCTCATAGGCAGGGTCCCACCCATACCACATGTAGTAGTGGAACCTGTACCAGGAGCGCACTTCTTTTCTTCTATGATTTCTGCAGTGTCATTAATAATCTACTACGAGTCACTCATACCCGATTTTATAATGCAACCTAACGTAGTAATGATATGGCTGCAGATACTGGACCACCACGAAGAGATGGTGGACCCCACCAACATTCCTAATCAACCTAACAGATAAAAAGACTCTATGTTGTACACAAAATATGGCTGTCAGCAGGCCAGGCCCATGGTTTTCTTAGGCTCGATTCAACTATTTTAGGCTGGGCTTAGTCAAATATTTGAATTTGGTAGACCCAAACCCAGCCGGTTGACAGCCCTAAGTCAAAGCCAGGCGGCAGGCCCGGTGGGTTATAGGTTGGCTAGGGGTGCAACTATCGCAGGTCGGATTGGGTTGAGTGGTAACCCAAGCCCAACCCGAAGGATTGCTCATGAGAGAGAGAGAGTAGTGATGTTATAAATGGCTCTGAAAACTGAGCGTCCACGTCGATTACAATATAAAGTGATACAATCATGGTCGTAAATCCATTTCATGGAACCCAACTTTGGGTGCACATGCTTCTTACCAATTACTTTGATTGGATGAATATAGGCATCACATTACATGCCACCAAAATACAAGGCCCAGATTGAATATGAAAAATAAGTTGAAAAATCATTCTAGTTTTTTCATCATTTGGGTTCAACTTTGAATTGACCATATCTTTCAAAAATTACACTGATCAAACAATCCAACTATTAGATTGACTGCAGGTGAAACCATGATTGGAATAGGATAACCGGGAAGGTTTGTTCAACATGTGACATCTACCAAAGACCGTCCATATTTCTCCTCTCAAGAAATCACCTTAACTAGACAACACCAAGGCCTAATTATATATAGTCACATAGTCAAATAAATTACCTAAATGATCATAAATTAAGTGGTTCGACAATAAATTTTCTTATTGTAATTGGATTGTCATATAAAATACCATACTATTATCTTATTAACAATGGGAGAAATGGAAAATTTCTCAAAATCTACATGGTATCAAAGCTCATGCTTGCTAAACCTCTCTCTGGCACAACGATCGGATGGCAGCAGCTGTCCAATATCTTGTAGGGACACCACAAAGCACAACAATGGCACCACCTCCGGGCACCGTCATATAGCAACATCAACCACTACTGTGAAGCAATGTCACCACCGCAGCATAACAACACAAGCACCGGCAACCATCGGTGACACCGTTGCCCAGCGGCGACCTGTGTCACACAGAAGTGCCAGCACCACATAGCAGTGTCGTCCTCCATCATATAGCAACAGTGACAAGTAGCGCCACTGTTGCATAACAGCATCGTTCTAATTGATCAGCAACTTCGACAGGCGCAGATCAGCCCCTTTTCGCATCAGTCAGTGTTCGTCTTCGTTAATCTAGCATTGTAAATTTATGTAGCAAGCTCAAATCTTATTTCTCTCTTGACGTTTGTGACCATTTGATTAGTATGCGATTACTTGTTACTTTGTTATCTGTATTTGCTATTTCAGAATGCAGTAAATCATTGACAGTTAGAAAATTGGATCTATAAATCAACATCCTAATTTATTCATTACCACAGTTAAATTGGATGGTCACAACTATCTCACCGGTACTAGTCTACTAAGGTGTATCTTGGTAAGAAAGAAAACTTGGTTACATTAATGGTAGTAGGCCGCCATCACCTATTTCTAATCCTTCTTAAGTGGATTCGAACGGTGAGAACTTTATAAATATGTAGCTCGAGATTAATTAGCAGCCCCTCAATAACCAAACGAATTTTGAATACTATAGTAGAAACATACTCCCATCCTGATAACCTCACTCGTATCATTTGTTACATTGAGAGATTACTAATATTTCGTAGGGAGAATTATCGGTGGAATCCTATTATGCTTCTCTTTCCTAGAGATGAGAAAAGTTGAACCATTATATGCATCAAATTCTTGTTCTGGATGACTTAAGTGGCTTTTGGGGGCAATTCAGTTTTTAAACTGCAACAAGTTCAAGTGATAGGGTGAGAATCCTTGCCTTCACTTAAAGTTGTTTATAATATATTATCAGTGAAGCCAATTGACGGGCCTCAACTAGTTTATCTATATATTATTAAGAGATATACCTTTCTATTGGTTGACCCTAGTTTGAAGAAATTCAATTCGGATATTGAAAAATTGTTGTTTCAAGTGTGAACCGTAAATCGGTTGTAACTTTTGATCTGAGTATTATTATAACGGGCCATCTGGGGTCAACCAACCCACTTGTGGATCACATCCATCCGTTTCATGAGAAAATGCACGCCCTCAACTCAAAAGCAAGATTTTAGATAAAATTTAATATTTTTAGTAATTTTGATTTTTGTCATATTTTCTTATTTTAAAATTAATTATAATCATGCCGAGATTTCTCCAATAAGGTTAATTTAAGACTTTTTTTTTAAAAAAAAATAAAAAATTATTACTTTTGCTAAGTTCTATTCTAATTGGATGAATTAGAATTTTATTTTTATTTTATTAAGTAGTGTAATCAGGAAATCATAAACATTACACATTATTAATTCAATAAAAATATTTGAGTTTTCTCTAATTGTTTCCCATGGATTCAAGGTTTTAATTGCTTGAGAGAGATGGAAATCTTTCTCATCATTATTTCACTCCCTTTCCTATGTCACCTCACCCTATACAATATGCATGAGTTGCATCTCTCCTATGATCCATCCCCCATATCATGAGTTGTAATGTAGTGCGAGTCGCGGACAGTTTCATGGCCAAGATGGATCAGAATAGGCCTGGTCGACGACAGAAGTGATCCAAACCGTTAGACCTTAAATCGAGCATATCTCGCAATTTGGAATGAGTTATTCAACATACCATATATGATTTTTGGGGTAGGACGAGCTACTTTAGCCACTCAATCTAGCATAGCCATGCCGAATTTGTGAAATACCATCATATCGACGATCGAAATCCTGTTTTGTTTTCGTATATAGTAAGTTTTAGTTTGAGTATAACTCTTCATCCATTGGGTTTTAGGAGTTGCACCCAACATGAAAAGTGCTTAGAATAATTAGGAGAACATCATGGTTTGGCTAAATAGGACACTTAGTATTTTTGGCCGAAAACCATGTGCACTAGTAGACATGACGACCGTCTATAAATAGTAAGTTGCGATTTCTAGGAGTTTTAGTTATAGTTTGATTCCAAAACTTCTTTCAAGGCTTAATATCCCTATTTAAAGGGTTGTGAACTCGTTTATTTCATTTATCAATCAAAGTATGAATTTTATAGAATTTATTTCTATTTTTCTGGCTTTTCCTCTTGGATTCAAAAAGTCTCTGTGAGGAGTCCAGAGAACAACATCCGTGGAATCGGAGTAGTAATCCTTAAGGAAGACACTAGTGCGTCAAGTTGCAACTCATGCAACTCCAATTACACTGGAGGAGTCGCATGGCCTCCTCCTCAGTAGGTTAAGTTGAAAGTTAAATGACTCAAGATACTATGGTCATTGATAAAGGCCCCACTGCTTTAGCTGCTTCTCGTGGGACATCCAAGCTTTCATGTGGACATGGTTCTGGCCCACCTACCAACATGTACAACAATAATTAGGACAAAAGCAGGGGACATGGTTGCAACCCTACATGAAACAACTCTTGGTCGTCCAATAATCCCCTCTACCCTATCTATATTAGGATGGGGCACATGCAAGTCATTGGACTCGGCTAATCTCTCTCTCCATACTGAATATCATGAGCAGGATCAAGTCCATGTAGGCAACGGCACGTCTTTGAAAATTTACCACATGGGATCCAAAACCTTAACTACGCCTACTTCCAATTTTACTTTACAAAATATATTATATGCTCTGAACATATCAAAAATTCTTTATTTGTTGCACAATTTACTCCTGGGTGATATTGTCTCACCAACATCTACCTTTAAATGGGTCTCCTCACATGTTATATGTTTATGACTCTTGCTAATTAGGTAAAATCAAGAGACTGCCATTTTCTGCTTTAGACCCTACTGCATCTTCATCACTTTAACTTGTTCATTCAAATATATGGATCGACTAACTCAATCGTACATCTTCAATAAGGTTACTTTAAGTGTGTGTGTGTGTGTATATATATATACATATCAATGATTTTAGTCATAGTTATTGGTTAGATTTTCTTTATTTATGTTTGGATGTCTTAAAAGTTTTTATTCAGTGGAAGATGCTTGTTAAAAATATTCTTAGTTGTTGGTCATATCACTGCAATCTGACAGTGGTGGTGAGTTCATGAATTCAAGACTTGGCAGTTCCTCCTCTCCAATGGCATTAACCATCAAATCTCTTGTCCCCACACCTCTAAATAGAATTAGACTGCCAAGAGCAAACATCGCCATCTTGTCGAAACGGGCTCTACCTTGTTGGCCCACTCCAATTTTCTCCATTAATAATGGGTCTAGGCCTTATGGACTAACGTTTATTTGATCAATTGTCTCCCAATCTTGCTCCACAATACATCGCCATGGAAAAAGCTATTTGGGCACCTCCAGAATACACCTTCCTCTATACTTTGTGTGTGCGCGTTTCCGGTATTCGAATCCCTACATGCCTCTAATAAACTTAATTAAGAAACCAAACAATATGTTTTCTTAAGCTATGGCCTGAACCATCTTGGGTGCTGTTTTCCTTGACTCAATCATCGATTGGGTCTATTTTCAGGAGCTGTTGTCTTTGATAACTTGCTATTTCCATTGCACGAATAAGCCACTAGATCACCCCCACCACATGTTATGGATATATGCTCACCTCTTGTGCGTGGTCTGTTGTGTGTGCCTCTTATTGTGCAGCCTGCCCCACCTAGTAAATCAAACCAAACCTCATCTAACACTGATGGTTCACCTGTCCGGTCTTACTATCAAGAACATGATGCCCAAAATACTACTTTGTCAACCCACTGATGACACGCCTACACCGGACCCACTTGGATCCCACTATCAAAACCTCCACTGGCCCATATATCCAGTCCATAGATGTGATGGCAACCCGACCCAAGGTGGGCATATCTTTATAAATAAAAACCTAAAAAAACTCTATTTGGCCAGTGCCAACCATTATCCATTGCCTTACTGCCACAAAACTCCCCACTTGAGGCAAGTTGCTTCATGCAAGCATCCAATTAGCCAACTCAAGAGAGGCCATGTTGGATAATTAAGTTCAACGCATTGTGACAAAAGAGGACTTTCCCTTCATCCCCAACAATTCAAAATGAATATAGTTGGTTAATTATTGCTGGATATAGAGAGTAAAACAAAAGAATCTCAACTGATTTTTTAAATCTCTAAATATCTTTTTATTTTAACTGCCATACCTCACAGTTTTAACCTTTCATAATTTTCCTGTTTACACTTGATTAGAATAAACAAAAGTGTGTAACATTCCTAATAGTTGAGAATTATAAGAGAAAACAATTCAATAAAGAAAATAAAGACTTGTGTTGAATGGGCACTACATAGATAATAATTTTTAAAAAATAAAAAATGAAATGTGGGTGGGGGAATAAATAAAGTAGGAAAAAAAATAAAAAAATCTTTGGTTTTCAGTAGAAATACAAACAATAAGCAAGATTAATCCTTTATTTATTGGTAGAGTCCAAGAAAAAACCATATGATTGATGGGGATCCCCTAGATTGCCAGTTATTTCCCTCAATCTTTTTTTCTTCCCTATTTCATAAATTTCATTTCGTTTAATTAAATCGAAGTTCTTAAATACCTCCACCTTTGAAATATACCTTTACAAAAATATTGTTCCAGGCATACCAAATTACATTAATAAAGAATTACCAACTAACCATGCGATTAGCATGGTCTGATAATATTTGCTAACCAATGGACACCAAGCAAGAAATCCCATGATTTCCGCTCAAATGATGTAGGTGGCTTTCCATAAGCTTCTTTGACACACTCAAGAGATTGCATCCAAGGAGACAGCCCATGTTTCCACATCAAGTCTCTAATCAAGCAACAACCCCATAAAACGTGCCTCCAACGTTCATATACATATTCAAATAATCTAAAGCCATTCAAGGAACAGGTTGCATGCGTGTATTAAAAAAATAAAAATGTGCCACTGATCCGACTTTCATTCCATTCATCTGTGCAAGATGCGGTTCATTCAGCCGGTGGGTCCCACCATGGATGCAGCATGGCCGGAATGGAATGATCATTAGGTGGGACACAAAAATAATGACTGCTGGGAGGGAATTGAAGGAAATTAGAAAAAAGGGCCAATGGTGCACATGTAACACATGTTGGAGGCCTCGTGACTGGTTTGACATGATTTTCAGGCCACACAAAATGGACCAATAGGCTAAACAATGAACGGCCCTGATCTTGCACACATGTGCCACATTGGCATGTTTTGAGAATTGCCGTCTCATGGGTCTGGCGAGATACACGAATTGCGTGTATAATATAAGGAGTGATCACAATGATATAATAACCTGAGTGTTGGTAGGATTTGCCAAGGAGGCAAATAAATTCCTTCAATAAATAAAACAACTAACTCTCTCTCTCTCTCTCTCTCTCTCTCTCTCCTATCTCTCTCTCTCTCTCTCTCTCTCTCTCTCTCTCTCTCCTATGATAGTTGACCCATTTTGAAAATGGTTGGTGACTTGTCCTCCTCACATACGGCACTCATGAATAGCTATCCAAGCCATTCAACTTTGGGGCACATTTGGATGAAGCAAATGATGTCAGGAATGTTACCGATCAAGCAATCTTATCCATATGGTTTATAGTCATCATATGGATGAATAAAATTAAAGTGGTTCCAATTACAAAATCATACTGTTACTGTCCTCGTCTCATTGTAATTTCTGGGTCATGCTCCATTCAAGTCGCATCACCGATTTGAATGGTCTGGATGTTATACCATCGTGGATTGTGTACTGTTGAAGAGTCATAATCATTCATGGAATGGTGGTCAACTATCGCAGGACTATTAGATTTAGGATTTGTACGGCCCACCTGAGTTTTGGATCAGGGCCTGATGTTTAAATTATTGTCCTCTTGTGGTCCTGCAAAACTGATGGACAGAGTGGATTTTTTACGGGCATTTTTGTGGACCCACACTGCGCCCTGTGCTAATTGCCCGTATCGCTGGGACGTGGAATATTAGCTACTGACAGGTTGAGTAGCGAGACTCGCTGCTGAAGTGACGTCACCAAGTTTTCTGGGCCTCACTATGATGTATGTGTTGTATCTATATCGTTTCATCAATTTGGATAGATCATTTTAGGGCATGACACAAAAGAAAAAAGTAGATACATTAGATCCCCACCATAGAAAAAAGTAGGGTGAGTGACACCCACTGTTGAAACCTTCCTAGGGTCCCCCATGATATTTATTTGAGATCCTACCTGTTCGTAAGTTAACACAAACATTAAAGAAGGGAAGTTACAAATATAAGCTTGATCGTAAACATTTGTAGCCCCTGGGAAGGTTTCAATGGTGGGCGTCACTCTCCCCACTATTTCCAGTGGTATACTAGTTTTGAACCTGACTCATTCTTTGTCTCATGCCCTAAAATATCTCTCCAAATGGATTGACGGTGTGGATACAACACAAACATCATAGTGGGGGCCATATAACTTGGCAACGTAATTTCATTAGCGAGTCTTGCTGCTCAACCTGTGAGTGGCTAATCCGCGTCCGTATCGCTGTGCTATTTCAGGGAAAGAGGATCGTGGGTCCCCCCAACCCCCAACCATATGGATATCCCTATTACGGGACTTCATTGGGCCCACTGTGATTTATGTGTATTATCGATACCGTCCATCCATTTTTCCAGCTCATTTTAGAACATGAATCTAAAATTAAAGCATATCCAGAGCTCAAGTGCACCCAACACAAGAAACAACTAGTAGCGTTGTCACCATTGAAACCTTCCAAGCACCCACCGTGATGTTTATTTGACATCCAACCTGTTCATAAGATCAACACAAATTTGGATGATGGAAAAACAAAAATACAAGTTTAATCCAAAACTTTTGTGCTGCCTGAGAAGTTTTCAACGGTAGGCATTCAATCTCTACCGTTCAACCGTAGGCATTCAATCTCTACCAGCTTTGGATATATGCTTCTACTTTGTGTTCATGGCCTAAAATGAGCTAATAAAACAGATATACGGGCTGGCTAAACTACACAAATCACGGTAGACCCCACAAACTCTGGTCACCAGACATTGAGTAATCAGGCAAGCCGGCTTCCCATTTTAGGCAACCAACTGTTAAGATTACCCAATCAATGTCTCCTTTATGAAAATAGACCCTCCATGGCGAGGACACTTGATGAACGGCCCGGATCAAGCAATGAGTTGTGTGTGCACGATGACATTGGAAGAATCCCCATTCATTAACAATGGGAAAAATAATTATTTTGGAAGCAACTAATCAATGCCATAATTATTCAGCTCTAATTCCAATGGTCCAGACATCTCCCTTACCTCTCTTGCCCACCATCGAGAAGATGTTGACGATTTTCCTGGTTGGTTTTCTTTTGTCCCTCACCGCCAACCGAGGAATAGGCAGAATGATAAGGTACTTTCCTCCTCGCACCGTAAGCTTATCATACTGGCATTTTCCTCCAACGTGTCATGTATGCAGGACATCTGATCCGTAGAAACGGTCGGCCACATCACAAAGATCATCATACGAGAAAAGATCATGCAGATCGATTCTTGAATTAGGCCAAACAAGCAGGAAGAGGAGTAACCAGTCTATCAGGTGAGCCGACAGTGGGGACCATTGTGATGCATGATATTTACATCAACGCCGTCCATCCGTTCTGAAAGACCATTTTATGGTACACGTCCAAAAAATAAGCAGATCAAAATTTCATGTGGACCACACCACCGAAAACAGTGGTGATTGACAATTAAAAACTTATTATGGGCCACAAAATTATTTTTATCAAGCTGATATTTTTGTGGTCCCTTCATCCAGGTCTTTTTGACCTTATCAACAGGTTGGACGGTAAATAAACATTCCGGTGGCATCTAGGAATCTTTTAATGTTTGGTATTCAATCACACTGTTTCCTGGTGTGGTCCACTTAATATTTGAATCATATTCATTTTTATTACTATACCCTAAAATGTGGTTTCAAAACGGATGGACGGCATGGATGGAAGGCACATACATCATGGTGAGCCCCACAGTCCAGAACTCAACGAAGCTGCCCTAAAACTCAGGTGGGCACACCATAGGAAACTGTATAAATAGTGCCTACAACTTATAAATTCAGGTGTTATGACCCACCTAAGGTTCCGAACGGTCTGATTTTTGGGTCCACGAGCCTTGTCGGTCAGATCAGTTGAATGCCATATACACGCGACAAGGACCCTACACAGTAGAGCTAATGGTTAATCAATTTTTTCTAGCCGTCCATACTGTGTGTAACCATCTTATGGGAAGCCTAGATCTCTCACACCTGTCTCATATTGGCATGCGTGCGTGAATTTTTGGTAGGGCTTCCATATATACACGTGGAATAATAAAACTTCCATAATAACACATTATTATTATTAAGATTTTATTAACAAAATTATTATGATTATTATTATTATATAGACACACTCTTTGGCTTCTTGGGTAAAACAAAAAGATATTATCTCTGTGGACCTTTAATCACAAGCAAATGATAGCTTATTGTCGTGGTAATCCCAACGTCAGACAAGGAAACGTCTCAAATTTCGAATGAAATTTTAACATCTGGCTACTGCGTATTTGCTTCTTCTTTTTTTCTTTCTTTCTTTCTTTTTTTGTTTTATTTTTTTTCGGAAGTGGACTACCGTACATTAGTAGGAGTTCTATGGTCCTCAATTCAAGATATGATTGTACAATTTGAATTTTGTTTGCATGTCCTGTTGTATTTTATTTCAAAATTTATATTAAAAATGAAATTTAAAATATTTTGGTTTTCCTCTACATTTGAAATTTTTTGTGCTTTTAAATTATTAGTTTTGTCTCACATCAGATTTAACAAAAAAAAACAACTTGTATATAAGATAGGTTTTTTGCCTTAGGGCTTGAACTCCATTCAAGGGGCACGCACGCGATGAGCCAAATCGAGCCGTACCGTGCCGAGCCGAGTCTGCATGTGTGTGCGCATGCGAGACGAGACGGTTGGGTGCGGGTGCGGGTGTGGGTCCAGGTGTACTCGCGCGTGTATATGTATGAGTACTCACAGGACTTTATTTGCAAAAGTATAAAACCAACGGACCAAACCCTTTCAAAGTAGGAGTCTATATAAGGACTTTCATTCCAGTTTCAAAAGTACGAAATCTTTCTTATCTTCTTAAAACTCTCTTTATCTTCTTGTTTATAAGTTTTATTGTTGCTGAGTTCATCACTAATTTAATTCAGTACTTTCAGGTTAAACTGCAAGTGGTTCAAACCCGTGTATAATGAGTGCATCGCTAGGACCGAGTCATAGTCATTGTATCCTAAAGGTCGATTGCTCTAAAAACTTGTTGCACTTGGGACACTGTCCAAGAGAAGTAAATTCGATTTGAAACAAAGTGATTCACGTTAGGCCTCAACTCAATTCGATAAGTCTTCTTTCTCAAATTTTATTTTCTTTTTTATTCTCAATTTTTTAATAGTCTATTTAATTCAACCAAATATTCTAACAAGTCTAAACCATCGATCCAATGGTCCCTAAACGTGGACGAACCATGCTCCAAAATGTTTCCCTTCCTGGAATATCAATAGTCTCTAATCTTTAAAGGGTCCCACTAGGGAACGGTTTGGATTACAAAGCAAGTCCCATAATAACCCGAGTTTTACGTTTCTAGTAGTGGGGCCTACAGTTTAGCGATCCAAACCATCTATCAAATAGGCCAAGCCATACTTAGAATGATGTAAAGATGTACATGAGGAGGTTGAACACGGATAACTACTCCAAATTCACATAACTTGACTCCTTAGGGAAACTCTCCTAATCCATGAGAAAAAAAAAAATAAGGAAATAAAAATAAATTCAAAAAAAAATATCAAAAATTGATTGATAGATGATAAAATTGAATTTACAACCCTTTAAATAGAGGTTATGATTCCTACCAAACTTTATGGTTTTCGGCCAAAACTAGTATCCTATTAGGCCTAACCACATTGTTTTACTAATTTTTCTAAGCATTTTTCATGTTGGGCACAACTCAAAGGATAAAGAATTATGATGGAACTTAAATTTATTATAAATAGTAAAAATAAAATAAAAACGAATTTTCAACCATGAATCGAATGGAACCTCACAAATTTGATGTGGACAACCTGGCAAAGCCAAGTTGGGAGGCTAAAGTAGCATCTCCTACCCAACATCATATATTTTACTTGGAATAACTAATTCTGGTTTGCAAGATATGCATGATTTAGGGATCTAAGGGTCTTCATCACTCCTGCCTCCAATCAGGCCTTCTTTGGTCCATCTTGGATACGAAAGTGTCAAGTGTCGGTGACCTGCTCTACATGGTGTAGGATCCTATCCTCCAATCTTTTTGACTTTCATAAGGGGGACTGGACCTGTTGGTTTATTTCTTTTCTCAACCGTCTATTTGTGGTGAGGTTGCTTTATCAATGCATTTCTTCGGCGAATACTCCATCCATGGCTGGACCTGTAAGACCAATGATCTAGATCACAACATAACTATGGGGCCCATCTATGTGGTGAAATCTATCTTGGATGGCCAATATGTCAGACCACTGAAATTTATATTTTGGACCATCGCTGTGAAGTCCACTGATCAAAACAACACAATCGCCATCCATGTACAGTTTAGCTAGTTTATATCTAAAGTGGGGGCTTCTAGATGAATGGTGCTGGATTACTAGGAAACAAAATATCAGCCTGATCAAAAAATTCAGTGGGCTCCATCCATGTTTCAATTGTGGGCATTCCATCCACTCTATTCCATACGGTGTGGCCCACTTTAAATGTATGCCAGTTTGATTTTTGGCCTTCCGTTCTACTATCATATGGCCCAAAAGATGGACAGAGTGGATATCACTCATATGTGACAGTAGGCCCACAAAGCTTTTTGTTGCTCGCGCTCCGTGCAACAGCAAATTCACCGCTCCGTCCTTCGTAACCACGCCGAGGATTTCCCGTTTTCAAGTCAGACGTTGACTTCGACTGGTGAGATTTTAACAAGTCCTTTTCGATTAATTGCCATTGGGTCATCGCTATCATGTAAGCTGTACCTCGTCAGAGACAACAACTCAGCCACCGTACACGTGTCAGCGGTTCACAAAAACTTTCGACCGTGCAACTTGTGGCTCCATTGGTCAATGAGCTGTATACTTGAAATAAAACTGATTGGATGACATTAGCTTATGATTTTAAGTCACTAGTTTCGTGGTTAGGATTGTCCTGTTTGTGTGATTTTTGGGACATAGATTCCTCCTAATAGTTCTCATGATTCAGACCGTTCATATTGGGAGTGGATTAGATATCTCTGTGCCCAGGGCTGTGTGAGGCTCACAGAGATGTTTGTAACAAATCCACTCCGTCCATATGTTTTAAAATACCATAATAGTACTCAAGGCTAAAAATAAGGCAGATCCTAAACTCAGGTGGGCCACACAAGAAACCGTGAGGATTGAACCCATGGAGGTGACAGAAGTTTTGCATCTGGATGATATTTGTGCCAACAGTTTATCAGAGGGGTAATAACCCTATGAACGGTTTGGATGGCATATAAACATCATGGTCAGCTCCAGGAAGGTTACAACTATGGACGTTTCCATATCAACTGATTCATGTGTTATAGCCCACTTGAGTTTTGAATCCTCCTATTTTTTGCTCATATCTTATTGTGGTTTTTTAAAATGGATAGACGGAGTGGATTTGTGATGAACAATACATCTCTTTGGGCCGCACACAGCCTCAGGCAATCCCCTCCCTTCATATTGGCATATATGCCACGTGTACCGTGGATGAGTTCCTCCACTGCGGACCGGAATCCTCTGCAACCTGTTGCAGGAAGAGCGTACACCCGCTGTCTGAGACTTGGGGAACTCCATTGAGGATCTGATCCCAATAATCAAATTGATTCAAAACTTAGGTGGGCCACACCACATGGAACATTGTGGATGTGGATGGCCACCATAGCAACTTTTCCGCAACAACTGTGTGGTTTAAATGCCATCTCTACCCTATTGTTAGCTAAGACTAATAAATGTTAACAAAAAGCTAGAAATCTAATTTGTCCCAACAGCTGCAGGGGCTGCGCCGCGTAAATTTATATGACTTATGTATGATTTATGCCGGTTTAGCCACCAAGTCTCTCTATGAAACTGTGTCCAGGTTGTTGCGCCTTTCGTGTGGGTCGGAACTTATCTAACAAGGAATTTCACTGCCATTATAGTTACAGGCGCCGTCTACCGAGGATTCAGTCACCAGCTCCCCATCATCAAGTCACCAACTTCCTTAAAGGTATTGATAATTCCAGTATTGGTAATCTAATTAAAGACTCTTCTTTAGTTTAATTGTTTGAGAAACAATTATAATTGGATATTTTATGATTGATCGTCTCGAACAATATGACAATATGTTGAAAATGTAGATGTAAATAAGTGTTAAGGAACTCATTTCTTCATGTTTTTTTTATAAATGTGTTTATCAAATGATAATTTCTTAAAATTTTCAGCAAGCAATGAAGTGAGCATGAATTTCTAGTTTCCATTAATTTTATTTTATTTTTATTTTATCACACGCACTTGCATATGCCCGCGCACTCACGCCACAATGGGTGCTCGAACTCATGACCTCATGTTGAAATTCTTGTGAGTCTACCACTAAGATATATGGTCACGAGCAAATAAAACTCTCACAAAAGTTCCTTCAAATTTTGTATTTTAAGACTTTAGAAATATTATTTAGTTAATTATTGTATTTTTCCATCTAATGTATTATTTACAATTCAAACACAATAAAACTTCTAATCATGAAAAAATCATCCATTATAAGGATATTGAACCCACCAATTGAACCCTCACCCGGATACTGAACCCTTGCTCGAACAATAGCCCGGTTAGCCAGTGTGTTAGAATATTTGTAACGACTTGGCCCTCACTGTACCGATATTGTCCACTTTATCCAAAGCCTCACGCTTTTGGTTATGCGGTTTCCCCCAAAATGCCTCGTTATAAGGAATGGTGGAACTGCACTTATAACCAGGGTCGCGAACGCTCATCCATCTAATGTAGGACTAAGCCAAGTCCCCGATCAACTGTTAGCGATATTTTCGAACAAACCATAAGTTGAACCCTCGCCCAGATACTAAACCCTCGCTCGCACAATAGCCTGGTTAACCAGGGTGTTGGATCCATACTCTTTTTTCATCTTTTCTTTTCCTAATTTCTAAATAGGTTCTATCATTATTTTGGTGTTGTCAGTTATCTGAGCCTTTCTCGCACTGATTTTTGTTAGTGATGGATGATGGATAAAGTGGATCTTACATGCACAATATTGGATGCAATACACGTCGGGTACTACATGGTGCTTTGGACAACTGATAGGGGTGTTATGTAGGAATTTAATTTGGATTTGTAAATCTGTAATTATGAAAATTTGAAATTTAAAAATAATTGTAAAAGAAATTAAAACAAATTTAGAAATTTGAATAAGGAATAATTTAAAAAACTTATTTGATTCGAGGCACAATAAAAGTCACTCAGCTTGAAATTTATTTGTCCTCCTTTGAACGATGTCCATAATGCAATAGGAATACTAAACAATCAACTTATAGGATACCCTCAAATGTTATCTCGTCACACCGGTGCACTCGATGTATGAAGACCCGAACCATCTTTATTTGTTTAACACAAAAACTGAACTAGATAAACCAAAAGAAACTATTGTAGAGATTTTAAGTGAGAAAGAGAACTAAACAATTGGATTGATATTAAATTCGAAACTAGAGAAGTCCCTTATATAGACTTTAAAAATTTGCCTCAAATGGGTGTGTATGCAACCATGCCAACAGTCATGGCTATTGGGTTTTTTGGAAAAGAAAAATATTTCATTTTCTGGCTCTATTTGAAAATTCAAAATAAATTGCCATTTTTGTCAATCGTTGAAAAATGAAATTTCAAAAGGCAACAAAAAGAAAATTATATTTGTAAATATACTCATGCACACCACATTACACTACGGCCATGGACCAACACGCGCATGTGGTTCATGGCATAATTTGGAGCTATTGGCATATCTCACAAACAACTAAGTTCACATGCCCCCTGAAATGACATAAACCCTATGCAAAATCTTCTTCTTAAAAACTCAAGTTTTTCTTCGTGTCTATTCGATATGGAACTAAACCCACACCATGACAAGACAAAATATCTTTATTGTTTTTTGAAAATTTTGAAGGATTGTTCATTTTATTTTTTTTTGAAACACTAAAATACAACATATTAAGTATTATCGGGTTGGGTTCAAGTAGGTTCCTCCAGTACCATATTCACATTTGTTCTAACCTGGGCTAAGTTCTTTTAGGTGTAGATCTAATTCTTGAAAAGCCACACCTAGATTCAAATGGGCTCATCACTTGTGGACCATCGCCCGGACAATAAACCCTCGCTTGGACAAGAGCCGGGCTATCCAGGGTACTGTTAGAATCCCCCCACCTTCAGGGCAGATTTGCCCTCGGCTCTGATACCATTTGTAATGACTCAGCCTTCACTGTATCAATATTGTCCGCTTTGGCCAAAGCCTAATAGTTTTGGTTCTGGGGTTCCTCCAAAATGTCTCATCGTAGGGAAAGGTGGAACCGCACTTATAGCCAAGGTCTCGAGCAATCATTCATCTGATGTGGAACTAACCGAAGGCCTGACCAACTGTTAGTGATATTTTCGAACAATAACAATATTTTCGAACAACCCACAAGTTGAATCCTCACCCGGACACTGAACCCTCGCTCAGACTATATCATTCAATTGCACCCACTGTCACTTCGAGACATGCATTGGTGGGTAAACAGGCTGTCTTGCTTGCATGTGGCTTACGGAAAATAGTTTAATTCCAAGACCCAGCCAAACCCAAGTAGGCATGACTACTGCCCACGTCCATGTGAATAAAATATTTACAATTGTACAACTTAGAGAAAATAAACCCAACCCAAACCCTAAACTCAAGTAGACCGGATTTTTTTCCACAGTCTAATAAGTGGGACCCAGAGCCTACACCAGCATTTGAAATCCCGTATTGGGTCCATCAGGTACCGTGGGCCCGGGTACCCATTGACAGCCGTAGTTGATGGAGACGATTGCGGTCCCACCACAACGGACCACCAACCTTTCTCAGTGTATATGAACAGCTATACTCCCCTGATCCTTCACCATTGCTATAAAATAATAGTGACTCATTCCCCTTAGCGATGGCACAGATTTCTGATGATCCAGACCGTCCAAACTGATGAACCGATCATAGATAGAGCATTCACCTACAAACCGTGGTAGTAATTAACCATCTGATTTGTTTGCTTAATTTAAGCTGCTTCAGTATTTTTCTTCTAACAATCCACTTGATAACCACCAACTTGACGGTTAGGATTGCTTGATCAAGGTGGTCATCGATCTATACTCTCCACAAGTGGCTTCCAGAGTTTGGATGGTCTGGATAGCTGCGAATGTATGCAAGTGAGAAGGGTATAATGGTAGTGAACTAACACAGGGTTCTTCTCCTGTAATGAATAAAATAATTCCTGGTTTTAAAGATCTCTATTCTCAAGGGTGTATAGGAGAGAGATTTTTACTCATTCAACACAACAACCAATAATAAATGGCATTGATTTGCTTCTTTAAAGCCTTCACTGCCCCCTCTCATTCAGAGGTTTTATGGTTTTTGGCCTTGTTCTCTCTCTCTCTCTCTCTCTCTGGGCATTTGGGTTTCCTACACTACGGTACAAGAGTTGAAGTTCCATGCATTTCCCTCAATATCTGAGAGACATGGTTAGGAATAGAAAGTAGAGAGGCTCTTCAATTGAATATCAGAGCCCTTGCCATGTTATTCATGGTCTTTTAAAGGTATGAATCTATCAGTATCTCTCTTTCTTGGTTTTTGTTGCATGGAAATGGCAAGTTCTTTTATTTTCTCCGACTCATAGACTGTATCCAGATAATGAACATCAGAAAGGGACAGTCTATATATTTACACCCTCTCCTTTTTAATATTACACCCCCATTTTTATTTATTTATTTTTTTTTTTTATTTTTTTGTGCTAAAATGACTTAAATCAGTACAATGGGTCAAATGTCATTTGCTTGTTTGAAATTGCAATTTGGTATTGCCCTTTTGATCGAGAGAGCATTTAAAGAACATCTAATGCATTTCCTTTTCTACCATAATAATACCAACATTTTCAAAGTTCAAACACAATCCTAACAACATCTCTACAAACAAAAACAAAAAAAAAATCATCTCTAACAACATCATTTTATTAGTTTTTCTCTCTCTCATTTTACTATGTGAAGGGATTATTGCAGTTGAAAGAAGTCTTCCATGGCTACCAAGATGAAAGGGATCTTTAAAGGGATCAAATACATCTCCCAAATCTTTGGTAATATTTTTGTTTTTTGTTTTTTTTTTTTTTTCCTTTTTTATAAATGACTCAATGTTTCTTGAATTGACATTTCCACCCCTAAAATTGCCATTTCAATCCCGCCAGGTTAATTTGGGATGTGCAATAGTTGAAAATTTTAATTACTGTGTGTGGACATATCACATGATATTAACCTTTATCTATGGTCTCTAAAAATTGGTTCTTGCAGCAGTTTATAAGGAGCATGAGATGGAGATTGGGTACCCAACGGATGTAAGACACGTGTCACATATAGGGTGGGATGGCACATCTGTGAATGCACCAAGTTGGGTATGTATTACATTTTACAAACTATTTTTTTCTTTTTATTTTCTGATTTGTTAGGCAATCTATGTATGTTGGTATGATGTATTTTTTCTTTCTTTTCTTTTTTGTTTTTTGTTTTTTGAGAAATGAATCATTTACATTTAATAATAATAATAAAAAAAAAAAAAAACCAAATGCAGATGAATGAGTTCAAGACAGCATCCGATTTTTCATCGACACAGCTAAGTCACTTTGGCCATTCAAGGGATCCGAGTTGTGTGGGCGTTGCCTCATGGTCTTCTCAAGGTTTTTCTTCTTCCTCATCTCTCTCTCTCTCTCTCTCTCTCTCTCTCTCTCTCTCTCTCTCTCTCTCTCTCTCTCTCTCTCTCTCTCTCTCTCATCTCTCTCTCTCTCTCTCTCTCTCTCTCTCTCTCTCTCTCTCTCTATATATATATATATATATATATATATGATCGCGTAATTCGTTTGGTTAGGACCATGCATTTGATCTATGGACCCTCTAGGGTAGTGCTCAACTGATGAACGGTTCAGATCTCTCCTATTTGTGCCACATGTATGGCTATAGATCACAGGCACCACCGGGATATTATTTGAATTTTTTTACAGGAGTGAAACCTTGAATACCCAGAGGGCGCGACTCGGCTGGTACCCCAGAATCGCTGTTGTGGGTGGCACCCTAACCGTGGGGCCCACCACAACGTATGCGTTCTATATCTATGCCGTCCATCCGCTTTGCCAACTCATTTTATTGCATAAGCCCAAAAATGAAGCATTTACAAATCTCAGGTGGACCACACCACAGGAAACAGTGGTCATTGAACACCCACCGTTAAAAAATTCCCGGGCCCACTCTAATCTTCATTCACCGTCTGTTGATAAGACCACACAAAACTTCCTAGGGCCCACTCTAATATTTATTTGCCATTAAAACCTGTTGATAAGAGTTATGTCACCCACAAAATGTTTTTAATAGTTATTCACTACCGTCCTTTGGCGTGGCCCACCTGAGATTTCTACGGCTCATGCCATAAATGAGGAGGGAGGATTAGGGGAGACCCCGGACTCACCCAAGACGGTGCGGCCCACCTTGATGTATGTTTTTTTATATCCATAGTCATCCATCTTTTTTAAATATTATTTTAGAGCATGACCCGAAAATGAAGCAGATCCTGCTCTAAGGTGGACCATACTTTTATAAAACGTGGTGATTGTCCATTAATAAGCCATACATTGGATCAAGCTGATATTTGTTTATTTTTGCATTAATTCATCCATGTTCATGTGACCTTACCAATATGTTGGATGGCAACTGAACATTACAGAATCATTTGGCCCTAGGAATTTTTAATGGTAGGTCCTTCAATCACCACTGTTTCCAATCGTATGGTCCACCTGAGCTTTGGATCTTTATCACTTTTGGGCTCATGCACTAAAGTGATCTGGAAAAACGGATGGACGGCGTGGATGTAGGGTATGTGTGTGTGTGTGTGTGTATATATCTATAATATATATATATATATATATATATTAATATATATATATATATATATATATATATATATATATAATATCTAAAGGTGGCCCCCACGGCAATGGCCTCACTTTCTTGGGTGAGGCATGAGTCGGCCCCACGGTCAGGGTACCAGCCAAGTCGGGCCCATACCCAGATTGGGATTTTCGTGTTCCTATTGGAACACATCAGATGGTCTTCCCAGATCATCCTCCACCGTCGATTGGAATTGCTTTTGACGCCCAGGTTAGGATATCCCGGGTCTGTTTGGATCCCTTGCATTCGTAAATTCAGGATTGGCACTGCAATGTACATAGAACTCCTGTCCACCTTCAATGGACAATTTAAGATAACGGAATACCCAAACACGCCCCAAATTAGAAAGGGACAAGGAATCCTTGGATTCTGGTTTCCAGGGCATCAAGTCCAGCATAAAGTGGGCTGGGCCCACTTGGCATAGGCCAGATTGGCCCACTTAAATTGCTAATTCAAGTACAGATTTGCTTTGTGCCCTGGGGGCCCTGATTGAACGGTGGAGAATAATGGGCCACCTGAGTAGGTATATACATCAAGCCGTTCGCTTCAGTCATCGTAATGACACCAACTTGGGTGCCATGGATCTGAAAAGATTGGCCCACGTCTTTCGGTTCACCATGTGTCCAAAACTAACAGTAGCAATGGCCAGATGTAGACCACGTCACGCCTGGCCCATTAATTGGAAAAGATGTTAAACTAGGGTCAGGTCTGGCCCATTTATGGACAGCCAAGAAATAGAGCCACCATATGACAGCCCTTTCTGGGCCAGACCCGGAAAGCCCAACCACCTGCCTCTCAAACGTTTCAAAGGACCCCAATAAAAATTAGCCCACATCTTATCGATCTGGACCGTCCAATTGGCTCACCATCAATTACATCCACAGTAACCTAAAATTGGCACCTATTAGGGTATTCAGAACAGTCGGATCAGTTGCTTGATCTCATACTTCACTTTAATATCCATACTTATACACTGCCCAATGTATGTACCAACAGATTTTCAGCAATCTATGGGAGTCCATCCAGCGTCGGCGATCTTCGCTGACTCTCCGAGTGATCTACCAAAAATTCCTAAGAAAACAAGGCGAAAGAAGGGTAAGGATTCATCTCCACCGTCGTCCTCAAGATCTTCAAGACGATCATCGAAGTCGAAAGGTTCGTTTGCCGCAGAGGAATCCGAAGGATTGGAAAACCCGTTTGGAATAATGTGAGAAATGGGTAGCAATCTATGGACTGAATTCCCACATTTTCGGGTTTTTTGGATGTATACATTGAAAGAGTAAGACGCAAAGATTTGAAAATTTCAACTCGTGTGAAGCCCAAAAGAAGGCCCAATTCTCATTTGTGGGTGTTCTTAATATCACTGAGTTGAGGTGTCTATGCCTGAGTTAACTCAGAATGACTCGCTATGTAAGCTATTAGCCATAAGATGAGGAGAAATGCTGGTAGTAAACATGTATGAGATCCAGGCCAATTCATCAAGTAGACGATGCCATAGCCCTAAAAAAAAAAAAAAACAGGCTGGTTAACTCATTACGTCAAAAGAATGGCCGGTTAGCGTTAAAAAGGACCCATAATCTATATTTTTACCTTAACCGAGTGGTCCACTGGAGAATTGGGCCTATCACACACGTATTCCACATTGGTGCATGTGTGGTAAATCAGTTCTTTCATCTCTCAGGCCTCTCTGTGGTGGGCTTGCTAAAGCCGAACTCAGGAGATAACACAAGGCCCAGTCCCAGTACAAGCTGACGCAGGGATGGACGTGATGAGGTCGAGAATAGTCTTCCTGGGGAAATAAAACTACAACTAAAACTCCCATAAATCATGACTTACTATAAATAGTAAATTTACTATTCATATACGGTCATGATTTCTACTAGATGTCATGGTTTTCAGCCAAAAATAATTAGTATCCTATTTGGCTTGACCATACTATTCTCCTAATTTTTCTAAGCACTTTTTATGTTGGACAAAACTCCTAAAGCTGCAACGGATGAAAAGTTACAATATAAAATTGAAAATAAAATGAAATTTCCACTACCAATATGATGAAATCTCACAAATTTAACATGGGCAACCCGGCATGGTGGGGTTGGTGTAGGATTGGGTGGCTAAAATAGCTTCTCCAACTCCAAAATCATATATAACTCGTTGGATAACTCATTCCGGTTTGCGAGATACGCTCATTTTAAGGTTCTGACAATCTGAATCACTTTTGCTGATCAGGCCTCTTCCGGTCCATCTTAGCCATGAAATTACACGCAACCTACTCTACATTACAAGCCCAGCCCACCAGCTAAGGAACTTGGTCCTGTTCCAGCCCAGGCCCGGGAAGTGATATATCAGCCGTTTATGCATGGCCAATCCTCGGGCCTTTAAAATTGTAAGTGGGTCCCATTCCAAAAGTAAATAAGCTCATGCCTATATATGTTGAGCCTACCTAGATCTGGGATAGGCATGTTAGGCCTAGATCCCAAATCGAGCCTGATTCATAACTCAGGTGGGCCATACTGAAGGGAACAACGGGGAGGTTGACGCCAAGCGTAGAAGCGTCCAGATGGAATGTGAGGCCCAGTGTTGTGTATTTGCCATTCAATCCCTTCATCAGGTCCGCTCCATCAACATGGAGAGACATTCAAAACTCACTCAATTCGAAAACGCAGGTGGGCCACACCACGTGGATATATATGTTTTGGGTGTCTTGTACGTTTCTTACTGTAGTGTGCACACCTGAAATTTGATCAGGATGATTCTTGGTGTGTACGGTGAACATGAGAAGGTGCACCGGATGGACGGTTTGTATTCCATGATCTATTTCTTTCAAATATACAGCCATTGGTGGTCTTGTTGTCCAAAAACATGTTTGTGGGAAATCTACTCCGTTAATCCGTTTGTAGATATCATTTTATAAAAGAAGGCCAAAAATTAGGTGGATCCAAAACTCAAGTGGACCACACGAGAGGAAACAGTGGGGATTCAGTGAGAACCGTTGAAACATTCTTAAGGCCATAAAAGCTTTGTTTCATGCTAAACTTTTTATATTTTCACTTCATCCCGGTGTTAATGACCTTATAAACTGTTTGGATGGCATATAAACATCAAGGTGGAGCCCAGGAATGTTTCAACCGTAGATATTTCTTTTCCCACTGTTTCCTCTCGTGTGACCTACTTGAGTTTTGGATCCGCTTCAGTTTTTGTCTTTTATTCTAAAATGATCTCTACAAACGGATTAACGGAGTAGATTTCCCAAAAGCATGTTTTTGTGCCCCACCCAGCATCCCTGCGGCAGGAACTTCCTGCGGAAGGCTTTCGCAGGAAATCCGCGTCCTTTCCTACAGGGTACACACGCTGGATCCTGAGTGACGACAGCGGCAAAACGAACTCTTTCGATCCAACATGTTTACCCGAAGAGGAGTTATATGATGCTCAGGCTGTGTATGATACTTAATATACATGTACTGAAAAAATATACACGTGGCATACATTTACGAAACTGTGGTAGGCACTTAGCACTATCTCTAAGTCACAATCCCAACATCATTATTTTTGTTCAATGATCCTAGGATCTGATTCAAGAACAATTGCTTGTTAAAACAGTAGGCTGGTTTATAGCCGCCCATCAAATGCCCACTAATCCAATCGTAGATGTCAAGTAAGGATTTTATTTTTATTTTTGGTTCGTGATGCATCTAAACTGGGAAATATAATTTGAACGGTTTAATTTGACTCTTATATGCCACGTGAGGAAATTGTAAGTAATTTCATTAGTGCCTGCGTATCATCCATCACAGCCTGCAGGAGTATCAATGCTTTTTCTCACCTGAATCATGAAAACGTTACAGACAGTTGCATGTTTTTTTCCTCTCCACGTTCCGTAGAACACAAAAACCTTAGCACAAACCATACGTGCCAGACTGCTTAATACAGTACAAATCAGATCCGTCCATAAGGTGGTCCTCACCATGAAGATGATCATATTTAAAATCGAGACCAGTTCATCAATCAGATGGAACATACTCTTCTGCAATCCCCAACCATTGGTATCTCTTCAAAAAATCCGTTCTTTTCATTTAGGCATGGCCAACCTGATGAGCTGACTAGCCTGATTTTTCACCTTTGGTTATATTCAACGTGGAGGCCACCTTATGGAAAGCTAAGATATTGTCCAACGATATCGCCAGGTTAGCACACGTGCTGCGTGTAAAGGCACGTGTGAAGAGGATGCATGCGTTGGGACAGCAACTGTCCTTCCCTCCAAAACCGTCGCTATGTTAGAGGAGGAGATTTCACTGACTTGGTCTTCGCCAACCTCACCAATTCATCACACCCTCTCAATCCGCTTTCCTTTCACTCCCATTTTTTCAATTACCTTCTCTTCTCCAACCTCTCGCGGCTGCCGAGATATGGAGAGAACCACATAGAATTGCCGGATTTCACAATCCGATCCACTCCAAATCCGGCACTAGGACTCGGAAAACCGCCTTCCCGGAAATACCCATGTTTCAAAATTCAAATCTTCATTGAGAATTCATCCCAATACAATTAAAAGAAAGAAAAAAAATCAAGAGGAATGGTACTCCGAGCCCTTCTCCTCACATTTTTCTTGGTTTCTTACATACTTTCTAAAAGCCATGCGCAAGACTACGATGAAGAAAAAGCCGCACCCCCGCCGGCGTTAAACAACTGCAATGGGGTTTTTCTATCATACGCCTTCAATTCGCGGGAAAAGGAATTTCCGTTTGTAAAGAATGCTACAGCGCAGGCCTATGCATTTCAAGCCTCGGTGATGATATTGAATGCCAGCCCTAACGATCTCAAGGCGTGGAAGATTTTTATCGGTTTTCAATATGATGAGATCTTGGTGTCAGCTGATGGGGCCGTTCTTATGGATGGTGAGGATTTTCCTGCTCGTGTGGGGAATGGAACGTATCTATCTGGTTATCCGCAGACAGATTTGAAAACTTCGATAGAGACGGCTGCTGATTGGAATCAAATTCAGGCGACCATCGATATCAAGGGAACGCAGTTTGGGTTGAAACCGCCGAGGACTCCAATGCCAAAGACGATACGGCTTGCCAATGATGGTTTTAAGTGCCCGGCTCCGGTTCGTCACAGTAAGAATTTCCCGACTCTTTCTGTATGTGGGTGTGTGTGTGTGTAGGAGATGATTCAATGCAAATGATTTCACTCTAATTATGGTGAATTTGTTTTCTGTTGAATGATTTGTTGTTCCCGGCATGATGCATTGATAAATCCACTTCGACCATATGATTTGTCACCTCTCATTTCGCCATGGGGCGAAAAATCATACCAATCCGTTGCTCAGGTGGACCACACCACTTAAAAACAGTTGAGAAGAGAGGCCCACCATTGGTTTTGTAGAGGGTCCACTGTCCTGTGCAGGTGTGATCCAATTCATTCCTAGGAAACATGTACCTTATATGAAGGGATGACGTCGAGATCAGGCCATTCTAATACACGGATGGACGTTACTGCAATCAATGGTGGGTATCTCTCTATCCACTGTTCCCTATCATTTGGCCCACCTGAGTGTTGTATGCGGCTGATATTTGGGTCCATGGCGAAAGTAATATATAGGCATGGTATGTGCACTTTGCACACTCACCTCTCACATGCATGATTTTAAATATCGGCAACCAAAAGACCATAAAATCAATGTGGCATATGATCAATAAAAAATCAAGTTAACAAAATAAAAATGCATATTTTTATTTACTTAAATCTTAAATAATATTTACTTTATTTTTCAATACAAGTTATAAATTAACATATCGATAATATTAACTTTGTATTTACAGTCTCATTTATCCTATCATTCAAAACTATATCATCTTTCTTCTTTCTTTCTTTTTTTTCTTTTTTTTTTTAAAGGAATGTGGAAATCATTCCACCTGATCTTTATTAATGTAAATCTGGAATTTACAGCCATTCGGGCAGGTCCCAACAAAAAGGTCTTATTACAAAACTATATCAAAACTATATCATCTACAAACAACATACAGGATCACTTCCTACAAATGTCTTGTTAATTCATCCATGACCATTGTGAAAAGGTAATAGCCCATTGATGACTATGATGCAAGCTTATAGTAATTGAAATGACTATAATGCAAGCTTATAGTAATTGAAAACTCATTTACCCGTTTACTAATGTGAAGATTATTAGTAGAAAGATGAGAAAGCTCCCAATTTGTATATGCTGGCACTAGGGGTTGGTATTGGGCCCATAGCTTTTCATGTTGGTTGTAGACAAACTACCAAGGCATTTGCAAGAAGTGATTTTTGGGCTGATATAATTTTGATCCCATGGTGAATGTAGTGCATGTTGGTGCTTGAAGATGAATAATGGCATAAAATGCTTGTTCTTGTCTGGAAATGCTTCCATTTCAAGTAATCTGAGCACAGCTCTACCAATGTAGCCTTCGTTTTCATGAGGAATTATCTTATAGTTGAATAGCGATAAATTGTTCCTGGCAATTTCTCAAGAGTTTCAAAATTTGCATTTTTCTCGCAATATTATCAGAAAATTTTCGTTGAAGATAAATATTGAAATATTTATTGTAAATTAGTAAGTTATTTTAAAATTTTAAAAATAAAGGTATAAATTATTTGTTTTAACTGTTAAATGAATTTTGTTTTAGAATCGTTATAAAATTGTGAAAGATTCGAAAATGCTGAGATTTTTAAAAATCTTGCAATAATATCGTCTATTTAGAATTTGGCGATACATCATGGGATTTTAAAAATCTGAGCAATATCTGTCACAATGGTCGTTAACCAAGGATATGAATGAAAGCCCTGGGGCCTGAAGTCACTGCAAGTGGGCCCAATGATTCATTGCTAGAACATTGATCTGATGGGCCCCACCTTCAATGGGCCATTCAAGAAACTTCTCGAATCTGGAACAATCCTATCCCTTCAAACAGTGGATACGAGATTGGATGACGAGATCTTCCAATCAGTGGATACTCGAGACCATTCAAGTCCATGATGCGGCCCATTAGATGGACGGTATAGATGATCAAACAACTGGCCCAACTTGTAGGGAATCAGCTTCCTGGGATACTAATCCTAACCCTAATACAGTTTCTCTCATTTTCATGGACAGTTTCCATCCAAACCAAACCCTAACTTGTTATTGCTTCAATTTGTGCAGAGACAGAAATGCATGTGTGCTGCGTCTTGAACCCTAAATTCAAGCCCAACGTCACCAAACCGACTAAGTTCCTACCCCGTCAGGATGGCGATCTCCTCATCTCTTACGATGTAATAAATTCTTTTGGAGGAAACTACATGGCCCAGGTGTTGATTGACAACAAACACCCGCTAGGCCGCCTAGACAACTGGAACCTAACATGGGAATGGATGAGAGGAGAGTTCATCTACTCAATGAAGGGAGCCTACACGCACAAGATAAGCTATGCAGACTGCCTCTATGGCGAGGCCGGGAAGTACTATAAAGACTTCGATTTCACTCCTGTCATGAACTGTGAGAAGAAGCCAATCATTTCAGATCTCCCTCCTGACCGAGAGAAGGACGATATAGTTGGAAACATACCCTTCTGTTGTCGGAATGGTAGTCTTTTGCCTACTTCCATGGACGAGACCAAATCAAAGGCTGCCTTCCAATTAATAGTGTATAAGATCCCGCCCGACATGAACCGGACTGCTCTATATGCACCCCAGCATTGGAAGATCAATGGAGTCCTCAATCCAGCCTATAAATGTGGACAGCCCATTAGAGTAAACCCGACGGAGTTCCCAGATAAGACCGGGTTGCCGGCAGTGACATATGCCATTGCTAGCTGGCAAGTAGTATGCAACATAACTCGGCCGAAGAACAAGAATGCTCGGTGTTGCGTTTCATTCTCCGCCTTCTACAATGACACTGTCGTCCCATGCAATACTTGCGCTTGTGGATGTGATGACACATCGAATTGCAATCCAGACGCCCCAGCATTGCTCCTCCCATCAGAAGCTCTTCTTGTTCCATTTGAGAACCGGACGGCAAAGGCCAAAGCTTGGGCTAAAATAAAACATTATCCCGTCCCCAAGCGTCTACCGTGCGCTGATAACTGTGGTGTTAGCATCAATTGGCACATATTCACCGACTACCGGAAAGGATGGACGGCCAGGATGACTTTATTCAATTGGGAGGAATACACATTCATAGATTGGTTCACGGCGATTCAGATGCGCAAGGGCTACTACCGCGGCTACGAGAATGTGTATTCATTCAATGGAACAAAGATGCCAGAAATCAACAACACCATCTTCTTCCAGGGCTTGTTGGGATTGAATTATCTGATTGGTGAGACAAATGGGACTAAACCGTCTGTGGACCCACGCGTGCCCGGGAAGCAACAATCAGTTATTTCATTTACGAAAAGACGGACGCCGGGGATCAACATAGCTGCTGGTGATGGATTTCCTTCGAAGGTGTATTTCAATGGAGAGGAATGTGCAATGCCTACCCATGTTCCAACAGCAGACGCACATCGATCCCGTGTTAATTTACTACCCATGATTTTCGTCACAGTAATGATCTTTGTTTTGATGACAGATCGACTCTGCTGATGATAATACTGGTTTCTATTAATAGCTGATTCCATCGGGTTGTTCTTCCGGCGGCAGGTTTGGTTTCAATGTGCAAATCAAAGGCATGTTTGGATGCTCAATTGAAATGAATTGCAATAGATTGCTCCAAGAAAAGGGGGAAATGACCAAGATTGAAACGCATGGAGTTGCGAAATGGAAATGGTGCTTACCCACTTTGGTCATTACTTATTTACCAATTGTTTTATCACAGTTCAAATCAATTGAGCATCCTAACGCATTCTAACAGTTCTAATCGTAGAGGAATAGCTTTTCATCTGATTGCGATTGTTCCGGTCCTAGCTACTGAACTCCCACGAACAACAAACTGATACTCAAGAGCCAATTACCGAATCGTAGTGAAATGCAGCAGAATTTGAAAATGTGAAGGGGAACAAGGAAGAAGTACTAACCATTGTATGTACTGGATTAGAAGCTGCAAAATCAGGCTCTAAGAAGTACCGGTTCATGAAGCAAGACAATGCGATAGCCGTATGACACTTCCATTTTCTATAATGGCTATGGATTTGTTCTCTGGTGACTTATTGAAAGGATTAAATGAGATGTTTTCTTTCTTCATGTGCTTTTCTTTGAACATTAATGATGAAGAATTCTGTTGAATAGCTTACTTTCACATGGAATTATGCCTAGTTTTGAGGTATGTGGGTTTGTATATAATATTATAGATTATTTAGGCGGAATCCACAACAAAGAGATGCGCACATGGCATCTAATCCGTCCATCATCTTCATCACTTCATGTTCTCATTTTTCATCATCTAATCCGTCCATCATCTTCATCACTTCATGAACATCAATTCACGAGGAAAAGAAAATTGAAATAATTCTAAAATATTCAAAATAATTTTATTGATGATGAAAAATGAGATTACAACTCTTTAAATAAGGCTACGAACCCTAGAGAGAAGTTTCGGAATTTAACTACAACTAAAACTCCTACAAATCACTACTTACTATAAATAGTAAGCTTACTATTTATAGACGGTCATGATTTCCACTAGACCTCATGGTTTTCGGCCGAAAATAGTAAGTGTCCTATTTGGCTCAAGCATGCCATTTTCCTAATTATTTTAAGCGCTTTTCAAGTTGGGTGCAACTCCTGAAGCCCAACAGATGAAGAGTTATACTCAAACTAAAACTGACTATAAATAGTAAAAACGAAATTAAAACAAGAATTCGACTGTCGATCTGATGGTATTTCGCAAAGTCAGCATGAGCAACCCGAGCTAAAGTAGCTCGTCCTACCCCAAAATCATATATGATACATCCGATAGCTCATTCCGGTTTACGAGATATATATGTCCATTTTAAGTTCTGACGATCCGGATCACTTCTATCATCGACCGGTCCTTTTATAATCCATCTTGGCCATGAAAGTGTCCATGACCTACTCTACATCAGTCCCCTCAACTTCAAACGAACTCGTCCTCGAGTTCTTGCCCTGCTTTAGTTCGTGATACTCGGTCAGGTCCAAGACATTAAAAGTCCGCGAGATCTCTATGTCATCTGGAAGATCAACAATGTAAGCATTGTCATTGATCTTTCGAAGGATCGGCACTAGTCCAATATTTTTGCTCTTTAAGTTATTGTATGTTCTGATCGAAAATCTCTCCTTGGGTAGATGGACCATAACTTAGTCGAACGCCTTGAACACCTTTTGTCGTCGATGCTTTTCAGTTTGCTCCTTGTACTTATCATTCAAGGTGTGTAACTTGTTTGGCACCTCAGCATGAATGCCCATGATCATGTCTGTCATATGTTCTGTTACAACGCTCATGCATGGAAACTTGGGCAAGGGAGACTTCCCTGTCGAGCAGTTCATCATGTTATTGAATGCGAATTCCGCTTGAGATAATGTCAAATCTCACTACTTGGATTTTTTCCCTAAAATACATCGAATGAGGTTTCCCAACATGTGATTCAACTTCAGTTTGCCCGTCGGCCTGTGGGTAGTAGGCACTATTGAATTGAAGTCGTATACCGAATCTATTCCATAAAGTTCGCTAGTAGTGGCTAATGAACTTCGTATCGCGGTTAGAAGTAATAGTCTTAGGAACCCCTTGTAGTCACACGACCTCTCTGAAGAATATATTTTCCACACGCGTAACACGAGGGTCTTCTTGCATGGAATGAAGTATGTCATATTTGAGAAACGATCTACCACCATGAACATTGAATCCGTGTCATGCTATGTTCGTAGGAGACCCAGCACGAAGTCCATAGATAAGTCCTTCAAAGGGCCGTCAGGTATAGGTAATATGGTCTAGAGACCCATATTCTGATACTACCCCTTCGACACCTGCCAGACATGACAGCGATGCACTGCTCTACCCACGTCATGTACTAACTGCGGCCAGTAGTACTGTCATTCAATAAGAACTCGTGTCTTATCCCATTCTACTTGTCCACTAAGGCCACCTCCATATAGCTCTTCAATGATCCGCTCCCTTAGTGAGCTTTTGGGAATGCAAAGTCAATTTCCCTTTGCAAATGAAACCGTCTTGCTTATGTAGGTCATTAGGGTGACCTTCTTGGCATCTAACCTATGCGTCCTTGAACTCGTCGTCGGCAGCATATATATCATTGAGGCTCTCGAACCCGACAACCTCATTGCTCATAGTGATTAACAAAGTTGCAAGATAACTCAATGCATCATCCACTTTGTTCTATTGCCCACACTTATCTTTCAGTACAAACATGAATTCCCGCAAAAATGAAATCCATCAAGCATGCACACGATTCACATTAGTTTGACTATTAATGAATTTGAGAGCTTGATGGTCTGTGTAAAGAATGAAACACTTTGAATCAAGTAATGTTACCTATGTCACAATGCTCGGACCACTACGTACAATTTGATCTCATATGTAGACCACTTTTTGCATTGTTAAGTTTTTCACTGTAGAAGGCTACTGACCAACCTTCTTGAGACAAGACTCCCCCAATCCCGATGTACGAAGCATCACATAACTTTGAATAGTTTGTCAAAGTTGGGAAGTACAAGAATCGGGGTTGTAGACAACCTATGTTTAATTTTGACAAAGCTCATGTCGGCCTCATCAGTCCACTGAAATTGTCCCTCCTTCATGGAGTCTGCACTTAGAGATACAATGGTGCTAAAAATTTTCACAAATCGACGATAGAATGTCGTCAATCTGTGAAAACTTCATACCTCATGGATGTTTATTGGGACCGACCATTCCCTGATGGCTTTCACCTTTTCTTCATCTACTTGAATGCCCATGAATGTCACTACAAAGCCCAAAAACAATAGGCTGTCAGTTAAGAAGCTGCATTTTTTAAAATTGAGATACAGTTTATTTTCAGTAAGCATTTGAATAACCTTCTTAAGGTGTTCCATATGGTTTGCTTTGTCTTGATTGTATATCAAAATATCATCGAAATAAACCACAATGAACCGCCCAATGAATGGTTTCAGAACTTAGTTCATCAACCTCATAAATGTGCAAAGCGCGTTCGAAGGACCGAAGGGCATGACCATCCATTCATACAACCCTTCCTTGGTCTTAAAAGTCATCTTACATTCATCACCTAGCCATATTCGAATATGATAGTATCCACTCCTTAGGTCCAATTTGGAGAATAATTTTACGCCCTCAAGCATGTCCAACATATCATCCAACCGTGGTATGAAAAACCTATATTTTATGGTGATTTTGTTGATGGCCAGGCTGTCGACACACATGCATCAACTCTCATCTTTCTTAGGAGCTAATAGAGCCAGTACAGCGCATGGGCTCATGCTTTCTCAAATAAAACCCTTACGGATCAGTTCCTCTACTTGCCCCTATACAATTTTGCATTCCGGACTCATCCGATGGTGTGGACAATTGGGTAAGATGGACATAGGGACAAGGTCGATATGGTGCTAAATATCTCGCATGGGAGGTAATCAATCGGGAAGGTCATCGGGCCAAATTTCCTTACACTCAAACAACAATATGGTTTTAGTTTCTCAGGGATGATGGTGGGATTAAGTTCTTTTCCCTTTACAATTAGTGCATATGTTTGTCATGTTTCTTTGGATTCCTCCACAAAGTCCCATATGGTTAAGAGAAAACAGTCCTCAACTTTAGAAGTTTCACGTGGTCCCTCTAGATCCACAGGGGCCAATATAGTTTTCCAGCCGTCCTTGACGAAAATATACACATTATCTCACCCTTTATGAGTGGCGTCATGGTCGGATTGCCGAGGTCAACCAAGTAGTAGTGACATGCCTCCATGTCAACTATATCACATACTACTTCGTCTTTATACTTTCTGCTAATTGAAAAGGATATGGTGCAATGTTCAATTACCTTTGTTTCACTGACCTTCTTGATCCAACTAATTGTATATGAGAATGGATGACGCTCCATTTTCAATTGCAATTTTTCTACCATTACCATGGAGATGATGTTCTCGTTGCTCCCATTGTCGATGATCACATCGCAGACTTTTCGATTCACCATGTACCTAGTTTAAAAGATGTTATATTATTGTGGGTGAACCTCTTTTCATGATGCATATAATAGTTGCCTCACGACGAGCAACTCCCCATAATCATGCTGAACCTAACCTATTTCATCCACCTCATCTATTGTGGCGTGCTCCGGTTCCTGAACATTTAAATCTTTATTAGCATTTTCAGCACTACCATCATTAGGGGTGAGGTCCACCACTTATCGTTGCGGACAAGTATTTGATAGGTGACCCAGCTGGCCATAATGGAAGTAATTGTCGGGTCTTGGCCGAGCATAAGGGTTCGTGATCCTACTTGGATCAGCAGCAGTCGATACGCCCCTTTGGGTCTTAACTTACTCACCTCCCTTATCTCAGTTCATGTGTGTAGGAGGTTGAGTGTGTGCTCCTATGAGCTCCTTCCCTCTGGGCAGTAGGATGGGTCCGTGTGTTGGAACGTTCAAGCTGCGCTTTCCAACTTGATTGCATCATTCATTGTCCAAACGAACTACATCTAGACCCGATCCTAGATCGCATATGCAATCCACCATTGAATCGGGCAACTTTTTGCAATTCAGTCTCGACCAAATCATTTTGCGCAGCCAACCGGTAGAATTCTTATGCATAATCTCTCACCGACCGACTACCATGTCGATAATTCTAGTATTGTTGGAATAATACCTGATTGTAGTCGCTAGGGAAGAATCGGGCATATAGTAGTTACTCCATCCGTTGCCATATGCGGATTGGTGCTTTCGTCTGCCTAGTCCATGCGAGTTGCAGCTGCTCCCATCAAGTTAAAGCTCTGCCCTTCAACTTGTAGGCCACAAGCTTAACCTCTTTTTTATTCAGAGATGTCCGTATAGTCGAAGAATTACTTAACTTCAGAAAGCCAATCGAGGAAATCCTCAATGTGTACTTGGCCATTGAAGCTAGGAATATCGACCCTCATCTTGAACTCTCGATCTGTTCGATCTACTCGATCGTTGTGCCTTGTCTGAGATATTGGAGGACCATGTCGTCAACCTCCTCGTCGTTGGATCCCCTTTCTCAGGAATAATCCTTTGGTGCGCTGCCGGCACCATCCTAAGATCAGGGCGATTAGGAGTTCCGACAATTGTTGGTGGCGAATTACCACAAGGAACATAGATTTGTCCTATGACCTCCATCATGTGATCGATGGAAGCCTGTAGTTATTGCTTGGCTTGCCAATTCTCTCATTGCGCTTCTTCAAAAGCTGTTAAAAGACGATTCCATGGAGCACCGTCCATGAGATTGTTACCTGACCCATCGTTAGAAGCCATCGATCCAAGGAGAAAGCCTCACTCTGATACCAAATTGACATAGGGAAGATCATGAGGTTGAGCACCGTCTTCCTCAAGGGGGATAAATGTTCCAAATCCATATAACTTCTTTGGACTCCTCACAGAGAAACCTCAAATCCATGAGGAAAAGAAAATAAAAATAATTCTAAAGTATTTGAAATAATTTAATTGATGATGAAAAATGATACTACAACTCTTTAAATACGGCTACGAACCCTAAAGAGAAGTTTCAGAATTTAACTACGACTAAAACTCCTAGAAATTGTAACTTACTATAAATAGTAAGCTTATTAGGCAAAAATAGTAAGTATCCTATTTGGCTCAACCATGCTATTATCCTAATTATTCTAAGCACTTTTTATGTTGGGCACAAATCCTAAAGCCCAACGGATGAAGAGTTATACTCAAACTAAAACTTATTATAAATAGTAAAAAATGAAATTAAAACCGGAATTTGACCGTTGATGTGATGGTATTTTGCAAATTCAGCGAGCGCAACCTAGCATAGAAGGTTAGGTGGCTAAAGTAGCTTGTCCTACCCCAAAATCTTATATGGTACGTCCGACAGCTCATTCTGGTTACGAGATACGTCCATTTTAAGTTCTTATGGTTCGGATCACTTCTGTCGTTGACCGGGCCTTTTTTATCCATCTTGGCCGACCCGCTCCACATCATTGGCTCCGATAAATCACTCCCACACTCAGGTGGGCCGCACCATTAGGGATGGATGGCCTAGAAGTCCACATTAGCACTGCGCTAGTGTAGCAAGTTTGGGACAAGCATAAATCTCATTCTCAGTAAGTTATTCTTGCACCTTTGTAGTAATGTTTTCTACATCCATGTATGTTTGTGTGTAGTGGTTGGCACGAATAACGTGAACCCAACCCTTACCAGACGCGGTTTGACTGGTGACCTTTACACCCAGCTGGAAAAGCTCTATGGACCCACCATTATATATGTATGTCATCCATTTCACTGGATTATTTTCCGACATGATCCAAAAAATGAGGCAGATCTAAAGCTCAAGCAAACCACATCACATGAAATAGTGAGGGTCCAATGCCTACCATTAGAAACTTCTCGGGACCACAAAAGTTTTGGATAAGCTGATATTTGTGTTTCCTCTTCGCGAAGAATTCGAATCCTCCGCTTGCCACGAGCGAGAAAATCCTGCTTGTTGCAATCTAATTGGACCACATCATCACATATTGCATTTAATGCATCAATGCTAACACTGTAAATGATGACATGGACCAATCACAATGGAGAAAAATGAGTGCTTGGGGTACAGTGTGATGTATATGTTTTTATCCTTGCTGTCCATCCAAATCATTTTAGGGCATAAGCCAAAAAGAGGTATATTGGAGGATTAAGTGGACCACACCATGAGAAGCAGTGGGGATTGAAAGCCTATTGTTGGAGACTTCTTCGGGGACACAAAAGTATTGGATCAAGTTGACATTTATGTTTTCCCTTCATTTAAATCTACATAACCTTAAGAACAGATTGGATAACAAAAAAATATCATGGTGGGGCCTAGGAAGTTTTCAACAATAAGAGTGATCAATCCCCATTGCTTCTTGTGGTGTGGTCTACTTGAGCATTCAATCTACCTCCTTTTGGGGTCCATGCCCTAAAATGATATTTCAAAAAAGATTGATGGCATAGATAAAGTTTGTACATCACAATGGGCCCCATAGAGCCCCTGATGGACCATCCATCTTAAGCTGGTCCGAGTGGGGTTGGTACACAATCCACACCCAATTTTATGTAGATATTCCTTCCATCCATGGCAAGTCCAATCATGTAAATAGTTTTAATCATTAAGGGGTATTTGGATCATAAGTTACTTTGAATAAGCTACTTATGTTACAAGTAGCTTATGTTGGTTTCTACTTATTCAGCTAATAAGTATGTTTGGTAATTAACATACTTATCAACTAAAAAGTAGAAACATATGTTTAGTTTCGAATATCATAAGTAATTATCCCTCAAGTTTGTTTGGTACCCTTCGCATCCACCATCCATCATGTGGGGCCAATTTGATGTGGACCATTCATTATGTGGCCCCGCCTTTGATGTGGGTTGTCCATCATATGGGCCCGCCTTGGTTGTGGGCCATTCATCATTATGGCTCAACCTTTAATGTGCCTGCACCATTCATTATGTAAATCTCACATTTGATGTTGGTCATCCATCAAGTGGGTTCCACCATCGATGTTATTATCAACATGTGGGGCGCACCTTCAATATCCATTGCCCATGTGGAGCCCATCTTTGATGTGGACCATCCATCATGTGGGCCCCACCTCTGATGTTGGCCATCCATCATGTAGGGTCCACCTTAGATATGGGCCACTCATCATTAAGGCTGACCTTTGATTGGGACTGTCCATCATGTGGGCTTCATCTTGATGTGAAGAATCCATCATATGCGGCCCACCATTATTAATAATTGCCCATCATGTAGAGCCTACTTTTGATGTGTATTGTCCATCATGTGGGCCCCACCTTCAATGTTGGTTGGCTCGCCTTAGATGTGGGTCATTCATCATTAGGGGCTGACCTTTGATATGGACCGTCCATCATATGGGGCCACTTCAATATGGGCCATTCATCCAGTAGGGCCTAGCTTCAATGTCCATTACCCATCATGTGCAGCCCACCTTTGATGTAAATTGTCCATTATGTAGGCCCCACCTTTGAAGTAAGTCATCCATTGTACCAGCCCACTTTGGATGTGGGCTTTTTATCATTATGGACTGACTGTTGATGCAGACCATTCATATGTAGGCCCACATTAATACGGGATCATCCATCATGTGCGGTTCACCTTTTATGTGAACTGTCCAGCGTGTGAGCTCCACCTTCAATATGGACAATCCACCACGTGTGGCTTTCTTTGATATGGACCATGAGAGAGAGCCTCCTATGAAATGTAATGTGAGAGAGAAGTTATTTTTTAAAACAGGATCCTTACTCTTGCTCCAGTGGTAGACTCACAGGAGTTTCAACACCCGATCAAGGGTTCGAGTATCCATAGGTGGTGAAATCCCACTAAGACGTGAGTGTGTGGGGGTTGTGTGTGTTTTAAAAAAAAAAAAAAAAAAAAAAAAAGTTATTTTTAACACATAAGTTATTTTTATTATGATGTTTCTCAAACTAATTTAAGTGAAAAAAAAAAAAAAAAGTTAATTACTTAACATAAGTTAAAAGGTAACTTATTTGGTGGTATTCAAATGGGCCTCAATATAACCTTAAACCGAAAATGCTTTTAAACTACAATATTACGGTGAGTGAGAGTTGGTCACGAGTATCTTTTTAAACAGTGCATTCTTTTGTATAATAACGGTGAGTCATTCATCATTATGGCTCGACCTTTAATGTGCCTGCACCATTCATTATGTAAATCTCACATTTGATGTTGGTCGTCCATCAAGTGGGTTCCACCATCAATGTTATTATCAACATGTGGGGCGCACCTTCAATATCCATTGCCCATCATGTGGAGCCCATCTTTGATGTGGACCATCCATCATGTGGGCCCCACCTCTGATGTTGGTCATCCATCATGTAGGGTCCACCTTAGATATGGGCCACTCATCATTAAGGTTGACCTTTGATTGGGACTGTCCATCATGTGGGCTTCATCTTGATGTGGATAATCCATCATATGCGGCCCACCATTATTAATAATTGGCCATCATGTAGAGCCCACTTTTGATGTGTATTGTCCATCATGTGGGCCCCACCTTCAATGTTGGTTGGCTTGCCTTGGATGTGGGTCATTCATCATTAGGGGCTGACCTTTGATATGGACCGTCCATCATATGGGGCCACTTCAATATGGGCCATTCATCATCGTGTAGGGCCTAGCTTCAATGTCGCCCCACCTTTGAAGTAGGTCATCCATTGTACCAGCCTACTTTGGATGTGGGCTTTTTATCATTATGGACTGACTATTGATGTGGACCATTCATATGTAGGCCTACATTAATACGGGATCATCCATCATGTGCGGCTCACCTTTTATGTGAACTGTCCAGCGTGTGAGCTCCACCTTCGATATGGACAGTCCACCACGTGCGGCTTTCTTTGATATGGACCATGAGAGAGAGCCTCCTATGAAATGTAATGTGAGAGAGAAGTTATTTTTTAACACGGGATCCTTACTCTTGCTCCGATGGTAGACTCTTAGGAGTTTCGACACCCGGTCAAGGGTTCAAGCATCCATAGGTGGTGAAATCCCACTAAGATGTGAGTGTGTGCGGGTCATGTGTGTTTTAAAAAAAATAAAAAATAAAAAAATAAAATAAATAAAATAAAAAGAAGTTATTTTTAACACATAAGTTATTTTTATTATGATGTTTATCAAACTAATTTAAGTGGAAAAAAAAAAAAAAAATTTAATTACTTAACATAAGTTAAAATGTAACTTATTTGGTGGTATTCAAATGGGCCTCAATATAACCTTAAACCGAAAATGCTTTTAAACTACAATATTACGGTGAGTGAGAGTTGGTCATGAGTATCTTTAAACAGTGCATTCTTTTGCATAATAACGGCCCACATCATGATTGGATCAAGCCAATGAATGGGACATGCCCAGTTACCCTACGCCCTGTTGAAAATCAGTGGTTTTTAAAAAAATAAAAAGAAAATTCAAATTTTAAAATTTTCAAAAATTTTCTGCAAAATGCTTTTTGAAATTTTTGAATTAAAAAGTGCGGTGTCTGTGCTTTGTCTCACATCGGAAATGTGAAGAAAAGTTTTGTGGTTTATATGAGATCTTGTAAAGAGTATTCTTACTTGGAGTTTTTGGAGGAGATGATACGCACTGGAACACACGCACGTGCGCGCGATCAGGCTCAGGCTCGAGCTCGAGCACAAGCGTGGAAGAGGGCGTGGGCAGTGAGGCAGTGTGGGTGTAGTGGCGCTAGATAGCGCACTTTACACTTCGCACGTGCGCATTGACGGTGCGATAGGTCTGGTCATTGCCTGTATACGGTGGGGTCTGAAATGGTCTGAGTTTTATGGAAGACTGAGAACGGTCGGATCATAAATCCAAAACGTTTAACAGTTTCTGAAAACGGTTCTCTGCCTTGAAAGTCAAACGGTCCGAAAACGGATGGACCATGATGATCCAACGGTCAGATCCTTTAATCCGACGACCAGAAACGGCTGGAGTTAATGATCAACGGTCAGAAACGTAATCCAAACGTTATGAACCATTGATAGTCGTCTAGCAACAGTCCACTACCTGATGCCTATATAAACTGGACCATTCCAGTTCGATTTCATCATCTCAACACACCATCTCTTCCATTAAATGAGATACAATCCAAATCTCCATTATAGAATACTTTGAACATCTCTACCGTTTGAGTCTGCCAGAAGAGATCTGTTGCATTAAAAATGTTCCATAGTGGACCTATCGTGATTGCTGCACATTGGATCCAAATAAGGCTTGTCTTACCCCGGAAGCAATTCACCTGTAACCCATCAGCAGCTGATAAGGGGGCGAATCATGCTTTAAGGACATCGTATTTTATACATAATTCAGCCTAGTGAAATAATTTTTCGATTTATTTTTTATATTTTCGGTGTATCCAAACATCAATTCCCAACCGGCCCAACCTAGATATTGGACCTAGATTTTAATCTTGGGCGCAAAACTGGATTCAAGTTTAGGGTTCAGGCCTCCTGGCCCATAAGAGAGGGATTGAAGGCTCGTGTCAGCCATATTATTGGATATCAATGTCAACTGTCCGTCTCGACTCATGCACATTTATTATGTATTGTTGCATGGGCCCCATATTTGTATATATTATGTTGTCCACAAGTGTTTTGACTAGTAGGAATTAGATGGGACACGATCAACATGTCACTCGATGATCCTGAGCATCTAATTGGTGGCTTTGAATGAATGGTTTATAAGTAAACTAATAAAGAATCCACATTTATCATAGTGACTTAGATGCTGAGCCCTGGTCATCTTTGGTCCATGTTCCTTCCTTGATTGTTCCTACCAGATGTACCATTTGGATCATCCGAACAGGCAGCCATTTGGGTAGACAGGATTGAATCATCAAAAAAATTAAGAGATGTAGATGTACACGAGTCAAGTTAGCTCAGTCAGCTTGCTCGACTTGACTCGAAAAAGCTCGACACTTGAAATTGGATTTGGACGGAGTCAAGCTGGTTTTTGGAGCTCGAAGAAATTTCAAGTGACTCAACTCGGATCAAGCCTCAACTCGAATCGGCTCGAATCAAATCAACTCGATGACTTGGTTATTTTGATATTGATGTTGCTCACCGAGTGTTTGATGAAATGACTCAACGAAGTGTTGTTTTAGGTGTCTACATTCTCCACGGAATCGGCTCCAGGCGAGGAAGGAATGAATATATATATATATATATATATATATATATAATATATATATATATATATATATATATATATAAAAGATGTCTTCATATCTTGATTTGGATATTGTTTGCCAAGTGTTTGATAAAATACATTTAAAGTGTTTGTCTAGTGTTTGATGAAATACCTTTAAAGCGTACTTAATATCGTGCATTATACGAGAAATTGAAGATGCAGTGTGTTTAAAAAAATATCACACAGGCTCAAACTAGACTAGAACTGGCCTGCACTGCTGACCGAATTGAGCCGAGCTGGCTAACGAGGACCAAGCTGAGATGAGATTGAACTAGGGTACGAGATTAAACTAGAGTTAGTTACTGGTCGAGCCGAGCCAAGCTGTGACAAGCTCAACTCAGCTCAACTTATCCAGCTCATTTCATATCAGATGGCCGAATATCACATACAGGAAACAAAAACAAATGAGACTCAAAACTAATACTTACGGTGAAGTTTCCAACATGAACCGTGTTTGAAACCAAATTAATTCTTAGTGGTCAGCCGGAGAACCCATCACCGTAGTCCGCAAGCCCTCCACCGCACAAGGGGTTCAATTCTGGAATCGTTCATTTGCTGATCACCCTCACGGATGGCCTACTGTGCAATTAGCAGCTGTGATCCAATGATCCTGACCATCCCATCAATGGATCGGTGCCTATAAGGTTTTCATTGGCCACCCATCAAGTCATCCAATCAATTGCATTTCTCATCATGATCCATCCAAATGGGGCCTACTAGATGAAGAGTCTCAATTACAAATTGCAGCTGTCGTTTGGAAGTCCCACCTGCCGTCTAACTGCTTTATTCCCTACAAAAGAACATAGGTATCAATGTCTGACCTCAGAGACAGGAGCAAAACCATCACGAGGCCGGCCAAATACAGACGTACAAATCAAAGTGTGGAGCCCACCGTGATTGTGTGGAGCCCACTTTGATGTTTTAATGATATCCAATCCATCCATAATGTGTGCCCCATCGTATAGTCATTGAACCCTAAAATTAACTTTGATCCAAAACTCAGTTGGACCACACCTTGTAAATTCCTGCCTTAAACCACTAAACTTGCATGTTGTGGTTCACCTGATGTTTGGAATGGACTGAATTTTCTGGGTATTCATTCATCTTGATTGGATGCATCTTATACATGGATTAGATGGTATATGAAAAATACATTGGGCCCCACATTAATTTGGAAGGTTTATAATGGTAAGCATTCCCATTCCAACCGTGTGCCGTGTTGTGGCCCACCTGAGTTTTGGAATGGCCTAGATTTTGGGCTCCTTGCATAAAAATAGAGGCTTCATATGATGGACATGTTGGATGTCACAAAAACATCATAGTGGGCCCCACACACGTTGATTTGTTTAACTTAGAAACGTTTGTATTGGATTCAGCCTCAACCATCACACTCTTAAGCTCTCATGCAAGACACGAAACACTGACAAAAACATGAATAAAAGGTGGATCGTTCTAACCGTCCCTCATCAATATAATCTAGCTCTCAACATTGTTATTATCTCCATGAAAATTAATTAACACATTGTAATCAAATCCCTTCCCAAACAATGTACATTGCCCTCTCAATCATTATTTAAACCCTTGTTACCTCTAAATTCTTCTAGTCAAGTTCTATCTTTTTGGGTATTCTAAACGATTCTAGACAACCCCATCGACACCGTCCGTGTAAGCAATTCAATCGTCTGTAACCGTCTATTAATTCCCTTACCATACCACAACCCTAGAATGATTGGACCATAGAGTCCATCATCTAAGGCCTCTTATCAAAATCATATCCCATTCATGACGGCACCACCAAGCAACGGCAGGATATCATCATCAAAATCCTAGTGTCACCTTATTCTTGTTCTACCTTAGTATTTTCCTTCTTCTTCTTTTTTCACGCACCCGACACACACATCCATACACGCCATAGTGGGATTTCACCACCTATGGGTATCGAACCCAAGACCTTATGTTGAAACTCCTGAGAGTCTACCTTAGTATTTTCTTGCTTATAATAAGATAGAATCCTGGGTTTATTCGGAGGCAACTACAGGGGTTTTTACAACTGTTTTAGTACATATTTTGTTTTTGTTATGCGGAGGGTAAAAGTGCATACAAACACACAAACAAACTGGGGTTTGACTTAAAACTGCATTCTAACATCTCAGGCTCCTTTTGAAATTCTATCCCTTCATTTGACAAAGCCCCCCAAAAAATGAGAGGTGTTAAGCAAACACGGAGAGCTTTCATGATCTGTTGTGGGGTCACAACCATTTTCATTATCATTCTCCTAGCAGTCTTGATAGCCTTATTTCTCACCGTCTTTAAACCCAAACAACCCCAAATCCAAACCCGATCTGTTAGTCTCGAAGGCTTTGAATTTCAAGTGTTCCCCTTCCTTCAACTAAATGTGACATTAGGACTAGTGGTTACAGTAAAAAACCGTAATTACGGAAGTTTCAAGAACGATAATTCGACGGCATTCGTTTACTACCATGGAGAGCTTGTCGCGGAAGCTCCAATCGAGCGCGGCATGATCCCAGCACGGTCCAGCCGCAATATCAGCACTACTGTGGTGATTCTTGCAGATAAGTTGCTAACAAGCCTTTATTTTTGGGCTGATATTAGCACGGGGTCATTGAATCTCACCTCATCTTTGACATTGCATGGGAAGGCTAGTTTTCTCAAGCTCATGAAGATTCACGCCACGGCCTTTACTACATGTGACATTTCGGTATTTCTTCACAGTGGGACGGTGGATTCGAGTTGCCATGCGAAAATAAAGATATGATTAATAGATTTTTTTTAATTTGTTTATCTTTATTTGTAATAAGATCTTTCTTGTAGGAACGGTCCACAATAGTTCATGTCTAACGAAGGTTTTGTGGTTCTATTTTGATTTTGTTTGTATTGTAGTGATAAATTAGATCACACATGGGAGGCACACGTTTGAAATCAGAACTGCTGGTCAGGTGATTATTACAGGTGTATGCAATTTCGACCGTTGGTCAGCTATTCGCAGCAGTTCATTTGTTTGATTCACACATGATCACCTTATGATTTTATTAACAGAATAGAGAGATTGGGGCAGTTGGATTGGCTTGGAAGTGTTACAATCTGGTTTCTCATCAACGAGATTTTATCAACATTTTCAGTAAATTCCTCTCCCTCTAATGGTCCCCTTAACCCAATGCTAGCCTTTTTACAACAAATCAAGGGATCTTTCTTGTGATGTAGATGGCCATATCTCTAATTAAATCATTCATTGATAGTCTGTTGAACCTCTTTTGCAACATGCACACATCCATAAGTCTATTTAATCCTATGATCCCCATCTTCGATTTCAATCATTTCACCATCCAATACTTTATAAGCTCCTCAGCTAAACTGATAGTCCAGAGGAAATAAAGGGCAATACAAAATACAAGCTTGCATCTCATGATCTGATTTTAACCGGTCATAAAGCACAGGAAGACTTCATCTTCCACTCCTTCGTTGTCTCTCATTTTAGGGCATCACCCAAAAAAATATAAGAAAGATCCAAAGCTCAAGTGGACCACACTATAGGAAGCAATGGGGTAATGATGTCCGCTGTTGAAACCTTCTTATGGCCTATTAGGATGTTTATTTGCCATCGAACTATTTCATGAGGTCAGACAAACATGGATAAAGGGAAAACACAAATGTCAGCTTCATCCAACACTTCTGTGAATAATAGGAAGTTTTCAATGGCAGGCGCCTGCTGCTTTCTGTGGTGTCGTCAATTACTGCTTTGGATGTGACTCATTTTTTTTATATTTTCATCAAATGATCTTGCAAGATGGATGGACGGTGTGGATTTAACACATACATTATGATGAGGCCTACGAAACTTTGCCAAGCACCTCGGGCCCATCCAAGTTGGTGGTATATATATTTGACAGTTGGTTTATCCTATTCCTATCAGTTGCAAGGAATAAAGATGTGAGTTTTACACCATGTTACCTTAGTACATGAAGGATCCAAACAGGAGTATATGAAGGATCCAAACAGGCCTTAAATCGTAAGGGTTGCCCCTGCATTTCACACTTGAAGGATCCAAACAGGCCTTAAATCGTAAGGGTTGCCCCTGCATTTCACACTTGAAGGCCATCGTAGAGATGGTACATATGACCTTATTAAATTTCTTGAAACATATTTATGATTGTCCAGACTCTTTTTTTTTTTTTTTTCCCTATTCTTGGTTAACAACTAACACATATAAGGTAAAAAAAAATAAAAACAAAAATAAATAAAAATAGTTAAAACATTAGTTTTTGAGAATAAAATTTTAGATGTTTTTAAATATTAATCAAATAAGGTTGTTTTCCATTAACTGATTATTTATTTAACTTGTTATTGGAGTTTCTAAAGAGTCCTTGTACCCTAGCACCAATGGCCTCATTTTCCTAAGTTTAGTACCACTTAAAAGGAAGCGGTGGAGCCTACCAAATGAACGGCCTAAATCAAGTGCAATCATAATAAGTTGACACGTGTAAATTTTTGGATGAACGCATTCTTGGAGTAGTTGGTCATCCTTGTACACAGTTGAATGGCGCTTAACAAAACAATAAAATTATTCTGATTTTTCGAGAAGGAGATGTTGGAGAACCACAATAAACACACAAAGATGAATCAAGTGAAGTACTACCATTAATCATACAACCAAGTCCAAACACAAACAATCCGAATTTTACATGAAAAAACTCTTTTGAGAAAGAAACTATGGCACAAAATGACAAGTAATGCACTATAAAAGCATAAATACAAGAGATAGAGTACTACCGATTCGAACAAGCCTCGAATCCACTTCACAAGCCCTATGCCCTTGAAACCCCTAGGAATGAATTAAAACGTCTAGAACTCCTCTACTACTTCCCAAATCTCGATTACACCTGATATATATATGTAGTATCATATAATATAATAATTGGAATAGGAAACAAATCTCGCACTTATGCAATTATGCACGCGCGCTCAAAGCACATTCGATGGGTTTTTTATGGCATCGACGATCTATCAATAACATCGAGTAAAACACCAAAACATTCAAGCAACAAAACATGAATTTTTTGAATTTTTTTCGATGGCATTGAACATTTGTCAATGGCAACGATAGACACTGTTATTTACAGATTTAAAACATTAACAACAATCTTCACTATGTCTTCAATATTCATTCTTCATAGCTCCTTATTCTCATCTCTAATTCCGACTTGCATCATAGATCCACCATTGCTTTTTATGTACACTTCGTCTTCCATTTACGCCTTCGTCAAGCCTAGAAAAGTTGCACTTGACTTGAACTTCCCTATGAGAACCACCTTCGTAAGCATGTCAACCAGATTCACACTCGCATGAATTTTCTTTAGAGTCACGCCTCTTTCCTCAAGCACATGTCAAATAAAATGGTGATGCGCTTCAATATGTTTAGTACGTGACTGATAAACAAATTTTTTAGCCAAATTGATCGCGCTCTCACTTTCATAATTGATTGGCTCGGCCTCCTGCTACAGCCCCAATTGATTTATCATCCCCCTTAACCAAACACCTTACTTGAATGCTTTTGTGACCGTTATATACTCACCTTTAGTTGTGGAAAGATTCACCACAATTTAAAGCTTCGACATCCAATTGATCACTCCACCCGCTAGCACAAACGAGTAATCAGAAGTCGACCTTCTATTGTCCACACTGTCCGTGTAATCCGAATCCACATAGCCTACTAGCTTATCCCCCGATTTCTCAAATGTTAATTAAGACATAGTCTTGCGTACCTTGAATGTATTGAAATAGTCATTTCACTACTTCTCAGTGTTGTTGTCCGGGGTTAGACAAGTATCTACTAACAACACCCACTTCATGTGAAATACCCGGTCTAATACAGACCATGGCATACATTAACTGCCAACTACGCTCGAATAAGGTACACGACACTTAACTTGTTTTTCTTCATCTGTTATAGGACACTGATCATAAGAAAGCTTAAAATAAGTTGTGTGGGGAACGCTGACCGGCTTTGACTTGTTAATCTCATACTTCATCAATATATTTTCAAGGTATTATTCCTGAGATAACCATAGCCTACATCTTTTCCTGTCTCTGTGTATGTCAATGTCAAGAACCCTCTTTGCAACCCCCAAATCTTTCATCTCGAATGTTCTTAATAACTGAATCTTCATTATGCCTATCTCAGACATGTTATGATTAGCGATAAGCCTGTCATCAACATATAATATCAAAATAATGAACTTATCATGATTCAGTGTCTTGTAATATACATAATGATCATACTCACTCCTGGTAAACTTCTGACTCACCATTAAAGAATCAAACTTTTTATACCACTACCTAGGCAACTATTTTAGGTTGTACAACGATCTCTTTAACCTGCAAACATTGTTCTCTACCCCTTGTATTCCGTTGTCTTCTGATTACTTTATGTAGATTTATTCTTCTAATTCCCCATGCAGGAAAGCAGCCTTCACATCCATCTGTTCCAACTCGAGATCGTATTGGGCAGCCGGTGCCAACATGATCCATCTGATAGATAATTGCTTCACCACATGTGTGAACATCTTAGTGAAGTCGACATCATCTTTCTAAGCATATTCCTTTGTTACCAACCTTGCCTTGTACCTATTATATTTTTTCTTAAAGATCCACTTGCACTTGATCGCTTTTCGACCGATGGGAAGCTCTACCAGCTCCCATGTCTCGTTCTTGTATAAGGATTTCATCTCATCATCTATCGTTGCTTTCCACTTTTTGACATCTGCCTCGTTAAGAGCCTCCTGGAGAGTAGAGGAATCACCCTCATGTGTAATGAGGAAAAATGCAACATTTGAGTCATTCATGTATCTTGTTTGTAACCTGCGATTCCTTGACGGATTCCTTCTCACAAGCTGCTCTACCTACTCCTATACCTGTGTCTGCATGTCAGTATTAGCTCGTGCCTCATCTCAGTCTATCTGAACGTCCATAATCAACTTTTCTGCTTCTTTATGCTCATCCTCACGAAACAAGAATCCTTCATCAAATTTGATGTCACGACTAAGGATGATTTTCCGTGTGACCCAATCATACAACATGTATCCCTTCACACCATTATCATAGTTTATAAATATGCATTTTTTTAGTCATTCGGTCCAACTTATCTCTCTCAACTGACGGTACATGAGAATAAGCATCACAACTAAATACACGCAGTCCCAGGTAGTCTACATACTGACCACTTCACACTTCCTCTAAAATTTTACATTCAATGGTCGTAGAAGGGGACCGATTCACCGAGTAACAATCCATACTAACGGCCTCAATCCACAATTCCTTGCCCAACTGAGCATTATTAATCATGCATATGGCCCTCTCCAAGAGAGTCTGATTCATCTGCTCAATCACATCGTTCTACTCTGTTATGTGATGCACTGTGTTATGCCTCACGATCCCTTCATCTTTGCAATACCTATTAATTTCCTCATAAGTGAATTCCCCACCATTATCTATCCTCAACACTTTCACCTTTCGCCTTGACTATTTTTCCACTATCGCCTTCCACTGGTTAAAGTTGGTGAAAACATCGGATTTATTTTTCATGAAATAAACTCACACTTTCCTGTGTTATGGATCTTCATTGTCATATGTTGCAGGTCTCCGTTTTCATCATTGTTTTCATGTGTCACGAATATATGTTGCCCGTTGTCATGTGCTACGGATCTCCATTGTCATCACCATTGTTATGTATTACGGGCTATCATTGTCATGTGATATGGGTCTCTGCTGTCATGTGTTATGGGTCTACATTGTCATCACTGGAGAATGGTCCGCCAAAGAATGGAATGCCTGAGAGTGGTCGTCGATCTGATGGAGGAAACTTCATAGTTCGTCGGAGAGTGGTTGTCCGTCCTATGGAGGAAGCTTCAAAGAAGGGTTTCAAAGAATGAAACACCGAAGAATTGAATGAAATGCCGAATAATGGAACACCAGAGAATGTAATGGCTAAAAAATGGTGGTGGGTCCCACAAAGGAAGCTTTGAATATATATATATATATATATATATATATATATATATATATATATATATATTATATATATATATATAAGTTTCAATTAGTTTCCCTCTAAAGAATTAGAAATTTCAAATAAAGAAACCAAAGCGTCCCTACAAAAATTTAAAAGTTGTCAAAGGTTCCAAAAAATAAGGAATTAAAATGGGGAAATAAACACTAGCACAGTTCAAACTTTAGCATCGGTCAAACTTCGGGGTCATTTTGATAAAAATCCACAAAAGATGGTGGATGCTTTTGTGTTGCACTAAGGTCTGTCTCTCTTGACGTGGCGGCATTCTCAGGACCCATCATGATGTATGTGTTACATCCACACCGTCCATCCATTTTGCCAGATCAGTTCAGAAATGAGCCAAAAAAATAAAAAAAAGCAACAGATCTAAAGCTCGAATGGACCACCCCATAAAAAGAAGTGCAGACAATAATACCCACCGTTGAAACCTTCCTAAGGCCCACCATGATGTTAATTTTCCATCCAACCTGTTTATAATATCACATAGGTCTGGATGAAGGGAAAACACAAATATTAGACGCCACACCAAAATCTAGGCTTGAGATCCAAAAATTAATTCAATACAAGATTTAAGTGACCCACATCAAGGAAAGTTGTTTGGAGGGTAAGCTTCATATGTACATTGGTTCCAATCCTGTGCTTCACTTGAACCACCGATGAGGCTGATTTTCGGGTCTTGGGTCTAACTTGGAGTAGCTCACCCACCTTGATTGTTGTCCAATTAGATTAATGAGGCAACTTATTGAAAATAGCTTTGAAAAAGATACCACAAGGTAAATTCTTTATTAAGTAGACAATTTGTGTTATGATACATATATATTAATGCTCACACACATTTAGTTGTATGTCCAACGGTTGCATAATGAGTAATTAATATTAGTAAATGCTGCAGAGATAAAAGTTATTTCAGAGAGTAAAATGAGTTCCTGGCTTTGGTGGACCCACGGTGGCGTTAATGCATGTGAAATTCACCCGGTGAAATTTTTTTAAAAATATATAAGGGATTTTCTTCTTTTCTTTTTGTTTTTTTGGAAAAAGTTGGGAGAGGTACTGCCCTTAATTTTTTACAGGGCTCCCTATGATGTGTAAGTGAAATGACCATTAGATGTGTAATTTCATGTTAAGTTCAGGTTCAAAAAATCAGGTGAATAGGGATTCAAGTGGACCACACCAAAGGAAATGATTGAGATAAATGTCCACCCTTTATTTTTAGCCCACGATAATAATTGTATGAAATCCACTAATAATTAGACACCACACCAAAATTTAGGCCTATATATGGCCCAAAAATCAGGACCATCCATGATTTAGGTGGGCCACACCCTTTATTCTTACAGGGCCCACTGTGATAATTATACGAAATCCACTCTTAATTAGACGCTACACCAAAATTTGGGCCATACTAAGGGAAATAGTCTGGACAATGTGTGTTGTCTCGTACACTTAATTCCAATTGTGTAAATGGAGATGTGTTTTCGGACATTGACCTAAGAGGAGGTGACGAACCCGATGGTCAAGTTAGATTTCACATGAACATCACGGCGAGGCCTACCCAAGCTACCACCCCTTTCCTCGCTGGCCCTTAATAAATCCAAGAGAAGGTGCACTAATAAAAAGTACTTGGGTTAGTTAGGTCCATCATTGGAAACTTTTTTGAAAAAAGTGCCAGAATATAAATTCTATAATAATGACGTAGTTTTTTGTAAATTTCCTAAAATAAATAGGACCCGTCCCAAGCCCAGCTCAATTTTAACTGGGTCCAAGCTGACGGACCCAACTCAAACCCGACTAGACCTGAATCTAACCAGGTTGCAAGAGGTGAGACCCAGGCGGACCCAACTCCATGACGGGTCCCAAAAAGTTTTGACTCAAACCCTTTAAAAGTGGGTCCGGTCCATCAGAACCGTTGATCCGAGTACCCTAACAGCCCTAAACACAATGCCCCGTGCAGATTGTCAAATCTCTTTCTAAGCAATTTCTGGGCCAGTAATTTCTTGGAGATTTTCAAATTTTGAGGTTTTTTCAAGATATACCGTGAAATTTTCGCTGAAACTATAAATATTTATTTTAATTATATTTTAAAATTCTTGCATATTTTAAATTCTATAATATATTTTATGACGTGAATTGTTTAGGTTTTTTACTATTTTTCACAATAATATGATGGTAAAGTCAAGATATTCTAAATATGTAGATATTTTGAAAATATCGTGATAATATCGCGAGAATTTCAAAATCTCGAGAATATTTGTCACAGTCGACCCCGTCCACAATCGCCGAAGGCTTCAATGGTGTTTGTCCCCATCCCAACCGTTCCTTCCGGTGAAACCCACTCGTGCTCTCGATGAGCCTGATTTTCGGGAAAAAGGTGTGTAAATGGGTGTGTTGTATCATATTCTCGTCCGTTACTTCGAGAGTTGATTAAAGAGAGACACGTGTAACACTCCGAGTATTTAAAATTTTTTGACATATCCAAAGAGAATTTGGTGGGTATACGGTATACAGCCGACATCTATCATGCGATACCACGACATCCATAAAGCAATAATAGCCGTGCAAAACATGTTCGATTCAGCGAGAAAGCTTAGAGTTGTTATATATACAAGTGTTAATCTAAGAAGAAAAGGCTCCAATGGGCCAATAAATCCGAAGCAATTATAACAGCGATCAGAATGTGGGAAGAACATGGATGATAAGGTTAAGGTCATAAATAATAAAGGAATTTAACAGAAAAAATTGTTTCATATTAATCAAACCAAATCAAATCTATTTTTCAATTATCTGCCATCTACATTCTCTAACGTAATCTTTACTTTTATCTGTTATTTATATTTCTTAGTATAATCTGCAATAGTAATCAAGTAGTTACTAACTTTAATTCTAATTCAAGTTTATGTTTATATATTGGATTCAGTTCAAATATCAAACAAAGTTATCCATCCAGAAAGGTGTTCTACTATTGTTGCAATTGGTCAATTGTAAGAATTTCTTTTTTTGTTTTATTCGTACCGAAGAGAAAGAAGTCATTTTATAATGAATGTAAAAGTGTGGATCATTTTTAGAGGACGAACCTCACCTTCTGACATTCACCTGATCATCTGATTATCTTAAGCAACGTCTTGCAAATGGCTGAATAGGCGATCAGTCATATTAAATCTCGGTCATATACAGTCGATTTTTTATGCATGTACCTATCTTAGCACTTGGGGTTGTAGCTGTTCATATTAAATTGAGCCGCACATTCAATTCTATCACAACCACACTAATCATGTGACCGAGATTGAAATATAACAACAGGGTGAACGACACACCTTATGAACAGAGCAAATGTGTATACTACATAACCGATGTGGTGGGTGCAGAAAAGCTCCATCCTTGCCCATTTATTTATAGAGCCTGGAATTTGCAGGGCCTATCTATGGCTACAGGCCCAAGCCCATGCATGGGAAAACCTATCAAACCTGAGAACATTTTATTGGGTTGCATCTAACCACAGAATCAGGCCAACGGACCAAGAGCCCAATGGAAATTTGGGAGGGGCCCAGATAAATGACAGTGGCAGACCAGTAGGATTTTTTATTTATTTATTTATTTTTATTCCTTCTAATATTGCAAATTAATATGCGAGGCCCAAGTTGGCCCACCTCTGATCAGATCTGATAGGAAAGTGAGACATGGATTGACATGCCCCAAATATCACGATGATAAGATGATCACAGCCATTCAAATAAAGCCTAGGAGTAAGATCTTACAGTCCATTTTGCATAGCTTAATGGTGGTGATTAACCTGTCTTTTTTTTCTTTTTTTCTTTTTGTTCTTTTTTAAATTTTGAGGCCCCGTAGAGGCCATCTTATCCACTGGGTCTTTCTTTATCACAGTTGTCCCACTTTGTTCACAACTGACATCCAAAGGACCACAATTGGGTGTGGTGTAGTATGTCTGGGGTCCACTTTGATTTTCCATGACATCCAATCCGTCCATCATGTGTGCCCACTCATGTTCTCCTTCTCACCCAAAAATCAGACAATCCAAAACTCAGGAGAGCCACACAATGTGAAAGCACACCTAAATCCTTCAATCTCTTGGTGTGGGCAACCCGAGTTTTGGAATGGACATCTTTTTAGGTTTTCCATTCATCCCAGTGATGCACAACTTCTGAATGGATTGGATGGCATATACAAAACATTTTGGGCCCCAGACACAATCTGAAAGGTTTTTAATGGTAGGCATTTCCATCCCAATCCTTCCCTATGGTGTGGCCCATTTGAGCTTTGGATCTGCCTGATTTTTTTTGGGTGCCAAGTAAAACATTAGAGAGCCAACATGGACGGATAGGATGTCGTCATGCACACATCGCCATTGGCCCTACACATCACATTGTAAGTAAAGCTTAACTTATAAAGCTTTACGGTGAATCCAGCCTCAAATAACTGTCTTTTCTTTTCTTTTTCTTCATGAGTGATGTCCAAGACATCTTAGATACATGGACACAGTCGCCACAGCACCATTTGAAATTGTTGTATCCTTGTGACAATAAATAACAATACTAAGCCCTTACACTTGGAATGAACCTCTCCAACCTGAACAAAAGAAGACAGCTCTCTGACTGTAGAACTTAGGCCAATCTACCCTTAAACATCCAATGCCAAATTACAGGGAGAAGGCTAAGATGACAATGATGAGATGATGATTTGAGGGTGGAAAACTGCCCCTTTTTTTTTTATGCAAGTCAGAAAAGGTCCCTGTCCCAAACACTATAAAAATTGATAAACGTCCAATCTTTATTTGGCTACATCCAAACAGTACTCGAGCAAACCTTGCGAACCTATATGCCGTGGAATTTCAGCTTACTCAGATGCAATACTAAATTACAAAGTATAAAATTGATACCCGCAGGCCTTCAAAACAGACATTTTAGATTCCATCATAACCTGACATTGAAGCAAGGAACGAACAGGTATCTTTACCTCAAAGCAATTCTAAAATGCAGATTCAAATCAACCCTAGTTCTGAAACTAGCTTTACATGAAAGGTGAAACATGAAAAACCATCTCATCACTTGTTCATCTTTTAGTAAACGACTAGCAGCCTTTAATCCTGACCCAAAACACAAGATATGAATCTGCTTTATCATTTCAAGACAAGTATAGATGCCAAATAACCCAAAAACAACTCAATCTCTCTCAAACATAAAAGTGCCCCATATGCTTTGCACCAGAAGCTAAGGCATCCAAAGGAGAAGAATAACAGAAAAAGGCAAAATCTTCACTGGCACAGCTCGTAAAGTTCTCTCATGATGGAAGCCTACAAAAGGCCATCATCAGATGGGAAACCTCATGCCATCCCTTCAACTTCTCTAAATCTTGCATTTCCAGGAAAACCCATATTTTTTTTCCTCTCTTTTCTTCTTTTCCTTAATGGCTAGCAAAACATTAAGATCAAATCATCATTACAAGGCATTTCATGCCTTGGGTCTCTTTGTTATTTTGATCCTGGTGCAAAGAGCTGGTGCAACTGAGTTCAAGGTTGGAGGTGCAACTGGGTGGACGGTGCCCACGGATGCCAAGGCACTTAATCAATGGGCTGAAATGCATAGGTTTCAGATTGGAGATTCCCTATGTAAGTTATCCGAGTGGCAATTGCAACCCTTGCTACAAATATCTCTGAGATTTTCAAAATCTCAAGATATTTTCACGAAATAGCATCAGATGATATTATCATGACACTATCATGAGATTTTCAAAATCTAGGCTGTTGTGAGTTTATCGCGATTTAATCCCAAAATTTTCATGAGTTCAATGTAAAATTTATTTAAGGGTTAATATAATTCACTTATACCTAAATATTTACTAAGTTATAATAGCTACTTTTAAATATTTTATTTTCAGCAAGATTTTCCCAATAATATCCTGAGAAAAATGTCAAAATCTGAAAATCTCTAGAGAAATTTGTATGATGAGAGATTGCCAAGAATGAGATTTGTCACTATGACCTCACCATGTCACCATAGTTTCCAGATAGGGAGCTAATATTTACATCCCGACCCCTGTTTTTTTATAGTACACCCCATTTCTCTTAGGATAAAATATATCATATAATATCCAATGTTTTAAATATCGACGATATCGGCCTATATCCCATGATATATCTTGTATACCACCTGAGCGATACAAAACATACAGGTAGTGCCAATATACCCCACATGTTCGATCCCGTGAGCATTTTCAGTTTTCGATCCCTTCATTATTATTATTATTATTATTATTATTATTATTATTATTATTATTATGTTAAATCAGTGTCAAATGGTTATAAATCCATTGTTTCTTCATGTTTTGCATCAAAAATCATGGAGTTGGGGCTTTGATTTCGATATCCATTGGTTCTTCATGTTCTCCATTTTTTTCGAAATTTTCCTTCAACCGGCTGTCAATTGAGACTAATTTCGAAGTATTTAGGAGTATTTGATAAAATGATCATCACATACATTCTAATTTTGAAATTTAAGTGTAGGTTGCTCCTAAATTTCTTGTGATGTTGCACTCCAAACATCAAATCAAGCATGTATGAGGGCTGATCTACTGATTTGTCAAGTCCTTGTCAATTTTTAGAAAAGAAAATTCATTTTTTAATTAAATATTATTTTTAAATTTCCCTTCAACCAGCTGCTATCAATTGAGACTAATTTTGAAGTATTTAGGAGTGGTTGATTAAATGATCATCACATACACTGTAAATGTTATGCATTCAATTTGAATATAGTTGCATTAATCCAGTCAAACAGCACACAACTTGGGACCCTATACAAAGGAAACCTATCATGTGCACTTCTTTTTTGAGATGTTATGATTTAAAAGTGTGTATTAAGATCTTTTCTAACAATCTCAGAAGTTTCATTGAAAAATTCAACCATTTTCCTAATGTTTCCCCATGTTTCCCAAAAAGTGCGATAAATTATCTGATACAAACAATATATCCCGTGCAATAACCGATACGTATCTATATCCCAAGGATGCAACATGTAACACGATTCCGATATTTCGAATACTAATAATATCAAAGTGTCTTGAGGATGGTGTAGTTATCATAAACCAGATGTAAATATCATTATCTTCCTACATTGGGATTTTGCTATTAACTAGACGTCGCCCAATTATTTTTTATTTCCAGATTTCATGTTTTAGCTGTGATTACGTCTTCTTTGCAACGACTGCATCTATAACATGCATTGGGTGGTCATTGCATCTATTATAAACCAGTGATCAATGCACAATTATATCATGTATGATTGATCATCACCATCCATTCCTAAAATGAATTTTTTTTTCCAATATTAAGAAAAAAAATTATCAAAAGAAATGAAGAAAAAATCGACACTGCCAATACAAAGATCTATCCTTTTCACACAAAAGAATACATGGGCAACTCCATTCCTAAAAATAACTAAGTGCACCCCATCAAGCTGATAGTACATGATCTCATAACAATTTTTGGGAATGGACAGACAGTCAATGATCTACTAAATACCAGATATTGGTGTTTGATTCATGCATGTTTGACTGATAACAATGCTCTATATATGCATGGATGCAGTGTTTGTCTACCAACCCAACAAAGACTCCGTGTTTATAGTAAACAAGGATGATTATGAAAATTGCAACGTAGAAGCACCCAAGAAAAAATTCAGTGATGGGAACACTATCTTCAAGTTCGATCAATCAGGTTCATACTACTTCATTAGTGGAGTTCGAGATAACTGCCTTAAGAATGAGAAGCTATGGGTTGTAATCATGGCAGATAGAAGCACCAGATCCTCGAGCTCGAATCAGACAAACCCTGCTTCTCCTCCATCTCCTTCAGCTGCAGGATCTCCTGAGACCACCCCATCAATGGCTCCTGTAGGAGAAGAGGCTCCTTCTCCTCCACCTCCACCTCCTTCCCCATCTCGAAACGGAGCTTCTTCAAAGGTTATCAGTCTCATGGGTTGTTTTGCAGCACTTCTTGGGTCACCTCTTCTATTTGTTTTGTAAGACAAGCGTGTCTTTGGAGTAGGGGTTGTGGCTTTAAATGTTACAACTAGATGTGGAACGCTATGGAAATTTATGTGGTTTCATGAGAGAAGTTGGGTTTTCTTGTTATTCTCTTCTGTTTTACTTTTTTTTTTTTCAAAAAAAAATTTAATTCTTTCATTTTCAACTTGAGTGAATCAATAGTTATTTTAAGGATAGCTTGATTGATGATATTTGTTTGTGACACTTGGAAATTACACTTAATAATCACATGTATTAGTTGGGCTTATTGGCTTTTGAAGATGTATTAATGAAATAAATCGGTTTTTTTCTGTGTGCTACTCCAGCGTCTTTTTTTTTTCCCCTTATTTATTCTCTTTTATGAATGCCTACAGTCTACTTTTACTTGCAAGATTTGTAACTTGGATAGGCATGCATATTGCATTGAACATAGATGCGGGGACTGGACATGGTGGCTTCTAGAGGCCAGTTTACTTGACACGTTTGTACAAATGCTCAAAATAGTAGAATCTTATATTTTAATAGTACGTTGTAATTATTTGTGTAAAAAGTTCCAAAAGTAAATGATGATGATGATGATAAACCTTTAAAAAAATAATAATAATAATAAAATAAAATAAAATAAATCAATTAGATGATGTAAAAAAGATATCCAAAAATCAAAGATAATAATAACTAAGCATAATAGAAGTATGCTTATATGAGCCATCAGACACATGGATATGAACACATGTCGACAAGTAGCGATTTCAAGAACATGAGTTGTTCTTGTTACAGAAGAAAGAGAGGACGAGCTAAGTTTGAGAGGGAAAAGAGAAGAAGGGGAGAAAGAAAGAAGAAAGGGAGAAGGGAAGAAGAAGGTGAAGATCAGATATTAATAATGCTCTGATACCATGAAAGCATTCACGTGGGTGAAGAAACAGGAAGAGAATAATTCTTTTTGGAGAAAAATATTGTGTGGAGAATGATTCTCCCACACACCCACTTAAAATATTACTAACCCAACCCTAATTATATATGGAAATGGCATCTTGACAAGCACCAAAATACACACACAAACACTAAAAATAAAAGAATACCACTCTGCTCTCCTACAGCTACCAACATGTTACATCCTCTGGACAAAATGTTCCCGCCAGTTCATACATTGTGCCGGATCAAAATCCACCAAGCAGGTGGTCAAGCATGCACATGAAGACACATCCATGCATGAACAACAGAGGTATCAAAATCTATATAGATGGACTTTCGGCAATAATAACACTACCGATCAAACCAAAAACATAAATGACTGAACTTTGGAACTCTTTTTTATTATTATTGAACTTTGGAACTTGAAAACAATAATTTTCTATAAATGCAACTGTTAATGTTTACAGTTACATAGTGCTTTGTCAATTTAGCTACAAAGAATGGAACTTAATCGCAGGGACAACATTACCCTAACCGAGGGGGGGGGGGGGGGGGGGGGGGGGGGGGGAGATTGAGCAGTTTTTTATTACCAAAAATTCTTCCAAGTCAAAAATGCTTCCCTAACTCAACCTTTTTCAACACCCGAATTGTGTTGTACAGTATCGCATCCATTATCCCGGCAACCTGAAATCCACAAACATGAATTTTCAGGACAAAAAAAAAAAAAAAAGACACATCCACAAACTATATAAGGTCCTGTTTGGATTGAAGGTAATCTAGGGGAATGCAAGGGAAAGCATAAACGCGACATAAGCAAAAGGTAAAACTAACAACAGCACCAAGGGAAGCAAACGCTTTGCATATGTTTGTTTTGCTAAAGAGAAGTCCTGGAAAAAAATTTTCCTTTGCATTTGCAATTGTTTGGATTGCAATCCCACAAGGGGAAAAAATTTCCCTCCAGAATCGCCATTTAAAACATCACGTCGAAGGCAAACTCTTTTACCTCCATTTGAAAAAAAAAAATTGTACTTTATTGTCAAGGAGGAAAAAGCAAATGCAAACACTTTGCTACAACATTTGCTGCTTCTTAAACAGGTGCAAATGTCTTGCCAATACAAACTCATTGCATTCCCCAATTTGCATTCTATACAAACAGGATTGGGAGAACTGGAGATTCAAATGCAAACCGTGAAAACACCCCCAATGATGGCACAGACGTTCGTTATGAAATGTGAAAAGGACTTCTGAGTTTCTGTTATTAGCACCTGATACCAAAAGAAATATTAATAATAATAATAGAAGATGAGGATATGAAAATGCTTATTTGGGATGAGTTCCCATGTGGACATGGCACGTGGAAGATGTTTACAAGATCTGGACCTCACATAGAGAGCCTCACCATACATGATCAATTACCAGAGAGAGAAAACAGGTGAGTGGGAGAATCGTGACTTCGGCCTGACTCACCCGACTTGGGGTAACCGAGTATCGAGCTGGATCAGGTACTACCAAATCCAAGTTGACTAACACGGGTCATATCGGACTTGTGTGAGTCTTAGAACCATGATCCTGATGGCAACACTACTCATTTTTGGGCTCTATTCCAATCAGCCTTTTCTTTTGACCTTGGCCCACAAAAGGTGGGGCCTTCCAAAACTGTCTGGATCTTATAGATGTCTTCCATGTTTAACCATAAAATCAATGTGCAATTAGTGTTACTTAAACATATGACATTTAGCACCTACTCAGCTATTGCAAGAGGTTGGATCAAAAACCTGCATGGGGGAAAGCTCGAAGTGGAATTTCGCTACAGGAACGTGCACACTATGTATCAAACTACTATGGGCCGTATACTCGTACTCTAGCAATTTGAATTCTGCAGGAATTCTTGATGATATGATCTCAGTCTTTACTACTTGAAGGTAGTGCTCGATCTGGAAACACAAAAAATAGAAAGTTACAAAGTAACCTATATCTGCCACGTAACAGACCATTACGGAACTGTTATGGCCTTTACAGGGGACGTAACGGGCCGTTGATGGAGCTTACAGGTCCTTTTTTTTTCCATAATGGCTATTACGGTAATGCCCCACATTCAACGTTGATGGACCTTACGGGAAGCTCCCATGAGGACCTCATAGTACCATTTCCCCCATGCACGCGTGCACGCAGTTCCACAAAAGGACTGCCACATCCAAATTTAATGCCCCACATTCAACGTTGATATCTGGCCCACCATATGAGCAGGATCTCAGTGATAAATGGCTATGAACTCATGCAAGTGTGCCACAGTCTCATTTTGCCTGTGGTCCCGATGCACATCTCTCAATGTAAAACAAATGCTTCAATTATTTAAACTTTTCAAAATAGCACCCAACAATGATTGGGCACATCGCATATCATATGCAAGTAATCACTACAGATGCATGCATATTGGATGCTATAAAAATGGCATTCCCATGGACCTGCACAGTTTATTATAGTACTGATGGAGAAAATAACAACAAAGAAAGATATTACACAGTTCTAAAACTTACAGTAACATTGTCATTTGTATCACCATGGTGTATCATGTAAGACCGGCCTGTCAATCGATCGACGTTTTCACCAAGATAAGGTGTTAGACGCCTCACTTCATAAAGCATCCTTGGAGAGAGCTTTCTACCGAATGAGAGATGGGAGATGACGTGTGACACGTTAATTAGAGAAGCATCAAAGGAGTGTTCTCCTGAATCAGCTGAAATGATAAGGTTGCCGGGAACCTGCACGACAAGAACTAGAAGGATTTGACATGATCTTCACAGGATGTTAGTAGCTCTATATTTGCTTTAGTTTAAATTTCCTCATGCAAAAGGCTATAGAGGAATACACCCCGCTAGATGTTAAGTTAAAATCCACCTTGCCAAGCGTGCCAACATTTCATGTCTAGGCGATCTGATTCATGCATAAGGTAGCCCACTATTAAGATTGCCTGATGCAAAGTTCAGGCAGGCGACCCTGTGTGAAAACAGTGGATGATTTGAATCAGACCAGCCACTTGTCAGCTTCGAGTCTCTCAGCCTGATTTCTTCATGCAATGTGATCTTTGTCATAGAGGCTATATTTTGCATGGCTCAGATCTCCTACACATGAAATGTGTTGGAAGAAAAAAACATCAGTGGCTAAAACTCTCAGGGATTGGACAAATCTATCTAGTTCTAGTTGAGTTTTGATGGTTAAATGAGGGCCGCTGCTCTAATTGTTACTTCTGAAGGCCAATGATCAGATGGCCACCACATTCCATCCTCTTGTTTCTTGAGACAGAGCCTATCAACATGATGGCCCACCAGAATAAAAGTCTCTGTGATCAAACATGTTTGCCATGTGTAGTGCGAGGAGGAACCTGTACTTCTGTGCAGCAGCCTGCAAACTAGCATTTCTCTAAAGATATTAGATCTAAAATGTGTCTTTAGCTAACAGAACCCTATCTTATAGCATCTATCTACCCAATAGACACTAAAATCCCGGAAAAAGTAAAAATGAAAAATAAATCAAATAAAAAGCAGAGTTTCTAAAAAAGGTAATTCAGAAATTGTAACAAAACTAAAACTCTCTAAAAGCTACTCAAATCTTCAATTCAAATTCAACTTGCATTACCTAACCCAATTTAATGAGCAACCCTCAATCAACATAAATAGCAACTAACGGGCCGTTTGGCATCTCTACAAATAAGAGCTTATTTGCTTATTTCTATAATATATAATAATAATAATAATAATAATAATAATAATAATAATAATAAGTCTTTCTTCAAAAATAGATTGTTTGGTAACGGTCTAAATTTATATCTACTAATTCTCTAGCTCTTATTGGATTAGATAAGAGACGCCAAACAGACCCTGAATTCTTTAGATATGGAGAGTTCATTCACTCTTTTTCTAAGATTTTATTTTGCTAAAGCAAGTAGTCGTTTTAGGGCTTTTCTTGGGACAAGCCTGTCCCTAAACTTTTTAAGAAAATCCCATATTTCCCTCTTCTCCTCTCCTCTTTACAATCTCACCCATCACATTGAAGGTGGGCCCACATGATTAACAACCCATAATGAAGGTGGGCCACACGATAAATGGTCCACATGAAAGGTAGGACCCACATGATGGATGGTGGACATTGACAGTGGGCCCACATGATGGACGGTTGACATTGAAGGTGGTCCCACATGATGAACATCCCATATTGAAGGTGGGCCACACACAATAGATGGTCCACATCAAAGGTGTGACCCATATGATGAACAGTTGACATCAAAGGTGGGCCAACATGACGAACAGTTGACATCGAAGGTGGAACCACATGATGAACGACCTATATTGAAGGTGGACCACACATGATAGATGGTCCACATCAAAGGTGGGACAGATGGTCCACATCAAAGGTGGGACCAGTGTTCGAAATATTGGTATCGCATTATGTATCGCACCTTTGGGATACGGATACGTATAGGTTATCGCATGTGATATATTGGTTGTATTGCATAATGTATCACTGTTGTTGGAAACATGGGAAAACATTGGAAATTGGTAGATTTTTTCAATGAAATTTTAGTGATTGTTAAAAAAGACATCAATACACACTTACAATCAAAACATTACAAAAAACAAGTGAACATAATGGGTTTTCTTTGTATGGGGTCCTAATCTATGCGTTGTCTAACTGAATTGATACAAGTATATTCAAAGTTTATTCATATAATTTATAAATGTAAGAAGATGTATGGAAACACAAGCAATATATTCAAAAGCAAAAGAAGAATCATTAAATCAGGTTACATACATGTTTGATTTTATGTTTGGACACAGATTGCAACTAATTTGTGAGAAATTGGCAAAATTTTATTTTTTTTCAAATTTTCGCAACTTTGGTCCTTCTTCTACAAATCTCAAAATTGAAGCTCCCAATCGAAGTTCCCAATCCATGATTTTTCATGCAAAACATGGAAAAACATGGATTTGTAACAATTTGACACTAATTTAACATGATTTAAAGGGAAAAAAAAAAAGGATCGAAAATTAAAAAATGCTTACCAGATCGAACATGTGGGATATATCGCACTATTTGTGTGTTTCATATCGCACAAGTGAGATGCAAGAAATATCATGGGATATATCAGCTGATATCGTCGATATTTAAAACATTGGGTGGGACCCACATGATGGATAGTGTGTAAGTGCCCGATTTTGTCAATTAGCATGAGTCATCAAGACCAAAGAGCCCCATGGAAGACTGAAGACTTGAAGATCATAGGCATCCAAGCAGTGGAAATTCAAAGAAAATAAGAAATGCCATAACATCTTCAAAACCCATTCTAAAAACTCTCAAAATTGACCTTCCAACTAGCCTAAACCCAATTGGAAAAGCCAATCGAATATGAGCTAGTAAATGGTCATGGGAAGAAAACTGTTTAAAAAGAACTTCAAAAAAACAATATGTTTTCATTCCCATCGACCTTCCATCGAAGGGTCTTCGATGCCATCGAAGACCTCTTGATGGCTTCGAGAAGATAGAGCAAACTGTCCATCTACTTCAAGATTAAAATCTGGATTTTTCCGAATGGCATCGAGGCCCCTTTGATGACATCAAAGGGACCACTTGATGGCATCGAAGTCCACTCGATGACATCAAGAGGACACTCCAAAATTTCACCAAGCTCAAGTCAAAAATCAGATTTTTTCGATGGCATCGAGGCACCTTCGATGGAATCGAAGGATAACCTCGATGGCATCGCGTTGATGCGTAAAAATGTCTAGTAAGCTCAAGTAAAAAATCCTGATTTTTCCGATGGCATCAAAGGGCAACCTCGATAGCATCGAAGACCACTCGATGGCATCGAGTGGATGCTTCAAACTGTCAAGCAAGCAAATTGATAAAATCCCTGATTTTCTCGATGGCATTGAAGGATCTCCTCGATGGCATCGAAAACCACTCGATGACATTAAATCCGACAATTTTCTGCCCGTTTTTTTACCGTTGCAAAACTCCTCTACTTATACAAAAGAGGGGTTTCTTCGCAAAATGGTGAGAAAAAGAGAGAGACGTGTGATGTGGACATCAGACCCTTCAAAGTGTATCAAAGACGAAGGTGGCCGACGAATACATCTTTATGACTCGATGATGGTTCATGGCACAACCAAGGATGATTTTGAAGATCTGGCTAATTAAACAACTAAGGATGATTTTGAAGATCTGGTTAATTGCACAACTAAGAATGATTTTGTAGATCTGATTAATTGCACAACTAAAGATGATTTTGAAGACCTTACACATGTCTTTGGATTAATTGAAGGCCCCGCATTAGGAGAACACACGTGTAGGATGAGTTAGAAGACTGATTTGTTACGCATAATTATTATTTTTTTTTTTTAGAAAGCTTTGTTTTGCACTTTTTTTTTTCCTTTTGTTATAGGGGTAGTTTGGTCATTTTCTTTAAATCCGAATTTTATAAATAGGATGTTTTCTACCCTAAACCTAATGATATTTTTTTAATGAAAGCTTGGTGCTTCATTTCCCTTTCTCTCTATGGTAAGTTCTTCTCTTCCCTTAATTTCTTCTCTTCTTCTAACTTCTATTTCTAGCCCTCCAACCATCTTCTTCTCTTTTCAATGCCTAGTCTCTTTCTTTTTTTTTTTCTTTTTTTTTTTTCTTTTTGCTATTGACCTTGAAAATCTGAGAATTGATCCCAACCCTCTCTCAGAGTTTCCAGCCATCCATATTCCAGAAATCCTTTGATTTCTAGACTAAAGAAGCTGCATTGATTGTTGGATTAAAACCATGCAAGATCGGGAGGTCCCATCCGTCGCCGGATCCAATCCATGCATAATTTGAATACGGTACCACAGGATTGTGATGATGGTCCGCAACCATTGCATGTTCCCTTTATTATTATCTTTACTATGATGTGGAATGTGAATATTTGAATTGATTTGCTTAGTTTATTTCGCTGGATCATTTTTGTGCTCACACATGCATTCTAGTTTAGACCGTCCTGCATCAAATTTGGTATCAAAGCCTTAGGTTTTACATGGTTTTTGTTAGATCGAGTTATCTGAACTTAGGATCATTTGTTTTCTCATTTAGGATTGTCTAGATAATATCAGATCTACATGCCACAGAAATTGTGAACCTGATTTTTCAGATTCACGGTCTTGTGAGATATAAATCTGAATTTCCAGATCTGTGTTTTCATTCTAGTTAAATCTGAAAATCTGCAGCATTCATACATAATATAGAAATAGGATCATACATCCATATTGAGGTCTGTTGAAACCTTAGAGTCGAGTTTAGGAAAATCGAGTTCGAGTTTTTGGTGTATGCCCACTAGAAGTGGTAAGGGTTTTGGCCAACACCCCATCATGAGTAACGAGCAATTAAGCGATCACCTCACTCAATTACTCCAAAAGATAACTGTCATAGAGACATCCAACAAAAATATCGAACGAAAACTGACCGCCATCGAAGCTAGACTTGAGTGATTAGAGGGATCCCAAAGGGAGAACCCCACTGTTGGGGGAGATGTGCAGTCGCAGGCAGGTGGTGTTGGTGAGGAGTCGGCCCTTAGACAAACCCCCACCAATGGCGGGCATGTGGGTGGAGAACGGACATATCAGGAACGCTTTGATCCTGACGAGAGGACCATGAAGAGTGTCAGGATTGATGCCCCGAGCTTTGATGATCGCTTTGACCCCAAGGCATTCCTTGATTGGTTAGCTGACATGGATCACTATTTTGAGTGGCATTAGATGTTAGAGAACCATCAAGTGCGGTTCGCCAAAATGAAGCTTGTGGGGCAAACAAAAATGTATTTGACCAATAAAAAGCGTTGGATTGAACGGATGGGAGGAGCTCCCGTTACCCAATGGAGCAAGATGAAAATTATGCTAAGAGAGAAGTACCTCCCTCTCTCTTATCACCAGAAGCTCCTGGAACAATGGCAATCGTTACGCCAAGGATCCATGCCTGTCACAGAATACATTGCAAAATTTGAGAAATTTATGATGCGGTGTGACATTGAGGAAGACCCTCTAGTAACGCTCATGCGTTTCAAGATGGGCCTTCGACCGAATCTTCAGCGTGAGCTTTAGGCTCGTCCCGTGACTGATTTAGACGATATATACCAAGTGGTGCAGGAATTAGAGCAGTATCTGAAGACTCCTGTCACAAGAGGTTTCGATTCCTGAGACTCTAATGTTAGGACTGGTTCTCAGGGAACTAGACCCAACATTGGTAATGAACCCAGGGCGCAGGCGAATGTTCCACCTAAGCCTAGGGATGATAAGGGAAAAGGCGTCCTTGGTGCTGGTCCAGGTGGAGGACAGAATATGCGATACTACAAATGTGGGAATATTGGCCATTTTGCAACTCGGTGTCCCACTAAAAGTAAAGGAAAAGCCTTAGACATAGGCGATTCCCAAGATAGCGAGTATGATCAGGACGACTTTGAAGTCGAAGAATATCAGCCCGTAGGATCATTGATTGATGAGGATGAGGTCGGTGATGATGTCACACTAGCAGTTGTTAGGTGTATGCTAGCCCAAACTAGAAGTAGTGTTGACTGGTGTCGCAACACTATCTTCTACAGGATCGTCAAGTGTGGTGAGAAAATTTGTAAGGTGATAGTGGACAGTGGAAGTTGCTAGAATATAATTTACACTATCACCTTAGGCAGTCTAAAGTTAGAGGCCACCCCTCATCCTGACCCGTACAAAATCTCATGGGTAGACAAGACTTCCCTTCCTGTCACCCATCAACGTCTTATACTCATCAAGTTCGGGTCTTATAAGGAGTCCCTATGGTGTGATGTGTTGCCCATGGATGTAAGTCACATCATCCTAGGCAGACTATGGCTATTCGATAATGACGTCACGATCTACGACCGTTCTAATGCGTGTACCTTCATGCATAACAACAAGAAGATCAAAATTAATCATATGCCACCACAAAACACTGCACAGAAAAAAGGTGAGAAGGCTAATGAGCCTAAAGAAGTGAGGAAATCCACACCCAAGTCTCTCCACATCATCACAACAAAAGAGTTTGAAAGAGATACTGGGGAGGATTCTACGGTGTATGCCTTAGTGGCTAGAGAGGCTACACTAAAGGTACCAGTAGGGTTACCCCACGAGGTAGCCCCGATCTTAGAGGAGTACAGAGATGTATTCCCTGAGGATTTGCCAGATGAGTTGCCACCCATGAGGGACATCCAGCATGCCATTGATCTTGTCCCTTGGTCGACTCTACCAAACCTTCCTCACTATAGGATGAATCCCGCAGAGCATGCAGAGTTAAAGAAGCAGGTAGATGAGCTCCTGCGAAAGGGTTTTATCCAGGAGAGCATGAGCCCATGTGCCGTAACCGCTTTACTGACACCTGAGAAAGACGGCACTTGGCGCATGTGTGTGAACAGTAGAGTCATCAACAAAATCACGGTCAAGTATAGGTTTCCCACACCTGGGCTTGATGACATGTTAGACATGATGGCTAAATCCACCATTTTCTCCAAAATAGATCTCAAGAGTGGGTATTACCAAATCCGTATATGCCCCGGTGATGAATGGAAGACAGCCTTCAAGATGAAGGATGGGTTATATGAGTGGTTAATCATTCATTTTGGCTTAACTAACACACCTAGCACTTTCATGTAGGTAATGACCCCGGTCTTGATACCATTCATGGGAAAATTCTTAGTGGTGTACTTCGACGATATCCTAATCTATAGCACCACTAGAGAATCACACCTTGAACATTTGAACTTGGTCTATAGCGTCCTTAGGGCAGAGAAATTATACGTTAACCTTAAGAAGTGTTCGTTCATGTCCAGTCAGGTTGTTTTCTCAGGGTTTATAGTGTCAGCAGAAGGGATGCATGCAGACCTAGAGAAAGTCAAGGCCATAGTTGAATGGCCTGAACCAAGGAACATCCATGAAGTGTGAAGCTTCCATAGCTTAGCCACATTCTATCGTCGGTTCATTAGGAGTTTTAGCACGATTATGGCTCCCATTACAGAGTATATGAAGAAGGGAGACTTTGTGTGGTCAAAAGCCGCAGTTAAGGCTTTCAAAGAAATTAAGGGCATGATGGTCGAAGCTCCCGTCATGCGCCTTCCCGACTTTTCTAAAGTCATTGAAGTTGCGTGTGATGCATTTGGTGTTGGTGTTAGTATACGTAGAGTTCTAAGTCAAGAGGGTCATCTTGTTGCCTATTTCAGTGAGGAACTGAATGAGGCAAAACAAAAATACTCTACCTATGATAAGGAATTCTATGCGGTCGTGCAGTCTTTGAGACATTGGCGCCACTACCTCCTACCGCAAGCATTTGTCTTATTCTCTGACCATGAGGTCTTACGTTATCTTCACTCCGAGAAGAAACTTAACCCAAGGCATGCTAAGTGGGTTGTGTTCCTTCAAGAGTATTCGTTTGTCTTGAAACACAAGGCCGGAGTAGAGAATAAATCAGTCGATGCCCTTAGCCATAAAGTGATGTTGATCAATTCTTTGAGTGTAGGAGTTGTCGGCTTTGAGCAACTGAGAGACGAGTACCCCACATGTCCAGATTTTGGGGGTACCCATACATGACTCTTGAGTGATCAGTAAAGTGTGGGGGATTTCGTATTGAGAGATGGATTCGTTTTTAAAGGAAATCGTTTATGTATTCCCCGTACGTCCCTCCGTAAATTCCTCATTCGGGAGCTTCATTCGGGAGGGATAGCTGGCCACTTTGGCCGCAATAAGACTATTGCCCTCGTAGAGGATTGTTTATACTGGCCAAGTCTCAAGCGAGATGTCGCCAAAATTTTAGGACTGTGTAGAATGTGTTAGATAGCGAAACAGCAAAAAAAAATAAATAAATAAATAAAATCTAGATTATATACGCCATTACCTATGCCACATGCTCCGTGGCAAGACATTAGCATGGATTTCGTGCTTGGGCTTCCTAAGACGATTAAAAAGCACGATTCCATTTTTGTTGTTGTTGACCACTTCTCTAAGACGGCACATTTCATCCCATGTTCTAAAACTTCGGATGTGTCTAATATTGCTAAGGTCTTTTTCGATGGTGTGGTTTGTCTCCATGGTTTACCAAAGACCATAGTGTCTGACCGTGATGTCAAATTTACTAGCTATTTTTAGAAGACACTATGGCACGTGATAGGAACACGTCTGTAGTTTTCTACTACATACCACCCCCAAACTGATAGCCAAACTGAGGTGGTTAATCAAAGCCTTGGAAACCTCTTACAATGCTTAGTGGGCGAACATGTGAAAACTTGGGATTTGATTCTACCTATAGCCGAGTTCGCCTACAACAGTTCAGTCAATAGATCCACAGGGTTGAGTCCATTTGAAATTGTTAGTGGGTACAAACCTCGGATGCCCATAGACTTGTTACCCATGTTAGTTACCCAAAGATCTTCTGAGTCAGCCGATGCATTTGCAAAACACATTCATGATTTGCATGCGCATGTTAGACAACAAATAAATGTGAGTGATGATAATTATAAATGTTCAGCTAACCAACATCGTAGGTGGACAGAATTTAATGAAGGGGATTATGTAATGGTTAGGATTAGACCAGAGCGGTTTCTTCCGGGTTCCGCTAAGAAATTACAAGCTCGCAGTACTGGATCATTCAAAGTATTGCGTAAAATTGGGTCTAATGCGTACAGGGTAGACCTTCCACCTGAAATGGGAATAAATCCGACGATCAATGTGGAAGATCTAGTCCTTTGTCCTAACCCTTCCATTATTTCTTCTTCCCACCCTTGGCCACTTTCTGACTTTACTTCTCAACACACTCCACCCCTTCCACCATCAATTGACTGTAAGGAAGAGATTGAAGGGATAGTGGATGAGGAGATTGTTTCCACACAAGATGGGGGCTTCCAAAGGTACCTTGTCAAATGGAAGAACAAGCCACCATCCGATTCCATGTGGCTTACAGAAGCGGAACTACAACGGATTGATCCGGACCTTCTCGAGACACACGAAAGTTTTAACTCATCGGAGCCGAGTTCTTCTCACCCGAGGGGAGTTGATGCGGACATTAGACCCTTCAAAGATTATCAAAGATGAAAGCAGCCGATGAATACATCTTTATGACTCAATGATGGTTCACGGTACAACCAAGGATGATTTTGAAGATCTGGTTAATTGCACAACTAAGGATGATTTTGAAGACCTTACACATGCCCTTGAATTAATTGAAGGCCCCACATTAGGAGGACAGGCGTGTAGGATGAGTTAGAAGACTGATCTGTTACGCATGATTTTTATTTTTTATTTTTAGAAAGCTTTGTTTTGCACATTTTTTTCCTTTTGTTATAGGGGTAGTTTAGTCATTTTCTTTTAAATCCAAATTTTATAAATAGGGTGCTTTCTACCCTAAACCTAATGATATTTTTTTAATGAAAGCTCGGTGCCTCCTTCCCCTTTCTCTCTGTAGTAAGTTCTTCTCTTCCCCTAATCTCTTCTCTTCTTCTAACTTCTATTTCTAGCCCTCCAACCTTCTCTTCTCTTTCTATGCCTAATCCCTTTTCTTTTTCTTTTTTTTTTTGGCTATTGACCTTGAAAATTTGAGAATTGATCCCAACCCTCTCTCAGATTTTCCAGCCGTCCCTATTCCAGAAATCCTTTGTTTTCCTAGACTAGAGAAGTTGCATTGATTGTTGGATTGAAACCATGCAAGATCGGGAGGTCTCATCCCTCGCCGGATCCAATCCACGCATGATTTGAATAAAGTACCGCAGGATTGTGATGATGGTCCGCAACCATTGCATGTTCCCTTTATTATTATCTTTACTATGATGTGGAATGTGAATATTTCAATTGATTTGCTTAGTTTATTTCGCTGGATCATTTTTGTGCTCACACATGCATTCTAGTTTAGACCGTCCTGCATCAACGTGTGTGTGTGTGTAACCCTACCTAAAACTCCTTTCTCACAAGCTCTCTTTCCTCATGGATTTCATCATTCAATCCTTGTGTTAAAGAGTTTCATTGAGCATTCAAAGCTCGGATTGAAGAATGAACTGCAACATTCATTAATGCTCTAGCAAACATATTTATTGGCAAATCTTTTATGCTAGATAGCATTGAATGCTTAGCCTTGGGAATCCCAACCATAACCATAAATACCCATCATTAGCAAGTTAGGATTCACCTACTTCAACGGGGCTCATCCACTTTCAGTAGGAAAGTCTATTTGAGTCCATTGTGTCTGGAAACTGATCCTTGTGTAGGATTGGGTTTCAAAGTTTGAAATATCCAACTCGCCAAGTCCTTTTGTAGGCCTCTAATGGAAGAGTACGTTCATTGTACTTATGTAAGACTTCGTGTTTAAGATCCAAACTCTCTAAGACCTTGTGAAGGCCATCGACGAATGCAAATTGTATAGACCTTGTATAGGTTGTAAAGGTTTATGGTGAACCTGATTTAAAACTATTTGGATAGTGAAATCCAGTACACTCTAGGAGAGAATAAGTTAGCCAAGAGTGGAGTAGGCACATAGCCAAACCACTATACATGGTATGCAATGGGTCAAATGTTTTATCTCTTATCTGTTATCTCTTGCTGAACAATATACATGATTTGCTTTACTGCAGCAAACATGTTCAACATAATGTTTGAATGATGTTTTCACTATAATAGACTTAATAGATGCACTTCTTGTTTGTATTACTTCACATGAGTGTTTAGAAGTAAGTGCATGTAACTTATCCAGTTAAAATTTAAAAAGTCCTATTCACCCCCCTCTAGGACATTAGTCATATATTCAAGCTTCACTTATAACGGTAAAACCGCAATTTCAAGTGGACATGGAAGGTTGGCCCACATGATGGATGGTTGAGATTGAAGGTGGGACCACATGATGACCGACCCATATTGAAGGTGGGGCCCACATAATGGATGGTCCACATCAAAGTGTAGCCCTGCATGATGGACAGTCCACATCAAGTGGGCCCCACCTAATGAACGGTTCACATACAAGGTCTCGCATGATGGACAACCCATATCCAAGGTGGCCCAACATGATGGATGCTCCATATCAAAGGTGTACCCCACATGATGGACAGTGGACATCAAAAGTGGTCCCCACATATGATGGATGGCCCACATCAAAGTAAGCCCACATGATGGATGGTCTACATCAAAGGTAGGCCCCACCTTTGGTTGCCCATTTTTTAGCTATCCAATCAATAGCTAGAAAAAATAAACAGTCCACATTGATTATAATGGAGTTGCTGTAATTAAAGAAAAAAATAAAATTGATAGCAACCAATGTTCGAAATATCAATATCATGTTATGTATCGCATCCTTAGGATACAGATACGTATCGGTTATCGCACGGGATATATCATTTGCATCGGATAATTTATTACACTTTTTGGGAAACATGGGGAAACATTGGGATAATAGTTGAATTTTTTCAACGAAACTTCAGGGATTGTTAAAAAAGACCTTAATACACACTTTTAAATCATAACATCTCAAAAAAGAAGTGCACATAATACGTTTCCTTTGTAAAGGGTTCTAAGTTATGTGTTGTCTGACTGAACTAATGCAACTATATTCAAATTGAATGCATAACATTTAGAGTGTACGTGATGATCATTTCATCAAACACTTCTAAATACTTCGAAATTAGTCTCAATTGACACTTGGTTGAAGGAAAAATTCGAAAAAAAAATAATATTTTAATAAAAAAATTTATTAATTTTTAATTAAAATGATTTTTATTTTCTAAAAATTAACAAGGACTTAACAAATCAGTAGATCAGCCAACATAGATGCTTGATTGCATGTTTGGAGTTCAACATTGCAAGCAATTTGGGAGAAATTGGGTAATTTTCGAATTTTCCCCAAATTGGACCACCTACACTCAAATTTCGAAATTATAGTGTTTGTGATGATTATTTCATCAAGTACTCCTAAATACTTTTAAATTAGTCTCAATTAACAGCTGGTTGAAGGAAAAAAAAAAAAAAATAGAAAACATGAAGAACCAATGAATATTGAAATCAAAGCTTTGACTCTATGATTTTTCATGCAAAACATGAAGAACCAATGGATTTGCAACCATTTGACACTGATTTAACATAATTTCAAAAAAAAAGGGGGGGATTGGAAATTGGAAATTGAAAATACTTACTGGATTGAACACGTGGGATATATTGATACTACCTGTACATTTCGTATCGCACGGGTAGGATACAAGATATATCGTGGGATATATCATATATCGGCCGATATCGTCGATATTTAAAGCATTGATAGCAACTACCCTTAAAAAAAGCTCTTATTTGAATGTTTCATCGAACATGCTAATTTCAAAATAAGAACCTTTTTAGTTCTTTAAAAAAAAATGATTTTACCAAATGAGCTTATTGTAAAACAAGAGCTAGAATTAAAAAAATTTAACTCTTATTAGAGTGGCTCTTATTAAAATAGATAAGAATCGAAAAAGGGGCTCTAAATTCTTAAGGGTGTGTTTGGGAATGCATTGATAAGCTACTTATTTAACTTGCAACAGCAATAAAGTAGCTTATGTGACAAAGTTTAGTAAGATATCATTTAAAAGTTGTTGAACACCTTTCTTTTTCTCTCTTTTCTTTTTTATCTTTACACACACACACTCACGTTGTAGTGGGATTTCGCCACCTATGGGTACTCGAACCTTTGACTAAGGACCCAAGTTGTTGAACACCTTAAAATAACTTGTGGCCTTGAGCAAAAAAATTCTTGCATTTTACTTGGGGGGGGGGGGGGGGGGGGGGGGGGGGGGGGCATGATGTAACAACCCTGAATTTCGGTACTCTTAAAATCATAATTAATAATTATAAATTTAATTTTTAGAATGAGAGCAAAAACAAATCACTTAGCTGGTTGGTAGAACACTCTTACTTGAGAGAGAAAACGGGGATTGACTCATGCCGTTGTGACTCTCGGTTGCAAGTTAGGTCGGAGGATTGATTCATGTGACTATAATAATAACATTTTGCCCAATTCTATTAAGATTTCAATTTCTGGATAAGGAAGGATGTGCTATCTTACCTTATCTAGAAAGCGTTTTCTCTTTAAGATGACCTAAAAGAGAGAAAATCCTAGAGAGAGAGAGAGAGAGAGATCTGAGGAGAGGAAGCCTAGATCGGGTAAGTCCCCATCTCTTTTTCCTTCTTTTTTTTCATGCTATTAGTTTATTATTCTCAAATCAATGCAATGGATGGTGTGGATCAGCTACACATTCCTTGCATTGGTCTATGGGGAGATCTAAGGAGGAGATGATGTGAAATTTGAATTTGACCAGTAGCGTTTGTTTTAGAAATTGGTTTGATGATATCTAATGATCTTAGATATGATCTAAACGGACCATTTGGTCTTAAGGGCCAAAATATATCAAAGCCTTAATTTCCAGATCGATCTGATCAATGGATCGGCCACATAGCTAGATCTAATCTTAGCCATGAATAATATGCAAAATGAGATTATGGATTATCCAATGTGTTAGATCTAATCTGAACCGTTTATATAAAGGATTGATCAAATCTATGATGGCAACCAAAATTTAATAAGGATCTAACCATCTGGTGGGCAATAGTGATAGATGGAAGGAATTGTACATAACATACATTGATTTAGAGTTTGAAATCATAAATGGTCTGAATCTAAGAGATCTATTGACCCATCCCTAATTTGAGGATTGTGGGAGCCAACGAATGGTTTAGATCTTTCCCACATAATCAGAAAATCATTCAAAATAAGAAAAACTAGGGAAACCCAAAAAGTTATAAAAATCGGATCATCCAGACTTGGTGCAGCAGTGCCAAATCAATCAATCGACTGATCGGTTCGATTGATCGAAGGTGGCCAAAAAATGTCCAGCAACCAAAATCCGAAATTTAAAATGAGATCGATCAATCGATAGGGTAGTTCGATCGAACGAAGGTATAGTTAGAGCGACCGAATAAGCAGTTTCAATCGATTGAATGGGACAAAAGGTGTCCATAAAGTTGTGTTGGAAATTTGAATTAATTTCGATAGATCGAAGTGAATTTCAATCGAACCTCAAGAGTCTGCTGGAATGTTCTGTTCGATTGGAACTTCAATATTTAATTTATGTGATATAAATTAGTAATAATCCTTAACTTTCTCGGAACACTAGAATGGTCAGAACACCATGGTCAATTGAATGGGCCCCACCTTGAAAAGAGATTGTTCCAAATTTTGTGGAGGATAAAACTAAGATTAAAGATTTGATTTCTATATGAATTTTATATTTGGGGAAAATGATTAACCATAGGTGGGCTGATTTCACAGATATACACTAATAGAAATATAATTTGAATTATGATTACTTAGGTGATTGCAAACTGATTGATCTTTAACACCCTGATCCATAGCTCAAGTGGTAGACTGAGTGAAGGATACCCCGTTTCAACACTGAGGTCTTGGTATCGATTCCCTAGTGGGGGTGGCTAACTGTGAAGTGTGAACTGACTGTGGGGTGTACTAACAAGCTAACGAAAAAAAAAAAAAAAACTGATTGATCTTGGGGTAACATCTCGGAATACACATCACCAGATTTCAGGTGAGTGATCCCAACATGTTTCCTCTTCGTTGTGATTAAAAATAGCTATGTGATTGCTCTGTTTACTGTATTCTTTTATATGGAATGCTTTGTTGAAATTGTTTAAACTGAAATGATATTATTAAACCGTGATGATATATATGACACGTCGATCATTCTCATGCATAATCTTTGGAAGACCTGTAGGTACTTATGTAAGTGCTATGTTTTCTAGCTCCTATGATTGTCAAATTTTGTAGTGCCAAAACTTCTTGGAATCTGTATCCTGTTTACTTCCGTCTTCAAGTTCCAGATGTTCCATTTTAAGATTCAAGTACAACTTCAAGATGATCCATTTCAAGATTTAAGCATCACAAGAATAAGAGTTCAAGAACTAATCAATTGATAGTTCAAGCATTCAAAGCTTCATGTAAGTCAAGACAATGTGCTTTACTTTGGTACTCAAAGCTCAAGGTGAAATGCACTTCAAAGTGTTTCAAATTCAAGCTTCAAAGTGTTACAAGTTCAAGCTTCAACATACTTCAAGATGTCAAGCTTCATGTGCTTCAAGATAAACTATCAACCGAAGCAAAAGATTATTCAATGTTCAAACATCGCTTATAAGGTATGAATGACCCTAGATTGACCATAGGTTAGGTCATATTGATTGCATACTTTAATTGGGTCACTATATAAGTGTATAGGCTTTTTCTCGACTAGTCTTAGCCTATGTTCGACTAGTCCTAGTACTGGCTCGACCAGTCCAAGAAATTCCTCGACCAGTCCAAGGTTTGTTACTAATTTTCGAGATTTTCTGTTATAGCCTCGACCAGTCCTGGAGACTACTCAACCAATCGAGTGAACAGTGCTCGACCAATCGAGTAGGCTCGACTCAAAGTCCAGCAACGAAATTGGGTCCCACACGACCAGTCGAGTGCAGGGCTTGACCAGTTGTGGAACGGCCTTATCTTATCACGCCTGAAATTTCAAAAATTTGTTGGTCCTTCGACCAGTCGAGCTGACATCTGGGCTAGTCGAGTGAACAGTTTCTGCACTTATAAATAGAGCACGATTTTCAGAGTTTTTCATTCAATTCAAGCAAAATCAAGACACCACTCTGAGAGATAAGTTAGTGATATTCTTAAGCTATTTAGTGCTCATTTAATATTCTCTTTAATTAGCTTTTTGTATTTGATTTTGAGTTTTACATTCCAATCTTATTTGAAGAAGGGATTCAAGTTTTCCCATTTCTTGGAATCAAAATCAAATCTAGCTAGCCCAAAGTGATTTAATCTAAAAATCATTTAGAACATAAAACCTTTTCATAACTGAGTGTGGACATTGAACATCTACGATGAACTTATACTCCGAATTGGTTCTTCCGGGCTGCATCAAAGGAGAATATCCAGATATGTATTTTACATTTCTGTAAATCTATTCTTTTGATTTCTTTGAGATTGTGCCAGGAAAAATCTCTTTCTTTTGGTTTGTTTGAGGTGATCCAGAAAACTCAGAGTGTGGGGTTTTTGAATTGTGTAAGCCCACTTGAAAGACACAATTGTGAAGGTTTTAGGTGAACCTTGAAAAACCTATTTCATAGTGAACGTCGATATCCACTGTGTGAGGATATTGGGAGTGGAGTAGTTGTGTGACTGTTTTTCTAAACAGTTGGTGTACACACAAGCGAACCACTATAATTTCTGGCCTTGTGGTGAATGATTGATTGTAACATTGTGTGGATGTTGTAATTTCTTTTCTTAAGCATTTGTGGAGAATGTTGTAATCTTTTATGCAAGTGTGGGAATGTTGTAATAGCTTAGTTATTTTCTTTGCTATTTTATTCTTTATTCCTCTGTATCGGTTTGAGATTTTGATACACAAACCGTTCTAGGAATCAGGTTGTCCTACCATAAGCCATTGGTTTTTGGTGTAAGGTTGTCCTTAGAACAACATCTGTATCAACCTCTCAATACTTGTACATTTGAGGTTGTTATTCATTTATGCTTTGTGGAATTGTTTATGCTATCTTTATTTATATTTGTTTAATTCCGCATTTAAGTTTTTAATTTGGCGTAGTCCTATTCACGCCCCCCCCCCCCCCCCCCCGGGACTTTTAGCTCGGCCTTTTCAACTTATAGTACCAGGTGACCTAGGAGGCCATCCTTAGATACCCACAATGTGTGGAAGCCTACCAAGATGGTGAAAGCCTACCCCAGAAGGGGAGACGGGGGTTGATGGAATCCAATTCAAGAAAGTGGACTGATCAACCCACTTGATGCATTCACGCACTCATACATTGCATAACATTCATGGATTCCTATTTTTAATTATGATGTGCATGAACCATAATGGGTCACTCACTGAGCCTGGCCAACTAACGTATATTAATTTTAAAACTGTACAAATCATGTTGAAGATGAAACAGTTACCCAATTTCGAGGGCAGGAGGTTGAACCACTAGATGATCCTCAAGGGCAATGGCCCTATCTTGAAGAGGAGGAACTGAATGCATTAACTTAGTAGCTTGTGGGATGGAACTAACATTATTTCTTCTAGTCATACTTTGGTATTCAAAATCGAATCAATTGTGAATGTCTTATTTTATTTTGAGTTGGCTACAATTTAATAAAGCCCCAGATGGGTGGGTTGGAGTACGATGATTCGAACTTTATGAAGATACACAACATACGAGATGAATGATTTTGAATCCTTCAATTAGTTGATGTGTGTTAATACTTAGTATAGGGTGAAAGGTTGGAATAATTGAATGTGAAATGCATTGATAAGTGTTTGAGTTTGTAAACTTTGGGAAAACAGTATGAATAAATTGGTTTAAGTACACATTATGTACAAGTCATAGTCTGTAACTTGAGTCTGAGGGTGCACACTCTATATTCTGAATTGCAGGGCATGACAAATGGGATCGAAGGCTCCATATGATGGACAACCAACATCGAGGTGGGCCAAATGTGTTGGACGGTCCATATCAAAGGTGGCCCCTCATGATGGACAACCCACATCAAAGGTGGGGCCCACAGGATGGACGATACACATCAAAAGTGGGCCCCACATGATGGCCAATGGACATTACAGGCAGGCCCCACATAATGGCCAATGGACATTACAGGCAGGCCCCACATGATGGACAAGGAACATCGATGGTGGGGCCCATGTGATGGATGGCCCTCATCAAGGTGGGCCCACATGATGGATGATCCACATCAAAGGTTGGCCCCTAATGATGAATGATCCATATCTAGGGGAGCCTTGCATGATGGATGGCTCACTTCAAAGTTGGGCCCTATAAGATGGACGACCACATTAAAGGTGGGCCTCACATGATGGACGGCTACATTAAAGGTGGGCCTTGCATGATGGATGACCCACATCCAATGTCCGACATGATGGACGACACATGTCTAAGGTGGGCCCCACATGATGGGTAGCCCACATTGAAGCTAGACCCCACACAGTTGGCCCAACATAATGAACGGTCCACATCAAAGGTTAACTCCACATGATGGATGGTGGATATTAAAGGTGGACCCCAAATGATGGATGGCCCACCTTCCCACATGATGGACGGCTACATTACAGGTGGGCCTTGCATGATGGATGACCCACATCTGTGGGCCCTGCATGACGGATGACCCACATCCAATGTCCGACATGATGGACGACCCATATCTAAGGTGGGCCCCACATGATGGGTAGCCCACATTAAAGCTAGACCCCACAACGGATAATTCATATTGAACATAGGGCCAAGTTGGGCCCAACATAATGAATGGTCCACATCAAAGGTTGGCTCCACATGATGGATGGTGGATATTAAAGGTGGACCCCACATGATGGATGGGCCCACATCAAAGGTGGGTCCGAATGATGGACAATCCACATCAAAAAGTGATGTTGCAAAAGTAATTCATGGATTCTTTTCAGGATTATGTTGTTTACCAAACATACTCGTGTGCTAAATAAGTAGAAACTAAGATCAGCTACTTGAGGCATAAGTATTTGAAGCAAAATGACTAATGATCCAAGCGCACACCAGATCAGCTTTCTATGCTAAACTTTATGAATGTGTGAATCAAAGTACATCTAAATGGGCCAAAGTGCATCTAAATGTGGTCCAAAAGTGTGTTTAAGTGCATCTAATTACATTGAACTTAGATGAACCTAAACACACTTATAAAATGTATTTAGATGAACTTACATGCACTTAGACGCATTTAAACACGTTGTATGTTAAGAGTACAATAGCTTTGTATTGGATCAAGCCTCTATATCCTAAATAGTGCCCATTAAAGATTTTTTTTGTTAAGTCCCTAAACAATAAGAGATTATAAGTTTTACTGGAGATCTTTAAAATGGCAAATTGCCCATCTCCAAAGTTATAAAAAAAAAAAAATTAATTAATTAAATTAAATTAAATTAAATTAAATTAAATTAAATTAAATTAAATTTAAAAATTTTATAAAAAAAATGCATGAACTTACTTTTTCATTTTCTTTTTATTGTCCTTCAACTTGTTGATTGTAATCAACCTACTTATAGACTATTAGATAGCACTTGACCTAATCAACTTATGTAATAATATATTACATGCACTTGTGGGAGTTTTGTGCTTTCGTTGCCGGTTTTTTTTTATATTATTATATTGGATGCCCTACCTGATGAGTGGACCATCCTGGATTTTATCTATGCTCTTTTTTTTTTTTTTCGGTTAGCTTGTTAGTACACCCATTGTCAGCTCACACTTCACTGTTAGCCAACCCCACTAGGGAATCGATGCCAAGACCTCAGTGTTGAAACGAGGTATCTTTCACTCAGTCTACCACTTGAGCTATGGATCTAGGTGTTCGTTGTCGGTTGCCAACCTAGATAAAGGAGGGTTGCGTCAGGTTGGCAGTCTTTGTCAAACTTATGCCATAACTTTCGTCATGACTTCAAACAATATGACATTCCAAACTCATGCTAGGGTGTTCCCTGTAAGAGAAGCATTGCATTGTTACTCGGGTGTGATGAAAAATGGGCAAGGGTTGACTAAAGTGTCCCCCAGAAGTGAGTGTCATAACAACACTTGGTTGCTATGAGAAATTGAGGATTCCATCACCATTTTGGATGCGCTAGGGTAAATAAGCTAGCCTAGGAGAATAGGATTTGTCTTGCCACATGGAATATTAACAAATATGGAGTTAGTAGATACGATGAAACAAAGGAGAGTTAACATATCTTGCATTCAGGAGGCCAAGCGGAAAGGGGACAAACTAGAGAAATTGATGGATATAAACATTCATATATAGGAAAAGACAAGAATTAAAATGTGGTAGGGATAGTGGTAAATAAAGATTTAAAAGACGAAGTTGTAGATGGTAGGAGAGTAAATGATGGGACTCTATTAATAAAACTTGTGTTAGGAGAGGAGATAATCAATGTTATTAGTGCATACACACCACAAGTAGAGTTAGAAGATGGAATCAAGAAACAATCCTAGGAGGATATGGATGCTTTAATGCAAGGAATTCCAAATGGAGAGAGAATATTTATAGAAGGAGAGTTAAATGGTTATGTAGAAAATGAAAGTAGAGAATATGAAAGGGTACATGGAGAACATAGTTTTAGAAGAAATGAGATGGACAATGCCATCCTTGATTTCGCTATGGCAAACCATCTAGCTCTAGTAAACACATACTTTAAAGAAAGAGTTGAGCATTTAATAACTTTCAAAAGTGTAGAAGCCAAATAGATTACTTTCTACTTATGAAAATAGAATGATCGGCACGTAAGGATTGCAAGATTATACCAAGAGAGCCTGACTATGCAACATAGGTTAATGGTTATGGATGTTTACATTCAGGGCCTATTTGGATTGCAAATTACATCAGTAATGTACTGTAAAAGTGCAATAATTACAAATCACCATACTATCTCCTGAAAATAGGTAATTTGACCGACAATTCCTGTGTTGGTTTATCGCAGTAAAATCATAATGACGATACTCTTACAGTACTTCAATGTCAAATCAAAGAGAAAAATATATTGATGTGTGTGTTTGGATAGGAGATTTCCACCGCAATGCAATGTAACATTATAATGTTTATGAATTACAATACATGTCTCCTATTATATCTACATTTGACTGCCATATTACATATTTAATCAATCATGGTAAAATCCTAACAATGACGCTTTTATAGTACATTACTGATGTAATTCAGAATCCAAATAGGCAAAGAGATGGAAGAAAGGAAATGAAATTACTGAGTGTCTAAAAACTAGGTGGTTGAATTTAAAAGGAGAGAACTGTATCATTCATAAATAAAGTAATGGAAGAAAGTAAGTGGAATGTTGATAAAGAAGTAAATGCTATGTGGAATGAGATGGTTGAGTGCATTATGAAACTGGCAACAGATGTTTTACTAGTATCTAGAGGAAAAGGCCAATCATATAAAGAAACATGGCGGTTGAATGATGATGTATAAAAAGCCATTCACAAGAAACATTCACGTTTCAAAGCCTAGAAATGAACTAAAAATGATGAAAATTTTGAACAATATAAAATTGCCAAGATGATTGCAAAGAAAGTAGTGAGGCTAAACTTAAGGCTTATGATCATCTTTACAATAGATCGAGGACAAGAGAAGGGAGAAAGATGTCTTCAAACTTGCAAAAATTAAAGAGATGAACCGTAGGGACCTAGATCATGTTAGATGCATTCAGTGTGATAACTAGAGGGTACTATTAAAAGGACAATGAGATAAATGAAAGGTGGAAAAGCTATTTTTCAAAGCTTCTTAATGACACCACCCTGAAGTGCATAGGGATAGAAGGAACCATAAACTCAAATGACATCGGAGAGCATAGAAACTTTCCTAGGATTAGGATATCTGAAGTGAAGGAAGCTTCTAGAAAGATGAAAACAGGAAAGGCCCCTGGACAAGATAGTATATACCAACAAAGGTTTGGAAGTGTATGGGAGATATTGGGTTATTTTCGTTGACAAAGTTGTTCAACAAGTTGTCAAGATTGTAAGATTTAAGAAATGCCAAACAAACGGAGGAAAAGTATTGTGGAACCTATTTATAAAATTTAAGGAGAAATACATAGCTGCATGAATTATTATAGGATTAAACTAATGAACCATACTATGAAACTTTGGGAGAGTTATTGAGCAAAGATTAAGAGATGAGATTAATGTATCAGAAAAATCAATTTGGTTTCGTGCCTAGGAGTTCCACCACTAAAGTTATTTTCCTACTCAGACAAGTCATGAAGAAATATAGGGAGAGGAGGATCTGCACATGGCCTTTATTAACTTAAAGAAAACATACAATACGGTCCCTAGAGAGTTAATCTAGTGGGCGTTGGGAAAGGAGTTTCAAGAAGATATATTGACATGATTAAGGATATGTATGGGGGAGTGGTAACAAATGTGAGGACCACTAGTGGAAAGAAAGTGAGTTCCTAATTACTGTAGGCTTGCACTAGGGGTCGACATTGAGCATGTACCTTTTCACATTGGTTATGGACGAGTTAACGACACATTTGTAGGAAGAGATCCCATGGTGTATGTTGTTATCAAATGACATTTTTTTTATTAACAAGATGGGGGAGCGCATAAATACAAAGCTAAATTTATAGAGGAATGCTTTAGAATCTAAAGAATTTAAAATTAGTCGGACTAAAATAGAGTATATGGAGTGCAAGTTTAGTGCCCGTTTGTTTTTCCAATTTCCTGTGTAATTACAAGCAAATGAGCCATCATCATCTTTGGAAGGTGTTTGTTAACAAAAGAATTACAACACAAGAATCGATATTCAAATGCAATCAAAGCAAAGGAAATATTGATCATTACAATTTTATATCGCGAAACTACCTTATTTTTGGTGATTCATGGAGAAAACAAACACCCTAAGCTCAGCCATCAATACAGTCAAATTACACTAACATCGATAGGGAATTATAGGGGTAAGTAAACATTACACGTTTGCAGCCTATTACTGCTGTAATTGGAAAAACAAACAGTCCCTTAGAAACAATAAGAGTGAAAATGAGGAATTAGTTAAGATTGTTGACCAAGAAGTTTCCCAAAATCACCACTTTTGATACTTTGGGTCAATAATTCATGAGAATGGAGAGATTGAGAAGGATGTTGCCCACATAATTCAAGCAAGGTGGAAGAAATGGTGATGTGCCTCTGGAGTTTGATGCATTCGTCGGGTACTACTCAAACTGAAAGGGAGATTTTATAAGATAGCCATAAGACCAGCCGTGCTATATGGGACAAAATGTTGGGCAGTTAAGAAACAACATGTTCATTGGATGTGTAGCTGAAATAAGGATGCTGAGATGGATGAGTGGCAAGATGAGAAAGAATAGAAATAAAAACGAATGCATTTGAGGGAACTTGGGAGTAGCACCAATAGAAAGTAAGACAAGTAGACTTGGATGGTTTGGTCATGTGCAACGGAGACCAAGAACCATGCTGATTAGGAGTGAGTTGGTACAAGTTAAAGGCTCCAAATGGGCAAGAGTAAGGCCCAAAAGGATGCGGATGGAGGTAATAAGAAAAGACTGACCTATGGTCTAACTGAAGGTATGGCCCTTGATAGAGTGGAACGGCAGAGTAGGATTCATGTAGCCAACCCCAACTAATTGGGATACGGCTTAGATGATGATGATGATGATGAAATGAGTACTACTTAGAAACCACAAAGATTAGTGATGGGCCAACTTTCATTCTACAACTGCCCTCATCTCACATGGATAAATCATTTAATGCATCACAAGATTGACAAGTTCTGGCACACCAGAGATGGAAAGAGACTGTAGAAGTCTTTGAGATAATAGATTCCTAAAATACAAGTTGATGAAAAGTGCAGAATAGAAAACTAGGAATTAGAAGAGTTGAAGTTCGCCTGTTGCAGATTGATTGGAATCAATAAAATGGATGTAGAGATGAAATAGAATTGGTTGACAAATTCAGTGGGAAGTAGATTTGTACAGGATTAGCAACCTCATCTAAAAGATGCCTGGCTACGTCAATTTCTTAGTCCTCCACGGCAAAAATAAAAGTAGAGAAGTGGTTATCAACCAATTAAAAAAGAACCTTGTTCTATATTTAAGAACTATATAGAACAAGGTTCCTTTGAACTTGTCTGCACAAAACTGTGATGGAGAAAGAACCACAAGAAATGCAGAATAAAATATATTTTACCTTCTTAACGCGCACAAAACCTTCGATTCTGCATCCATCTGTCAATGGTGCAGGACGTTTTGCAGTGTCTTCATCAGTTTTGTTCTCAAGCTCATGATTCAACTCCAATGGGACAGGTGCAACAAGAGCTTCCATTGTCTGCAGTGGAAAATTCAAACCAACCACTTAGCAAGGTCCTTCCGATTAATCACCAGGAGGCACTGCACAATGTGCAAGTGAAACTTTTCATGGTAAACTCTAGTTTTTAGTTTGTATAGGTGGGGCCCATTGTTCAGTTATCCGAACTGTTGACACAACGGATCCCACTGTGGATGGCCCATGTGCCATAAAAGTCTCCCATATAGGAGGATCCTGGCCTTCAAATACTTGGCCTTTTTGGTTGGAACTGCACTCTTGCTATTAAATATTTCTCAACTCTGTTTGCTGGTCACAAATTGAAGGTTTAGGATTTTCCCATCTAGGATATTTTGATAATCATATCAACAGTTTGGATCATTGAGCCATGGGCCCTACTTAAAAACTCCCAAGCCCAAAATTGTATAGTGCCTCAACCACTAACATCGTCAATACTTCTGAATTTCAATAACACCATGCAACAACCATGTTGGTCAATGACCAGTTTGAAAATGACACATTTAAACAGGAAATAGAATACCGCCAACTCAAAACTAGATGTATGCATACCGAAACCAGACTATCTGTGTCTCGCTCCCCATAATAAGATTCATGGTCATGGTGTCCATGCTCATCCCTATATCAAGAGCAATTGTCACAATAACTTAGTGAAATCAAACCAGCAAGTTTATCCATTGGAGACTAATTTAAACCAACCCATATTGATAGATACACCCTCTCTTTCTACTTTTAGTAATACTTTGTTGGGAAGTCTTATCTAACAAGGTGGGTACAAGTATAACTTATTTTTATTTAAAGCAAATTGAAACAGATGAAGAAAAACACTAATTCATAGAAGACTACCAAAACTGAAACAAGACTGATGTTTTACTTTATGTCACTTCCTTTACGAAAAATGCGAACAGATGGATATCCTTGGACATGATGCCTGCACAAAACATGTTTACAATATAATTCACATCTAATTTCCAAATTTGGAAAAACAAAAAAAAAAAAAAAAAAGGAGCAAAATAAATGACCTGAACTTATTTATCAGTTAAGTAAGAAATTGCAGAGAATGGAAACCAGTATAATTTTCTTTTAAAAGATACATAATGAATATTCACTCTTCCAATCTCCACACATATGTAGAGGAAAGGATTTACATGTTCATTGAGGGATATACATAATAGGCTAGGCTTTGGTGTTCATCCCTTTCTGTTGAGTGACTTGCTTCTGCACATGAGGGAAGCAAGTGTGATTGCCACATGTGAGAGATCCACACTTATCATCATTATCATCAGATAGGTTCTAGCTTGAATGGGCCACACCCCAAGAATCACGCCGATTTTGTCAAGCCAAACCATTGTGTTGGAGGACTTGTGGGGAAAGAAAATAGATGACTACAAAAAAAAAACAAAAAAAAAATCAAAATTCATTTTATTGTTCATTTGTTTTCCTAAAAGATCACCCAATCCATGGATAAGAAGTTTCTGATTGGTATGAACTTTTGGACATGGCCCATCCAATGTGAGGCATAGACGATGATCGTTTGATTCTTCTACAAGTTTGCAATGTACCAAGGAGCCAGACAATTACAATCAATATGTTGTCCAACCATCCTCGAAAAATATCCCATCTTGAGCTATATTTTATTGTCCATCTTCTATTTCCCTAATCATCTTTCATAAATCCCCAATCGACTCTGACAGTTCATAACCGAGGTCTTAACAAATTTTTTTCGTATCTTCTATCCTTCTAGGGATGGTTAGGGAATAACACCGAATAACTTACAGTTTGAATGGATTGGATGAGGGCCTAGTATGTCAACAACTCTCTCTCTCTCTCTCTCTCTCTCTCTCTCTCTCTCTCTCTCTCTCTCTCTCTCTCTCTCTCTCTCCTCTCTGACAAGGATGAGTTACAGGCCATGCATATAATCATTGTAAAATCCTTGCAGGCCATGCATATAATCATTGTAAAATCCTTGCAAACAATAAAACAAGTTGGGGTTGTAACTCAGTTAGTACAATCTGATGCAGGACAATTAACCACTTACTCTAAAAGCTCAAACTGATAGAGTATGGCAAATTAATCCCTTCATCTCATAGCCCAAGCCCCACCTCGCATGGGTTAGGACCTCGGTCGAACCCCCCTCATGGGCCCATATCCCATGGGGACCACATCACACGAGCCACCCGCCTCACACGGGCCGCCTGCCCCGAGTGTGCCCCTTCATCCCACTAGCAACCTCACTCAAGCACGATGTGAAAATGCCCCTGCATTAATCACCCCCGGTGAGGAGTCTCAAACACGAGACTTCCCACTGATACCACTTTGATGCAGGACAATTAACCACTTGCTCTAAAAGCTCGAACTGATAGAGCATGGCGAATTAATCCTTTTATCTCATAGCCCAAGCCCCACATCACATGGGTTTGGACATCGGTCGATCCTCCCTCGTGGGCCCCATATCACATGGGTACCGCCTCACACGAGTCAGCCGCGGCCTACCCCGAGTGTGCCCCTGCATCCTACAGGCAACCCCACTCGAGCCCAATGTGAAAATGCCCCTGCATTACAATCATTATAAATTCTCAAGAAACAATTGGTATAAAATTTGAAACCTCAATAGATTTGGAGTTCAATTATAGGCGAATGGAGAATCCCTTATCTTGACCGACATCAGAACATCTAAGTCAAGTGTTGCAATTTCTCAAAGGATCCAAGATGAGGGACTTAGGAAGGAAGAGGTCCACGAACGCTTTAAACTGTTGTGGTGCTACTCACCTTGTGCCAAAATAGATTTTCCACCTCTCCTTAAGCCACAATAGATGATGTTGAAGAGTGGTCTTTGGTGTGAAATTCACATGTGGCGTAATGGGATTCACACAGTTGCGCGTGCGGAAGCTTAGCGGAGCTAAGGAATGAAGGCTGTGTCCGGGGGAGGTGATTAGTGTTAGTGCACTCATTCTTATACCCTGGTTTGTCAATCACGTGAGTCGTTGTGTCGTGTCGTCAGTTGAGCCTTTGGAAAGTGAAGATCGAAGACACAAGCGAAGCCGAAGCATCAAGGAAGCAGAATAGGTAAATCAAGGTGCCTTTGTGATCCTAACCTCTAGATGATTTGGTCCAAATAGGAAAACCCATTTTGATCATCCCTTAAGCCATAGGATTCTATACCTTAACACCTTAGATTGGCTTTAGAGGGTTGTGTTGCTGAAATAATCATTTGAATTCAGAACATTTGGTCCAACCGAAGATGATTTCGATCATACTGAAACTGGCCATTGCAGGACAAAACAGAATAGGTAAATTTGGCTTCAGTTCGGTTTGACTCGGTCTGACCGAATGACAAGTTCGGTTCAACCGAAGTCACCTTCGGTCCAACCGAAAATGGCCAAAATAGCCCGGCAACATTCGGCCTTAATTCAGTCCAACCGAACCAATATTTAGTCCGACAGAGTGCGACTGAAGGTCAACTTCAGTCCGACCGACTCTGGCCAAAACAGTCCAGCAGCTTTTAGTTCTAATTCGGTCCAACCGAACCAAATTTTGGTTCGACCGAAGATATTTCGGTACGACCGAAGGCTCTCTCGGTGCAACCGAAATGTAGTTGTTAAAGATCCATTGGAGCACTTTTCTATATATTTAGCTTCCAGATCTTTGCACAGATGATGGATTTTGGCATTTTAGAGACTCTAGTACATCCCAAGCCTAACCAAACATCCTAGACTCTATCCCAATGAGATTCATACACTCTTCTTAGTGATTCTTCACTCGAATAAGCATTCCAAGCTTCTATTCAAGAAGAAGATGATCGCATGCCTTCTCTAGAGTATTGAGACTAAGCTTATTGGTAAATCTATAGTCTCTACTAGACTCCAAAGTGTCCATCAGGTGAATCCCCTAGGAAAAACTTCTCATTAGTTGTAGGAGATTCAACCCACTCCCATCACCTTGGTCATCTTGAAGGAGTATTAAATGAAAAGAGATTGATCATGGAGCTATAGCCTGGGCGAAGCGGCAATAACATGATCAGGAGAGCATCGGGGAGTTGATTAAAGCACAGGAGAGCGGAGATCAAGCAACCCATTGAGGCGCAACAAAAGGGGCTCAATCCAACAAGTTGTCATTGTAAGAGTCCAAGTTTACTCTCCTTCCTTGTGTAGGATTGAGGGTAAGAGTTTGTAAATCCAAAGTCGCATCAGTTCTTGTGTAGGACCTTTGCTCTTTTGTAGGGCCTAAATTTCCAGGTTCTTATGTAGGACCTTGACTCTGATGTGGAGTCTATAATTCAAGTTCTAGTGGTAGGACCTCGACTCTTGTGTAGGGCCTAAAGCTTTGGGTTCTTGGGTAGGACCCTTGCTCTTGTGTACGGCATAAACTTAAAATCATTATGTAGGGCTGTAAAGGTTTGAGGTGAACTTGATTTAAAACTTCCGATAGTGAAATCCAGGACACTCATGGATTGAGTACGTCCACTGGGAGTGGAGTAGGCAAGTAGCCGAACCAATATACATGCTTGTGTTTGGGAATGTTATTTGTCCATATGTCTAATTATGTAAATGTGTTTGAATGCTTAATTATGTATGCATGATTAGATGATTGCTTAAGTTAATAGGTAGTACATCCCAGACACATATGTTCACTATCATATTATAGACTAGTTGCTTATTTGCACATCTTTTGTAGTCTATGTGATTGGACCCTTTATTGGCTTGGAAGCCTTAGAGTTACATTGCCTTACTTAGTTTAATTACTAATTAGTTTAAGTTAGGCATTGTTATTTTAAATTGACATAAATTTTAATTGGTCCTAATCAACCCCCCTCTAGGACTTAGCCTACATTCTTTAGCTCCGCAAGCTTCCGGAGTTAAAAGCATAGCGGCTCATAAACTGCAATTTCATTCCCGGGGCGAATCGGGATAGGTGTGGCTTCGCACCACGGTAGTCAGCCCTTCGAGGAAGAAAGGGTTTCTCACCCAATTGAATCTTCACAAATCAGAAATTTAGAGGAGTAGAAAAACGTAGCAATTTTATTAATCTTCATTAAGAAAAAAGACTACAAGGGGTGCCTACTTATAATAAAACCTTATACCCCAAAACTCACGCCATGTGTAGGGGTGCACACGGTTCGGATCCGGTTCCCAAAGGGATGAGAACTAAAGGTGGCCCCCTTCACATTAACGGTCCATATCGACAGCTGGCAGGACCAATTCTTCTACATCCTTGGCCATTCGGTTCCAGTTTCAAAACCGAAACCGAACCGTGTGCACCCCTAGCCATGTGCGCAACCTATTACTTGGAAACGAAGTAATAAAAAATAACAACTAATCAAAGCAATCTGAACTGTCCATGATATTCCTAATAACAATAATAAGCAAAACCCAAAGTACTAGGTCACATAAGGTAGTGGGCCACGATCATGAGATCCAATGATGGGATCCACATGATGATCAGGTCCACCCCAAGGAACCAAAACACAGTCCTCTAACAAGGAGGCCCTCCATGGATGTCGTCATTGATCCAGATTGAAGGTGGGGCCCTCCTTGCATACATGCGTAAGGGGGGCGTGCGTGTGCGCGAGATGTCCCCATCAAGAGAAGATGAGGTTTTGGTACAGAAATCGAGATTGAAGAGTGAGTGGGCTGGAATTGCAAACAGTGAAAAAAAATCAAAACAAAAATCGAGAAGAGAATGAAATAAAAAACAACATACATGCTCTCTCTCTCTCTCTCTCTCTCTCTCTCTCTCTCTCTCTCTCTCTCTCTCTCTCTCTCCTGCTGCACCTAATCTTTTCAAAATTAAAAACCCTGCAACATGTCTTTATTTCATCATATTTAATACTCCGTCAGCTCAATGGGCCCCATTATGATGTTTATGCGAAATCCACCCCCAACAACTAGGTGTGTCACCCCATTTTAGACCAAGAGCCCAAAAATCAGCCCCATCCGTGATTCAGGTGGACTAGATGTTTGGAAACAGTGTTCAAGGCCACGATCACCCTCTAAATTATTTCCCATACAATGTTCCAATCGTGTGGTAATGTTCCAATCGTGTGGTCCATCTGAATCACAGATGAGCCTGATTTTTGGGACACGTTCCTAAATTTTGTTGTGACATCTAATGGTTGGAATGGATTTCATATAATCATCATGGTGGGGCCCTATAAAAATCAAGAGTGGACATCTCTCTCTAAATTGTTCCCTTTGGTGTGGCCCATCTGAATCACAAGTTAGCCTGATTCTTTTGCCCAAGTCCTAATGTGAGATTACACATCTAATGGTCGGAGTGGATTTCCTGTACAACATCACAGAGGGCCCCGTAAAAAAACACGGGTGGCATCTTTCACGAATATATTAAAAATATTATCTTACAGGAAATCCTTGACTTTTTATGGGGACCACCTTGATGTGTATAACCACTCCGACCATTAGATGTGTAATCCCACATTAGGCCCAGGGCCAAAAAAGATGACATGTGATTCAGGTGGGCCACACTAAAGGAAATAGTTTGAAGAGAGACGCCCAACCTTGATTTTTAAAGGGCCCACCGGATGATCATATGAAATCCAACCAACCATTAGATTCCATACCAAAATTTAGGCAAGGGGCCCAAAAATCAAGCCCATCTGTGATTCAAGCGAACCACACCAAGGAAAATAATTTGGAGGGTGAACATTGCCCTTTACACTATTTCCAACCATGTGGTCCACCTGAATCATGAATGGGGCTAATTTTGGGGCCTTGGGCCTAATGTGGGGTGACACACTTGGTGGTCTGGTGAATTTCACATAAACATCATAGTGAGCCAACCTGAGCCACCAACCCCTTTGCTTGCCAACTTCCCTTAACAAAATCTAAGAAAAGGGGAGTTGTATGATACTTTGCAACATCTAAAACTTGATGTGCATAACATATGCACTCAAAAATTGTACACGCGTCATATATTAACTCAAACTAAACCAATAAAATTGTGAATTATGAACCCATTGTTGTTAAGTCACGGTCCCAAAATAAGATTGTTTGAACAATCCAGAACTTTGATTCATGAGCACTTGTTTGTTGAAAAAGGCCCATTGGATATTTTCATTAATAATTGTCCTATAAATGTCCAACAATATCATCGTCAAATGAGTAAAGAAACCTAATTTTGGATTATAAGACAATTTGGACAATTTAATTTCAATTACTTGTACACCACATGTGCAATTCTAGAAATAATTAATTGGTTGTGTTTTTATACGTCTTCTATGATTTATAAATTATATGAACCGATTTTTAATATAGTTGTATTAATTATGTCGAACAAGCATATAGTTTAGGACCTTATACAAAGGAAACTTATTATGTGTACTGATTCTTTTGTGATCTCGAGTTGTAAGTGCATAATGATGTCTTTTTTCAAACATCCCCTGAAGTTTCATTAAATGTTTCGACCAAACTCACAATGTTCCGCAAAAACAGCAATACATGTGATACTTTCCATCCGATAACCAATATGTTTCCATATCCAAAAGGTGCGATACATGCATCGATACCGATACTAAAAACAATGCAAATGAGGACCCTTACATAGGGAGAGGATTCTTCTAGCTGATTTACATGAATGGCTAAGATGGTGCCATGTGCTATCACCCGATGGCCAAGCATACTCTAGAACTTCAATAGATGAATCTAAATAGCCCTTACTACAAAACCCACTTGAGAGCTCCAAAGATCTCCATACTACATGCTTCCACCGTTCCCTAGAATTCTCTACACTCTTGTACAATATACTCACCTCACTATATGCATTAGTAGAGTCAAATTTGGTTGAGTCCATGATTTAGCTCCTGCAAATGTTCCGTCAGTGACAGCCTGCTTGATACACTGAGGGCCTGTTTCGTACGTGGGCATAGATGGGATTAGGTGGGATGGAATTGCATTTGGTCCCGTGCAAATTCCATCCGGCGTTTGGGGAGGATGGGAAGGGTTGCGATTCGGTAGGATGGAATTGCATTTGGTCCCATGCGGGATTTCCGATGGATTTTGAAATCCACTACACATGTGGACCCCACATTGATGCATGTGTTTTATTCACGATGTCTATCCATATACACCCTTTACCCGTGACATTCTAATTATATGTGTACAAGTGACCGACATCCGTTGCGAATTGGTTTCGTTGATTACAATTCCATGGTCCACCAAATGGGGTTTTGCTTAACCGAGTGTTTTTCCCATAGCAAGAATTTTATACCAGACATGGGGATTGGATGGCCCAAATACCATGGTATTTCCAGACATGCAATCATTGTGCAATAATGGTGGTAATCCCATCTAATACAATTCCATACCATTTAATCCAATGGATTGGGTATATTCTGTGCCCGTCCTTTTTACCATTTGTAAATAAAGATGACACAGCTTTTGTATCTCCCTGTATCGTTCATATCTAATAGAATCTCTTTTAGCAAAAAAAATGCAAAGAAAAAAAAAAAAAAAAGAAATGTCCAGATCCCTTTTTATGAAAAATCGTCCTTACATGAATCTAATTCAGTATGAGTTTGATAAAAGATCTACTTCACAATCAATAAAATAAAATGTATAGTACCTCCGACACAAGACTCCTTGATCAGTGCAATCAACCTTGGCCAAGAGGATTCGTCCATCCATTTCAGGGTCGTATCTGAAGAAATGAGTCCAATGGCATTCTTGAAAATAATTCCCACAGACTAAACCAAAGGAAATCAATTCACAATCAAGCCAATACAGAGTTGTATGAGTTCCGCTAACCCCACACACACCCTTTCATGTGATAACAGTTGCCAAACTGGTAGTTGCATGTCAAACATATGAGCCATGCACAAGGCAGGCATCACAATGTAGATTACCTCACCGAAGAGCCAAGCCAGTCTATTCATGTGGTAGTTTACATATTGAATGTGAACTATTTGCAACTTTTGAACTTTCCATTGTTTTCATACATGTGAGCCACCTAATGAATTAAATAACAAGATTTTTGGCTAGGGAATCTACATGGTGGGGCCTGCCTAATGGATGCTCAGATGTTCCACACGTGCCAAATTGGTACGTGTTTCCACCTATAGATGTGTATGCAGAGAGGTGTCTCTTTGCCACAGGGTGTGTGGATGGGTAGCACAACAAGTTCACTGTTTCAAAAACGTTCATGATTTTAGAAAAGAAAATGCAGATTTGGAGTACCTCTCTCTTATTATTTTAGCTGCTTTCTCCCACGAGGGTTTCTGGAAGAAACAACTAGTGAGGCTGTTTATAGAACAAACTAACTCAAAATCGACTGTAGACTAAGATTTTAAAGAATCATTTCAATAATCATTATAACCAAATATTAGTCTACTGCTGAAAACACACAAACACCAATATTTCAGAACATTTATGAATATGAGCATATGAGCAAGCAAATGAAAGTAATAATATTGGCTAGCAGACAGTTAAGATACTCATAAATTTGCATATATTTGAATATCATTCAAGAAACATAAGCACTGCCAAGGAACAAGTGACACTAATTGTTGAACAAAAGGTATTTGCATTCAATGAAAAGCACAAAAACCAACATGATGTCATGTCACAAAGCACAAAAGTCCAGTTAACAAAAAACAATTAGTGCATGTGACACAGGACCATCCAATGCGAGACCACAAGTGGTCCCATTGCTGTTGATTGAAGATCAGGCCCATCCAAAGGTCTGGATTACAAATTTGTCATATCCAACCATACATATTAATGATTAGACTATCCAGCCATGTAAATTGAAGATCTATAACGAATTAATCATCCAGAATGAGATGATGAAAGATCAAGACCCTATCAACTGTCCTAATGAATGGCCTAGACAAGATTAACTGTTTGATTCACCTTTGGGTTGCATAGATAAATCAGAGGGCTAAAAAGTCACCCATTGATTGAAATGTAGTCCACAAGTCCAATCAAATACCATGTCTTTATATATGAATAGTTTGAAGTTTGAGAGGTTCTGTACCACCATATGCATTATATACGGCAAACACTTGGGAGTACACACCCATATAGATGGTAAAGAAAGAGATGTCATGAGATTAGAACACTTTATCTCGTTTCCTTTAGTATGTCTCTTTTTTTAGAACAACTTTGAGAGAGTTGGACGTGAGTTGCCTACGACTTGGCTTGCAAGAAGTTCCTGCAGTCGGAAGCTACATGAGGCCCACTGAGATCTCCAAGAGAAATCCACCCCATCCATCAGTTTCCCTAGCCCAAGTTAGGTCATGATTCAAAAAATGAGCCAAATCCAAAACTTAAGTGGACCACACTACAAGAAAAAGTGGGGATAGAAATGCCCACCATAGTCACTCGCTCGGGTGTATACCCTAAGCCCGACGCATCCATTGAGAGAAACAAGGCTCCATGTTAGGTCATGATCCCAAAAAATGAGCCAGATCCAAAACTTAAGTGGATCACACTACAAGAAAAAGTGGGGATAGAAATGCCCACCATGGAAACCATCCTGGGGCCCGCCATGATGTTTATATGTCATCCAAATCATTCATAAGATCATTTTAACTTGGATGAACTGAAAATATAAATATTAGCCTGGTCCAAAACTTCAATGTTGCCAAAAAGATTTTGACAGTGGGTGTTCCATCCCCACTGTTTCCTGTAGTGTGGTCCACTTGAGTTTTGGATTTGGCTCATTTTTGGGATCATGCAGTAACATGAGCTGGCGAAACTGATGGATGGGGTGGATTTCTCAAACGTCTCAGTAAGCTCCACATAGCTTCCGACCACAGGAACTTCCTCTAGGTGGGGGTCGCAAGCAACACTCATTTAAGAGAGTTTAGGGCATTTTTATGTGTGAGCCAATTGGATTCTTTAAGTAGGAGTTTATTCTTAATTAAATTTTGTATCATGGCCATACTACAAAGCCGTACATTGGGAATGATGCAGGACAATTAACCACTTGCTCTAAAAGCTCGAACTATTAAAGCATGGCGAATTAATCCCTTTATCTCATAGCCCAGGCCCCACATCTCATTGGTTAGGACCTCGGCCAAACCCCCCTCATGGGCCCCAAATTACATGGGTACCGCCTCACACAGGCCGCCCACCCCGAGTGTATCCCCGCATCCCACAGGCTACCCCACTTGAGTCTGATGTGAAATGCCCATTAATCACCTCTGGTAAGGAGTCTCGAACACGAGACCTCCCCCGTGGGCCCCGCCCACCCCGAGTGTGCCCCCGCATCCTACAAGCGACCCACTCGAGCCCGGTGTGAAAATGCCCCTGCATTAATCACCCCCGGTGAGGAGTCTCGAACACGAGACCTCCCGCTCCGGTATCAATTTGATGCAGGACAATTAACCACTTGTTCTAAAAGCTCGAACTGTTAGAGTATGGCAAATTAATCCTTTTATCTCATAGTCCAGGCCCCACATCTCATGGGTCAGGACCTTAGCCGAACCCTCCTCATGGGCCCCAAATCACATGGGTACCGCCTCACACAGGCCGCCCACCCCGAGTGTGTCCCCGCATCCCACAGGCTACCCCACTCGAGCCCGGTGTTGAAATGCGCATCAATCACCCCCGGTGAGTAGTCTCGAACACGAGACCTCCCTCGTGGGCCCCGCCCACCCCGAGTGTGCCCCTGCATCCCACAGGCGACCCCACTCGAGCCCGGTGTGAAAATGCCCCTGCATTAATCACCCCCGATGAGGAGTCTCAAACACGAGACCTCCCCCGTGGGCCCCGCCCACCCCGAGTGTGCCCCTGCATCCTACGGGCGACCCCACTCAAGCCCGGTGTGAAAATGCTCCTGCATTAGGGAACTTTTGAAGGAGGCTACGATGGAATAGAAATTCCTCCTTTTCGAATATTGGATAGGATTCTAGTTATAGAAGTGTGACTCTTCTATGAACCCCTTTGGTAGTATCTATCAAACTTATGGTCTAAGTCCACATATCTATCAAATTTTACATTTATTTTCCTATTCTTTGTTGCAAATTGAAGAATAATAAATTAGAGCATCCTTGGTAGTATTTCAAGAATGGTATGTATTCTTATATGAATAAGCCGATTTAGTTCCATCTTTGATTCCTCCGTTATCATACTATAAGAGTATAATGGAGTTCTATTAAGAGGACTAGTTTAGGAGTTGCAATAAACATAGTTCACATTTCCTATGGCTTCCCAATGTTTGCTGAAATTAGGGGCTGTGACGCCCCGTCACTGTGGTCACATGTGGGCGGGCACACATGTGGGCGGGCCCCAAGGTGGCTGGCAGGCTACTGTGTACACAGTAAAGGTGAAACTTTGTCTCACATCGGAAGTGTTGTCTGAAGTTGTGGTGGTTATATGTGGAGTTATCACCCTATATTGGATGAGGCCTTTTGGAGGCGACCCCAAGAACAAAACCGTGCGGGATGTGCCCAGAGCGGAAAATATCATACAGTGTGGGCGTGGGCTGTTACAAACCGAGGACGGCTCTGCCCTCGGTAGGGGATATTGTGACGCCCTGTCACTGTAGTCACATGTGGGCGGGCACACATGTGGGCCGGCCCCAAGGTGGCTAGCAGGCTACTATGTGGCTGGCAGGCTACTATGCTAGCAGGCTACTGTGTGGCTGGCAGGCTACTATGCTAGCAGGCTACTGTGCACACAGTAAAGGTGAAACTTTGTCCTACATCGGAAGTGTCGCCTGAAGTTGTGGTGGTTATATGTGGAGTTGCCACCCTATACTGTATGAGGCCTTTTGGGGGCGACCCCAAGAACAAAACCGTGCGGGCTGTGCCCAGAGCGGACAATATCATACAATGTGGGCGTGGGCTGTTACAGGGGCCAACACAAAACATGGGGCATCTTGTCACTTTCATGTGAGCTCCCATGCCTTCGGAAAGCAGTATAGTTCTTGTGGACTACCCAACGTTGGATCAAAGTGGGCCCACTTGTGCAAACTGAAAGCCCAAACATACTCTTTAATGTCTCAGCTCGAACATTATATACTACATAGCACCTCTTACCAATGTTTTATGTATCGGTGGTACAAGTACAACCAATCATGCAACTAATATTAAGCACCTATGTCACATAATTGAATAAACAAACATACATGATAAATTGGCCGATAACTGATGGTCAATGTACGGGAACAAATGTCCTCCTCTGTAGCTATCAGTGATCCATGTCGTGGCCCAAATTGTTTCACCAACTCCATACAAGCAAAACTAGAGCACAGTGTCACTCATCCACACGAATAAGAGGAATAGACTGAGGTTAAAATTTAAAATAAATAAATTTAAAAAAAAAAAAAAAAAAAAAAAAAAAAAAAAACTATAGAAATCTCTCTTCTGCCACTATAACGTAAAGCTATGACTACGGAAGAAGTTGTAGCCTTGTAGGTAGACAAAAAATGGGAGGAAATTAGAACGTGAACACTTGGACCTAATGGCTATTGGTAGAAATGCATTCATTAGTGATAAGAGCAGGGGAGACCTACTTTACGAGTGGGTTAAATCGGCTGACTTGGATAACAAAATTGCCACCTTGATCCAAACATTAACCAGAAAGGTAGCGACTACGCGCATTGTCATCGAAAAGGTTATGGCTGAGGTAAGGAGACTTCTTTCATGCATTGGCGAAGAGCCCAACACCTAAGGATGAAGGCCTGATGGACCCACCATAATGCCCTAAAAATCTTCCAAATTAAAAGATCATAGACACCTTAATCATATATTTGCAGCCCACTTGTAGAAAATTAGGATTGCCCCATCAGGGAGATTTTTCAACATAATTAACCCATGGTAGGACACATCAGATCAAGAACCTGAGCTCCACTAGTACAAATTCAGGGCAAAAGGATACCATGCATATCCTGGGACCTAGGATCATATAATTCCTCCCATGTTAAATGTTCTAGTCTGTTACAGTATATTTCCAATGTCACTGAAGGTAACACTACCAGGGAATGAAACCTGGATCACTCACACACAAGACGTTATCTCTACCAGCTCATCCAATGAGCATCTAAAGAAAGTTCAAGCTATGTGATGCTTAATAGTGACTTAAGAATGAGCATGTTCAATCTATCTACATCAAGAAATTAAACTTTAAATTAGAGTTGTAAAATAACCAAACATTTAGGTGAATACATAGTTGCGTATAAAAAAATCTGCCATTTATAATCATTTAAAGTAGGCATTGATATTAGACATTACGAGCAACTTAAAACAGATATTTCACAAATTCTACATAATACAATGAAAAGAAGGTGGAAATATTACCAAGCGGTTACTCCATTGACACCAAGGAGCATAAAAGTTTACAACCAGAATTGGAAACCTACAAAAGAAACACTTATTGCAATGTTAATGGGAAGAAATAAAACATTTTATCATTTTTTCTGAAGAAAGGATTATCTCAATCTTAATTAAGAAACTGATTATCCATAACCCTTCTTGATTCAAGGAGTAACACAGGATTCAAAAACATTTAGCATAATAGATTACCTGTTGAGATGCAAATTTTGAGTTACAAAATATAAAATAATCATTTCATGTTCCGGCTTAGCAATCTGAATTTGCTAAAGAAACATATCACTACACATAAAAGGAAACAAAAATGATTGATAAGCATAGTCAGATTCTATAATTAAGAACACCAAAGCTAGTATCCAAAACATAGATATTAATATAACACATACAAGCAAGGGAGATGGAACTCCCAGTTTCCTAAATTCCCAGGCTTGGATATTACCAATTAGTATGCATATCCCATTTACAACTTACTAGTCGTATTGCATTTTATGGTTGTTTCATGAAACATATCACCCATTGGTTTTTGGATTTCTAGCATGCTAAATTTTCCAAAATATTTAAATATTTAAAGACTTTTTATATAAAGGCTTTTCACAATGCCCCTTTCACCTTCTTCTTCATAAAAATGTATGAAAACTAGAGTTAATCACACATGGAACGCAACAAGAATCTGTTCAAACCTAAAACACATGCTATGAGTATATCATATCATGTTTGGGTATCTTAGCACTAAGGGGCATTGAATATTAGATGTAAGTCTGTTCCTTTCTACAACAGCATTGGCCAGCCTTTGCATTTCAACCGCTTTGTTCAACTAGTGATAATGAAAAATAGCTAGAATGGTCAAATGTGGTTATCTTCTTTAGAAATAGTTTCCATCGGTCTTCACTTTCTTAATACATAGTTCATTTGAAAAACATGATTTTTTTTTCCTTTAAAAATTTCCATCATCCCTTCGCCTTCCTAATATTCAATTCATTCAAAAACGTAACATTTTTCTTTAAAATAGCTACTACAATTCTTTGCTTTCTTAATATGCAATTCATTAAAAAAAAAAGTGATCTTTTTTCCTACAGAAATAGTTTCTATACATCTTTGCTTCCTCAATACATAGTTCATTGAAAAAACATGACCTGAATTATATTTCTGACTAACATTTGAAGATACAAAAAAATCATGAGAAGTTGTTACAAATATGGAATTCAGGAGGTTGTGTTGTTCACCCACACAACCCCCCAATGCAGGTCCTCATGGATTTGAAAGGCAATTGTTGATGTCTTTGCCGATTTCCTTAAGGGAATTCCTTGGATGTTGGAGACAAGTGAAGATTCAGAATATGGGAAGATCTCCGGTGTGGAAATTTACCGATCTCCTGTGTGTTCACTGGACTCTATAGCATTTCATTAGCCAGTAAGCTTTCATCTCTCAATGTTTTAGTAGAAAAGGTAGTGGGGTGGTTTGGACCCCATGCCTTTGCAAAAATATAAGGGCTGATGACTGTAGCAGCAAAGAAGAAGTCATGTTAATGAGGAGAATGAGGGAGAGAAATTGATTTTGTTCTCCACCCAAAAGCTATTATTTATATCCAAAATAGTTACAAAAAAAAAAAAAAAAAACCAGGGAGATAAATCCTAACCACCCAACCATAATAAAGTATTGGGCTTTTAGGACCACACACATCAGTATCCACACTCTTTACTGTTCAGAGAAGAATATACTCAAACACTCCCCTCAAGCTGGTAGATGCCATACAAGTCGGGCTTGCTGATAATGGTACATCACTGAGTGGAAGAAGCTAACTTGGTGAAGATATCCACGTCTTGATGATCGGAACTGAGAAATAAGGAGTGTGACAAAATCTTGGCCACTAGATTTTCTATAAAATGGCAGTTGACTTCAATATGTTTAGTATGTTCATGAAAAAGGGGATTGGAAGCAATGTGTATGACCGCTTGATTGTCACAATGTAGTGGGGAACAAAGGATAGCATCATGAAGCCCATGTCATGCAGAATCAATTTGGCCCAAATTATTTCATATGTTGCATGAGCCATTGCTCGATATTCAGCTTCAACAAAAGATCATGCCACAACGGTTTGCTTTTTGCTCTTCCACATACCAAGATTGCCACCAGCAAACCAACAATACCCTGTTGTTAATCGATGATTAAACGTAGAACTTGCCCAGTCAGCATCACAAAAACCACTTATATTCAAGTGTCCATGATTAGAATAACAGACTCCTCAACCCAGAGCAGCTTTTATATGGTGAACAATTCAATATACCACTTCAAGGAGATGACAACATGGGTTTTTTCATAAATTGATTGACAAGCCCAACTACAGAAGTAATATCAGTGCGCATGATGCTACGATGAATTGAGCAACAAAGAAAGCATCGGCACATGCCAGGATTATCAAACACTTTAGACTGTCTATCATGTAGCTTGTGATTTCCTCCAATGGGAGCATCAATAGGATAAGAAGAAAGTAACCCTGCATCAGAAAGGTGTAGAACATACTTTTGTTGGGGTAAAAAGATGCCTCTGGAGCGAGAAACTTCAATCCCAAAAAAATATTTGAGATGTCCAAGGTCTTTCATTTCAAAGGGAAATTCCAGAAATTTCTCAACTCGTTCAATTTCCTAAGTGTTGGTCCTTACAAGAATAATATTATCAACATATACCACTAGAATTGTCATGTTCTCATCAATACATTTGCCAAATACAGAGTCAAAAGAACACCATTGGAAGCCAATCTCAGAGATTGTTTGGCCAAGTTTCTCGAACCATGTGCATATGGACTGATTGAGCCTGCAAAGTGCCTTCAGCAGTTTGCATACTTTATCAGTCTTCCCCTAAGACAAGAATCCAGGAGGGAGCTTCTTGTCAACCTCCTCAGGTAGATCACCATGAATAAATGCAATTTTGACATCAAGTTGGTAAAGCAGCCAAACACGATGAGCTACAACGGATAGAAGTATGCGGAAAGAATTTAACTTTTCACCTAAATCAGGTTTCACAACGTTCACCTCAAAACAATTTTGTTCACCTCAACTGAGGCTGACTGTTTATGCTCTCACGAGCAAGGGTCAACACAACGCACCCACTTTTAGGCACACTGGCCAAGGATCTTCCATAAGACCCTAACGGAGGTTTCACTCAGATCACCTCGAACCTAAGGTTTTAGGCAGGTTCACCTTCAACCGGAAGTTTATGCTCTCCACAGAGCAAGGGGTCAACACTACGTACCCACCACGTACACTCCCGCCGGAGGCCTCCGACGAGGACTTGCAACGATGAGAAACACCTAAGACCCAATCCTAAAAAGGAATGACCACAAGTGTCCTCTGGACTCTAATAACTTACAAATAAGTGGATGAGTCTCATTCAGCACGTTGACGAAGATCTCCTCCTTGTTGATGAAGAATCTTCGGCTTCCTTGATCCGCAACACAGATGATGTACCAATACGAGGCTTCGGGTTGGGTCAAGGTTAAGACGAAATCCTACTCTATAAAATGTTTTCCTATAAGGAAGGTAGAGTGATTCCGATCATCTATGCATTCAAGGCATCCCAGCTTAATGATTTGCCATTAAGGTAGTAGCTAGAGGATCCTTGAATGCGGAAGTTCATTTCCCAATCCACTCTATTGAATATCAATGATGAAGGTGGATTGGAGGATGAACTTCCCTGAGAGAAAGGGCTTTGGGTATATGATCTAAGGTAAAACACTCAAAAGCACTCTCTTCTTTCTCTACCAGCAACAATAGATAAGTCCTCTTTATATAGGCAAAAGGTTCCAACGGATATAAAACGGTCACATTTATGACAGAGTTCGATATCATCGAGCGTATACTCTCGATAGCATCGATGGTCCGCTCGATGACACAAACTCAAATGTCATACGCTTTTGAAACCTCTTGCCAGCTAGTCGATGGAATCGAAACAGATGTTGATGTCATCAGATTTCGAACTCCGATTCAATCGATACAGTGTCGATTCATCGACATTTAAAAATGAGAGAGACTTGACTTGAAATATTTCAGGCTTATAAGAATGATCGAGGGACCTTCGAGATCATCAGAATTTGAATGTCGATGATATCGATAGCTGTGTCGATGCATCGATAAATCCAAAGGATTTTCCATTAAGCTTAATGGACAGTTTTTGTCCCAGTTCGATGCAATCGATATAGCATCGATATCATCGATATTTGAATATCGATTCTATCGAGTGACCCCCGATCATAGATAAACAATCCTGAAATATTTTGCTAGAAGAACTTGGCGCCCATGACCGATATCATCGAGAGCCTTCCGATATTATCGAGATTTGAATTTCGATGGTATCGAGGAGGCTTCGATATATCGATGCACATATGATATTCTTAAGGAAAAACAGGAGCACCGGAGATCTGTCTGTCGATATTATCGAGTCACCTTCGATGGACTCGAGATTTGAATATTGATGATATCGATAGTATATCGATAATTCCGTCCAGATGAGTATGTGGTTGCTGGACGTATTTTGTCCTCATATCGATGATATCGTTTAAGTATCGAGGACATCGACAGCGCAGGTCGATCATATCGAGATGTGTATTGATAAAATCGACAAAGCAAAAAAACTTAGAGAATTTTCCTATTTTGAAAAAAGTTTTCTTAACTAACAAACCCTATGATGTTCTAGTTTGTTTTAAGGGTTTTATATACCTGGTGTTTTGGGACAAGGGATGTGAGGCTAGATTTACCTGTGGCGAGCTTGCACACATCCGATTGAGGCAGACACTTGAATTGATCTTCCTATGAGGCTCTGCAGTCTGACTGACTCAACACTCACGCTAATTGACAAACCAGGGCACTTTCACATCTATCTGAAGGGCGTGTTTGATTTTCCACACATTTGGTAAATACACTACAAGTGAGTAATAATTACTTCACTAGGTAATTACAGTGTTGTTATCGATGCTTGATTTGATACTTACTTTTTTGAGCTCTAAGCCCGAGGAGACTGAAATATATGTGGGGCCCACCATGATGTCTGTGTCTTATCCACACCGTCCATCTGTTATGCCAGCTGAATTTAGGGCTTAACCAAAAAAATGAGGCTGATACAAAGATCAAGTAGGCCACACCACAAGATTTAGGGAATCGAACATCTACCGTTAAAAACATATCGGTGCCACCGTTTCCTTTAGTGTGGGCCACCTAAGTGTTGGATCAGGTTCATTTTTTGGCTCATGCCTTAAATTGTTACACTAAAACTGATGGACGGCTCAGATATTTCGTATATATCATGGTGGGGCCCAGAAATTTAAACCAGTCTTTTTTACTTAGTTTTCAAGACAGAAATGCAAGTGCATTTTCAAACAGGTGAAGTAGTAATAATTACTAATTCCCAATGCATTTACACGCGATTTGGAAAATCAAACACGCCCTAATACAACGAGGCTATACAAATAACCTCTTCAGCCCTTGCCCCAAGATTGTTGAAATAACAACGATTTCTCATGCCCCAAATAGCCCAAAACACTGCCATAATGAGGAGTCTCCACCTAGCTTTACCGACCCTCCTAACACCTCCACCATGCCAAGCCTAGAGAAGGTCATCCACTGAGTTTGGCATCACCCATGTCAACTAGAACAGCGAAAAAAAGTGACTCCATGCCTTAAAGGAAAGGGGACAATGGATAAAGAGATTATCAATTGTCTCCTCATTACCTATGCACATGCAACAAATATTCAAAAGAATCATTGCCCTCCTCTCCAAGTTATCGATCGTAAGGATTCGCTTCCAACAGACCAATAAAATGAAAACCGCCACTCAGGGGGGGGGGGGGGGGTATAAAACCATTGATGAAACAGATGGCATGGAATACAAAGCGAGGAATCCAAAACTAATTCAAATAATGACTTAATGGAGAACTTCCCAGAAGCGTTTCTGGCCCACACCATAGTCTTCCTCAATAGGATTAATCTTGACATTTCTAAGAAAGTCTTGGAGGTTAGAGAATTCATTGACCTCAATATCCAAAAGATCTCTGTGACAAGGCGGCATCCACACTACCGATTCCACCATAACTGAGAAACAATCAGCTACCAAGATGAATCAGTCGAGGGCCAGCATAGCCATACTTGGGAACATAGCCTGCAATTCAAGATCACTGCACCACTTGTCGGTCCAAAAATGAATGTGGGACCCTTTTCCCAAAGCAAAAGATGTGCCCCTGCGGACAAAATGCTCAATAGACGGCACTGCTTTCCAAATGGCGGAAGCTCGATAAAGCGACAAAGACTTCACAAACCAGCCGCTTTCCTGCGTACCATATTTATTAGCCACTACTTCCATCCACAGCTTCCCTTCCTCTACTCCAAACCTCCAAACCCACTTTCCAAATAAAGAGGTGTTCATATCCCCTAAAGGTCTGATGCATGCCCCCCTTCCTTAATTGGCCTACACGCGTCGGCCAGTTGAGTAGATGAAATTTCTTCCCTTCACTATTGCCATTCCACAGATAATGTCTTCTCAGCTTTTCAAGCCTAGAGAGAACCGACTTCGGGCATTGGAATAAGGACAGGAAATAGATGGGCATGTTCGAGAATGCCGCCGTCTTGATGATCTACAACTTTAGTTGAAATGGAAATAGAAGAAATGGCTGATAGATAAGAGTGATATCAAGGAGATAAATCTTTGTAAGATACATGGGATCGGAAGTGCAATAAAGAGTGCCTTTCCGGAGAGCTATAAGAAGAACCAAATTATCAAATTCCAAAGTTAAGGAGTGGTAATCAGGTTGTATCTTAGGCGATTTCTTCTGTCTAGAAGATACTTTTAGTTCTTTGCTCGGCCACTATTTTGGACCACATCATTGGAAGAAATGTCAATGGCGAGAAGAGGAAGAGGAGGCTAGGTTAGTGTTTTACCATGTCAATTAAAGTAAGGGATGTTTTCAAACAATGAAACATCTTTGGAAACATATCTTCTCTTATTTACACAGCAATACCACTTATACACTTTATGAGGATTAGAATATCTCAAAAAGACATTTGATTGCTTGAGGTCCAAGTTTAGGTTTAGACAGTCCAAGTAGATAGACAAAACATGGACAACCAAAATACTTTGGGTGGGAGGATGAATAAGGAAGCATTTGGTTTCAAAACTTCAATGGGTGACTATAATCTACAACAATTGTAGAAGCTTGATTGATAATGTAAGTGACTAAAAGTATGGCTTATTCCCAATATGTTTTTGGAATTAGTGTGCCAAGCAACAAGGAACAGTGACCTAATAGATGGCAAATTTTATTTTCCGCAACTTGGTGTGCATGGGTAGGAGGTTTGAAATTTTCTATGCCAGAATCTATGAAATACTTCCATAGATCATGGTAATGCAGATATTCCAGGCATTGTCAAACTGGAATAATTTGATTTTTGTATCATATTGGCTAACAACCATTTGATGGAATGTTTTTGTTACAATCAGAACTTCCTCTTGAATTTTCAACAAATAAGCCCACGTAACCATCAAAATGAATAAACTAGAAGGGAAACATGCTCTTCGTATTACTAGGAGAAAAAGAAGTCTTACAATGCTGTGCAAGTTGAACAGTCTCACACTGAAACCTATCACAATTATCGAACGTGCAAGGAAATAATTAACGAAGTGATGTTGACATCTTGGCCATTAACAACTTGTACAGTCTAACCGGGCCCATCTAGCATGAAATGGTCATGTGTTGGGCATTTTGTAATTTGGGTTTTGAGAGATATACCTGTAATTTTCTTCTTATGCCGGTTTAATGGTTGAGGGTAGTTAGAGTTGGTTCTGGGTTTGTTGGAGTTAGTTGGGATTAGCAACTAATTACGTAAGATTAGTTAGTGAATAGTTAGGGGATTATAAGAGGTGGTTAGGATTGGTTGTACAAGGTCTATAAAAAAAAAATTCTAGAAATCATGTAGTTTCTCATTTGTAAGAGAAATTGGAAGAAATTGTAAGAATTTCTCCTTGATGTGTGTGAAGTGTTTGGATTACCAAATCACAATTCAACCCAATTTTCCAATGTTTTCCTTTCATTCCTTTGGAATCTATCAATTCTAGTATACCTGATAAGGACATAACTACACGTACACTTTTGCATATGTATCAAAGGAGGCAGGCCGCACCGATTTTCCTGTGGCTAGGTGAGTACCCGTGATCGTGCTGAAAACCTCATGTGCATGTGCAAGCATCTGCAAGACGATGCACATAGGCTGCTTTATGGAGTGATCTAGACCGTTGGATAGAAGGGACGTGACGATCAGGCCGTTGGATCACATGATCGGGCCATTGATCGTGGATCGTCCACACTAGTTTTCTTAGATTTTATTAGCATTATAGGATTTAGTTTTGTTTCTGTTATGTTTGGACATCATCATGAGTGTTTTAATTAATTTTAGTTAAACTATGGCTATTTTCGTCCAAATTCACAAAACAGGGTGTTAATTGTAATTTTTCAACTTTCTTAAAGCTATAAAAAGAGGGTGGGCGTGTGACCCTCCCCCTCATTAGGTTTTGTGAATAAAAAATTTTTAAAAAAAAAAAGGCTATTGTTTTCTTCTTTGTCTATCTTCATGCTATGTGAAGATACTTCCATGCGATTTGGAAGGGAGATTAGTGCGAGGCTAATCTTCATCAACGGAGGTGCGATGTCTCCATCTATCCTTACACCACCATCTCTTTTCTCCTCCATCAAGGTATTCTCTTTTCTTCGATTCTCACAACCTAAGCCTTCGTCTTCTCCTATACCTCTTTCTTCCATTCCCGAAACCTTAACCCTAAATCTAAAATCCCTAACTTTCCTACTTTCCCAAATTACCCAAACCTTAATTTTTACCCTAGGTTGTATTAGGTCTTCTACTTTGAAATAGACTATACCCCATGCTAATTGGATGTCCCTACATCCACTAGATCCTAGTTTCCTTTTATTTAATGATCTTGTGTGATAATGTGGTTAACTTAGGCTAGGATTATGCATGATGTTCTTTTTTTGTTCATGATTACTGTGGTGTTTAGGGCAATGCTTGTGTCTTTTTTGTTAATTATCTTAATTATGTTACTTGATCACAAGTTATTTGGTTAATGCATCGGTCCTACATCAATACCTAAGTTACATCAGGTGGTATCAAAGAAGGAGTTCGATGGAATTCTCTGAGCAGAGCAAAAGAAGCTTCATATAAGTAATTCTGACAGTGCATGGAGAGCATGCGAGCGGTTGATCAGGTGTCGTGGCACACATGAGTGAGATCATGAAGCATCTCATGATTTCTAAGGTCTCTTGCAAGCTTGGGCTCTTGAAAGGGAGAAAAGACTTCATAGAAGTAGCAGAGACAGATCAAGTGACCACAATCAACGGTTCATGACTGGAGTAAAAAGTGTTCTATGGAGTTCGTTTAGAAGCGTGAGGATTAGCAAGATCGTGAATTCTCTAGACGTTTGCATGGGATTGAATGATAGAGCCTTTCGAGAGGGGGTGTAAGTGAGTGGGAGTGTGCAGGATGGTCAAGATAGATCCCCAAGATGCAGAGATTAAGCATCTCCAATGACAAATCAAGGAGATGTCACAACAAAGTTCACATAGTTCATCATCGACCTACGGTGGCATGGATCTGAGGTCATTGAGTCATTTAAACTCCTTTCTTTATTGACAATTGAGGGAGGTGAGAAGGCTAGATGAGAGCATGGCATGTTGATGACCATGGGGCGATCTTGACATCAAGGTCAAGCTTTTGTAGTTCCACGAAAGGCCTCGCATGGAGGGGTTTTTTTATTGGATCAATATAGTCGAGCAAGTTTCAACTTCCATGATGTGCCAAATGACTAAAATTAGCGGCAATCGGCATCAAGAGGCATGCCTCAATTTGGTGGGAATAGATTCATTGAACCCATGAACACCAAAGGGTGACCAAATAGCAATGTGGGATTCGATGTGGAAGATGTTGTAAGATATGTTACTTCCATTCAACTACAAGCAATAATTGCATATGCTCCATAAAGGGGATCACAATATGGATGCCTACACTAAATTAAACCTTTTATTAGCCCGTAATGATCTCTGCAAGACCAAAGCTCAAATCATTGCAAGATACATGGGGGAGGTACGCCCATCCATCTGGGATGAACTCATGATGTTCCCAGTGTGGACCCTAGTGAAGGCATCTATTGGGGATCTATGGTGGAGGCACGCCAATGCTGAGCTGCAAAACGAGTGGCCCTGCGCTCAACACCATGACCATCCCTAACAAAGCCTATCATAGCACAAGAACATCCCCTGCCAGCCCAGGTACCACAGGCATGATGTACCGTAAAGGCCGTTACGGGGCCGTAAAGGCCGTTACATAAAAGTAACAATGGCAACCGTTACATGTTACAGGGTCGTAATGGCCGTAACAGCTGTTATGGAAAAAAAATTACCCGTAATTGCCGTTGACGGCACGTTACGTCCCTTATAAAGGCCATAATAGCCTTGTAATGGTCTATTACGGGACAGACACAAGTTTTTCATACTTTTTAATCAACATCACAGGGCAAATACGGGTTTTTCGAGGGGGTTTTCAATAAATAAAAAAAAAAATTAAAAAGAGAGATCGTTACGGGGTCGTAACAGCCGTTATGCCCTACATCGTAAAGGTAACGGTGGTGGCCGTTACGGCCACCGTTACCGTTACGAAACACCTTGACCACAGGAGGCAACAACCAGGCATGTGTAGTCACCTCTAGCACTTTACAACCAACTTGATGGCTGGCCTTTTGCATGTTACAGGTGTGTGGTGATCCGATCTAATAGTGTTCGATTATTGCAAGTAGTCGAGCTACCAAGATAAGGGAAATAAGCCATGGTAATGCATGCCAAGTTGGATGCCAAAGCTGAAGTGAAACACAACCCATTGTACCTACGATGGTGGTGAGACCACAAGACTCACCTACGATGATGATAGGGAGGCACTTATTCTCAATCTTCGTAAGAGTTTCTTGATGCTACAAAGCACCCAACTGGAGAATTGGTGTTGCTTGTTTGCAGGCATGGAGGGTTATCATTGATGGTAGAAGAATGCGATCTTGAAAGAGGCCATCAACAAGCTTTAGCTCCCCATGGAGGTTCGCCCTACACCTTACAAACTCTCATGGATTAGCAAGGGCAATAAGTTAACGGTCTTTAAATGGTGCCTTTTTTGTTTTCCATTGCTAACGTTACTTTGATGAGGTACAATGTGATGTGGTTGACATGGATGCATGCCACATCGTCTTGGGCTAGCCATGGCAATACGAGCATTACACCATCCACGATGGTCATTGCAACACCTATGTGTTTCAAAACAATGGTGAGAAAATAATTCTCAACCTAATTCAAGAGGATGTCAAGCCCAAACCCACTAAGGGGGACAGTAAGAAGCTTCTATCCATGGCGACATTTGTTTGGGCCACCTAAGATAGTGGCAAAATCTACACATTGGTGGCACAAGGAACGACAGTTGAGGAGACACATACTCGAGGGAGTGAAGCCATTGTTAAAAGAATATGCTGATGTGATGCTCAATGAGTTACCCAAGGGCTTGCCCTCAATGAGGACAACACATAGATCTAATTCTGAGTGATAGCTAGCCAAACAATACCCCCTATCGAATGAGCCCAAAGGAACATCAGGAGCTCAACCGAAAGTGAGAGAATTATTGGAACATAGCTACAAATAAGAGAGTATGAGAGCACGTGCAATACTGGCACTTCTCACCCCTAAGAAGGTCGGTCATGGCACATGTGCATGAATAGCCGCACCATTAATAAGATCACAATCACATACCATTTTACCATTCCCCGGCTCGATGATATGTTGGATCAATTAGCCAATGTTATGGTTTTCTCAAAAGACCAACCTCAAGAGTGAGTACTACCAAATACACAACTACCTTGGAGACGAATGGAAAACGACATTCAAGACAAGTGAAGGTCCCTACGAGTGGCTTGTCATACCATTTAGTCTATTTAATGCACCTAGCACTTTCACGAGGGTATAAACTACCTCTTGAAACCGTTTAGTGGCAAGTTCACCGTTGTGTATCTCGACAACACTTCCATCTATGACCACTCACATGAGGAACATTTGAAGCACCTTAGGTTGATATTTAAGGCCCTAAGGAAAGGCTCTATGTTGATGCAAAGAAGTACACCTACATGGCTGATAATGTCACCTTGGTTACGTTGTTTCAACAAAGGATGTAAAGCTTGACTAAAGCAAGGAGCAAGCGATTGCTAGTTGGCCCACTCCATGCAACATAAATGAAGTCCATAGTTTCCATTGGATAGCTACGTTCTACAGTCAGTTGAACAGTTCATTCAGGATTTTAGCTCTATCGTTGCACCCATTACCAAGCGCATGAAGACCGGACCGTTTCTTTGGACCGACTTAGGGGAGGCTAGTTTTTGGTTCAACAAAACAAAGATCTTGAAGGCTCTGATTCTAGCCATGCACAACAATGTCCTCAAGATTAGTTGTGATGTCTACTATGTTGCTGTTGGGGCCATCCTAAGCAAGAGGGTGACCCGTAGCATTCGTCTCCAAGAAATTGAGTGGGCCACAACTAGGGGTGTACACGAGTCGATCCGAGTCGAACTGGCCTCAACCCGGTCCGGCCTGGCCCGGTCACCAGCCAAACCCAGCTCGAACCCGGCCCGGTCACTGGGCCAACATGTCTAGCCCGAACTCAGCCCAGTCAACAATCGGGCGAGTTCGGGCCAGTTTCGGGCCTTGCAGGTGAAATTCTCTAATGGGCTTACCAGTGATGGTGTCGATGATGTGATCGATGAGCCAATCGATCCTCCGATTCTAGAAGGTGACTTCATTAAGTTAAATGATCTACTTTCTCCTGTTCCCGACGTTGATTCCTCTGGATAAAAGATAGAAGTTGTTTTCAAGAGATACACAAACGTGTGATGCAATGTTGATGCTCTCCATGTTGTTCTGACCTCTTTTGCTAAAGAGGGGAAAAAGATGAAGCATAACAAAAAGGGGGGGAAAAAAAAAAAAAAAAAGAACAAGGAAAGTTCCAAATATAGGTTTCTTAGAAACCAACAATACTAAATATAGGTTTCCAGGAAACCACCGACTGCTAGTTTCACAGAGGACATGGGTGTTGATAATGGCAGGAACGCCTTCATCCCTTAAGGTAATGGGAAAAAAATGGAAAAAAGGAAAATTGAAGAAAAAGGAACAAGAAAATATACCAGGTCGAGTCGGGTCAGGCCGAGATGGGTCAGGTTAAGTCGGGTTTCGGACCGAGTCGGGCCGAACTGGGACCTATCTGAATTCGGCCCGAACTCAATTTCGGGCTGAAGAAAATGGCCCATCCCGACCCGAACTCAGTTCCGGGTCAAGCCGAGTCGAGCTTTTTCGGGTCGAGTCGAGCGAGTTAACCAGGCTATCCCGGTTCGTGTACAGCCCTAGCCATGACTCAACTATTCAACGTACATCATCAAGTTTTATGCCCCCTATCTGAGCTCTACAACAATGGTGACATTACCTGATTCATTGAGAGTTCGCGTTGTTCTTATATCGTGAGGCACTCAAGTATATCAATGGGTAACATAAACTCAATTGTTGGCATGCTAAGTGTGTTGCCTCCTTACAAGAGTACAGCTTCTCTATCAAGCACAAAACATTCATACCCTGACACAATAAAGACTTGAATAGGTCCCCAAACATCTACATGAACCAAAGCAAATGGAACTAAACTATGCTTTTGGGCAAGTAGTGAAAAATTAACTCATAATGCTTACTTAACTCACACACTTCGTACTCCTAAACTATGAGAGACACCTTGAGAATCTTCAAAGAAGGGTGATCGAGACAACAATTCCACTGGTAAGAAGAGATGTTATTTTGCATTACTATTACAATTACCTCATGGTCCTCATGGTCAAGATAGAAAAGACCACCATGTTCATGTCCTCAGCCAATCTTTTAGATCATGGAAAACATAGCGTGAACGATAGAAAGTCGTAGACAATTAAGTGATTTTATGAGTTTACTAATAGACATAAGGTTAATAGGAAATTTAGGTACATAGAGAACATATGACATGAAAGAAAGGAACTTGGATAAACAGTACCCATTCCACCCACTTTATATGAAGTAGAAAGGAACTTGGATAAATAGTACCCATTCCACCGTACTTTCTACCAAAGTGACCAATGAACTCAACAACAATATATCAATAGAGGAAAAGGCATTGGATTCACCTATCATATGGTCAAAGGCCCCAAATTCAATGACCCATGGTGCAATGGACTTGGACCCTAAATAGGTCATCCTTGAGTTCATGAATGTAGCTATAGAAGTAGGAGTATTAGAAGAGATAGGTCGATTCTTCAATAACTTTCAATATTCATCTTTGGTAAGTGTGACTATATCACTAGATGTACTTGGTTGTTGAGTTGTAGGACTAGAACCATCCAAATGAGACCCACTGCTCTCTTCAGAATAAGATGCCTGACTTGCACAAGCTAGCTTCCCATGGATGTCACAACATTTCTAAACATCGTGATTTATAAGTCCACAATGAGTAAAATTCTTGGGTCCATGACCTCCCCCTACATTACTACGACCACTTGATAACCTTTATCACCTCCTTGATTACCTTGGCCACCACAACTACCATCCATAACATGTATATATTACATAAACCTAATAAACTAAAGAGAGGTACACAAACAAAACTCAAGATTAGGTGGACAGTACCATTATATGGCCCCTTATTAATTCTTCCTTGTAGATCGTACAATCAACGGCCCAAATCAATATTTGGATCCATGGATGAGAAAAAGATCCCTTTTTTTTAGTTTGACAAGTGTAATGATGCTATTGGTAGTTCCAACTTCCAGCTATTTATACAATAAGGGTGTGTTCCATTGAGACCTGTCGTTGGCTCTTCTTAAAAGCCATACAAGTGGGCCTACCCTAGTCGAGCCGGAGTTATTTAGATAATAAGGGTGCATTTGGTAGCAGCTTCTCTCTCGGAATAGAAGCCATTTTACACTTTGAGACCTTTGGTTGACTCTTCTTAAAGGCCAGAAAACTGGGCCTACCCTAGCCTAGACCAAGCTATTTAGACAATAAGTGAGCTGTTAGTAGTACCTTCTCTTTCAAAATAGAAGCCATTTGACACTTGAGAATAGCTTCCATTTTATAAGAGAATCTGCCAAAAGTAGCTTTTGGTGGTGTTACTAAATGAACCCTAAGGTAATACTAGTGTTTTAAATAGAGTGTAGCGTATAGCGCAGCATTTGGCCCTCCATAGCGTGCAGCATAAGCTACATAGCATATAACATAAGCTACAAGATACTTAATATTTTTTAATTAAAATAATAGAAAAATATGATAAATTTTACAAAATGCATATTTCCTATGAGTTTTTAACTGCGAATCTGGATCGTCAACTGCATTTCCATGCAAAATCTAAGTCTCTTTGCCTTTGGACATCTCTATGTGTGACCTCTTTTTTTATTGAAACATCACAAATTCACAATATGAACCAGAATTTGGATGGTCCAGATTGATCTAAGTGCTCTATCCATGATATTGAGCACAATTTAGATGGTCCAGGTTGATCTAATGTAGTGTTAGTGTGGTGGGGATGAGTCACCACCATTTTAAAATAGGTGTTGAACTATCATAGAAGAAAAACTAAAAGAAAATGAAATTTCAAGTAGCATATGCTACCTGTGCTACGCTACATGTAGCGTAGACTACATGCTCTATAACTAACGTTACATGCCCCGTAGCTTATGCTACCAGGAAGCTACGCTACCTGCATGCGCTATGTAGCAGTTTAGCAACGCTATGCTACGCTACGAGAGCTACCGAAAACACTGGGTAATACATACAATTTAGACAATAGAGTAATATAGTGATTGTCCCATGTGAGCAACATGCCACCAGAGTTAAATGTTGGTTGTATTGGATTTGGAATACATTATATTGGCATTAATCTTCAGTTGGAAACATGATGCATGGCTGTACAAAATCCTTAGGCATATAGGATACATACACTCACAAGTCACAAAAATAAAAATGTAAAACTACAACAACCTTATAATATGACCCGTGCTATCACCAATGAAATGCAGTCCAGTGAAAGAAAACATATTCGAAGAAAGTAATCAAGAGTTTGGAACTCGGACTTTTCTGACTTACTGTTGTGCGTATCTATCAAAAGAATTAGCTGTTAGTGGAACAGCTCCTTCAACATATTCCCGCTCATGTTCATCTCCATGATTAATAAGTCTTGGAATTGGCGCCGCATGAAACTCACCAGTCGGATTTAAATTGGAATCTATTGAAAATTTGCGAATTGTTTTTGTTATATTCAACCTGTTCTGCAAACCAAAGAACTTGGATTTAGGTTACATTCACATTATTAAAAATAAGCTGTTCAGAAGAGAGATGCAACTTTGATGGAAAGAATGACAAACAATGTATACCTAGACCATTGTAACTTACATTAGAAGCAAATAGAGAATTCTTGATTAAGCTTCCATTTGACCCAACAAATAATACATGTGGGAGTCTTATTAATCCTTTTGACTCATATCACGGGCCTCATGATGCAGGACATGGAAATTAAACATGATATGCAAGATTTCAAACTTTAGATCATACTAATTTAGAAACATTCACAAAACTTCCACATCCCACATAAAGTCAAGCATTCAACAAGGGGGGGATCTACAAGGGTCCAAGCCTACACATGTTAGGGCTGGATCAATTAAAATTATAGACCAAACAATGATCAAAGGTGAGTAGATTCATCCACACATGCAAAGGATTACTTCCCCAATCCAAGGGATTCACACGTTTCAATTCAAGAAACCCTAAGGTTGTAAAAGTAGAATAGAACTTTGGGATTTGGGATGATCTAGGGTTAGGGTTATAGAAATAAGGTAAGAGAAGAGTGAATGAGAGGAGGGAAAGAACCTGTAACCAATCCGCACACATGGGCAGCAAGCGGGCCTGACGCACGTGCGTGGAGTGTGGCCCGCACGTGTGTGTGGCCTACAAACCCAAAAAGGGCCAGCAAGGGTTGGTCGGCCAGGGATGGGCCACCCACACACCAATTTTCAAATCGAACGGATGACTGGTTTGAGCAAGGTGCTCCGCCGAAGTTTCAGCCCTCCTGCAGGGCCTGATTCTGGAAATCTGCTGTAGAGAATGATTGACTGCAAAATAACGGTGGATTTGAAGGTTGGATAATTGTAGGAAAAGATGAATATGGATGGTAGGAGGTGGGGGCGAATCGGGATGGGTGTGGCTTCGCACCATGGTAGTTAGCCCTTCAAAGAAGGGAGGGTTCACCCAATCAGGCTCCCACAACTCAGAGATTTAGAGAAGCAGAAAAAGCAAAAATTTTATTTCAATCTTCAATAAAAAAAAACCTACAAGGGGTTGCCTATTTATAAGAAAAACCTATACTCCAAAAACCGTGTCATGTACGCACCCTATTACTTAGAGACGAAGTAACAAAAATAACAATTAATCAAAGCAATCTAAATCGTCCATGATATTCCTAATAACAATAATAAGCAAAACTTAAAGTACTAGATCATCTAGAGTAGTGGGCAACAGACATGAGATCCAATGGTGGGATCCACATGACAATCGGGTCCACTCCAAGGAACCAAAACACAGTCCTCTAACTAGTAGACCCTCCCTGGACATCGTCATCGATCCAGATCGATGGTGGGGCTCTCTTCCTCTTTGCGTACATGCGTAGGGGGGCGTGCGTGTGCGCGAGATGCCCCCATCACCTCATGTAATATGAAAGGTAACCCAATGACTCTCAATCAGACTATCCAAAGCATCTGATTAGTCCGAGTTAAATGTAGATTGTTGGTTGTAACAGTCTTTTTACACTAGATTGTTAGGATCATTTGATAAGGGAAATATAAAGGAATGGACCATCCATGATGGAGATCCCTTAAGGGCATCAGATGCCACTTCAAAAATCACTCCAAATGATTTTTTTTTTCTTTTCTTCTTTTTCTTTTTTTCTTTTTTTGTTGGGTCAAGTGACACAAAAATTACTTTAGTTCTCTGTTTTGGACATTGATACTTGACTAATAACAAAACTTAGTTGGTAAGAATCAGTTTTGCATCCAAAAATCATTTTACAATAAATTAGCTCAAAGCTCTCTTCACTCCCAAAATTATTTTTTATCACCTCTCCCCTAATACATACCTACCAAACCCCTCAAAACCTTCCCTTCCAGATCAGATGGTTAGGACCATCCAATCAGAGATTCTTGAGGTGGGACCTAAAGATGGACGCCAAGATTAATGATCAAACCTTTTCCAATATAATCACTCTACACCATCCAAATTCCTAGCTATTTCTAAGTGGTTTGGATCACCTAAAGAAAGTATTTTAGAGATACAAAAAGTGGCCCACACATGATGGACAATCAAGGTTTGTGATTAGGATATTTCGTCATATGATCAATCAAAACATCCATTTTCCTCAACATTAACAAATTGATAGGAATGTCTGATCAAAGTGATTCCTGAGAGTGTGAATTGTGGACCACCCATTTTCCCAGCCACTAGTCAAGTGGTTAGGATTGTTCACTTAAAAGTAATTCATGAGAGGCACAGGAAATTAAAGGTGGGCTAGTAAGTAAAGGCTGGAATGCACTAGCACCTTGTAGTTTTCCCCTCCCCTTCACCTACAAGTGGACCTCTCCAGAAACTAGGCACTACGCCTCCTCAAGAAGGGTGCCCTAGATCCATGATCGGACCATTTCCAGTAAATCATTTTGGATCGTCCACTTTCCTATATCATCCAATGAAAGTGATTTTCGAAAGGGATGGGGAACCAAAGGTAGGAACAACACGATGGATGTTCCAAATCAACGAACTTCTACTGTAATCAATTGAAATCAACCCACTTTTATGGATCATCTGCACGAAGTGGATTTTGAGAGGGATGCGAAATCAAAACAATATGACTTGTTGATCATTCCAGATCAATGATCAGACCTTCTCCAGTAAATAAGATAATTTGAGACTTTCAATTTTTATGCCATTGGTCAGATGATTAGAATCATCTTATCAAAGTAATCATTAAGAGTCATGGGGAATCAAAGGTGAGCCCAAGTGGCCACGTGAATATGTGATAGATGGCCAAAATCAATGATAGGAACTTCTACATTATAGTTGATCCAGACCATCCACTTTCTCGCCTGTCGATCATATGGTTTTGATCATCTGATGAATTTTCAGATGCCCAGGCAACCAAAGGTAGACACCAGAAATGGAAGGTCCAGCCCAGTGATGGGCCTTTGCCAATACAAACAACATGTAAGCTGCATTTAATAACAATGAAATAGAAAATTGTTTATACGAATCAAATAGTATCATCCAAATAGCATGTTTAGGAAAGAAAACAAAAACATCCATACAACTTTCTAGGAAAATCATTCACACAAAATTATTTCCTTAAATCACACCCAAAAAACAGCATTGAAACTCTCCCATAGGTTACCAAAATGGGACTCCCATTTGCACCATTTATCCGTCCAATAAAAGATGGTGTTACTTCAATTGAGAAAAATACAGTATCTCTAAGTAGCAAGTACTACTAACGTCAAATATCATTGAAGTACTTCAACATGGAATTGGATATTTTGAAAAAGAAAGTTCTTAATCTCTTAGACGAAATATGACCCATAGTTCAAAAACCCAAAAACTCAACTCAACTCAATGTCCAGCCAGGTCGGGTTGACTCAAAGACCCAAACCAATAATTAATATGAAATTAAGATAATATAGCACTAAATATTCTTAATCTAGAACAACCAAAATAAACAACTTCATTAGCATTCCTAGTTAAGAACCTTGGCTATCTTGAAGGAGTTGAGGATTTGACTCTCTCCCTCATCACTACATTTTGTTTCAAAAAATAAATAAATAAATGTTTGATTGGCGAGTGACTCGGCTCGAGTCATTACAATTCGTGTCGACTCGATTGAGTCTTCAAGTTTCTATGAAACTTGGCTCAATCAGGCTCAATGGCAAGATTCTCAATGACTCGGCTTGAATTCTCACCATGTGGAATTGACTGGACCAAGTTTCGAGTTGACTCAACCAGTTCTACAACTGTGATATGACCTTGATTTAGCCATCATCATATCTTTATCTAAACTACCTATGATTGTCCTTACAAACCATATTTCATTGAAAATTCCTTTCTAAGACCTTATATTGCTTGGTAAAAAAGCCTTCAAATGAGCTTTTGGGTCCTTTCTCTTGCTCTGGTGGTAGACTCTTAGGAGTTTCAACACCTGGTCAAGGGTTCGAGTACCCATAGGTGGTGAAATTCTACTACAGTGTGAGTGTGTGGGGGTATGTGTGCGTGTGTTAAAAAATAAAATAAACTCGATACAAATCCTTTTGGGACTTCTCCACGTCCTCTTTTCAAGCCCTTCAATGCTAATCAAAGTTCCTTTTCTTACTGAGTTCTTGGCTTTTTGTAACCATCCCTATCAGATCTCCATCACGTATCCTTAGATTGCTTCAAATATCCTGATTCTTGATTCTATCCTTCCTAGTTTCCCGACACATCTATCTAAACCTCCATCTCTTTGCAATGATCATCATGTACTCTAGCCTCAATTGCCCAACACTTAGCCCAATAATGAAATATAACCCTGATTTAATCCAAGCAACGGGAGTTTGGGGTGAAACTGTAGCCTTCCTAAAGAAAATAACCATCGCCACTTGCAATAACGGGAGGGCAATGATAGATCCAAAGGTCGACCGGCAATCCACAAATATGGTTACGATGCATTATCTGCATGTGGCAAGACTAAATCTATCATGTGCGGTTCTCTTGCAGGCGACCTGCAGGATTTCTAATGTATATGAGGTCTTCTATAAGAGGAGGAACTATATGCTCTCATCAATATTTATATGTTTTTTTTCTGACTTGGATAAAGAAAGGGCATGTTCTCTATATGATAGGCAATCTATGTTGAGTGCCTCTAGTCATCTTATTAATAAGATGAAAAGTTGCTTCATGGCATATGAGAAAGCTGCAATTGTAAAAATTATAAATCTTGAGTCTCAATCAGGATTCCATATGAAGGGATTTCCTGTTACTTACCTTGGTGTGCCTATGTAACGCCCTGAAAATCGGGGGTCGAGCAGAAACCCAACTCCCAAGTTCCAACAAATCACTTATGCAACATATTTAATGATGATTGTATGTTGTCTGTATTAGTGCATATAACATGAATGAGATTAAGCCAAATCAGCAAAACATAATCCAGGAACAGTTGTAATACGCAAGCGGAAGACTGAAACGAATATGTATAACTTTATAAACCAGTATAGGTCCCCAAAGTATGTATGCGTTGTCAGGTCAATAATTACAAGTATTGTTTCAAAATACAAAATGTCAAAAAAATGTGATAGTCCACTACAAGTATAACCCTGAAGCCCCGTCGATCAGAACGGTCTATATAAACCCGCCTGAATACTGCATATATGAGAAAGTATCCTCATCATCTGCGAAGTCTGGCTCCGCCTCATAAGTCGGGTCTCCATCTGCAACTAAAATAGAGTCTGGTTGGTGTTTAAAACACCGTCCCAGAACGTGAGAGTGAGTGATCAACTCAGTGGAACAATAAAGCAAAGGTTAACATGTTATCAATTCAGTCAAGCAGTAATGATAAAACAATACAATCAAACATCCCTAAGTACTCTGATTAATGCAGGAATGGTATGTATAAATGATGCACGCCCTCGCCTGCACTCCCTCTGCGGTCTTCATCTAACAGTCTCGCATGTCAGTCACTTCCTCAGTGCTCTCTACTCAACGTCAAACGGCACATGCAGTGCGGTGCATGAGCGTGATTACCAAGTTCTTATTAGTCCTTTTCATACAGCAGGATTGGGAAACTAAGGTACCTCCCTTATATCAATACCCAAACAATGATCCATTCTAGGGTCGTCAGTCCTAGTAAATCTCATACGAAGTTGCGGTTCTAGGTCATTGCAAAGGACTCGTCACCTGATCAGTGCAGGCCTAGTTTATACTCTAGTTGCTACAGAAAGGCTCGTCGCCTCAACACAGGCTCAGAGTATGCTCGAGGTCACTACAAAGGGTTCGTCACCTGATCAGTATAGGCCAACAGCTCGAATACAGCGTCTCATACCACCGTATTCGGCTCACGAGCTTATGTTGCTCACTGGTCACTACGGGTGGACTCGTCGCCCTGGCGTAGGCCGACAGCTCGACCACGGTGTCCCATACCACCATGTCCGGCTCATGAGTCTTAGCGGATCGAGGTACCCAGGTTAACGGGGTTTCCACTGGTGAGTTTGGTACCCTAGGTTCAAGTAGTAGCGTCCAAACATGGTGAACATACATCGGGCCAATCGGGTTACTTGACGAGCTCGACTAGCACGAGCGCACGTTGAGTTGATCGACATGAAGTGCGTAAGCACTCCGTGTGGCCTAACCACTATCGACATCCCAAGTATGGCTCAAATTCATCGACCATGTCCTGTGTGGCGAGACAACCTAAGCCACCAATTCGAGATCCGTTACCGATTGCCTGGACTATATAATAGCCCCAACCACATTCAATTATAACAGAAAATCATATGAGATAATCAGAACAGTAATGGATCAATAATTCCAATCATACAAGCATTTGAGCATTTTATGGATAACAACTTAAACATGAATTCACACATATGCATTCCATACCTAAACAGACACTATAATATAAAATACATGGAGGAAATCATACACATAGTTAAGGTAGTTGAGAATCATATCTCAACACTCATACAAAGTACAAATTACTAACTACTAGTTCATTCAGACATTTTTACAAACACTTAGTCTATGCATTCCAACATACATGACGTATGTTGGTTATAATATGAATTAGGGCAAATCCTTTCGTCAAGGAGTCGTCGCCTACACAACAATCATATACCCACGACAGTTAGTCATGGCGAGCACGAATACAAATTCTATACTCATTCAGACATTTTCACAAACACCTAGGCTACACATTATAACATACACGATGTATGTTGGCATAACATATATTAGGGCGAATCCTTTCGCCAAGGAGTTGTTACACATACAACTAGCATATATTCACGGCAATTTATCATGGCAAACACAATTTCAAATTTCATACGTATACGATCATTTCTACCAACACCTGGAATACAATATATTCAACATAGTTCATGTATATCTGTATCGCGAAACAAACAATGCATTTAGCATGTGAAATGGCACCCACGTCAGTAATAAATCATTAACCGACATTGAAAGCCTTGAAAACCATAACCTAAACGTTTATAGTCCGCACCTTTCGCCAGTAAACGCGTAACGAATTCAGTTTAGACACTAAGTCTTTGTCAACGGTAGAATGGCAACCTATAGCATGAATTAGGTTAGCTATTTCATCACTTACACTATCTGAAACCCTAAAACATATTAGGGTTAGGTTTTCTTACCTAAGAGTGGGATCGGAATCGCCCGAATAGCGATATAGGAATGGTAGATAAGCACGTGGAATGGCGAGATTGAGTCCCAAGAACAATCTCCCACACTCTCCCTCTCTTTCTCTTTCTTTCCTTCTCTTTTCTCTCTCTTCTCTCTCTAGGGTTTGCAAAATCGTATGTGAAGGGAGAGAGAGGGTTTAAGGGCCTTATATAAGCCCAGAACTGACCGAAATGGCCCCAGGGCCATGGTATACTTAGGTTACAGCCAAATGGGGGTTGTTTTGATCCAACGGAGCACTTCTGGAGGCCCATTTTCTGCGTGCGGTCGGACATAAGCTCCCTGGCATGGGATCTAGGTCGAGTTAAGTTTTCGGCCCGATCGGATTTATAGATCGACCGTGGCGGAACAGTTTCAGTTCAACGGTCACCGGCACTCGATCAGGGCCACAACTATGCTGACATGTGTTAGGAATTTTCCCGGATCCGAAGGTGTAATTGGGTCAGATTCTGACGGTCTGAAAGCTTAGATTTGGCTTACAAGCGAACAGTCCAAATCACTTAAATCTGAGTTCAATTTCTAAAGATATTCGCGTTTCTCACACACTTCGCTCCAAGCTCAAGTTGTGCGTTTCTGGGTATCATTAGGACTTGATTTCCGAGATGGTTGTCAAGCCCAGTAAAGCGGTCATAAGCATTTAGTTTCGTGGTCATCGGACTTTCGACGTGCGGTCCAGGTCCGATACGAAGTTTCACTGTGCTCCCAAGAGCAACTGGGTAATGAGATTGATCCTAGATTTCAGGGTAATGTAGCGTTAATGATTCTGCAAGTTCTGGGTCTTGCAGTTCGTATTTAAAGTGGTTCAAGCGGATTTCACAGCTAATCTAGTTTAGCACTAGTTAATTTCGTCTAATTTCTAAAGGATTTAGTCCTGAGTGATTTCTGCCTGAGGTGGTACTCAGGTCTTTGTACGGATTTTTTCCGAGACGTTACAATATATATGTGGGAAGGCTAAAGAGAGTCTATTTTCATGGCACTTAGGAAAAAAGTCGCAAAATAGAAAGAGAAGCTTCTGTCATCAAGAAAAAAGCTTATTCTCGTTAAACGTGTATTGAGCATCATTCCAATTTATTTGCTTTCAATAAGTTCTCCCCATCAACTATTTATCTTGGGATGAAAAGATCTTCGCCAAGTTCCTTTGGGATGAAGGAGAGAATGGTCTCAAGCATCATTGAGTCAGGTGGAGTAGAATAAGTTAACGAGTGCAGGAAGAAGGTTTAGGTACCAAGAGTATTTAGAGGATAGAGAAGGCTTTTAGAATGCAGATGCTATGGAGGATGGTTTCAATGAATGCAAAGTGGTCACACTATGTGAAAGGCAAATATGTGGTTAACCCTCATTTATTGACGGTGGTCAACCGAGGTCTTGCTCTTGATCTTGGGGTAGGACGGTTGAGTTAATAGAAGATTACCTAGCAGCTTCTAAATGGTTGATGGGTCAAGGTGTGATCATTCCCCCCTAAGGATAGAAGGTGGGGAAATCAGCCTCTAAAGGATTTTCTTTTCTGTTCTTATATGATTTTTTAGACGGGAATGAAAACTCACTGGTTAAAGAGACTTGGAGGCTTGATGGGTCTTGGAATGTTGGTTTACTTAACCAATATTAGCCTCAGAATCTGGTTCAGGAAATTGCTCAGTTGGATATCAAGCCATCAGTAACCAGTATAAACTGATTTGAACAGTAACTTCTCATGGAAACTTTTCAACAAAGCCTGGAATTTCCGAGTGCTCGGCGTCCAGCTTTGTGGCTAATTATCCATGGATTTGGAATAAGGATTTGAGTTTCATTCTTCTTCTGGAAAGCCTTGTAGGAAAAATCCCTATTGATTGCTCAATCAAAAAAAGTCAGGCGTCCCTCTTCTCTCCAGTTGTGGATGCTGTCCTAATTGGGCTGTGGAAGACACTAATTATTGCACGCTCAATTACAGTGTACTAGATGCAGGGATGCGGGGATACTTCTGCAATATCTTGGACATTCCTCTTAGTGCTGATCAATCATTTCATCAAAGATCTAATATGCAGTTCAGCAGGGCATCTTACAGAAATCGGGTATCCTAGATAATTGGTCTGGTGCCCAGTCTCATTGCCTGGGAAGTGTAGAAGGAATGAAGGCATAAAATGACAAACCTTTTTTTCATTATTAAAAAAGTTATTTGATCATTGCAAGTTTTGGAAAATCGGAGAGAATTTATAAAATACTGCAGTTTTCTAAATAAGCTATAAATCAAGAATATTAATCTGCAGATCAAGCCAATTAATCCAAGGATACACACACACACAGACACACACACACGCGTGCGCACACACACAAAAGACGGTTACGTCCTCTAAATGCATTTCTCAAACTTGATGTTGATAGGGAAACTGAAGTAATCCAGGGATTGGTGGAGATGGTAGCATCATCAGAAATGTCAAGCATGATCTCCTCTTTGCATTTGCTCATTTTTACAGGAATTCCTCTAATATCATTGCTGAATTCAAAGCAATTTTGGACAACCCGTGGTTGTGCAAATAGTATAATCCTTCAAATGTCATAGGGGAGTGTGATTCTAAAATGGCGGTAGAGATGAACCTCAATCGGATTTATTTGGCCTGGATGCATGGTGTATGAAATCAGATATCCAAAATTTTGTTTGACAAATGGGAGCTGATATATCTCATATATCCAAGAAACCAAATGTTGAGATCAATGCTTTAGCAAATTGTGCATGTGACTCAGAATGGAACCAAGTTATTTTAACCGCTCAGAGGTGCCTTCGAAAATTAAAGTAGATTGAATTTCAGACAAATCTGGAATTCCAAATATCAGATAACTGATTAAGTTTTAGTTGAGTTGCTTTTGTTCTGAGCCTCTGAGGAGTTAGGTCTAGTCTCCCCCTCTTTACTGTATTCCTTCTCATTGTATTTATAAAATTCAAGAAGGATTGTCAACTTCGCTGAAAAGAAAAGAAAAGAAAAGAAAAGAAAAAGGGACTTGTGAGGACTTTAGAGGCAAGAGGAATCTAAAATGGAAGTCCATAATATGATTTAGGAGTACAAGTGATGAACATAGAACAGATAATCAGAGTTCCTGATTTTCAGCAATCTCAGTATAATACAAGCACTCTACCAACTCATCAATACCGGCAGCTATATACCATTGAAAACAGCATTTGGGGAATAATAGCAAAACAAAAGGATAAAGAAACAATAGAAAGAAAGAGGGATGGTGTGAATGCATGATGCATCCATGCCATATGTCGCATGGGTGTGGACACGTAGGGCCAAGGGTGCACCGCATCTGCAGTCAATCCATGATTTCTAGCCTTAGGACTGTATGAATGGTATTTGGGGCCCACATACCACTGAATAGTCCAATTGGTGGTCCGATTGGAATGTGGCGCCCACGAATCCAATCAGTTGACCTACTTAGTGGTTCGATTGACATGTAGGGACCACAAGACCAATTGGAAAATCCTATTCACGAACAGTGGAGCCTACTAGTCCCATTTTGAGTTCGGGCAAGCAATTGAGCTTCACGACTTGATTTAATCTATGTAGAAGTTTATGCAACTGTCATTTATCAGAAGTTTGTATCCGATCGGAATCCTGCAGCAAGAGATGATTAAAAGAGAGTAGAATGGTCCTAAAAAATCAGATGTTTAATCCACAACAATGTTTTAAATATCGTTATCGCATAATATATCGCACCCTTGGATACAGATACATATCGGTTATCGAATGAGATATATCCGTTGTATCGCGTAATGTATCGTTGTTGTTGGGAAACACGGGAACATTGGGATATTGGTCGAATATTTCAAGGAAACTTCAAGGATTGTTGAAAAAGACATCAATACACTTAGAAATAAAAACATTACAAAAAAAAGTGCACATAATAGGGGTTTCCTCTGCATGGGGTCCTAATACATGCACTGTCCAACTGAACTGATGCAAGTATATTTAAAGTCTATTCATATAATTTATAAACATAAGAAGACATGTATGGAAACACAAGCAATACATTCAAAGCAAAAGAAGAATCACTAGATCAGGTTACATGTTTGATTTTGTGTTTGGAAATTGATTTGTGAGAAATTGAGAAATTTCGATTTTTCCCAATTTTCCACTACTTGCCTCGTCTCCCCCAAATCTCGAAATCGAAGCTCCAAATCCATAATTTTTCATGGAAAACATGAAGAATCATAGATTTGTAACCATTTGACATTGATTTAACGTGATTTACAACCAAAAAAAAAAGGATCCAAAATCGAAAATGCTCACCGGATCGAATAGGTGGGATATATCGGCACTACCTATGCATTTTGTCTCGCATAGGTGGGATACAAGATATATCGTGGGATATATCGGCCGATATCATCGATATTTAAAACACCGATCCACAATTGCTGTCATTGATCTTTGTGGTTTGTTTCAATCAAAATTTTACATGTGTACAACACCAAAATGATGCCCCTGATGTTCTAATACTAACTTCATACATGTTATGAATTTATATCAATGGAATCTATAGATTTTGGTCCTCCACTTTGTATGAATTAGAAATTGTTCAATTTTCACAGAATTATCTATACACATGCCTTACTCTTCAAAAAAAAAAAAAAAACCTATATACAAGCCTTTCTCTTGTTACTTGTAAGAAATCAAGACCTAAATCTCCAATAGGTGCATTTTACAACTTAAAAAACCGAATGCCGTGGATGGAGACTCATGTAGACATCGAATATATTCATTAGATCTGCATTTAAGAACCATGACCTTTAGGTGTATGTCTGCAAGAAACTAAGTTGTATCAACATTTTGCTAATTTAAGCTGGCTCTTGGCATCCACAGTGTGATAAGGAGTAAGGACTATTGTAGACAATTCCAAAGAGGGAGAATAAACAAGGTTTAGAAAAAAGTGCAACAGAAGAATGATGGAAACCAACATCGACCATCATTAAGCCTTAACCCAACTAATTGGGGCTGGCAGAAACCAACATCAATATTTTTCAATTTTTTCAACAAAATTGTTGATAGAATAATGAAAATTCTAAACAAGAGACTTGAAATCCTCAATCTCAGGTCTTTATTTTCTTTTAATTTATTCTCTCTCTTTCTTTTTTTTTTTTTTTTCTTTTGGGGGGGGGGGGGGGGGGGGGGAATGAAGATAAACTAAAATTTCATACTCAAATGAATAAACTTCCTATTCAAACTAAATCTCAATGGCTCAAATAATAACATGAACTTCTTCCTAAGATATGGGAATTGATACAGGAAGAGGCTCCCATTTCTCAATATTCAGGAAATGAAAATTGCTGATAGAATAACGAAAATTCCAAACAACAAGACTTGAAATCCTCAATCTCAGGTCTTTATTTTATTTTTCTGTTTTCTTTCTTTTTTAGGGGGCGGGGCAAGGGAAAATGAAGATAAACTAAAATTTCATATTCAAATGAACTTGCTGCTCAAACTAAATCTCAATGGCTCAAATAATAACATGAACTTCTTCCTAAGATATGGGAATTGATACAGGAAGAGGCTCCTGTTTCTCAATATTCAGGACATGAAATTGCCAATCACCAAAATTCAGGCCAAACCACTCATCAGGTGGGCCACACCATATATGTTTCAATTTATACATTTGTGCCATCTGATGAGGGGATTGGCCTATTTTTGCGCCATGTAATCTTCATGGTGGGTCCAGCTTATGGACAGCTCGGGTGTCATACATGTGACACGCTGGCTTGTGTGCCCTGTAAAACTGGAATTCTAAATGCAGAAATATATTTTATAGCCAATGATCAGCTACCGACTAGCAACATGACCAGACATATTTGACCTAAAAGGAAATTTTTGAATGGCAGAAACTTACTGTTCCTAACACATCACTCACATCAACCGACGCAAATTCACATGAGAGTGCAGGAAAACTGCAAGCAAATTGAGGTAAGCAAAAGTAATAACAAAATGAGAAGTAATCAGAATGTGAAATTGACAGATAACTCTGAAGAAGGCACAAAAAAAGATATGTGCAAGATACATTAGAGTCAAGTGATGCTGGTAAGACCTGTATACATATAAAAGAAAAAGATTTCAAAAAAAAAAAAGAGTTGAGAAGAATTATAATGCCCTGCACATCAGCAGATGTATAGTTCTCTGATACCAACGATTCCATACATGTGGGCCATGTGGTTGGCCGAAGCAAATCTATGATCTGATGGGACCTACAACGAATGGGGGATACCCCACAAATCTACATAATTGGAAGATACCAAAACTTTGATCTTTGGATTATTTTTCAAATGTTCCTCCAATCTGGAAGATTTTAGAGTTTCAAGGCATACACCATCCTCACTGGCACCACCAGCTCAACTGTTTGGATCACCAAAACATCAACCCCACAAGTAAAGGATCCTGTGCATCAGCAGACTGGTAATTCCTCATGAGTATGTTGAGAATACTCAAACATTCAGAAATGACAAAAGAAAAGGGAAACAAACAAACCAAAATCTCATTACCTTCAGGATTCTGTGAAATGCATACCCATCATTGTTAAATGAAAGAAAGACATTTAATTCACTAGCATTAGAAGTCACAACATACTTAGAAGGGATATTCTGTGGCAAGGTGGGGAGGCAAGGAAGAAATTTCATCTCATGAAGTGGGTTGATGTTTGAAGACCGAAAGAGGAACGGCTAGTGGGGATTCATAACTTAGGGGTAATGAATGGGGCTCTATTTGGCAAATGGATTGGCAGGTTTGGGACGGAGGAGGGAGGATTGTGGAAGGAGGTTATTGTCATAAAGTATGGAGTGGAGTGGGAGGAATGGTGACCTAAATGTGTTCCTCTATATATAGGGTCGACTGTTTGGAGGTCCATTATGAGATTTAAGGATGTGGTATTAAGAGGGGTGGGCTTTGGGGTGGGTGATGGTTCAAGGGTGAGATTTTGGAAGGATGTATGACTAAGAGGGAGAAAATTGCAAGACCAATATCCAAGGCCAGCTCAAGTGGCCATGGATGTAGACATCTCAGTTAAGCAATGTTTCTCGCCCCATGAGTCCAACAGGGTTTGGTCTCCTCTATGTCGAAGGGATCTCCATGAGGAGGAATTTGAAGAATTGTTGGCGATATTAAAGCAGTTGTTGGGGGTGTCTCTTTCAGAGGGGGGCAACTCGGTGTGTTGGTTGGAGGCAAAGTAGGAAAAGTTCTCGGTTAGATCTTTCCATTCTATGATATCAAGCAGCTTTGATGTAGGCAATAAGGTCTATACCTTTTTCCTTTAGTCCTACAGTGCCCCCTCAAAGGTGGTGGCATTTGCATGGCTAGTGGGGTGGAATAGAGTGCTATCGATCGGCAATTTGAGGAAGAGGGGTCTTATCATAGTTAATGTATGTTCCTTGTGTTGGCAAGACGAGGAGTCGATGAATCATCTCTTTATACATTGTCCGTTCTCGAGGGAGGTGCGGGAAAGTTTCTTCAGGCTCTTCGGTGTGTCATGGATCTTGTTGTGGTCAATTGATGATTTTCTCAGGCAATGGCATGGCGGTGGGCATGGTTTTGTAAGTAGAGGGAGGTGGAGATTGTCTCTTCTAGCTATGTTGTGGGCTTTATGGGGAAAAAGAAAGAATAGGTGCTTTCGGGATATACGGGCAGCCCAAGGGGGGTCTTGCTTAGAGCAAGATCAAACGTTATTGAATGGGCAGCTGCTGCTTCTATTGCAGAGGCCCATTGTAAAGCTGGTTTTTGAGTTGGGCTGTATCACCTTGTTTGTTTTTTCTTCTTGTAATTTTTCCAGCTTTTCCATTTTTATTAACAAATTTTCATCATTCCAACAAAAAAAAAAAACATATTACTTCAGAAATATGCACTCCACGCATCATCTATAAATACTTCATTCATAATAGGTGGGGAATTAAGCATCCATCTATTTATATTATGAACTGTATGAAAGGCAAAGATTGACATTGAATCTGGACTCGAAAAATTAAAACAAAAAATACAGATAGAAAAAAGTCTAGAAATCCGGTGACTCACCATTTGAAATCTGTTAATGCATCGGTGAAATAAGAAAGAGAAACTAGATAAAGAGATTCAGCTTATCATGTTTTTCCATGACATCTTTTCTCAAGAAAATGTCTTGGAAGGGGAAACAAATCAAAATAAGATGAAACAAATTAAAGAATGACTTGTTACCACAAAATGGTTGGCTACCCCGACATGCAATCTTTTACACATGTGCAGGACATCAGTGCCATGCATAAGGAGGACCCAATCTGCAGATGCAATGCCACAACAATCCAGCTGGTCAATAAGGTGGGCCACCCATGTGTGAAGACAAGGGATGGTTTAGGAAAATTTGAAAGTTGTTCAGACTGTCCATTGTTTCCATACATGTCCAGCCTACCTAACAGTTGACCAGCCTAAGTTTTGGGAAAATTGATCTACTCAGCAGACCCCACCACAAACTAGTATTTGATTATTTGATCAATGTACAAGAACATATTCAAAAATGTTCCAGAGCCAAAGGTTGTAGGAGAGAACATCAGTGTTTCAATCAATTCTGCCTCATGTGTTGGTTTTGATAGATGAAGCTTGATGATTTTCAATCAGGACCCAATTCATATACAATCATGATAAAGGATGATCTATCCAGTGTGTATCCGCTACCATTTATCAACCCATAAAAGATTGTTGAATCTGTCAATCAATCGAAGTTGACAAACTGATAGGCAAAAACTCATGGATGGGCCAATTATCAAAATTTGCAGCAACTGCCTGTTCCAAACCATTCAACCATGAACTTTTTTTTCTGGACCCTTGTTCTAAACTTTTATTGACCATCAATAACTTGGTGATGGACCAAAGAGTTACAAACTTTCAATCAGTGCAATTTTTGGGTCATGGTTCATACAAGGTGGTCTAGATCCTTCACCAAAAATGCAACCATGAAGGTCTTGTATGGATGATACCATTTACTAAAAATGCAACTGAATGGACATGAGAACCTACATTTCCATGGTAAATTTTAAGCTTCATGTATTACGAGAAAGGAAAAACAAACCTGCATCAAGGACAACACAAAAGGAAAATAAAAGCTCAAAGATTGCAGTTCAAAAAAATGGCAGAACTACCTAATATTAAAATCAATGCGTAGGAATTCCCCATCCGCACTCTTATCAACAACAACGGCTGTGTCAGTGCTGACCGTCAAGTAATTACTCAGCTCCTGAAAAACAAAAAAGCACAATCTCCTACCATAAATCATAGAAAATAAAGAATGGGTGGCAACCATTTGTTCTAGCATCTTATTCTTAATACCAATAAAAAAAGAAATTTTCCATTAGATATAAGAATACGTGACTGTTAATCAGGGTGGGAGTAGATATTGATTTTTTAAATAAATGTGTTTACGCGCAGAAATGGATGGGAAGAAGGGATAAAATTGTTAACAAAAATGTCATGTTGTTTAAATGGTTTCAGATAATTGTACAAAACCACTTAACAAAATAAGGAAAGATGTAGTTAAGAATTTCCAAAATGTATTTCTATTTTGGTCGATTGATTGAACTCCGCCCAGTAAAGATGCACCAGCCCTGTCAAGGAGTGCTGAAGTCAGGTAGGAAGCCTTTGTATGAAATATTGCTGAGAAATCTTGACATTTCCCATATCAAATATTGATGATTGGCAAAAAAAGGCCCCGTAAATCCAATCTCAAATAGCCGGGACAAGGCTATGATATTTTTTATATTGGCACAAGGAAATGATGATGATGATGTCAGACAGTAAAGACATAAAAAGCATCTAGCAAAAATCGATTTCACTGGACACAAGAAAATCGAATTATATTGAATGCAAATCAATGATGAAACAAGCTGATTAAAAAAATTGCAGTGAATCACCTGAGCATATATATTTAAGAGAAATGTGATGGCAACTCTTGGGAGTCGGATTTCTACTCGTGTGCGAGATCTGAGCTGTCCAGAATGTGGGGGGCCCATGTACATGCTGTGGCATGAAAATCAAGCTGGTACAGTCATTAGGTTAGGGTTGGGTGCTATCATCATCATCATCATCATCTTAGCCATTCTCCCAGAAATTTGGCATTGGCTTTCAAATGGTGGATTGGCGAAAAAAAATAATAATTTGCAACTGGCTGCCCACTAGGTGTGCAATGAGAGAAAAATCGGAAGGTCAAAAAGGATTGAACAACGGTCCACATTCAAAATCATATCAGCTCATGATCAAACATGTCTGATTTTGGGCATTGCATGCACGTGACTGACCTATATTCTCTGATCTCACATATAGAAGCCCCATTAGCCTGCATAAAGGAGAGTACAATCCGGAATCCTACCTCAATGAGTAGCCATAGCAGGATTCTAAACAGTTAAGGGTGTAAACGGGCCATCCTCTAAAAACTGGGTTCAGCAAATTAAAATTCTGAATAGGCCTGACCTGACAAGCCAGCCCTGAACTGTTCAAAATCCAGTCCCAAACCAACTCAGGCCCACCCTGTTTACACCCCTACCAACAGGTAACTAACTTGTGAGGATAAACAACCAAAGTAATCAACAAAGCATTAGATCGAAGCCTGAAGCAAGAAGAATAGAACATGTATCAAACTATAAAAACCCTTAATTCCTCGATAAGAAGAGGTGCAAGTAAAACATACCATTCCAAATAAAAACATCATGGAGAGTGCTGCTATAATGGATAACCCTGCACCTGATATTGATGCCTCTGTCAAATCTCTAGGAATTTTCCTGTCATTGAGAAAATATATATACAGATGAAAGATATACATCCACTCAAGGTAACCACTATCCTGTGAAATACACAGATTACATATGTCAACCAAGAAACTTACGAAGGGTGCATTGGGATGCACAATCGGAATGAATCACAATTATAATCTAATAAAGTTGAAATAATCAAATTGCAACTACCTTCCCAGCATTAATATTGAGAGACTAGGTTCCAAGGTGCAATTATGTCACTCTCAAGATCGACTTGAAAGGAATGTAACTGCAATTTGAGGGTTATTTATTATCTATGCTAGGAAGCATAATTAGTTCTTCACCATTTCCTCTTGATTGAAAGCAGATGTTCATAATTGAATGTACTTGTGCAGCCAAAGCAATAACTGCTTTTTCATAAGAAGAACATGCTCCATTTCCATCCGTCCAGATAGTTTAAGTGGCTAGTGACCATACTAAGCAATTATTTATGTTATTCTAGTTCAGTACTTGTAGAGATGCACATATTGAGAACTAAATATCCTTAAAACCAATTGAGATGAATCCCAATTGGTTTACTTGTGTGTTGGCACTTTTGGGTTTTGCAAGATCTCCAAGGTAATATAAATGAATTCCGACATTTGACAACCGGTGTTTGCCTAAAGTCCACATAAAAATTAATCTGTGAACAGCCATCTGAGGGTCATCACCAAACTATCGTTCATTGTATTGTTTGAAAAGAGTAGAATATACACATGCCGATATGTGAATGGTAGTGAACCTGTGAATATGCCCGTCTGTAAGTCGAAACACGCAGAGTAGTAAATTATGATTCAAAAGGTGTTTACTTAGGCGCAGTGCCGGGATCCATTGAATAGGTTTCAAGGTGGGCTACTTAGGCCATGTGTGCAATTATGCATTTTCCCTCAAAAAGCCAGTCCAACCAAACCAACAACCCATTACATAAAACAACAGTGAGTTGCAAAAGAGAAACAAACTACCTTACTCGGCAGGTGATCTAATCTGTGGAGCAAATATGTCTTCTTAATTTTTACAGGCACACCATTCTCTGCAGCCATTTTTATTTTGGTTTATTTTGAATTAATGGCATATTTTCAGGCCAGCATTCAATAAAGGAGGAGCCCACATTCCAATGATTTAGACCATCCATCAAGTGTGCCTTGAGGACAGGAATGGATCAAGAACCTCTTCTATCAAACATGGGCATGCATCCAAACAATAGGCTTTTTACCATCACAAACGAATAACCATATATATTTGTTTCTAAACATCCAATTGCAAACCAATAATCAGACGGTTTAATTGTTTGATGGGGAAGTACGTTGAAGCATCAACCATCTGACGTTGGCTTGTTTGATTAACAGTTTGGATCAGTGAAAAGTGGGCCCTTTTCACAAAATACTGGCCCAAAATAAAAATGCCACTACTTCCTACCAAGAAATTGTATATTCCCTCAGCTTGTAACTCAGAAGAGGAACACTTACCTTTCATTCTCTGCTTCACTATTTTACACCAAACAACACAATGACATGAATCCAAGATGGCAAGACCATTCCACAAAGGAGGAATGATTTGTATGGTCTGGGATTTGGATCGGCATGAATGCATGCCACGTCTACATGGATAATTCATAATTCAAAAACACAAAAGCTCGACTGACTCAATGTCCAGCCAGTTTGAGTCAACTCGAACGAGTCTGACTCGACTAGTTATTTGATAATTAAATTTAAATAATAATAATAATAATAATAATAATAATAATAATAATAATAATAACATGTATTAAAAACAGTGATCTTAAGTTAATATATATGGACTAGCTGAAATGAAGAAATCCATGGTGTGCTCATCACAAACTATTGCTTTCTTAGCGACTTGGCTAAAGTCAGCCAAGTCATCAAGATGACTCGACAGTCACACTCAAGAGCGAGTTCCCAAGTGACTCAGCTCCAAATATCACTGAGTCAAATTGGTCGAGTTTCGAGCCAATTCAATGAGCTTAGTAAACTGTGGCAAATACACATACCAGCTAGCTCTCTCCTCCTAATCAAAACAAAAAATGCACAAAGGCTACTCACAAGCCCCACATGTTCCAACAAGCAAGATCCAGTACATTCGCCTTGTAGGCCCCACGGTCAATTCCCCGTGTGGCCTGAAATCAGGCCAATCTGATCATCCAAAGGTCTGAACATTAAAAAAAAAAATTAAAAAAATTAAAAATAATAATACTAAAGGTCCACATTCGGCATACACACGTGGCGCACCTGACCTCAAAACAGAGCTGATTTTCAGGGCAACGGCAGATATTCAGCAGTACCCACCACACCAACATCCCGGATCTCACAAGCACATGCCACATTGGCACAGGCAAGGATGGCAGGTTGGAAATCCTACTCTGGCCTCAATTTTAGAAATGAGAATTCTTATCAAATAAAAAATATTATCAAACAGTTAATCTAAACTTTTAAGATGCCAATGCATAAAATCTAATAAACCTAATAACGCAATCAAAATTCATGTATATATGTATGAATGAGGTCGACCTCGCGGGAGCTTTCCATAAGGTCGAGCTCTGTGGTGGGCCCATCGTGATGTGTGTTGGATATCCACCCTAATCCATGATTTGGATGGGCCACACCATAGGATATAGTTGAGAGTGGATGCCCACCCATTAAAACCTTCCTGATTGTTTGTGGAATTCTACCCGAACAAATGGAGAAGGTGGGATTTTCTAATGGCAGATGAAAGCGAAGGAAGCAAACGAATGGGCTGGGAGAGATCTTACCTGTAAAAATCAACGGACTTGATCTTGCTAGAGGAGAACATGGTTGCAGAGAGAGAGAGAGAGAGAGAGAGAGAGAGGATCTCTGTTGTCTGGTATTTTTGTCTTTTGATGCATGAAAATGGAATGCCATCCTCCTTTTGCTTTCAAGGAACGGTTACGTGACCCGCGAGAGCACTCGAAATCCTAACCCGTATCAAGACTCGCCCCCTATTCTAGCAATGGGCCCCATTAGACAATGACCAGCTCATTACCGGTCATTTTCAGCTGGACCTGGTCGTCGTTTTAAATGCGTCCTACCCCTCCTGGGAACGGGCAGGAGCTTTGAGTGGCCACAGTGATGTATGGATCTCATCCACACCGTCCATCCATTTTTTTCCTATCACTTTAAGTTATAGTCCCAAAAATGAGGAGATCCAAGTCTCAAGTGGACCACACAACAGGAATCAACGGTGATAATAATTCTTACCATTGAAACTTTTCTAAGCCCCAACGTGATGTTTATTTGCCATCTAACCTATTCATAAAGTTACATAGACCTGGATGAAGAGAAAACACAAATATCAGATCCATCCAAAACTTCTGTAGCCCCCGACAAGTTTTCAATGGTAAGAGTTTAATCCCCATTGTGTAGTCCACTTGATCCTTGTATCTGCCTTATTTTTGAGCTCTTGTCTTAAAATGATAGGAAAAAATGGATGGACGGTGTGGATAAGACCCGTACATCACGGTGGCCACTCAAAGCTCCTGCCCATTCCCAGCTGGAGACGGGCTGGGCAGGACGCAATCCGCGTTCGTGTGACTAAATGAGCCTTTGTAATATCAACCAAAAGGCCCAGTGATAGCGGAGAAATTTACAACTGTACGACCCATATACGGCCCATTTACATTTTAGAGCCCACTTCTTTTTACCATTCGAGAATAAGCCTCAGGTGTACGGACGGCTTACCAAAGGTCGAAAATGGCCCTGCTTTTTACCTTCAAGCGGATCGGTGGTGCTCGAAGGCGAGCGCTGACGCTCCTCGAACTCCGAGTTGTACGAACGGTTCAAAAGGGTAACGGATTGGCTACTCCCCCTGACACCAGCTCCGTGGCTGGTGTTCGGTGCTTTGTGGGCCCCACCATGATGTATGTGTTTCATCCATTCCGCTCATCTATTTTTAAAGTTCATTTTATTATTTGGCTCCAAAAATGAGAGGGATATAAAACTCAGGTGGACCACGCCACATGAAAACAATAGTGATTGGATATCAACCATTAAAATCCTCCTATGGCCAACTATACTGTTTATTTGACATCCAATCTGTTGATTAGGTCATACAGGCCCAGATGAAGAGAAAAACCAAATATCAGCTTGATCCACAACTTTTGTGGGCCCCAAAATGTTTTTAATGGTTGACCCTCATTCAACACTGTTTCCTGTAATGTGTTCCACTTGAGATTTGAATGTACCTCATTTTTGGACTCATACCGTAAAATGATCGGTAAAAACAGATGGATGGCATGGATGAAACACATACATCATGGTGTGGCCCACATAGCACCGACCACCAGCCATTGGCTGGTGTCAGGGGGAGTAGCCAATCCGTTCCCGTTCAAAAGATATTAAAGTTACATGGGCCCACAGTTATGTATTTATTATCAAAAAAAAATCATATCCAACGATCAACTGGACCACACCACAAAGAGTAGTGGGAAAATGGATTTTCACCATTAAAAATTTTGTAGGGCCCACCGTAACATTTATTTTCCATCCAATCTATTCATAAGGTCAAAAAGACCTGGATGAAGAGGAAAAACAAATTTCATAATGATCCAAAACTTCTGTGACCCCGTAAAAGGGTTTCAACGGTAGACGTTCAATCCTCTGCAACCTTTTACAGTGTGGTCCAATTGATAGCTAGATCTATCTTATTTTTCGTCTCAAGCCTTAATACGAGTTTGCCAAATAGATGGACAGTTTGGATATAACACATACCTCATAATAGGACCCACAAAAAAGCGATGGGGATTACAAGGGCAAAAAATAGAATAAAATAATATAATATAATAATAAATAAATAAATCAAGAACTTATGGCTATCGTGTTTTCTCTAGTTACGGTTATATTATAACCGTAGCTATAGCCGTAGCCCCTACCATTTCGATATGTCCTTTTATATGTATCGAAGGTCTTTCGATGTTTTTCAATATGTATCGAAGGTCTTTCGATTAATCGAAAAAGGTTCAGAACTGTCCAGCGAGTTTGCCTCAAAAATCCTGCAATTTTCAATACAAAGGTGATTTGACCAATAGCTACGAATTATAACCATAGCCATAACGGTAGTCTGTGCTAGTCTATGAAATTTTATTTTTAATTTTTTTACATGGAGAACTTTGTTCAACCTACAATTTTCTCTAATACATATTTATATAAATATGTATATATAAGCATATAAAAAAAAATTCACTTCTTTCTTTATTCATTTAACAAGAATATCTTCTAAACCAAAATTAGTTACTTGACGTACCCTATATGATTTTGGGGTAGGAGAAGCTACTTTAGCCAACCAACTGGTTATTTTTCAAGATTCCATCAGGTCTATGGTCGAAAATCCATTTCATTCACTTCGCTGTTAATTTCAATCAGTTCGCGGTCGATTTCATTCATTTCATTTACTTCGCGATCAATTCCATGCATTTCACAGTCAATTCCCTTCACTTCGCGGTCATTTCCATGCATTTCACGGTCATTTCCCTACACTTCATGGTCATTTCCATGCATTTCACGGTCAATTCGCTTCACTTCATGGTCATTTCCATGCATTTCACGGTCAATCCCGATGATTCCGTTTTGATTCACGGTCATTTCTATGCATTTCACGGTCAATTCCCTTCACTTCACGGTCATTTCCATGCATTTCACGGTCATTTCCCTACACTTCACGTTCATTTCCATGCATTTCACGGTTAATCCCGGCAATTCCGTTTTGATTCACGATCATTTCCATGCATTTCACGGTCATTTCCATGCATTTCACGGTCAATCTCGGTGATTCCGTGTAACACCCCGTACTTTTCAGTACTTGAGTGTCACCATTCAAATCAAATATAGCATGAACGCATGATAAAACGCACGAAACTTATGACTTACACCACGCTCGATTACTCACAATCCCCCTTGGATGACCCCTACGTCTTAATGTAGGATTACGGTGACACTAACGAGTTGACCCACGATCCAAATCCTGCCATTGAGGCATGTGATGTCGCACCTAAACGCCTCAAGATCAACCTATAAACTCAATTATGCATCAATCTAACCATCAAGAACATTTTCGCCCATTGATTGAACTATCTACTAGTTAATGTTAAGATGGACCATCACATCCTTAGAGAAATTTAATTCTAAGATCTCAATCACTTTGATAGACAGGTATAGCTACAATTTTCCTAACAAATCATAACAAAATTTATAATCATGAAATGTGGCCCATGTATATAATAAGAATCCTAAAACTTAAGGTACCTACCAAGAAGTGTAGGTCCCACATATTAAATATTCAGATAATTAGTAATAATAAAGTAAAATAATTTATAACAAAGTAACGAAATTTTATACTAATTTAGTAATACACTATATTGAGGGATTCGTAGTAAAAACGTTCATAAGTTTCCCTTAGAGCTTTTTGACCATCAATTCTCAGATTTGAACCGATCCAACCGCCGAATCGATGAAAATTGGCAGTTAATGGCTGTATTTCAGTCAATATGGTCCACCAGAGCACTGGGTCCGTCGCATATTTAGTAAGATGGTCCAGTTGTGCCCATAAAGACTTATGAACGGAGTGGATTTCCCACAATCACCACCATGGGCCCCACATGGGTGTGCAGGTACACCGGTGCAAAAGCACCTGCGGTGCACTGGAAGATATTGCACGGTCAAACGGGTTTGACCCGTGTTTTCCCGCAAGTGGGAATAACTCCCTCTTTCACTGCTTCTGCCAACGGACGGACTGACGTCCGTAATTTTCGTTCGTGGCCCACCATCAAAGATCACCTTGATGATCTGAACCGCCCATATTATGGAGAACCTAAGGTCGCCCAACCCTGCCCATTTTCACCCGTTGGATCGCTCATGTGCACACACAAATGCACGTGTAAGATGACTGTGCGCAACCACGTTTCCAAAAATGGAAACTGCCAGGCTGGCAATCCGTGTGAGGAGAAATCCTCCAATCCTAGCCCTCCATTTAGGTGGCTCTCAGCCGTCCGATGCACGTGGTGTAGGGTTTTATGAAATAAAGAGATGGAAGGTGTGAGAAGCGGTGCGATGGTGCGTTGACATGATCCCAGCCACCCATGCGTTTTAGAATAACCACCTTGAATCAATCCAGGGCATCCAAATCAGGATATAACATTCCAGGAAAACCTAAAACGCTAGCAACATGAGGGAAATCCGCCGCCGCAATAGGTTCTTCCCCGTTTTTCCAAAAATCAAGCCGAGAGCTTTCAAGCTCTAACCCACTAGGAAATCTTCACTCAACCTTCGAAATCCTTCTTCCCCGAGCTCCCAGGGATGTAGACGAACCGTTCTATGCAAAGCCTTCGAAGAAACAAAGCTCCCTTTGGAATCCGCCATTGATGTCGGAGCTTCTTCCTCATTCGTTGCATAGTGCCGCACCAACTCAACTGATGGAGTCTCGCGTCGGAACAGTTGGGTCCGTTGTTAGGAGTCTTCCAGCAGAAGAAAAGAAAGGAAGAAGATAAACAAAAGGAAAAGGAGAATCAGAAAGAGAAGAAGTGAAAGTGGAGAGAGAAAGAAGAAGAATCGAGGTTGGTTGCTCGTTGCCGCACTCGTGCTGAGTCAGCCAATTTCTAGGCCGAGTCAAGATGATCTGATGTCCATTGCTGGGCCACCAGAGAAAAACAGAAAGGAGAAACGGGAGAGAGGAAGAGAAAAGAGAGAGAGCGAAGGTGTGCGGTCTCAGTTGCTGCCGAGTCGAGTAAATCTGACTCACTGTTATCGAGTCACAGTCCAGGTCATTCTGGCCGAAATGAAGAGAAAAGAAAAGAGAAGTATGAAAGGAGAGGAAAGGAGAGGAGATCAGAGGAGAGATCCGACAGTTGTGTCGTCGGGCTGAGCTTGGATCGAGTTCGGTTTGGTTCGGGTTATGACTAGGTGCGAGTCATGTGCTTAGAACCGAGTCAGGCTTGGGTTTGGATAGGTTATTACATGAAATCAGTTGAGAGAGAATGAAAGAAGAAAAAGAAAAGAAGAGGAGAAGTTGGGCGAGTTACTAAGTCAACTCGGTTCAATACAGAGTTAGGTCCCTGACTCACTGATGAGTCAAGTCCACACCTTGCTGGAAATTCTTCGTAGAAGAAGATAAGATGGAAAGAGAAAGGAGAAAATGAGAAGAAAGGAAGAAGAGAGAAATTAGGGAGGATATGTGATGGCGATTTGTGTCGACTCAACTGAGTCAACGTGGGAGATCAAAACCTGGTGTTAGATCTTAACCGTAGATGGCGCGTGGAACTTAGATCTAAACCGTCCAAGTTGGATTCGTGCATTGGAGCATTCATGTTGCAAGCACTAAATTTAAGGTGAGGATCACCCTTCAAGCTTTTCCACATCTTGAAAATTAATTTTGCTCACTTATCTTTGTTCATTTACTTTATTAATTGCTTAATGCGGTTCATCGCTCTTATTGATTTTATTCCTTATGATGATGGATATAGTAGATTTACATTTAATATTTAAATATGCCGTAAGATCTAATTACCTCTATTTTAATTTGAAATAAATGCTTTAGTTATGCATGTGCTATATCGATATTATACATGATTTATCATTCATGATCACTTGGTATAATGATTGGAGGTCCTAGAACTAGTGGCCATTTTGTCTAATAAATTAAATGGAAAATTTGATGTGGACTTATCATCTTGCAGAACGTTTGTTGTCTAAGTGACTGTTGGGATAATCCATTTTCATTACCTCCTTTGGATGGGTTGTTTGCCCTATGAGGCTTGATTTGATATTTGCCCTATGTGGATTTAAGGAACCATTTTTATATAACCCTGCGATGATAAGTCTTACTTGTGCAACTATAATTGGCCACTAGTTGATTTGGCCACCTTTAAAACATCCTGTTGTTAGCCTCATGAGCCAGGGATGGTGGAATGGGACACTATGGCTGAGTTGTCGGCCTATGCTGGGTGATAAACCCCCCATAGTGACCTATGAGCTTTCTTAAAATGATTGTTTGAAATTGGAATAATAAGGGTTAGGCTAATCATGCATCTTCATGGCATATATTATGGTCTTTTCCTGGTGGTTAGTTCTCCTTGGGCATACCTTTGCGTATTTTTCCGGGTGGCTAATCCTCCTTGGGCGATCTATGTATTATTACGGTCTTTTCCGGGTGGTTAGTTCTCCTCGGGCGTACCTTTGCGTATTTTTTCAGGTGACTAATCCTCCTTGGGCGATCTATGTATTATCACGGTCTTTTTCGGGTGGTTAGTTCTCCTTGGGTGTACCTTGTGTATTTTTCTGGTGACTAACTCTCCCTGGGCGATCTAAATATTATTATGGTCTTTTTTGGGTGGCTAGTTCTCCTTGGGCGTACTTTTGAGTATTTTTCCGGGTGGCTAGTTCTCCTTGGACGACTTTTTACCAGCTGGATGTGCATCCCCAGGTCTGTGAGCAGGTGCATACATCCATGCATTTAAACAAGATTATTTTGTATAATTATGTAATGAATGCGTATTTGTTGAACCTCACCTGATTTCCATGATAATCATTGTGTAATATTTGTTATACACTGTTTCTGATAACTATGCTTAATTATCTTGATGCTGTGATAAATCTTGGGGGTTATACCTCACTGGATAGTCATTGACGCTATCGAACCGTACTCAGTGTGCAGGAGACGCAGGTGATGTGTATGCTGGTGTTCAGGTGCAACGGGAGGAGCCAGACTATCTTGCGATTCTCTATTACATTTGTGTTTAATTTGTACTGTCGTTTTCTGTAAAAGTTAAGACATTGATTTGTATAAGTTTTTGGGTAACTACTTGAAAACCTTGGTTATGTATATTTGGACTCCCTCTTATACTTGAATTGTTTTTATTCCGTATGAATGGTTAACTCTGATAAAGAAAAAAAAATGTATGTGAAATTTGAGATATTTTAAAGGTTAACGCACGGCTTTTTGGAAAACGAGTAGTGTACTCGGGTTCCGGGAACCGGGGTGTTACATTCCGTTTTAATTCACGGTCATTTCCATGCATTTCACGGTTAATTCCCTTCACTTCACGGTCATTTCCATGCATTTCACGATCAATCCCGGTGATTCCGTTTTGATTCACGGTCATTTCCATTCATTTCACGATCAATTCCGACGATTCTGTTTTGATTCATGGTCATTTCCATGCATTTCATGGTCAATTCCCTTCACTTCACGACAATTTTCATGCATTTCATGGTCATTTCCCTACACTTCACGGTCATTTCCATGCATTTCACGGTCAATCCCGGCAATTCCGTTTTGATTCACAGTCATTTCCAAACATTTCACAGTCATTTCCCTTTACTTCACGGTCATTTTCATGCATTTCACGGTCATTTCCCTACACTTCACGGTCATTTCCATGTATTTCACGGTCAATCCCCGCGATTCCGTTTTGATTCACGGTCATTTTCATGCATTTCACGATCAATTTACTTCACTTCACGGTCATTTTCATGCATTTCATGGTCAATCCCGGCGATTTTGTTTTAATTCACAGTCATTTCCATGCATTTCACGGTCAATTCCCTTCACTTCACGGTCATTTCCATGCATTTCACAGTCAATTCGCTTCACTTCACGGTCATTTCCATGCATTTCACGATCAATTCGCTTCACTTCATGGTCATTTCCATGCATTTCACGGTCAATTCACTTCACGATCATTTTCATGCATTTCACGGTCAATCTCGGCGATTACATTTCATTTCACGGTCATTTCCATGCATTTCACGGTCAATTCCCTTCACTTCACGGTCATTTCCATGCATTTCACGGTCACCTAATACACCTCTTTGATCTGGGTGGCGCAGCAGAAACGTGGTGGACCCTACCCCACTGGCCGAGGATCGAAGCGGTGCTCGTTGAATACGAACCTAATAGAAGCCCTAGCAAGTTCTACTATCAGAAACCGTTTTAGGATGATCTAGTAAGATTTGATTCACCATTTCCTTGGATATAGATAATAATAAGGACTCTCTTAGACTAAGACTTAAAGGGTAACCTTAGACATAAACCATTTGAGCCTTTAAATGATGGACACTCCCTACGTTTCTAGAGTGATCGAACTACGGAGTTACTGAAATCTACAACTGTGAAATATTCGCGGCTTGACCCAATTCTCAATCCTGGGCAACTACCAATGGACTCACTGCTTGGCCGAGCAGAAGACTAGGATCCACCAGGATTCGGAAGGAATACGATGAGCTTTCTACCCTGGCCCGGTAGATGATCGATGTATCGGGATCAAGCCCACTATAGCCGTCTCTCCGTGTTGGTCATACAATGAAAACAGCTATCTTACTCTAAATTGTTGGGAATTGTCGTCGAGACTCCAAATAGGTAAAGAAATAAATCATAGCGAATCATCAGGGTATGAGAAATGGATAAAGGAATAAGTTTTAAGGGGGGTAGACTAAAATGAACCAGGCTTGTATATACCCTACCACGCGTAGAAACTCGAAATCAATAAAACTTCGGCAAAAGAAATAATTAAATCTTCCCTTATTACCCTTAGCCAATTTCGGGGACAAAATTTTGTTTTAAGGGGGGTAGATTGTAACATCCCGGATTTTTGTCAACCTGGGATTAGACGTCCTTAGGCAATGGGTCGATTCTAACACCTTATTAACTTGTCAGAACTGAATCTCATAGTCTAAAATCGCTCCTTAACCCATTTCCTTCACAAATCCCACCCTTCACCACCTTGTTCTTTAAATTTTCTAAGTACTTTCACATTAAACACTATCTTAAAGTTTAGGTGATGAAGAACAATACTTAAACTAAACATTGCTACAAAGGACTAAGTACCCCTCAGACCGAAATCACTCAGGACTAAATCCTTTAGAAATTAGGCGAGAATTAGCTAGTGTTAAACTAGAGTGCCTATGAAATTAGCACCAATCACTTTAAATACGACCCGCAAGACCCAAAACTTGTAGAATCATTGACGCTAGGTTACCCTAAAATATAGGATCAATCTCATTACCCGGCTGCTCTCGGAAGCATCTCGAAACTCCGTTTCAGATCTGGACCGCACGTCGGAAGTTCGATTAACACGAAGTTAAGGACTTAGGACCGCCTTGCTGGGCTTGACAACCATCTCGGAAATCAAATCCAGATAGTGTCTCAGCGCTATTCGCTTGAGCTCGGAGTGAAGAGTGTGAGAAATGTGAAATTAATTCAAAATAAAATATCTTGAATAGTAATTTGGCACCTCTCGCTTGCGGATCAGTTTTAAGCAACCAGACTGTCAGAATCAGACCAAATTACACCCTCAGATCAGGAGAAATTTCATACACATTTACATGTACTCAGAATCTCCGATCGAGATCCGTTGACCGTTGAACTGAAACTGGTCCGCCACGCGTGTTCTGGAATCCCGACCGAAACGAAAACTTAATAGAACGTAGATCCAGCGTTAGTGAGCTTAAGTCCGACCTTTGACTCAAGGAGGCCCACCAGAAGTCCTCCGTTGAGCTGAAACTGACCCGCTCTGGTTAGAACCTAAGTATACTTTGACCTGGAGTCTGTTTCAGTGAGTTTTTAGGCTATATAAGGACCTTAAACCCTCTCTCATTGCAGTCATACGAATTTGAGAGAAAACCTAGAGAGAGAATAGAGAAAAGAGAGAGAAAGTGTGGGAGCAGTGGGAGAACCTCCCTGCCACTCTTCCCTGCCGCTTTACGAGCTACACCACCCCGTTCTAATCGCTTTTCCGGCGATTCCAGCTCCGTTTCTAGGTAAGCAACCCTAACCCTAATCTAATTTGGGATTTGGGTGGTTGTAGGTTATGAAATAACTAACCTATTTTGTTCTATAGGTTGCCAAACTGCCGAATACGGAAGCTTAGCAAACCTATCGACTCCGTTACGATTCTATGACAAAAGGTGCGAACTTTAGGTGTATAGGTTATGGTTTTCAACGCTTTCAATGTCAGATAATGATAGATTCATGATCTGCATACAATTGCACATGTACAAAGTGTTGTCTGTTTTCCGTTTCGATTAAAGATGAAAAATATGGAATTCTACATACTCTAAGTATTCGTAGAAAGTACCGTATACGTATAAATTTTGGAAATGTGTATGACATGATTATTTGTCGTATAAATATATTATATGTAGATAAATTACCTGTTTGGCGAAAGGACTCGCCCTAATACATGTTTTGCTTATATACACTATGTATGTTGAAATTGTGCATTCTAGAAAATACCGTATACGTATAAATTTTGGAGATGTATTTGTCATGATTATTTGCTGTATGAATATATTACACATGGATAAAATACTCGCTTGGCGAAAGGATAGCCCAAATACATGTTTTGCTAACATACACCATGTATGTTGTAATAGTGTATTCTAAGTGTTTGTGAAAATGGCTGAATGAGTATAGAATTCTCATTCGTGCTCGCCATGACTAATTGTCATGGATATATGATTGTTGTATTGGCGATACCCCTTTGACGAAAGGATTTGCCCTGAATCACGCCACGACCACTATAAGCTATATATGTTGAAATGCATAGCCCAAGTGTTTGTGAAAATGTTCAAATGAATATGGAACTTGGATTCCTACTTGCCATGATTATCCGTCGTGGGTGTACGCGTGTTATGATTGGGGCAACTCCCTAGTGAAAGGATTTGGCCTAATGACTATGTAATCAACATATGTCATGTATGTCGATGTATGTATTTTAAAGTGTTTGTTGAAATGTCTGAATGGGTAGTAATTAGTAAATTGTAAGGTTTAAGGGTGTTGAGATATGATTCTCAACTTCTTTAACTATGTGTATGATTTCTTTAGATATCTATGTGATTAGAAATTGAATATGTACAAACCCATGCTTATGTTGTACTTCATAACATGCTCAATTGATTGTATGATTTTGTCTATGTAATGCATATGTTTAAATTTATGTTTACGTTGTATGATCCGTCATGGGTGATGGGGGAGTAGTGTAACGATTCCGTGCAACAGCCCTGGCAGCCCTGAACGGATAATACTAGACTTTGATTGTATGATTTGAATCTTGATCCATTATTGCTTTATCTATCTGAAATTGATTGTGTTTGGGGCTATGATTATAGTCCAGATAATCGGTACCAGAATTGAATTCGTGGCTGTGATTCATTTGCCACGTGAGATGTGTTCAACGAACCCGAGTCGTACTTCGGTTAGCGATAGTGGTTGGCCACACGAAGTGCTTATGCGCTTCATATCGCTCAACTTGTTGTGCGCTCAAGCTAGCCGAGCTCGTCAAGCAACCCGATCTGTCTTATGTATGTTCACCATGTTTGGACGCTACTGCTCGAACCTAGGGTACCAAACTTACCAGTGAAATCCCTTCTAACCATGGTACCTCGATCCGCTAAGACTCATGAGCCGGGCATGGTGGTATGGGACACCATGGTCGAGCTGTCGGCCTACGCTGGGGCCACATGCCTCCCCGTAGTGACCAGTGAGCAACCAGACTCGTGAGCCGATTATGGTGGTATGGGACACTATATTCGTGCTGTCGGCATACGCTGGCACAGCCTGGCTGTGGTCCCCAGTCGAGTTGCATCCAGGTTCCATTCTCAATAAGCGGACTAGTCAGGCTTCGAAAATAGACTGCCAGTTGGTAGGGTGTCAGTGGAGTGACCTCGAGCATACTCTAAATCTGCGGTGAGGCGATGAGCCTTCCCGTAGTAACAGAGTATAAACTAGGCCTGTTTCTGTATAGTGATGAATCGTTAAAGAGGTGATGGGGGAGTGGTGTAACCTTTGTGCGTAACAGCCCTGGCAGCCTTTGCAGTGACCTAGAAAACACACCATCGTCTGATATTAACTAGGACTGACGACCCTAGAATGGATCATGTTTGGGAATGATACAAGGGCGGTACCTTAGTTTCCCAATCATGCTGTTTGAAATGGACTAATTAAAAACTCGGTAATCATGCTCATCATGCATTGCATGTGCCTGGAAGATGTGGAGCACTGAGGGATGAAAGCATGCCGCGAACGTGAGATGGTGTCGCACGAGGGAGGGTGTGGTGAGGGCATCCATCATACCCGCATCCATACTTGCATTAATAAGAGTAGTTAGGAGTGTTTGATTTTACTGCTTTATCATTACTACTTGATTGTATTGATAACATGTTAACCTATGCTTTATTGTTCCACTGAGTTAGCTACCACTCCTACGTTACGGGATGGTGTTCCGGACACCCACCAGACTTTGTCTGATTGTAGATGGCGACGCTACACACGAGGCGGAGCTGGACTTATATAATGACAATGATGCTTGTTCGTATATCCTATGCTGACAGCTTCACGTGAGCCATGTCTTGATTGACGGGATTACAGGGATGTTGACTAGATGACACTACACCTTTGGTATATTTTGAAATTATACTTGTAATTCTTTAACCTGGAAACATTATCACACTCTAGAGACTCACCATAGTTTATATATGTTATCTATCTATCACAGTCTTCCGCTTGCAATTTAACTGTCTCTAGAGTATGATATTCTGTTTTGGCTTAATCTCGCTCATGTTCAATGCACTAATACAGACAACATTCAATCATCATTATCTATGTTGCATAAGTGATGTTCTGGAAACTCGAGAGTTGAGTTATGCTCGACCCTCGATTTTTTGGGATGTTACAAGTAGCTTCTCCTACCCCAAAATCATATAGGGTACGTCAAGTAACTAATTTTGGTTTAGAAGATATTCTTGTTAAATGAATAAAGAAAGAAATGAAAAAAGAGAGAAAATAATATATATATATATATATGTGTGTGTGTGTGTGTGTGTGTGTGTGTGTGTGTGTATTAGAGAAAATTGTAGGTAGAACAAAGTTCTCCATGTAAAAATATATATATATATATATATATATATTTAAAAAAAAAAAATTCATAGACTAGCACAAACTACAACTATGGCTACAATTATAATCCATAGCTATTGGTCATATCACCTCGATACATATCGAATATTCTTCGATATGTATCGAAAATTGCAGGATTTTTAAGGCAAACTTGCTGGACAGTTCTGGACCTTTTACAATTAATCGAAAGACCTTCGATACATATCGAAAGACATATCGAAAGACATTCGATACATATAAAAGGACATAACGCAAAGGCAGGGGCTACGGCTATGGCTACAGTTATAACCGTAGCTATAGAAAAACCGTAGCCATAAGTTCTTAGTTTATTTATTTATTATTATTATTATTATTTTATTTTATTTTATTTTTTGTTGTCGTAATTCCACCGCTTTTTATGGGTCCTATTATGAGGTATGTGTTATATTCATACCGTCCATCTATTTGGCGAACTCGTATTAAGGCTTGAGATGAAAAATAAGACAAATCTAGCTATCAAGTGGAACACATTGTAAAAGGCTGTGGAGGATTGAACGTCTACCATTGAAACCCTTTTAGGGATCAAAGAAGTTTTGGATCATTATGAAATTTGTTTTTCCTCTTCATCCAGGTCTTTGTGACCTTATGAATAGATTGGATGGAAAATAAATGTTACGGTGGCCCTACAAAATTTTTAACGGTGAAAATCAATTTTCCCACTGCTCTTTGTGGTGTGGTCCAGTTGATCTTTGGATATGATTTTTTTATATATAATGCTTCGAAATGATCTCGAAATATGGATGAACGTTGTGGATATAATAAATACATAACTGTGGGGCCCATGTAACTTTGATATCTTTTGAACCGTTTGTACAACTCGGAGTTCGAGGAGCGTCAGCGGCCGATGAAGGAAAAGCATGGGCATTTTCGACCTTTTGCAAGCCATCCGTACGCATGGGGCTTATTCTTGAAAGGTAAAAAGAGGTGGGTTTACAAATGTAAATGGACCATAAATGGGTCGTACAGTTGAAAATTTCTCGTGATAGCGCCTGTTTGACCCATTACATGAACGGTCTGCAGCGGGCACGTTGGGTTGGACCTGGTCTGGGTGCGATCATGTACTAGCAAGACTCGCTCTTCTGTTGCCCGGTTCATTAGCACGTGGATAAATCAGAACAGTTAATAGGATGGGCCTACCTTGGCAAAGGATTGGACCTAAAACGGTTCAGCCGTTGAACGCAACATAACATCAAGTTGGTGTATATAAAATGTTTACGGCCGTTGATTGGATGGTTAAGATTGTCTGATAGGATGTGACGTCCTAACATACAGGTGGCCACAACAGTGGATACCATGATGGTGAGATTTATTATTTTAGGCTGCTCACACGGACCACCTTTCCTGCTTCCTTTCCCGTTTAGCTCGAGTCTCTCCACCCGTTTTCCGCTTTATATAGAACTTTTAATAATCTCGCATGCGTATCGTTAACCACACGTACCTTAATGGGAGATGAGAAAAAACTTTGATACTCGGGTTGAATGTGATGGATGATACGCAAGCACTTAGAAATTGTACACGTGGAATATAAATAAATGAAATAATACTGTCCAAGTTATGTGCCCCTATTTAGATATGTATAATAATGAATAATTAACCTTAATTAGTTATCTGGCTGTTGGAATGGTGGATATTGATTAAATGGTTAAAAATGAAAATATCCAATGGTCCTATTTGTACAAACAGGTGTCCACAAACCAGAGGTTAGCATTATTCAACCAATTTGATTTTGGGATGTACCTTAACAATAGGGAATTCTACCATTTAATTGGTTTATTTTGTGTTAATGTATACCACGTGTATAATTTTTATACACTTGGAGGATCCGAATAACTCTCTAGGGAGTTATGGCTGTCAATGGGCCGAGTAGTCCCGACGGGTCTTCGGGTTTGGCCCGTATTGAGCCAGGTTTGGGGTGGTGTATCAAACCCGACGATCGGGCTTAGGCTTAAATCAGGAGCCCGATTGTAAATTGGGCTGGAATCGGGCTTAGCTCCTCAAAAGCCCATAAACCTGGCCCAGCCCAATAGGTCTTTTCTAAACTTATTTTTCTCTTTTTTTCTTTCATTTTTTCCCTCTCTCTCACAGACGTGACACACTAAAATATCATTTATCCATGGAGATATTTAGGGGTTGGGCTCAGCGAACTCAGGTCAAGCTTTGTGTAAATGTCCTGGGCCCTACTCAGGCTGGAGTACTTCAGCCCGTCATAGGCCCAAGTTGGATTTAGGCTTAGGTTTAGAATTACGGACCGGGCTTAGATAGAGCTCAGCCCAGCCCTAACCTGGCCAATCGCCAACCCTAGCATAGGTGTATAGCATGCATTACAGCCTTAAGTCCTGCTCTTGTGTGATCATTTTATACTATGGGGAAGTGGTGACACGCAGGCAATCAAAAATTGTACATTAGAGTAAATTTATCTACTCATAAATTGATTGTGAAAACCTTCTTCTACCATAACAAAACTTTGATAGTAACCACAAAGCCTTGAGATTAGTGGTCAGATGTATGATTACTTTTGCCTTTTTATCAAGGATGGGTAGGGTCTAATTTTGGTTGTGAGGTTTATACTACCTTGATAATTTTAGACTTTTTATTGAGCAGTTATATCTTTATTGAATGGATTTTAAGGATTGTATTGGTGTAAGTTTTGGTTTAATCTATTTTTTATTTTGAAATGTAAGTAATTGAAATGGAAAAATATGAACATAAGAAAATAGAATGAATAGAACTCCATACCTTTATGGGAGATTTAGGAGAGTGGCAATTGAATAATTAATGATGATTTTGATTTACCATTGGGTCAAGGTACAGAAGTGGTTGTTATATTTGAGATAGTTCATGCCCTTTAGTGTGCTGAATTGATGTAGAGGGTTGTCTCAACGCACTATCTATTGAGACATAACTCCATTAGGTAGATGTACACAATGTGAACAAGCTCTGTAAATCACAACACTAACACAATAACAATATCATTTTTATGCCTAGAAGAGGAAAGTAAAACTAGGATGTAAGTAGATAGGTAAAGTAAGAAAGGAGATAGTAAATCAAATAGGGGATTTTGATTTTCTCCACTTCAAAACCCAAACTCTAAGTCCCTTTCTATGAATCGAGATTAAGCTTATTGTGAAAACACTTGTTGTGAGAAAATTGGTTGCAATGATTGGGATACGCCCACGAGTTAAGAGGCATGTTTTACATTATGGAAACAACCTTGTTAAGTAGGCCACATCTAGGGGTTACAATAAGAATAAAAATTATAAATAAATAAATAAATAAAGAAGAAGTTATAAATCTACCAAAGCCATCAATGTAAACCTGAATCTTTATATATATATATATATATATATATATATATATATGAATTTAAATTTAAAGAGGAGAGAGAAAGTAGGGTCGGTTCTAACATCTCTTCCCTATCTCTCATGAAGTCTTTCTCTGCTGAGAAGAGGAGTTCGGATGCTCCAAATCT